>CM060116.1:30857498-31457498 GCA_030522415.1 Channallabes apus | reverse complement strand
ACACCCTACTTTAACAAGAAGCATTTTTTAAAAAGTTTTTTTTAAATAACCTGATAAGTTATTCAAACATCTTTTTTTTTTTTTTTTTAAATTAATAAACAAATTTCTTACAAAGAAAAAGTTGTGGTTAAACTATAAAGTGTATTTGATGAGGCTAGTTTAAATAAAACAGCTATAACAAAATCAAACAGAAATATATGTCATGTAAATCTCGTTTGCCATGTTAGGTTATTTTATTGATCTTCTTTATTGCTATGGAATGAACATGGAGGCGTATTAAAATTAATAAATTTCCCTGATGATTCTACATGTCTGAAGCTTGATGAGTGGACTATTAGTCTCTTTGCCATTTGTTAAACTCTGTCGATACTGATGTGCATCGTGAAGTTCATTCCAATCTCACCTCTCTCTCTAGGGGAATTTTTTTTCGAGTAGTTTAATTTCAGATTTTAACGCCTATTGTACATTTAAAGCCAATCCCTCAGCTATGTTCGGATAATGCATATTTTATATTTGGCTCACAGAGTGGATAATAACTAAACTTTCTTTTTGTCTTTTGGGTCTGAATGAAAACTACAGCATGCAAAGTGAAGACAAACTGAATTTTGTACATAGTAGATGGTTAAAGAAACCATAACAAGAGGTTATTAATTCACAGTAGAACAGTATGTTCGCTCTGCTGCTTATTATTATATTGTTGTTGTTATTATTATTATTAGTAGTAGTAGTAACAACAACAAAAACAATAATTATAACAATAATAATATTGTAATTATTATTATTATTATTATTATTATTATTATTATTATTATTATTACACCATACTATATACAGTAAAACCTCGGATTACGAGTAACGCGGTTTTACGAGTGTTCTGCAAGACGAGCAAAGATTTTAAATAAATTTTGACTTGGAAAACGAGAATTGTCTTGGTTTACGAGTACCGAGTATCATGTATCACGCATGGCTTCTTGATTTGACGGCGAGGGTCACGTGATCACAACTGAGCCAACGGTTTTTATCTCTCTTGCACTGTGGGTCATCATCTCCCCTGCTGGGTCTTAGTGCTCGTCTCTTACTGGTATAATCAACATCCTTGTGTGTGTGTGTGTGTGTGGGAGGAAACCTACCAAGTATGGAGTGAACATGCAAACTCCACACGCACAGACCCAAGGCAGGAATCAAATACAAACAAAGACGATACAGAGACAAAGAAAAAAAAAGAGCATAAAAAGAAGTTGAACTAAAGAGCAATAGGGAACTTACCAATGGCAGGACAGAGATGGAGACAGAAGAAATTAAAATACAGGATGGTGAAAGCGGTTTTACGAAAAACATATATGTTGGACAAATGTTAAATAGTGTAGAAATCCATAGCTTTATGAATGTGTCCCTAATGAGCAAGCCGGAGGTGATGGAGCCAAGGACAAACTCTCTGGGAAGATACAGTATGAGGAATTAACTTTGAAAGGAACCAGACTCAAAAGAGCATAAATAAATCCTTTATACCGGTGTACTCACTCACTCCTCACTCATTGTCATTACCGTTTAATCCTGTATTCAGGGTCGCGGTAACTGTGTACTATAAGGTCAAAAAGTTTAACTGAATAACTGGAAATTAATTTTAGTTTTACATAAAGTCCATTTGTTAAGGTGACCAACTGTAAACTTATGGAGACTATGAAACAAAACTGTTCATGGAATGTTTTTCAGTCCTTAAACTGTCAAGACTACTGTAGTCAAAGTGTTTTCGGTCCAAAGCCGTCTTCATGGTTTCTAATTGGAACCAACCTCAGTTGTTCTGTATCTATTAGCAGAACATATGGAGCCATCCTCAACAGCAGTGAGTCATCACCATGTGACGAGGACCAAAGAGAGAGAGAGAGAGAGAGAGAGAGAGAGAGAGAGAGAGAGATAATTGGGTACACTCATTGTCACATAATGGAGATGGTAAGTGTACATTTTGTGCAGAGTGCAACAGCACCTCCAAATAGTTATTGCAGCATACTGTAACTAAAAGGGAGAGCCAGAGGGAAATACAGATATAAAATGTTCAGTATATTGCAGACGTTTTTTCAAACTTTTGGGGACTTTATTACATTTCCGTACAGTACAGATTTATTTCACAATATTTTTTCCTAGACATCTTTATTGCAACCATAGAGATGTCTATTCCTGACAGTTTTCAGGTTGTTGTGGTTAAGTTTCAATCTGTTCAGTTGCCTATAAGCAGACAAACCAATTAATCAGTCTTTGCACTGACAAAGGCTGTGTAGAGAATGATGAGACTTTTTTGTCATGTGGTGAGCACAATGTACATTTGACACTTCCACTAAACTTTCAATCAAATTTACATTTCACCCAGTTTACACTGAGGTTCATCTGAGCACGAGAAATAAGATTTGTATGGATTGAGCGCATGACACCAGAGTACTACAGACGTCTGTTTGACTCTATGTCCATCCAGATCCAGCAGGTTTTTTAAAAAAGGGATGTAATAATAAATATTAATTGAAATAGCAATTTCACTCACTCACTCACTCACTCACTCACTTGCTCATTGCCTATACCACTTTATCCTGTATACAGGGTCATGGGTGTCCTGGAGCGTATCCCAGGAGACTTAGGGCACAAGGAAGGGTACACCCTGGCCAGGGTGCGCCTCATGCTCATTTACACACTAAGGAAATTTGAAAATGCCAATCAGCCTAATGTGCATGTATTTGGACATTGGGAGGAAACCGGAGCACCTGGAGGAAACCCACCAAAAAAGGGGAGACCATGCAATCTCCATGCACACAGATCCGTTGCAGGAATGGAACCCGGAACCTGGAAGTGCTACAGTGCTAGCAATTTCAATGCATAAAATGATTGGAATTCCCTTGATTGTCATTAAAATAATGTCAATAAAAAAAATAGTGATCTATTTGGTACAGAAATACATAAAGAAATTATTTGGAGAAAAAAAATAGGGCAAATTATAATTAATCTCAAGGGGTTTGTTTTACATCGTTCCACTTGTGACGGCTTGCTGAAAAGCAACATCGTCTGTAATTATGTTTGGTGAAGCCTTTTGACGAAAATGTCACGCCTTGATGAGAGTCTTACCAGAATCTGTTGAAATATGTTTAAGTATTAGATTCGTTTTAATCCTTTAGCTGTTCAAGTCTTCGAAATATTACACTTTCCTCAAATTCACACTGACATTTACAACCAGTCAAAGGGCACAAAATCAATCATACACTAGAGCCAATTTGGAAATGCCCATCAGCATACAGTACACGTCTTTCTACCATAGGAGGAAACCAGAGTACCTGAAGGAAGCCCACCAAGCACTTAGAAAACATGTCATACAAAAGTCATACACCTTTAACTCAACCGTTAAGGTAAGCATTACCATAATAACATTTCCTACGGTACATGCAAAATCACACTTTCTTATGAATGAATTAATATGCAATTGTATGAAACCCTAGATATGGCACAGAGGGAATAACTGCACCTTCTATCAATCAATGTCACGTCGTTCAAATCAAATTTCAGTAATAAATGTCTAATTTTACATAAAGTAATTCAAATTATATTTAGCAGGATTTCCCTGCGTGCCTTCATATGTCGGATATTGCTAAATCCGTTTCCACAAATTCCGTCGTACAGGGAGAGATTCACACAGCTGGGAGGCATGATTGGATCTTCAGGGTCATTAGGGAGCTCCCTGGTCGTGTTTGCTGTGCTCAGCAGTTTTACACAGGATCCTGAGCTTCAGGTTAGAGAAGAACTAGTGAGCTTTGTTTCACAAGACAGTGTAAAATTGTGTCTGAGTGTGGAGTTGATGGGGGAATAGCTTGTGTATACGGGCATATAATCAATTTGAATAAATAGAGATGAGAGACACGGGCCAAGACAAGTTTTAAATGGTTGAAATAAATAGTCAAATTATTTCTGCATAAATTACATTCTGAGAGACAGGGGTTATATGAGGAGGTGGCATATTTGCACATAGCACTATTCTCATCTTCTCTCTCTCTTTCTCTTACACACACACACACACACACACACACACACACACACACACACACACACACACACCTTTCCATAATACAGTATCACTTATTGTATCCAACTGTGCTGGAAAGTCTTTACTACAAGCAGCGTTCAAATCAAACCAGGACTTTCAAGCATAGCATGGTTGATGAGACTCTAAAATGGTGCAAATGTTTTAAAGAAGGCCATATTTCCATGAATGACTGATCCTTGACACGGAAGAGACGGATCAGTCTGTAGGAACTGTACACGCAATTATTCATTGCCGCACCCCCATACAGTCTTGACCTCACTCCAAACCATTTCAACATGTTTGGGCCATTCAAGGAGTTTCTGAGAGGCCAGCGTTTTGGACATGAAGCATGGAGACTGACCACAGTTCAGGTATACGAGAAATCCAAGCACTAGTCAAACACTGGGACAAATGCATCAGTGTTACTGGGGATTATATAAAGAAATAAGGGAGTTTTTACTCTTATAAACGTGTTCTGTTAGTCTGCACAATCAAAAGTCCCAGTTTGACTTGAACACCCCATGTATAATATCAATTATGACAATAGTCCACCCACAAAGAACAAATATTAATGCAGTTGTTTAAAATCGTTTCCATTGTCTGTTGCTACAGTACAAACTGCCACTGTTGAGATCCTTAAGCAAAGCCCTCGACCCTACAGTATCATCTGCTGTGTGTTGTATCATAGCTGACCCTATGCTCTGACTTCCTAACAAGCTGGAAAATGCAAATTAATAATAATAATAATAAATCACATTGCTGTTATATATACAGTATGTGACAAATAAAACTTCTTCCACACTGAACTTTGCACATAGAGTAAATTAAGCCTACTGCAGGGTCTCCAGAGTCTCCAGGGTCAGCGCTTCATAAAGATCAATATGGTTTTTCTTCATAGGAAAGTCTTCTGGAAAGAAAACTTAACTTATTAACAAAAGAGGGGCTGGTGAGGGAACGTATTTGACATTACATGTAATGATAAATGGGTAAAATCTACTAATGCATAATTCATTTCATTTACTGGGAGGAAACAGGTAATATTGACATGTATTTGGGGCATTTAGTTATATTTTTCTTTAACTTTATACCCATTTATTGTTACATGTAATATCTATGATACATGTTACCATGTGTTCTCATGTACTTCAGAAGAGTTTTGCTTCACATGCACTCTTCTTTCTTTTATTTCTCGCTCTCACACACATACTGTACACACTACGAGCAACTTGGGAGCGGCAATTAACCTAATCTGCATGCAAACTCCACGCACGCAAACCCGAGGTGGGAATCGAACCCAGAACCTGGAGGTGCAAGGTGACAGGTGCAAGTCACCATGACACGCCCTATTCCAATGTATGGGGGCAAATAAACAAATATTTAAAATATAATCTCGCTTTTCTTCCCCTCTCTCCCCACACACACACACACACACACACAAATGACACAGATGCAGACTGGTCATTTCATGTTGTATAGCTGAACATACCATACTATACCATACCACTTTATTTCTAAAGCACTTTAAAACAACAGCATAGCTGACCAAAGTGCTGTACAAAAATTGAACACAATAATTTTAATTAACAAGGATTGCTTTTTTTGTATAAGTCTTCAAAGCTCCTAGGATAATCTGGAAGAGACAAAATGATGTTAATAAGCATGAAGCAGAAGAACCAGTACATCGGGCATATTTCATCATGCTACTCAATGTATACTGGACACACACACACGCACACACACTGCTAGCTGCTGGACACTATTCCGCCAAATTTACCAAATTAAACCTTCCTCTCATCCCACAGCGATAAAAAATAAATAAATAATCAGTGCCGGGTGAAATGAGCCATAGTTTAAGAACGTTATCACATTCTTCAGCTTTCTAATTAAGATGATGCAGGTTTTGCTAATAGGAAAAGATCTTGTATGAAATTGAACTGTGTGTGTGTGTGTGTGTATGAGAGAGAGTAATGTGAAAGAAAAGTCAATGTGGCATACTTCAGGAAGCCTGAACGACCCTTTGTGGCTACTTATCCACACATCCATGCACACATACGCGCACATACACATGCTACATTTACATCTAACCCTGACTTCAGGACTCAAAACAAACATTTATGATTTTTGTATTTTTTTTAATAAAAGCGTTTTTTTAACTGTAAAATATTCCTAACATTTAGGGACATTTTTTTATATTACAGTAAAACAAGCTTCCATGTCCCAACCATCGTCCTCCAGTTAAATAATATTTCATAAACCTAAAAAGATATTGTATAACCTCTAAGCTCTCCCCTAGGATTAACCATATTAATGTTTCATAACATTGAATGTCAGACCTCTGGCTTAAGAGCCCAGCATAAAAGTAGGTTTCATCAATAAATGTAGCGAAGAACCTGCAATTTGATTAACATACTGTAGCAGATGCCCAATCACTGACCTCGACTTACATGCAAGATGATCTGTTGACGCACCACTGTGAGCATTACATAAACACTTTCACTTAAATTTATAAGTGAAATTTGGTGGAATAGTGTCCAGCACCAAGCAGTGTGTGCGTGTGTGTGTCCAGTATACTGTATATTGAGCAGCATGATGAAATACAGTATGCCGATGTACTGGTTCTTCTGCTTGGTGCTTATTAACATCATTTTGTGTCCTCCAGATTATTCTAGGAGCTTTGAAGACTCATAAAAAGCAATTCTTGATCATTAAAATAATTGTGTTCAGTTATATAGTTTGCATCTGTGTCATTTATGTTTGTGTAAAATTTATAAAGTATATTATACATTTTAAAATATCATTTATAAAAGAAATAAATACATCTGTGAAATCCAGGGACTATATCATGCTCTAAAAAGATTATTGGGTTGCAGTGTTCTCCCACCAGAAACCAGGGCATTGAAATGTGGGCAGCAAACTGAGTACAAACTTTAAGATTTGGAGATACAGTAATGGCCTGATTTTGGTGTATGTTACTGTAACACAATGACTGCCTTCTCTTGGCAACACCTGGCCATGCATCTTTACAAACCCTTCTGTGTGCTTCAGCTTGTTCACTTATGCCCTACAACTGACTCATGAATCAAGTCCCAGCAGTGACTCCAGTGGCTGACACTATTGTAGGTACCAATACTTGGTATTTGCCCACAGCCAGTTCTCCTCTGAGTGGTACAAAATAAACTTTATGTTCTCCATACCGCCTAGTAGGGCTGTACCATAGGCTGCAACCACAGGATCTAGTGTACTTGGACCAATGGGTAACATTTTTCCTCCCCTTTATATGGCAGGGCAATTACTTGGACTGTGTAGTAGTCACGCTTGTGGCCATTTCACATGCTTATGACTAGTTGAGGCTGGAACACCCCTGCCTCATGATAGCCTCTTCTTCAGGACCTCTCAGAGAAGGTAAAAGACAAATGAGCAGCTGGGGACCCCCATACCAATTAGAGACACAATAATACTTATCCATTACGTTTGCTAATTGTTAATGCAAGTGACACTGGAATGCTGCATTGCTTCTATCCTATACATGGCAAAAAAATTTCAGCTGCTCAAACAAAACCATATTTTCGCCAAGCTGAACAAGTTGCATTTTTGTGCCCATACACCCTTGTTCATGTGGTTTGCAGTCTCCCAGAAATGCATTAGCATAAACCTGGCCAATACTGGGGCTGTTGTGAAGAGATTGCAGACCACCTATCACTGTTTCAAGAGTTAGCCAACTCTTTCTGATAATTAATCTGGAATTTTAGCACCTTGGCTCTTGGTATGTGCTGCTCTGCTTTCCAAAACAATGGTGTTGAATTAAGAATAATTTTCTTTCTGTGCAACAGAGTTGTTCCATCTCTACCAACACAGTAACTCCATCCCCAAGTTTATCTCGTGTGCAGCCCATAGTATGTATCTCCTGGGAAGCCCATCTATATTCCTACACTGATATTGGAAGCAGAATTCTTGATACATTTTTAACCTTTGGCACATCCCATTCCCTGTTCAATCCTCAGTCTTTACTAAGTGTGTCTGCATAGGCATCTGGGCTTGTCTCATTTTGCAGCAAGGACGCCCAGGCCAGTCTCCCCTCAACATAAGGGGCACAGGTAAGTCTGTTCACACTTTGGCTGTAGGACCCTTTCTCATATCTCCATGCATGCAGGTGACTGGGATACACCTACTTATTTGAATGGATTGGAGAAGGATAGAGGAGTATACCAATGAGACCTTGATGCTTGAATCTATCAGTGTTGAAACAGGTGATGTTTTTAGGGGGACACAGGGGCCCAGTGCCAGTGATTCTAGTGGAGCATATACAGTAGCCTCCAGCTTAGTTTTCAACTCAGGGTTATATTTGCATGGGTGCCTGTACAAGCTTTCTTTTCATGAAATTCGTCAAAGGCTGGCATAGTTTGGGAAGGAAAGACAGTGGTGGTTGGCCAGTTTGTCCAATCCTTCTCCTAGACCAAAGGCAGTGAGGGAACATTCTAGTGCATTGATAATATCCTGCATTGAGGTGGAGGTATGCATGCCAAGCACTTTTCTTCAATCCTCTGGCAGCAATTTGTTGAGCACAATGCATTCCATAATTTCTTTGGCCAACCACTGCTCTGCTCTGGGTTATTTGGAGCTGTGAGTCTAGCCGGCTCTAGGGACTGTCTCAGATATTGTATTCCCAACTATTCACCTCTCAAAACCAAGATGTAAACTACTAAACATCTTCTAGGGCAAGCTTGGTCACCAGACACTGTGTATCCCACAGGGTCTGGATGTGTCACAGCTAGAAGACTTGTACTGTATGAGTTTGTTGTTGGTGGGTGCTAGTGGATGAATCTTTGGAAGCAGGTGTATGTGTTGAGCATCGGCCACACATCAGGGTAGCAAAACAGTACTTTCAACAATCTTGTTCTCAGTTGATACTTGGTGGAAGTCATTTTTACAAGCAGTCTGTTTCTCCCAGAGGATGAATGATTATCAGGTTCCAGTCACAATTGGTTACCTCTTCATGCTGCCTTGATTTTTAAAACAGTGGTGCTGAATCGGTGCTGTCCATTTTGAGTGCTGAATGAGTGCCTCGTTTCTTTCTGTGTACGCAGGTTGTGCCATCTCTGTCACCATAATTATGTAAATAAATAGAAGAATGAGGAGAAGGGTAAGAAGTGTTATACTTGGCCACTTTTGTGTTAAGCTCTAACTAATTGTTTAAGCTTGTTTCTTACACCAGTATCAGTGTTTGTTCGAAGATAGATAATTACATTTAAGGAAAGCATGTTCCTTTTTAGCCTAGGACTAGCCTATTTTTATTTTTGTTCATGTTTTTTTATCTCTTTCGCACTGACCCAGTTTCTTTTCCCTTAGCACAGTCGTCTACGGTGTTCATCTCTATCCTTTCTTATTCTCTTATTATCATTGTATCTAGTACATATTCTGAACAGCATCTCTGGATGTTCTCTGCTTCCTAGGTGCACAGAACAATGTGGAAGCAACTGTCCTTTTGCCCAATTTAGCTGATCGCCCATTGGAGGGAATAACAATAATAATAATAATAATAATAATAATAATAATAATAATAATAATAATAATAATAATAATACTATCAGCAACATCATCATCATCATCATAAAAAATGTGTTGTATTTATGCAGACACAAAAGCAAATAAAAGTTATCCATAATTATTCAACTTAAATAAAATTACATTTTATTTGTAAAGCACTTTTAAAAAACATTAACTATTAGTCAAAGATAACATAATTGAACACAAAATGCAGTTTTTAAATGAAGGTTTACGTTATTAAGGGAGAAGAAAACTCCAAATCTACATGGCCCTGTGTGAAAAAGTGATTGCCCCCCTTGTTAAAAAATAACTTAACTGTGGTTTATCACACCTGAGTTCAATTTCTGTAGTCACCCCCAGGCCTGATTACTGCCACACCTGTTTCAATCAAGAAATCACTTAAATAGGAGCTACCTGACACAGAGAAGTAGACCAAAAGCACCTCAAAAGCTAGACATCATGCCAAGATCCAAAGAAATTCAGGAACAAATGAGAACAAAAGTAATTGAGATCTATCAGTCTGGTAAAGGTTATAAAGCCATTTCTAAAGCTTTGGGACTCCAGCGAACCACAGTGAGAGCCATTATCCACAAATGGCAAAAACATGGAACAGTGGTGAACCTTCCCAGGAGTGGCCGGCCGACCAAAATTACCCCAAGAGCGCAGAGACAACTCATCCGAGAGGCCACAAAAGAGCCCAGGACAACATCTAAAGAACTGCAGGCCTCACTTGCCTCAATTAAGGTCAGTGTTCACGACTCTACCATAAGAAAGAGACTGGGCAAAAACGGCCTGCATGGCAGATTTCCAAGGCGCAAACCACTTTTAAGCAAAAAGAACATTAAGGCTCGTCTCAATTTTGCTAAAAATCATCTCAATGATTGCCAAGACTTTTGGGAAAATACCTTGTGGACCGACGAGACAAAAGTTGAACTTTTTGGAAGGTGCGTGTGCCGTTACATCTGGCGTAAAAGTAACACAGCATTTCAGAAAAAGAACATCATACCAACAGTAAAATATGGTGGTGGTAGTGTGATGGTCTGGGGTTGTTTTGCTGCTTCAGGACCTGGAAGGCTTGCTGTGATAGATGGAACCATGAATTCTACTGTCTACCAAAAAATCCTGAAGGAGAATGTCCGGCCATCTGTTCGTCAACTCAAGCTGAAGCGATCTTGGGTGCTGCAGCAGGACAATGACCCAAAACACACCAGCAAATCCACCTCTGAATGGCTGAAGAAAAACAAAATGAAGACTTTGGAGTGGCCTAGTCAAAGTCCTGACCTGAATCCTATTGAGATGTTGTGGCATGACCTTAAAAAGGCGGTTCATGCTAGAAAACCCTCAAATAAAGCTGAATTACAACAATTCTGCAAAGATGAGTGGGCCAAAATTCCTCCAGAGCGCTGTAAAAGACTCGTTGCAAGTTATCGCAAACGCTTGATTGCAGTTATTGCTGCTAAAGGTGGCCCAACCAGTTATTAGGTTCAGGGGTCAATTACTTTTTCATACAGGGCCATGTAGGTTTGGATTTTTTTTCTCCCTAAATAATAAAACCCCTCATTTAAAAACTGCATTTTGTGTTTACTTGTGTTATCTTTGACTAATAGTTAAATGTGTTTGATGATCAGAAACATTTTGTGTGACAAACATGCAAAAGAATAAGAAATCAGGAGGGGGCAAATAGTTTTTCACACCACTGTATATGAAAAGTGTATGAATCAAAATCAGACAGTTCCTCATGAACAAGCCGAGGGTGATTTTGGCAAGGAAAAACTCCCTGAGATGGCAATAGGAAGGACCCTTGAGAGCCGGACTCAACAGGGAACCCATCCTCATATGGTAGATAACAGGAATTGTTTTTTAACCACATTAATGCAAAATGACAGCCATGTGTTACGTGAAACTGTAGTATCCAAATTTGACACTGATTGTTGTGAGGGTTATGAATGTGAAACTATGCACAGCTTGTTACGTTTGCATCATGTCAGGCAATAATGTCTTGTATAAAGCTATCACATGCAGTAATCTTAATTAGATATCTGGCCAACATACAGTATAGTCAGCTATATCACAAGCTTCTTTTTCTCATTATCTGTTTCTGCCTTTGTTGTTTACTCACCGGTTACCTTTGGCATGACAAACTCCTGGTTTAATTGTTCACTCATTCTTTTTTTATTTAACCTGCCTGTCTATTCTACTAAATAGTTACAGGTTATTCTTTGCCGGTTTGTCACTTCATGTCATGTTTGAGCTTGCCAGCCATCATTCATCCTTTTGTAGTACCTGTTTACTTGATATCTGACCTTTTGGAGTGTCATCTATTCATGTTCCCACCCTACTGTATGCTGTACCTGTATTCAGTCCTAGCACCAGGACCAATCACTGACCTTCTACAGTACATCTAGTACATCTAGTAGCCTCTGTTGTCCAACTAGGGACTGTGGAGGCCAATGGTGACCATTATTTATTCCCATTAATCCCTAAAATTGTATGAGGTATTGAAGAAATGTTTATTGTAATCCAGGTAATCCATGGTATTTATTAATGGAAAAATAAGCCATGAGTATAATCAAACACTTGAAGTATTGAAGCTTTGCATAGCTTCTACAGTGTGATTATTTGACAATAAAATTGATAATGGGAAGTGTTGATCATGACACATTGTAAAAGGTAATTTGTATTATGGATAAATAAGACTTACCATAACAGGTCAGAATCATGATGGTATAGAGGAAAAAAACAAATGAGCATATTTCGGAGTAGATCTTCCCTTTTATCCCTGACAGGCTTAGCCGTTGTTTCTTTTCAGAAGGTTTTGGAAAAAGAAACAAAGCAATCTGTCTCAAAGCAAAGTAATGTGTGAGATTATTTCTAATGAAATAATGATTCAGTACAGCTAATTAAGCAGGAGTAGAGTAGAAGGAAGCAGTGTACCATACAAAACAACGTTTAAATAAACCACTTATCTCTGGGGAGCGTATTACAGCAAATTACTGTTCTGTAGATTAAACAGGAAACATTTGCTTTTGTTAATTACATGCAGAATAAATCCTGCAGTGCTCCGGCCGGTAATTTGGCCCACAGCCTCAAGCTGTGTAACATGGTTCTGCTGACTTCTACACAGAGGTGTGATATAAAAGACAACAACAACAAAAAAAACACTTACCTTAAAATGAGTAAGTGTTAACAAGGCTCTCTGACATGCATTTCTTGATGACTCTTTTTCTTCCCGAATCTGAATCTTTTTAATGAAGTGCTTTCCAAAAGAATTCACCCCTTAGACTTTTTACTATTTTGTCTAGTACACATAATACATTACTGGGATTTGCACAATATGATGTTCAAGTCAAACCGTAACTTGTGGTGGCATTTCTCATGAATTAAAGTGTACAATCATTTGAATACAATCATTTGAAAAGGCCATACATCCATAAATGACGATCTCGCCCAAGGTAGCTCGGAGCTGCAGTCGTTCTGATATTTAGCCAGTGGAAAACCTAATCCTTTGAAAATCAATGGATTCTTTCGTCACCAGCCAAGAGACATCACATGCGCATTACAGGAACTCTACTGGTAGTTATTCATTTCCACATCTCACATACAGTTCTGATCTCGCTCCAAGCCATTTCCCCATGTTTGGGCCATTAAAGGAATTCCTGGGAGGCCAGCATTTCAGATATGATGCAGGCAGTCTGATCATGATCATGGCTCCAGCGTACTGAAAAGATTTTCTACCGTAACAGTGTCCAAGCACTACTGAAGGGATTATATAGAGAAATAAAGGGAGTTTTTAAACTCTCATTATTGTGTTCTGTTATTCTGCACAATCAAACTACAGGATGTACTACAAAAACTATCCTTCAAGGTTGGATGAATCCTCATTATAAGGAATTAGGGGGGGAAATGATATTACAAAATTAGTAAGATGATTATCAGACAGTAGGCAGGTTTGACCAAAACCTGGAACTTAAATCAGGCAGAAATTTCAATGATCCTTTTTATTAAAGGATTTTGTCCCCATTTCGAGCGTGTGCCACATTTCCCTCCTTTTTCTTTGGTTTTGAGTTGAGTTGGTTTTGTATTGTGCTTTTGTTTCTGTCTTGTCATTTCTGTGTTACCTGATTGTGCACACCTGTTGTGTGTTAAGCTTTAATTAGCTTTTCTTTTCATATTCGCATTTTCACTGTCTCGATGCGATGTCTTATCTCTCACCTACATGGTTTATCCTGGCTTACTGTAATTCACTTTCAGCGGCCTGTTTTCTGTACCGACACCATTTTATTCATTCAATGGAATCGCTAACCTGACGTCAATCAAATCATAAGTTTCCTATCAGAGAAACAAATATATATATATATATATATCTGATATATGCTGTTTTAATTGGTTCCTCTTTGATATTTTTATTCCTGTGTACAATTGATACAGTAGAAAGATGCTAGTCCTGTTTTTTTTTATTGGTAATCAAATACAAATCCCATGTCTAGGAATGTAAAAGGATCAATATTGAGGTAGTGTTTCGGAGATGGAATTAATCTGCAAGACTGCCGTTTGTCCAAATTTGTATCCACACTCTTTTTGGTTTACTTGAAAAAATAAAACTAAAAAAGCACTGCTTTATAGGGCTTTTATGGAAATACTGGAAAATACAAAAATTCTCCCACAACTCATTCTTGTCTGCTTGAACCCTTTTTCTTAATCAGGAGAATGCAAATGTATTTCCAATCACCTGTCTGTCTCGGGGTCTCTCTAGGACTGACATGTTATAGACTGGTTCTTTTAACGTTCAGGACACTGCACCACTTTAAATCAGCTCTCTTTGCTGAGAATAAACAGAGATCTTCAAGAATCATGTCTGCGTGTGTGTTTGTGTGTTTATCGCTCCCAGTCGATCCGGCCCGAACCGGTAAATGTATCAAGGTGCAGCAGACACAACAATTTTTTTTAACTCTTCTTAAAAAAATACTTCGTCTTCTCCTAAATTAAAACTTATTTCAGACACCCTCCTTTCTTTTAAACCCAACACTTTTATTCTTGTCATTTTTGCGGCAAATCAAGGTCACTGAAGTTACCGCATACGGTTCCTCAGCTGTCTGGGGTAATACATTTTCTAAAAGGTGTATATATGAAAAAATATTTTAACACATTTATCAGTCACATTTATCTTTATTCATTCATTCATTCATTCATTTTCTATACCACTTAATCCTGTGTTCAGGGTCGCGGGGGGCCTGGAGCCTATCCCAGGAGACTTCGGGCACTAGGCGGGGTACACCCTGGACAGGGTGCCAATCCATCGCAGGGCACACACACATACACACACTCTCACACACAGTCACACACTACGGGCAATTTGGGAACGCCAATTAGCCTAACCTGCATATCTTTGGACTGTGGGAGGAAACCGGAGTCCCCGGAGGAAACCCACCAAGCACGGGGAGAACATGCAAACTCCATGCACACAGAGACGGGAATCGAGCCTGGCCGTGGAATTGAACCCAGACCCTGGAGGTGCAAGGCGACAGTGCTAACCACTACACCACCGCGCCGCCTGTTCATTTATCTTTATAAATAAAATAAACGTTTTGTATGTTTGCTTTTTTATTGATATCCTTACATTGACATCCTTACACCCTATTAAGGGTTAAAACTACACGCCTGCAGTGAATATGTTCAATACTGCAGTAGCTTCAATGCTGAATCCTGGAGACGATATAAACCTGATACGTCAGTGTGAGAGAATGCCAACATCTGTCACGTGACTGCAAACATCGAATGAAGAATGAACATGATTTTTGGATTATCATTAACGAAACATACAGTGAGTTCCTGTGTGAATTTCCTTAAATGTTTTATTCATTCATTCATTTTCTGTACCGCTTTATCCTTATATACAGGGTCGCGGGGGACCTGGAGCCTATCCCAGGAAACTTAGGGCACAAGGCGGGGTACACCCTGGACAGGGTGCCAATCCATCGCAGGGCACACACACATACACACACACTCATTCACACACTATGGGCAATTTGGAATGTCAATTAACCTAACCGTTAGCACTGTCGCCTTGCACCTCCAGGGTCTGGGTTCGATTCCCCGGCCAGGCTCGATTCCCGTCTCTGTGTGCATGGAGTTTGCATGTTCTCCCCGTGCTTGGTGGGTTTCCTCCGGGTACTCCGGTTTCCTCCCACAGTCCAAAGATATGCAGGTTAGGCTAATTGGCGTTCCTAAATTGCCCGTAGTGTGTGATTGGGTGTGTGAGTGTGTGTGTGTGCCCTGCGATGGATTTTATTTTTTTATTTTTTTAATTTATTTTATAGAACTTTATTAATCCCAGAGGGAAATTGCTCAATTTTCACATATCCCAATTAGGAAACTGGGGTCAGAGTGCAGGGTCAGCCAGCTTACGGAGCAGCGCCCCTGGAGCAGATAGGGTTAAGGGCCTTGCTCAAGGGCTCAACAGTGGCAACTTGGCGATGCTGGGGTTCGAACCCCCGACCTTCCGATCAGTAACTCAGTAACCCACAGCCTTAACCGACTGAGCCACCACTGCCCAAGTGGTGGCTTGGCACCCTGTCCATGGTGTACCCCGCCTAGTGCCCCAAGTCTCCTGGGATAGGCTCCAGGTCCCCGCGACCCTGAACACAGGATTAAGCTGTATAGAAAATGAATGAATGAATCTAACCTACATGTCTTTGGATTGTGGGAGGAAACCGGAGTACCCGGAGGAAACTCACCAAGCACGGGGAGAACATGCAAACACACAGAGACGGGAATCGAGCCTGGCCGGGGTTTCGAACCCGGACCCTGGCAGTGCAAGGCGACAGTGCTAACCACTACACCACCGTGCCGCCTAAATGTTTTAATGGTCAAATTTTTAACGAACCTGCAGATTCTCTTTGCAAGGCTGTTTAGTTCATGTAGTGGCTTTTATCTTTCACTGGCTTTATAAATTCGTACGTTGGTGTTGAATCCTACAAGGTGTCCCATGGCAAGTTTCCACACAGCCTTCTGTCTCTTTTTTCGACACAAGCCCAAGATAAGAAATGCACTGAGTGAATGGTGTACCTGCATTAAATATAGATGCCATGTAGCCTAAAACAACAGAAATATGCATGGACACTGAAGACTAGATTTAACAGGAAACAAAATTCAGGTATATTTTTGCTGTCTTCTGCTTTAGAGCCATTGTTAAGAGATAAATAAAAGCTGATTTCCACTTTGAGAAATAGCTTTATTCAAGTAGCTGGTGTGTGTGTGTGTGTGTGTGTGTGTGTGTGTGTGTGTGTGTGTGTGTGTGTGTGTTGTGTGTGTGTGTGTATAAAACCCCTGGTCTAAAGGATCACCTCTTTCTCGATGTCAGTAAAGCAAAGCTGAGAACAAGGCAGGATTATTGATCTGTCCATGTTAGCACACGGGCTATGACCTTGCAATGTTGCAGTGAAAAGTGTGGGAGTGTTCCAAGCTCAAGTACTCTTTTACTGAGATGCAAGTGGGAGGAACATACATAGGTTGTAACATACCTCCTAAAGAGAGAGATAATAATAAAACGTTACATAAAACGCAGGCAAAAGATTGGTGTGTATTATTATACATGAAGTATTAAAATGTATAGTATTGCACCAATGAAAATTAGGTCAAGAAGCGTTGAGCTAAGGCTCAAGGTAAACAATTTACTGTAAGATTTGGCTTACGGTGGCTTAGTACACTTTCACCTTGCACCATGTCATGTCTGTGAGCACGGAGTGGGTTTCCTCTGAGTACTCCAGTTTCCTCCCACAGTCCAAAGACATGCAGATTAGACTAATTAGCATTCCCCAAATTGTCCATAGTGTGTGAATGAATGTGTGAGTGTGTGATGATATGTGTGCATGGCCTGCGATGGATTGGCACCCTGTCCAGGCTGAATGGAACACCTGAATGGATGGGGGATTGAACACCCTCGCGTAATAAATCTGTTGCCTTTGTCGTGCTTGAAATCAAAGTGGTGGCTTAAATATGACCAGGGGTTCGCTTCATAAGAATAGGTTGGTATTTCACTTTCAGCTGTGTCTGCATCACTGGCATCTGTTTTGTGCGTCTCCATTGTTCTTGCGAATTTAGCGCGTTTGTTCTCCACGCCCATCAATCAATCAGTGCAGTGGTTTCTGGAGTGCAATTTTTTTCCTTCCCCGTTGTATTATTTGTATTATTTTTCATTTTCATTCATTTATTTTTTACTCAGTAGCAAATATGAAGTGAAGTACAATACTTTTAACAAAACATACTTAAGTAAAAGTAAAATTACATATTTTAAAAACTACTTTAAAAAGTAGAAAAACACAAAAAAAATCTACTCAATTACAGTAACGCGAGTAAATGTAATTCATTACTTTACACCTCTGTGAACAAGTTAGCCTTCGGTCTCCACAGGGATGGGTGAGTCTTGGGTGCCTATGATCCTGGCATTAGTTTACTGATATATACTCTCATACTGTATACAGTATATATACTCTGGTATCAGTGGCGGCTGCTAGCTTTTGAAACAGGGGAAGCTCATATTAGGCCTTCATCATAAAATTCATTATGTGCGAACTAACTTTACCATGCTGAAACAAGGAGCAAAGTCAAGAACGCTATAATATGTTTTTTGTATTATTTAAAGAATGATTTGTACAAACAAAAATAGTTTATATCACCAGCAAACAATACAGAGTGCAGCAGACCGTCGTACCACTTCACCTGCAAATCCGCATGGGACTGAACTCGAATCTCTGTAGCGCTGATGTATACAGTACTTAAGATGAGCTGTCAATCAAAAAAGGTGTTCCGCCCTTTAAAGAGCTCTCCAAGCATCATGCAGCAGCCCAGCGTCCTGGCCCGCCCACTGCTCCATTCACTCCCAGAGAAACTGAGTTCCCCTGGAAGTGACGATTTTGGTGTATTTATCCAATTACCATCCAGCTTTTCTGCAGTGTAAAAGCTCCTCTGTGCTGCCCATAGAGCTCCAGAGAAGCTGGGCTTCAGGAGGGTTTAACGCGCTGAGCTGCACGGAAATGTATGACAAATGTATAAAACCAATATAAATACGAAAGTGCATATATGAGCATTTATTTTCTGACATAGTAGAAGAAGCGGAGCTTCCCTTGTAGTCTTAGTATATACTCTTTGATATAAATAGTCAATTGTTAAGTTGATGTGACTAATGTAATATAATGTAATATAATATAATATAATATAATATAATATAATATAATATAATATAATATAATATAATATAATATAATATAATATAATATAATATAATATAATATACAGTGGTGTGAAAAACAATTTGCCCCCTTCCTGATTTCTTATTCTTCTGCATGTTTGTCACACTTAAATGTTTCTGCTCATCAAAAACCGTTAACTATTAGTCAAAGATAACATAATTGAACACAAAATGCAGTTTTTAAATGAAGGTTTACGTTATTAAGGGAGAAAAAAAAACTCCAAATCTGCATGGCCCTGTGTGAAAAAGTGATTGCCCCCCTTGTTAAAAATAACTTAACTGTGGTTTATCACACCTGAGTTCAATTTCTGTAGTCAACCCCAGGCCTGATTACTGCCACACCTGTTTCAATCAATGGGAAAATACCTTGTGGACCGACGAGACAAAAGTTGAACTTTTTGGAAGGTGCGTGTCCCGTTACATCTGGCGTAAAAAGTAACACAGCATTTCAGAAAAAGAGCATCATACCAACAGTAAAATATGGTGGTGGTAGTGTGATGGTCTGGGGTTGTTTTGCTGCTTCAGGACCTGGATGGCTTGCTGTGATAGATGGAACCATGAATTCTACTGTCTACCAAAAAATCCTGAAGGAGAATGTCCGGCCATCTGTTCGTCAACTCAAGCTGAAGCGATCTTGGGTGCTGCAGCAGGACAATGACCCAAAACACACCAGCAAATCCACCTCTGAATGGCTGAAGAAAAACAAAATGAAGACTTTGGAGTGGCCTAAAAGTCCTGACCTGAATCCTATTGAGATGTTGTGGCATGACCTTAAAAAGGCGGTTCATGCTAGAAAACCCTCAAATAAAGCTGAATTGCAACAATTCTGCAAAGATGAGTGGGCCAAAATTCCTCCAGGTCGCTGTAAAAGACTCGTTGCAAGTTATCGCAAACGCTTGATTGCAGTTATTGCTGCTAAGGGTGGCCCAACCAGTTATTAGGTTCAGGGGGCAATTACTTTTTCACACAGGTCCATGTAGGTTTGGATTTTTTTTTTCTCCCTAAATAATAAAACCCCTCATTTAAAAACTGCATTTTGTGTTTACTTGTGTTATCTTTGACTAATAGTTAAATGTGTTTGATGATCAGAAACATTTTGTGTGACAAACATGCAAAAGAATAAGAAATCAGGAGGGGGGCAAATAGTTTTTCACACCACTGTAGGTATGATATTTGGAAATAATCATCAAATATTTGCAGACAACTGCATCACACCATCCTTGTGTTTGATTAGTTTCCTATAGGGGCACACCCTGGAGTGTTTTTGTTCCCTACTAAAGTGTGTTCAAATAAGCCAACTGTGTGTGAATCTGCTTTCTATGTTTTAAACCACCCAAAGTGTAAATGAGGCGAGAGAGACAGCACTGATCAACACAGATAGCATCCAAAACAGGTTGAAGTTTTGTTGAGGTCCCAAATATAACAAGTTTTATAAAGGCATGATCAGTTGCAGGGAAATACTAAACTCAGTTATTATATCTGTCATGTACTTGAGCTGAAAATTAAACAGTTGTGGAATAAGTGAAGATCGGGAGGAACATCTCTGTCCTGGTTAACATCACGTTATCATGAGTTAGCCTAAATGAATGCTCCTAACTGTGCTCTCTCTCTCTCTCTCTCTCTCTCTCTCTCTCTCTCGCATCTGGTTCTGTGCTTCAGAGTTGCACTGGGTACATTGAACAATGTGTTTGTTTACTCTCTGCAGATTTACTTGCACAACCTTTCACCTGCAGTGGATTGAGAATTCAGCTCAGCTAACGGGAGCGTGTGAATGTGAATTGAATTTGAAACACAGCACCGTGCTGCGATACAGATGTATCCCAAGAGGACCTACAGTGCTTAAGGTTGTAACATTCCAACGTGCTGATGCAAGGCCAAAGTGTTTCATGTTCCAGCATTTCAAACTGATTAAGTATGTGCCCCGATACAGTACATTACAAGCACATCAGCTTCTAAACATCTGGATATGTTTGCTCGCACTCTCTCTTTCTCTCTCTCTCTCTCTCTCCCTCCCTCCCCCTCCCTCTTATACTCTGTCTATATAGCAAAAGGTCATTAGGCTAGAATAAATTCCTTCATTCAGCTTGTCATTGTTGTGCCAAATGCAGCGCAGGACTCAGTCATTACATCTCAGTCTGTTTTGTTAAATTAACACCTACAGTATTACATTAAGCTTAGTCAAAATGTTGAACATAGCATTTATGCTGAAAATAACTGAATATATGTTTAAATAAAATGTTTAAATATATGTTTAAATAAATTTAATATATGTTTAAATAAAATAGGTAAGTTTAGAAAAAGTGTTCAGTATTGGCTAAATAAGGTGCTTGGGATCAGCTAAACGACAGGGGCAGTACCTTGAGAGGAACTAAGTTGTCAAACAAATTGGGCAGAATCGGTTAAACAAAGTGCTCAGGATTGGCTAAAGACAGTGTCGGAACCAGCCAAACAAATTGCCTGGGATCAGCTAAACAAGTGCTCTGGATGAACTAAACAAACCGCTTGCCATCAGCTAAACACATAGATCAGGGTCAGCTAACCTAAGTGGTCAGGATTGGTTTAGCAAAGTCCTTGGAATCGGTAAAACAAAGGGCCCAGGATCATTCATTCATTCATTCATTTTCTGTACAGCTTTATCCTTATATACAGGGTCGCGGGGGCCTGGAGCCTATCCCAGGAAACTTAGGGCACAAGGCGGGGTACACCCTGGACAGGGTGCCAATCCATCACAGGGCACACACACATACTCATTCACACACTACGGGCAATTTGGAATGTCAATTAGCCTAACCTGCATATCTTTGGACTGTTGGAGGAAACCGGAGTACCCGGAGGAAACCCACCAAGCACGGGGAGAACATGCAAACTCCATGCACACAGAGACGGGAATCGAACCCAGACCCTGGAGGTGCAAGCCTGTAGGTGCTAACCACTACACCACCGCGCCACCTTGGCCCAGGATCAGCTAAACAAAATGTCCAAGATCAGCTAGGCAAAGTCCTCAGGATTGGCTAAACAAAGTATTCAGGATCAACTAAACAAATGACTTTAGATCAGCTAAGCAAAATAAGATTCAATTTAATTTAATTTTATTTATATACTGTAGTGCTTTAAACAATTCATTTGAATTCAATTCTGTTTTATTTGTATAGTGCTTTTAACAATTGTCATTGTCGCAAAGCAGCTTTACACAATCAAAATAATTATTTAAGTTTGTATGGAATGTGAATGTGTATGAATCAAAATGGTCAGTTTGTCCCGGGTGAGCAAGCTGAGGGCGACAGTGGCAAGGAAAAACTCCCTGAGATGGTAATAGGAAGAAACCCTGAGAGGAACCAGACTCAACAGGGTGAAACACCCATCCTCATCTGGGTGAAACATATAGCAGGAAATGATCTGCATTTATACAGTGTGTTAGGTGGCAGGCAGTTCAGCTATAATAGTTGATGTTAATTGATGTTAATATGGAGTCCAGGTAGTTATTAGAGATTCAGGAAGACTTGTAGGAAGTTCCAGTCCTGAACTATCGAACTGTCAAGTCCTCAGAGACACAGCGGCCAACAACAGTCGAGACCAGAACCGTCTTCTAAGTAGAGAGAATCATCCCCAGACACCAGACGCATCCCAAAGAGACACACGGGGCATCCATGTGACGAGATCTCCAACCAGAAGTGGGGCACCAGGATGTGTCAGACAGGTCCGGAGGGCAGAGGGAGTCTGGATCACTGGCAGCTCAGGAATGACATGTGTAGCTCGACAGAGAGAGAGAGGAAAGAGAAAGAGGGGGAGAAAGAGAAGAAGAGGAGAGATGGCAGTTAGGTATTGTCACAGTCAAATGTATAATGTGAATGTATATTTACTGTAGAGTGCAAGCAGGGACTCCGGCAGGACTAACTATGATAGTATAACTAAAAGGGAGAGCCAGAAGGAAACACAAACATGAGGGGGAACTGAGATGTAAAGCAAACAATCACCTCACTGTCAACAAGCCTGAGTGATCAAATGAGAGTGAGGAAGACAGCATCTAAACATACTAGTTCACCATAATACTCTACGTCCATGAGTCCCCCAGATCTGCTCCTTTACCTAAGGCAAATCTATTTATAAAAATGCTTGATTAAATAAATAGGTTTTTAGCCTAGACTTAAACACTGAGACTGTGTCTGAGTCCCGAACACTATTTGGAAGACTATTCCATAATTTTGGGGCTTTGTAAGAAAAAGCTTTGCCCCCAGCTGTAGTTTTCATAATACGCGGTACTGACAAGCAGCCTGCATCCTTTGATCGAAGTAGGCATGGCGGATCGTAAGACACTAGCAGTTCACTCAGATACTGCGGCGCGAGACCATTTAATGCTTTATATGTCAAGAGTAGTATTTTAAAATCAATGCGAAATTTCACAGGGAGCCAATGCAGTGAAGATAAGATATATGTGATGTGCTCATATATTCTGGTTCTAGAGAGGATTCTCGCTGCTGCATTATGGACTAGCTAAAGCTTGTTTATGCACCTAGCTGAAAAACCAGACAGTAAGGCATTACAATAGTCCAACCTAGAGGTGATAAAAGCATGAACTAGTTTTTCTGCATCGTTTATCAACAATATATTTCTTATCTTCGCAATATTTCTGAGGTGAAAGAATGCTATCCTGGTAATTTTATCTACATGAGCTTCAAATGAAAGGCTGGAATCACACCGAGGTTTTTTACTGTTGCATTTGATGGAATAGAAAGGCCATCTAAAGTTACCGTGTGATCTAAAATTTTACTCCTAGCTGTATGTGGTCCTATGACTAGAACTTCTGTCTTATCAGGATTAAGCAGAAGGAAGTTAATTAGCATCCAATTTCTTATGTCCTCCACACATTGCTCAACTCTAATAAGCTGGTTCTTCTCATCAGGTTTTGCTGAGACATATGATGTTATGTCAACTGTGTGTCGTTAGCATAACAATGAAATCTTATACCATGCTTACGGATTATGTTGGCCAGAGGAAGCATGTAAAGGGAAAAAAGCAGTGGGCCTAAGACTGAACCCTGTGGAATGCCAAACTCCACTAGAGAACATGCAGAATAATCACCATTTAAGTCTACATACTGATAACGATCGGTCAAATAGGATCTGAGCCAGGAGAGGGCTGTACCCTTAATTCCTACTACATTTTCTAATCTGTGAAGAAGAATACTATGATCAATGGTGTCAAAAGCTGCACTGAGGTCGAGTAATACACGCATAATCACACTACCCTGATAAGAGGCCAATAGGAGGTAATTTACTACTTTAACGAGTGCTGTTCCTGCGCTGTGATGAGGCCTAAATCCTGACTGATACAGTTCATGTATGCCATTTCTATGTAGATATGAGCATAGCTGCTCCGCTACTATCTTTTCCAGAACATTAGAGATAAAGGGGAGGTTTGATATTGGCCTGTAATTTGACAGCTGACAGGGGTCGAGGTCAGGTTTCTTAATTATTGGTTTGGTAACTGCTAATTTAAAAGATTTTGGAACATAACCAATGCTGAGTGAGGAATTAATTATTCTCAACAGCGGTTCTGTTATTACTGGTACTATCTGTTTAAGAAAATGTGTCGGTATAGGATCTAATATACAGGTTGATGAATTTGCAGAAGAGATGAGTGAAATTAATTCATTCTCTTCAAGGGGAGTATTCTAGGTTCCGATCTGACATGGCTAGATTAACATCTGCATCAATTACATTGTTCGATTTCAAAGCCTCAATTTTATGCCTAAAATTTACTGTACAATTGTATTATTTAAAAAGTTCATGAAGTCCTATTGCACTCTGCAGATTTCTGCAGTGGTCTTATTTCTGGTTAATTTGGCTACAGTATTAAATAAAAATCTAGGATTATTTTTGTTATTTTGTATAAGAGGGGAGAGATATGTTGATCTAGCTACACTAAGTGCTTTTCTATAGTTCAGGATGCTCTCTTTCCATGCTATTTGACAATGAATGCAACAATGGTCATTGTCTCAAAGTAGCTTCACAAAAATATAAGAAATTTTAAAAAAGAAAAGTTTTGGAAGTGCGTATGTGTGAGAAAAATGTGTCTAGATAATAATGAGATGAATGAATGATGAATGAAATGTCTCTGATGAGCAAGCCAAGGGTGAAGGCGAGAGTGGCAAGGAAAAACTCCCTGAGATGGCAATAGGAAGAAACCGTGAGAGGAAGCAGAATCAACAGGGAACCCATCCTCATTTGGATGATAATAGAAAAAAAATTATATAACATCATGTGTATTATGCAGCTGAATGTTCAATATAACAGAAGTTCTTTAAATTAACATAAAGTCCAGTTCAGCATAGGGATAGGAGTCAGCGGGTGCAGAGGGCAGATGGGGTCTGGATCACTGGAAGCACAGGAGCAGCATGCGTACTTTAGCTCCACACATGATCAGCTAAGCAAAGTGCCAAAGAAAATTAGCTAATTAGCTAAACAAAGTTTTCAGGATCTGTGAAAAAGTGTTTGGGATCAGCTAAACAAGGTGCTGTACATACAGTAAGAGCAGCTCGTAATACAAAAAAAAAAAAAATTATTCCTGCAGTTTATCCTATAAGTTTCTCTCTGTGAAAAGAAAAAGGCTTTATTGCATTACTGACTCACCAGCATTCCTGACTGAGAGACAGATTCAGTGCTGTACTGATACACAGCAACTATCGATCTGTTGGTCCCTGAAGTGCCGCTCTCACAGATCCGTGGCTTAGAAGCCACACATTTGCAGCTTCCCAAATAGATTAAAGATGGTGAAGTGTGTGTGTGTGTGTTTATGTGACTGCTGTTTTATTTAACATTTAATTTAATCATTAGAAACTAATTCCTATTTAAAATGGTGGCCTGGCAAGCAGCAGAGTAATTTAAAAGAATCAGCAGTGGAAAGCAGTGAGGAGAAAAAAACTAAAGCAAAATAACAGTAAAAAGATGACATAGTAGATGTAGAGGCATACATTTATTTAAGAAGTGAATGCGGTATTTACAGAAAAAATTTGAATGAAAATTTACACAAAAAAAATTTAATCACATGACATATATTGAAAAGAATATCATCGTTTAATGCATCCAAATTATATTTAATGTTAATCTTCATGAAGATCCCATTCTCAACTCTACACATTTTAAATTCCCATCAATACTTAATGTGACAGACATTCCACTGACTACCTCACCATTCTATGAGGGACGTTCAAGTCAAACCAGGACTTCTGATGAAATTTCTGGTTGATGGATGCATGAATCCTAATGACGTTTACAGAATACCTCAGGCACAGTACAGTGATGAAAGTCTTAGCCACAGTAAAACATTTGAATGGTGCAAATAAAAAAGCCCATACGTCCATGAATGATGATCTCGGCAAATTACAGGGACTGGCTGAGTTATTGCCACATCCCCTCGCTCCAAGCCATTTCCACATGTTAAATGAGTTCTTGGGAGGCCAGAGTTTCAGACGTGAAGCAGGCAGTCCGATCATGGATTAGGGATGGTACTGAGAAAATGTTCTGCCTTGATGGTATCCAAGTACTAGTGAAACACTGGAATAAGTGTATTAGTGTAGCAGTGGATTATATAGGGAAATAAAAAAAATTTTTTACACTTAAAATACTCATGAAAAAAGTCCCAGTTTGACTTGAATGTCCCATATACTGTAGTTATTATAGCACAATGTAGTTATATTATTCTTATGTTAGTTTATTATTATCATTATTATTATTAGTAGTAGTAGTAGTAGTGTTGTTGTTGTTGTTGTTGTTGTTGTTGTTGTTATTGCACCTAGTGAATTCAATGGGAACTGCATTATGTGCTAAGATAGGCCCATTGGAATGATCATCACCCTGCCCCATGGTCAGGGGAGGAGAAGCAGACAAAAAGTTAATTGCAGACTAAGTTAAGAGCCAGATTGAACACACTATCTGGCCTCCAAGATCTTGTTTTATATTTGAATTAAATCCATCTGTACTGTATATTCTAAGATACAAAGCCTGATTACAAAAAAAAAGTTGTGCACTCTAATATTTAATTCGACCACCTTTAGCTTTGATTACAGGACACATTTAGTTTCACTAACGAGGTTTTCTCAGGGCCACACAGCTTTTTAGTCCTAATCCAATGGAGAAATGTTTTTATTTTCACTGTTAAACATAGCTCTGTTCTACTGTTAATTTTTTGTGATACAATTTCACCAATAGTTTAAGTGATCTCCAATGATGGTCATTCATGATTTTTTCTAAAACACATTTGTAAGTGGGCAGTGAGTGGGACACATATGCCAGGAGACAGCAGTGCAGTGCAATAACCTAGAGTTCTTTTTATTTTCCACTTCTCAATGTAGCAAAAAATGTGCACTTGAAAGTAACAACAAAAATATATGAGTCACAGCTGGGGGAGTGGATGCCCTGGGCAGAGGAGACAGGTATGAGCTATATGCTGTGTACATCCTACTTACCGTACTGAGCTTTCACTGCCCTATTATAGGCCACAGATGACTGCAGGATGGTGACCTATAATCTGTTGCCAGCCTCGTTGAGTTAAATCACCCCGCCCCCCTCCGTTGCCCTTGGTGTAGCTGTCCGTGGTGCTGAGCATGCGCTGTGTCCTTCCTTTTTAATAATGATAAATAATAATGATTCCACTAATTATCACATGCAACTTAATGAAATAATTTTTCCCTATATCCCAGTTAGGAAGCTGGGGTCAGAGTGCAGAGAACAGCCAGGATACAGCACCCCTGGAACAGATAGGGTTAACGACCATGCTTAAGGGCTCAACAGCAGTAACTTCGCAGTGCTCAAACCCTCCAATCAGTAACCCAGCCACAGCCTTAACCGATTGAGCCTCCACTGCCTTACTGTTTTTTCCTGTCAGATGGTAAGAGGAACTGGCTATATGTCCACTGCCACACACATTCCTTTCCCAAAGTTGAAGGTTCACAACTATTTTTCCAAGTTTTAATAACACTTTTTTAGATCCCAGCAGTGAAATTTGAAGCGGGATTACAGAGTTAATTTATTCATTCATTTTCTGTACCGCTTTATCCTTTATTTTAGGGTCGCTGGGACCTGGAGCCTATGGATTACAGAGTTGATAACGTCATTATGAAATGCGTGCGCACTATGATGACCTTAATTCTAGAAGGTTTGAAGCTACAGTATCTATCTCTCAGGTGGCTACCAAAGGTACTGTATATTTTTGACAATGCTGATTTTCTGCACTCTTACACAATGAGACGAGGCGTCAAAAAAACTACAAAAAAGTGCCATCATTAACTATAGCAGGACAGGAAGCACACAGACACACAGATACACCCAATCCAATTTTAGGAATGTGTACACAGGACACAGTGTGCCAGTGCTGCCCTGGGTCTGTTTCTGTCTCATGCAATTCACTCGACTCACTGTTCAGGTGCTGCTTTTGCAAGCACATGACTCCTTGTTACTCTGTGATATTTACTTCTTTATTATGCACCTTGATTCATAGGCTTAGAATAAAATATAAGGGCTGGTTTACATTATATGTTAGATTAACAAATATTTTGCGAAGATACAGAAATTCTTTACAAATTTTATATTTCCTAACAAGGCATTTACATGCAATGTTATCTGTCGTGTACTAAAAATAGTTTCTTTAAATGGAAGCAGATATTCATTGACAAATAGAATATTATTTTCAGTAAGGTCGCCCTATCCAGATCATTATTCATTAACCACTTTCGTTCTTTTCACACACTTACAGTATACAGCACACAAACACACATTTTTCCTTAAGCAGTAGTGATACTGCCTGACAGCTCCAGGATGTCTGGTTTGATTCTTCCTCAAGATAAATGAATGAAGAATGTGTAGTTTAACCAAAATTCAACAGTACCGTATGTCCAAAATGGTAGAACATCAGCCAGTGAAAGGAAATCTATTTAAACAACACAGTTTTGCACTTCTATGCTAAATTTTACCTTTTATTAGTTTCTCTCTTGGACGTGTTATAAATCTAGTGAGCAAAATTGCAGCTAACAATCTTTTTTATTTATACCACTGTGCTATTAAATTCTAAATTCTGATTGGTCCAAAGGTGTTGAGTAATTTTCTATAACAGCATCTCAGACGATATGGAATCTTCACTCTCTATATAATCAAATCATGTTAATAAAAATACCCCAAAACATGCAATGTAATTAATTAAATAAATAAAATGAGACATGTTTATGTAGCATTTATGAAAAGAGTTGTATATGAAAATACAACTCTTTTAAAGAGAAACGCCTGGTTTACTACTACTTTAAGGTAAGAACGGTTTATAGCTATTACAATAAATAGTTTTCAATTTCCATAATATTAAATGAAACTATAAATGCAGAAAACATACACTACCAGTCAAAAGTTTGGACACATCATCTAATTTCATGGTCTTCACTGATTTTTATTTCTTTCTACAATGTAAAATAATCCTGGAGGTGTCCAAAAATATACAATAATCTGCTTTGAACAGTTGATATTGAAACATGCCTTCTGCTCTGTAAATTCTTCATAACGGCTCTAATCTGAGGTGCTTGTTGTTAATTGGTGATTTCTGAGGCTGGTGACTCTAAATGAACTTCTCCTCTGCAGCAGAGGTCATTTTTGATTTTGCTTTCCTGGGATGGACTTCATGAGAGACAGTTTCATTATGGTGCTTGATGGGTTTTGTAAATGTACTTTACAATACTGTTCTTGAACTGTTCCAGAACTCCTGACTTTCATGGCTTAAATGTTATTGTTGTTGTTATTATTATTGTTACTTAATTATTGAATGTCATGTGTGTTATTTCATAGTTTTGAAAAAATCCCATATTATTATAAAACGTAGAAAATATATACAAATTTGTGTTGGTTCTCATTGTGTTATCTGGTACTGTACTCATTCTATTATCTAAAATACAAAACAGTACATGCACAAGTCGTCTTCTTCTTTGTCTTTCAGCTGTTCCCTTTCAGGGGTTGCCACAGCGAATCATCTGCCTCCATCTAACCCTATCCTCTGCATCCTCTTCTCTCACACCAACTAACTTCATGTCCTCTCTCACTGCATCCATAAATCTCCTCTTTGGTCTTCCTCTAGACCTCCTGCCTGGCAGTTCCAACCTCAGCATCCTTCTACCGATATATTCACCATCTCTCCTCTGAACATGTCCTAACCACCTCAATCTGGCCTCTCTGACTTTATCTCCAAAACATCTCACATGGGTTGTCCCTCTGATGAACTCATTCTTGATCTTATCCATCCTCGTCACTCCCAAAGAGAACCTCAACATCTTCAGCTCTGCTACCTCTAGCTCTGCCTCCTGCCTTTTCTTCAGTGCCACTGTCTCTAAGCCGTAGAGCATTGCTGGTCTCACCACTGTCTAACTGTCTAACTTCATCTGTCATCCTGTCCATCACTAGAGCAAACAAAAAGGGGCTTAGAGCCGATCCTTGATGCAGACCCACATCCACCTTGAACTCTTCAGTCACACCTACAGCACATCTTACCACTGTCTTACAGCTCTCATACATGTCCTGCACCACTCTAACATACTTCTCTGCCACTCCAGACTTCCTCATACAACACCACAGCTCCTCTCCCGGCACCCTGTCGTACACTTTCTCTAAATCTACAAAGACACAATGCAACTCTTTATTACCTTCTCTGTACTTCTCCACCAGCATCCTCAAACCAAATACTGCATCTGATGTACTCTTTAGCACATGCACAAGTGTTTTAATCTTTAGTTAGGGGGGGGGGGAACATTATTTCACTTCTAGCATTTAATGTTTAGTTTAACCCAAATCACAAGTTTTATTCACAATAACTTTAAGGACAATATATTTTGAAGCTTTCTGAACCAGCTTTAAGAATGTCTGCTGAATTACAATGTACTTTCCTTTCCTCATACCTCCTAATGTAAGCAGAATTAAGGTTGGCCTGTCCAGCTGCTCGGAAAAAATGAAAGAGAGAAGACAAAAAAAAGTCACTGGAACGCGACATGCATTAAAAACTTTGGATTTCAACCAGAGAGTGTAAATACACAGTCAATATACAGTATTAAGGTCTCCTCTGTGTGTCAGCTGCATGAGCATGACTGCAAACATGTGTGCTGATGTTGATCATTGTGTATTCTGTTATCTGCTGAGGTCATCAATATGCCCAGTTGATCATAGTATATTTGAACTGTAGAGGGGAAGACGTTTACAAGAGCAAATACAAGCGTGAACACTGCTTTCTGCTTTCTGCTTTTCACCTTCTCCAGTACCACCTCCTCTTGATTATTCTTTTCACCTGTCACTTTTTATTAATCTCCGTTAGTCTGTGTGCTTGAAGATTATTTGTGTGTGGGTTTTTCTTTGTTCACTTTATTTGCGTTCCAAATTTGGTCTCGCTTTGCTATTGTAATAAGCTCCAGTCTTTTGGGAAGGCTTTCCACAAGAGTGGCTTTGGGGATTTGTGTTCATTCAACTAAAAGAGCCTTAATGAGATCAAGCACCGATGTTGGGCGATAGGGTTCCAGTTACTGCTTGTTGGAACAGGGTTGTGTCTCTTAGTTCAAGTGAACGGAAACTCCAAGTCAGTGCAGTGTGATGGTCAGGTCTCCACAAATTCTTGTCCAAGTAACGTACGTTTATATCCACTCTATAGGGAAAAGAGCTTCATCTGTAGGCACTCATGTAGTGTATGAGATCAAACCTTATCAAATTTATTTTCCTTGGGTAGCTTTTATTGTATGCCTTGAGTCATTATACATTCGCTGTATATGGAGCTGTGATCTATCAATTTTGCAGGATTGTGCTGAATCTGAGCAGAGAGTATAGCCCTATACACTTCAGAAGTTATCCTGCTATACATCCAGGTCATCAATAAATGCTGTGTGAGCTGAAGCGTGTGAGATCAAATCTTGGCCAAACAAACTAGAGATTTTTGTTAGAGATTTATGTCACTCTGAGATTTGAAAAGATTTTGTGTGTGCTTGTCTGATGGTGTAAGAGACATAAAGAGACAAAGAGAAAGTATGATCCATGATGGTTGTTAGAGTTAAAGATCAGCGGTGAAGGATTTCCTGCTGAACACTGGCTGATACCAGTACAACAGGCTCTAGACAGACACACAAGCACACACACATACACCCCCATACAATACACGTCAGTATATACGGTATAAGTACAGGTTATGTATCACTTTGGCCATATTCCGCCATCAACAAAATGCCTATTAAATTAACCATAGAAATAGAATATGTCTTCCAATGTTATAAGTCATACTGACAACACAGACTCTAACAGACTGAACATTAGCCGCAGCACTATCTATGCATTCGTAACACATTTACCGTTTTTTTTTTTAATTATTAATTTGTCAGGGACAGCACTTAAGCAGCATAAAATATTTCCATCTGTAATCCCTGGGGAGAAGTTAATAGGCACAAACACATGCTCATGCAAAGACCTGTGTACATACCCTTACGGGAAAAAATGGCAATATACTGTATTGTGAAATATAATGTTTAAATAATACATTTACATATATAAGAAACTAGTGCTTCTATTTATTAATATATTGAAATATATGAATATATACAGTGGCTTGCAAAAGTATTCGGCCCCCTTGAACTTTTCCACATTTTGTCACATTACAGCCGCAAACATGAATCAATTTTATTGGAACTCCACGTGAAAGACCAATACAAAGTGGTGTACACGTGAGAAGTGAAACGAAAATCATACATGATTCCAAACATTTTTTACAAATAAATAAATGCAAAGTGGGGTGTGCGTAATTATTCAGCCCCCTTTGGTCTGATGTCAGTACAAATACAGCTGCTCTGTGACGGCCTCAGAGGTTGTCTAAGAGAATATTGGGAGCAACAACACCATGAAGTCCAAAGAACACACCAGACAGGTCAGGGATAAAGTTATTGAGAAATTTAAAGCAGGCTTAGGCTACAAAAAGATTTCCAAAGCCTTGAACATCCCACGGAGCCACTGTTCAAGCAATCATTCAGAAATGGAAGGAGTATGGCACAACTGTAAACCTACCAAGACAAGGCCGTCCACCTAAACTCACCTGTGTATTCCCCCCGTGTGTCTATTTAAACCAGCTGAACCCGTAGCTGTTTGTCCGTGCTCTGTGGTTTTCGTTTGTTTAAAAGGTCTCCGAAATGCCTTAAGTTTTTTGTGTGAGTTTAAATCGAATAAAGACTTATTTCACTTCCTGCATCTGCGTCTGTCTTCCCTATAGAGAATCATGACAATAATTGTTTTATTGAAACATTATTGAAACTTTATGCATGTTTAAGAATTATACACACACTTTTACTTTGTCGGTGTGCTCTGATTAATGCCTATAAGGAACTTCTTTTTTTTTCAAACTACATTAACATATAAGCAAATTGTAATATATATATAAAGAAATAGATATATTTATTCAAATTTAATATATTAAGTATATGTTGTATATAAAATTACATACATTAAGATATACATTTGAATGCATTTTAATATATTTCTCAATATGTGATAAAACAGCAATTCCTTATGTGTTTTTCAATAATATATTGTAATATATTAATACAATATATTATTCTGTATATTCTGAATATATTTTTGAATATGAATATCTTTTTTTCTGTGAATTATTAGTTAGTATCAGTTAGTGTAGCAATGAGGAATATTAGCATTATAAAATCTTTTAGATTTACCAGTAGATCAAAACATTAAAGTATTTAACATATTGACAGTTAATATATACAGTAGAGAAATATTTTATTTGTGTAAAGGCAAACACAAATCACATGCAAACAGATGCACACCAATATGTAAGAAGTGTAACAATGTCTGATATGGCTCAACCAATAATTGAATGAATAGATGATTGAATGTATAAAAGATTGAATGTACAAGAAGGAACAAACAGGCGGATGAAAGCATACAGTTATTTGAATGTACACAGACAGTCAGACAGACAGATACACATGCAAGAGATGCATGAGAGGTTAAATTTGATGAACATTATTTAGACATAATAAACTGTTTAAATAATTATGATTAAACTATAGACTAGTTTACTAAATAAACTAGCTCATCATAAAACGTATTAGGCCTGTTCTTTTTACGTTGTTAACTAGCTTGTAGGATTTTTCAGGATATTTCCACATTTCTGCCCACACACAAACAACGATTTTCTCGCTGGTTTGGCACATGTGACAAGTGGTCACTAAAAATCCTGCTGCAAACTGACAAGCTCCTGATGAGTGGACAAACTGAGAAGAACTGCTGCATGTGATGATATTCATGTTCAGTACTCAAGTAAGCATTTGGTGTAACATCTCATTTTCTTAATGCCTGGGTTAATGATGTCATTCTGATTGTTATTCAATGAACAAATATTATCGTTGTTATTATTGTTAACTTCATATTAACATAAGGTGATGATTGTAGTTGTTGTCAGTTATTTTAATTGCCACTGTGTTTGTTGTTGTTGTTGTTGTTGCTGTATTTGTTGCCCTTGTCAGTGTTGGTGGTGTAATTTTTTCTCAGTGTTGATGTTGCTGTTGCTTTCATTGTTGGTATTCTTCAAATTCAAATTTTATTTGTCACATACACAGTCATACACAGTATAATATGCAGTGAAATGCTTACGCGACCGCCAGTGACCTTAAAAAGAAAATAAAAGCTTGTACGTAAAATAAATAATCAATAAAAAGGAAATACCAAAGAAATAAATTTAACTAGTAAAATTAACTGTACAATAAGGGCATAATAAAATATTGCAAAATATAGAAATATAGGGGGGGAGTATATATAGAATTTAATGTGTCAGTGGTTGTGCAAATATGCATGAAAGGTGACTAATGAAAGTGACATGTGCAATTGTCCAGATGTATAAATCTTTAGTGCAAGTGTGTATGAATGTGTCCATGATTGTCCAGTCAGTGTTGTGAGCTTAAAAGATGTGATTAGTCCTGTGTGGAGGTGTGATTGTGATTGAGAGACCTTATCGCCTGCGGGAAGAAGCTCCTCCTCAGCCTCTCTGTGTTGGCCTGTAGGGAGCGAAATCACTTCCCAGACCGCAACAAAGAGAACAGTCCATTACTGGGGTGACTGAGGTCCTTCATGATCTTCCTGGCCTTAGTCTAGCACCGCTTGCTGTAGATCGAGTGCAGGTCAGGGAGCTCAGTGCGGATGATGCGCTCGGCTGATCGCACCACCCTCTGTAGAGCTCGTCTGTCCTGCATGGTGCTGTTCCCGAACCAGGTCGTGATGTTTCCCGTCAGGATGCTCTCTATGGTGCAGGAGTAGTTCCTGAGCACCTTGGAGGGCAGTCTAAAGTCTCTCAAGCGTCTCCACTGGGCTCCTGTTGATGACAGGGGTCTGGTAGTTCCTCTCCTGCGTTGTACTAAAGTCCACTATCAGCTCCTTTGTCTTACTGACGTTCAGGAGGAGATTGTTCCTCTGGCACCAGTTCTCCAGATTTCCAATCTCCTCTAGGTAGTCCGACTCATCATTGTTGGTGATCAGTCCGACCACGACGGTGTCGTCAGCAAACTTGATGATGGAGGTGGAGTTGGTAGTGGCCACGCAGTCGTGGGTGTACAAAGAGTACAGCAGGGGGCTCAGAACACAACCCTGGGGGGCTCCAGTGCTGAGAGTGAGTGTAGCTGAGACATGTCCGCCCATCCTTACTGCCTGTGGTCTGCCAATCAGAAAATTGGAGATCCACTGACATATAGATGAGCTCAGTCCCAGGTGCTCCAGCTTGGTGGTGAGTGTGGTTGGGAATTATGGTATTAAATGCAGAGCTGTAGTCGATGAAGAGCATTTTAACATAATTCCCTTTCCTAGTGTCCAGATGAGTGAGTGATGTGTGGAGGAGATGAGTGATTGCATCGTCTGTGGAGCGGTTCTGACGGTATGCAAACTGTAGTGGGTCCAGTGTGTCGGGTAGTGAAGAAATGATGAAGTCTCTGACCAGGCATTCAAAGCACTTCATCACTACCGAGGTGAGGGCTACAGGGCGATAGTCATTGAGAGAAGCAGGATGTGGTTTCTTCGGGACAGGAACAATGATGGACTCTTTGAAGCACGTGGGGATCACCGACTGAGATAAAGAGATGTTGAATATCTCAGTGAACACAGGTGCTAGCTCGTCTGTGCAGGATCTGAGAATACGGCCTGAGATGGCGTCTGGTCCTGCTGCTTTCCTGGTGTTCACTCTCTTGAAGGCTCTCCTCACGTCGTGCTTGGTGATGATGAGCGCGTTCCCGGTGCTGGCAGTGTCTTCCTGTCTGCAGCCGTTAGCGCCGCTAGCATTAGCGCCGTTAGCATTAGCATCGCTAGTGTCTTTAGCTGCAGCCTTGAAGCGAGCGTAGAATGTGTTCAGTTCGTCTGCCAGAGTCGTGTCTGCGTTCGTCATACCGGATGTTGGTGCTTTATAATCCGTAATTGTCCTTAGTCCCTGCCACAGGCTCCTAGAGTCACTCTTTTGAAGCTGTGACTCTAGTTTTCTCCCGTAGCGCTGCTTCGCCTCTTTCACCGTTATACGACGCAGCCTTGTATGGTTTCAAGTCCCCCGACGCAAGTCCCGTATTGTAAGCAGCGGTGCGAGATCTCAGAGCGTCGCGGATGGTTTTATCCACCCACGGCTTCTGGTTGGGAAACGTTCTGATAGTCTCTTTCTCTACCGTATCGTCCACTAGCTTCCCAATAAATCCCACAACCGCTTCCGTAAATATGCTGACCTCATCATCGGAGCTGTTTCTGAACATGTCCCAGTCTGCGTCCTGTAACGCAGCCACCGATTGGTCCGTCCAGCGCGCGACCTCCCTCTGAACCGGAACTTCCTGTTTCAGCTTTTGTTTATATTTTGGCATGAGGAAGATGGCGGCGTGGTCGGATTTACCAAACGCTGGACGAGATCGTGCCTTGTAACCATCTTTGACCGTAGTATAACAATGGTCCAGTGTCCTTTCGCCCCTGGTGGGGCATGTGATGTGCTGATAATAGTTCGGCGCTGCGCGTTTGAGCGCAGCGTCCCGGTGTTGTGTCTGGTGCTGTGTGAGTGCCTCATGCAGCTCGCATAAGGCAACGTCTGTGTCTGCTTGTGGTGGAATGTAAACTGCACTGATTATGACCGATGTGAACTCCCGTGGAAGATAAAAAGGACGACACATGATGGACAGTAGTTCCAGATTTGGTGTGCAGGAGCATGTAAGAGGATGTTGGTCTCAGCCGGTTCCTCACGCCAGCTCGTTTCCCACGAGGCAGTCGCTTCGCATCGCGTCCATTGTTCTCCCTCAGGATCTCACTCGGCCAGCTCAGATCCGGAGTTAAAACCGTCGAATTGTGAGTACATTGTATACCAATAGAAACAAGAGTGTCTCTATCGTACCTGATGTACTCAATGGTGGTGATTTTGCCGATTTTAAAACACTGAAAACTAACTTAAAAAACAAAAACAAAGAAAAGGTGGTCGGAGCAGTCGTGACGGCAGCCGACCTGACCGGCGCCATCTTGGATCCATTCCTTGGATCCATTCTTGTCAGTGCTGGTGTTGTTGTTCTTGATGGTGTTGGTGCTGTTGTCACTCGTGTCAAAGACTCAAAGTCATTGTTCATCTGCAATATCAGCATGCAGCATTTGGCTGAATCTGAGCAGAGAGTATAGCCTTATACACTTCTGAAGTCATCCTGCTACATCCAGGTCAACAATAAACACCAATGACCCAGTTCCATTAGCAGCCATACAGTACATGCTTATGCCATACCACTGTCTCCACCATGTTTAACAGAAGATGTGTTATGGTTTGTATCATGGGCTATTTCTTCACATCTGCATACTTTTCTCTTGGGATTATTCTGGTTAAAGTTTATTTTGGTTTAATTGGTTCAAAGAATCTGGCGTTTGCTGGCGAAGTCTGTTCTGGCTTTTGGCCTCTGTTCTTGTGTGTTGCCAGTGTTTTGCACCTTGTTGTGAAATATTGTAAGGTATATTTACCTTATAAAGCCGATGTACACTTTAAAAGGCCTATTATCTGCTTGATTAGTCATGGAGTAATGAGGGAACAGGTCACACCTGGCCATGCAACTGCTCATCTGCCATTTGTTCCATTATTTATGGTCTGTATATGAAAACGGCTGCACTTCCTTAAGATGCCACACTACTGTCAAACCCCCTGAATTAAAGTCTTGACCTCAATTATCTTGAGTGTTTTCTTTCAAATTCAATATAGTGTAATATGTTGGGGCGGCGCGGTGGTGTAGTGGTTAGCACTGTCGCCTTGCACCTCCAGGGTCTGGGTTCGATTCCCCGGCCAGGCTCGATTCCCGTCTCTGTGTGCATGGAGTTTGCATGTTCTCCTCGTGCCTGGTGGGTTTCCTCCGGGTACTCCGGTTTCCTCCCACAGTCCAAAGATATGCAGGTTAGTGTGAGTGAGTGTGTGTGTGCCCTGCGATGGATTGGCCCGCCTAGTGCCCGAAGTCTCCTGGGATAGGCTCCAGGTCCCCCGTGACCCTGAACACAGGATTAAGCGGTATAGAAGATGAATGAATGAATGAATATGTTGGCAAAATGCCAAAAAAAAAATTTTTGTTCAAAAATTTATGGACCTGATTGTATGTTAATAGACATAGGTGACGAATTGTGCGACATCAAGCTGAGGTATTTTGGTAGATCCAACATATGCGATGACTAAATATTCATTCCTGAGGGGTAAAATGTGTGTTTTGTCAGTAACAAAAGTTGTACTGCACTTGCAGCAGATGCACGCTTGAGGCATGTCACAAAATATGTGATATAACTTCCCTGATTGAACATTTTCAAAAGTTAATAACCCGAATGTTAGTATGCCGGGGATTTCCTGTAATGTGATTTTTAAAGTATTTTAATTATTATATTTCAGGGTAAAACGGGCTCCTCATTAAAGTCCTCATTAAAAATCATTGAATATAATTCGAGCAAAACAGACAACAAAAAGAGAGAGAGAGAGAGAGATTTTCTGTACTAGAAGCTCTATAGTAAATACATGAGGAAAATGACAAAATTCAAATCAGGAAGCACATGACGGAAATTGACCTGTCACTTGCTCACCACAATAATGCTATCTCGAATTCAAAGTGACAACTAAATCCCAAAAAAGCTGGTATTTGTATATTTGTATAGGTGGTCTCTTGTCAAATGTCCTTTCTTTAAGAAATTTACAAGCCAGAGCTGGAAGTCACAAAGCACACACAATAATCTACCAGATGAGGAATTCCTCTTTCACTGTATTTGTAGCTACAATATATACTGTAGGTCATATTATTACTGTAACATCCAAACCAACAACAAACCAAAACTGAAATGTAGATAATAATTTCATAATGATAAATGAATAAATGTGGTACTCATTAATCTGCTAATGATTCATGCCTTTGTGTGTTAGGAAGTAATGAAGTGTGTACATTACCATCCGAGTCATGTACTGCAGAGTGACCCAAAAGTCTCCATACTTCAGAGAAACAAAATATCCTCTGTATGATTTTCCATTCCTGTGTAAAGAGTTGTCCCTTCTACTCATGGTGAACTTGTTTTAACATATCTATGCATGTTCTGCATGTAATTGTTTCATTTTGATCATTTCACATGGAGATCTTTGGAACTCCATGTGTGTCTGACTGTTGCACAGGTTTGAGTCTCTTAATTGTGAAGTGAAAGGAAACGGGTCAGAGCATTGCAGTGAAGGTTAGTTGTAGGGTTGTTCCGATTCCGACACTGGTATCGGAAATGCTGCCGATACCACAAAAAAATATGGCATCGGAATCGGCGAGTATTTGAGTCCACGTACCGATCCGATACCATTTTCCTAAACATAACCTATTTATGCCCGCTAGCTTTGCTAGCTTAGCTTACTTACAGAGTGTCACGGCGTGCGCCTGTGATGGGCGTGCGCCCAAATTGATATCGCTCCTCGCTCACTAGTTAGGCGGCCTCCCCCCTCTTTAGGTATGTGAAGGAGCAGGGCCACAGAATCAGGCAACGGCCCATGAGCTATCGCCGCTAATGATCCCGGTGCAATAAAACACAGCGGGGAGTGTAGCTCGGGGTCTGACTGTTGGGAAGCTGGACTTTGCGACGTGGTGGATTTTATGAGAGACGGGGCGATGTGATGCGCCCCAGAGACTTTAAAAAGGGGGCGCCTTTGATCTCCGCGAGAGGAGCGTGTGAACGAGCCGCGAGCTCCCACGGCACCTTCACTTATAGTGTAGAGCCCGCCTTCGCATCCCTGCCGCCGAAGTGGAAAAGGCCACAGAGAGCCTTTAACCCTTTCCTTCCCCATTTTTCTAAATAAATTACCCTTTTTCCTGTAAGAACTCGCCTCGTGTCCGTGTTTCATGGTGTCGCCCGTGCACTTAGGGTCGAACCCGTTACACAGGGCTTACAGTAGTATTTTACTTAAAAAATAAATGCTATATATATATATATATATATACACACACACACACACTGTACAGATACACACCCAGGTATCGGATCAGTACTCGGTATCGGCCGATACCCTGAGCCCAAGTATCGGAATCGGTATCGGGAGGGAAAAAATGGTATCGGAATATCTCTAGTTAGGTGCCCATACTGTATACTTTTGACCATATAGTGTATAGTATATAAAGGATCATTAGACCTAATAATTGCAATATTTAAGTATTAACAGTTTGTTGGCTCATTATGTTAAATTGATTCAATGACTTTTGTACTGCGTATTTGCACACTTTTTATATGTTAACCCAAAATTAGATTATGCTCTTATTTAATGACAAAAACATTTAAAGGTCCCATACTGTATGTATTATTTCTTTAAATCCATCCAAGAGCTCATCAAAGTGTGTCTCTTAATGCTGCAGCTGAAATACCTTTAAGATAATGTACAGAATCTCTATGTCAGACTCCCTCTGTTTCACTCCTCCTCAAACACACTGTTTCAGTGTCTATGTAAATCAGCTACTCATGAGCCACGTCCCTTCAGAGAACAGCAGAGCTGTTAGGGATCTTTTTATATGATGTCACAATAGGGAACAAATTTTAATAGCTTGTCAATACAAGCTTAAGCCCAAGCCAATACAAAAATGTAAAAAGGATAAAAATCATGTTTTTTCTTGTGTTTTATTTACACCAGAGAGCCATCAGAATGACAAAAAGTGACTTGAAAGTAAATTGTGCATAATCATTGCCTTTAAAGGTACTTGTGGATCCTATAATTTTACTCATTTAACCTAAACATGTTGAAAGTATGATTATCTCTGTAAAGAAGCATGACAGTACCTTTAATGTTCATATTAATGAATGGGATAATGCATAAGATTATATAAAAACCTTGGGTTTGTGTAGCAGCTTACACACTTGTATGCAGAATGCTCTGGATAAATAGATTTCAAAATGTATGCAATTGTCCACATTAAGTGGTTTCATGTTAGCATTTTGACAGCGAACAATCGATTTTACAAGCTTAACCGCAGAAATGACCTTGAATAAAAGCCATGCAGAACCTCATCCCTCCTCTACCTCCACCTCTCACTTTCTCTTTTTCTGTCTCTCTATTTCGATTAGACTCGTGGGCATTGAAGCGATGAGCCAGAGTGTGAGAGCAGGTTGAAAAGAGAGAGGATCTGATCCTGCACCTGCAAAGCCACACGTACTGTAGCTGTGAGTCTATAATCCTGAAAGATACATACACACACACACACACACACACACACACAACAGTCACAGAACTCATACATAAAAAAAGTATGAGTGAAGAGAACAGACGGAGCTCGGGAGCTGCAGATTTGACTTTTTTGCTATTTAATCGTTTGGGATTTCTATGAACAAACACCAAGCTGTGCTCATCATTAGCTGACCGAGGAAAATCCAGATAAATGAGAAGAATGAGAGCAAATCTGTTGGATATCATATAATGTGAGAAAAGCTGCCAGTCCAGCTGACAATTCTGGGTTAGAAGAATTAGTTTTATGCACATTCAATGTTAAGAAACAGTGTTTTTTGGGTTGTTTTAAAAATCTATCTATCTATCTATCTATCTATCTATCTATCTATCTATCTGTCTGTCTATCTGTCTGTCTATCTGTCTGTCTGTCTGTCTGTCTGGCTGGCTCGATGGTGGCATGGTGGCTTGGTGATGGCCTGTGGCCACTGTGGCCTTGCACCTCCGGGTTCAATTCCTGCTTCAGAGTCTGTGTGCATGGAGTTTGCATGTTCTCTCCATGCTTGGTGGGTTTACTCTGGGTTCTCCGGTTTCCTCATAAACATTTTTAAACAATTTATATTTTCCCAGCCAAAAACAAAAATTGCCATTTCAGAAGGGTAACTTTATTATCTTCCACCAAGCAAAGAAAACAACTAATGAGGTTTAAAATCATTTACAGTAAACGAGTCAAGAATTGCCCAACACATTATTAACACCTTAAAGGATAGTGTTGAACTGTCAACTTTACAAAAGAAACCTACAGTAGTTGGAAAAACGTCATAAATGGAGATCAGTTGCATAATATATATTTAAAAAAAAAAAAAAAAAAGAAATCTGTTTAATAGGGAAAGCAAGAGCATTTCCATACACACACAATGTGATGAGAGCTCACAATACTGGGACTACACAGCTGTGTGTCCATAAGAAAACCTCTTGGTAATGAGATCATTTATTACAATTGGGAGTATAAAGATTGGAAAAGGTCATGCGGTCAGAGGTAGCTCATTGGTTAAGGCATTGGACTACGAGTCAGAAGGTCTCATGTTCTAACCCCTGTACATGACCACCATGTTGTCCCTGTTGGGCCCTTGAGCAAGGCCCTTAACACTCAACTACTCAGATGTATAATGAGATAAAAATGTTTATTGAGTCACAGTTATATGCTATAGCTCCACCCATAATCATAAACATAACCACAATAAATCATGTTCGAAATTCAAATTCTTGATCTACATGTTCCCTTTACTGCACACACAGACGCACGCTTTATATAGCGGGATTCTGCATTGGTTTATCTTGTCTCTGGGGAAAGAGGGAATGCTCCTCTATTTTTTTATTCTCCCTGGCCTCAGGCTTATTCACATGAGAACATATTTTGATGCAAACAAGCAGCCAGAGCTAATAACACACGCTTTCCTTTCGAGGCAGTTCACCCAAGGCAGTGTGGGTAGAGTTGGCTGACTTCCTTGAAAACTTTAAACAAAGGAAGTAAAGGCTTGTTTCCAAAACATAAACATATGTTATTCGACTGTAAAGCCAGTACATGCATGGAACATGTAAAACGATATAAAATGTATAAGAAAAAGATTTTTTAATTTAACTACACACTAATGACATTGACACACATGCTTAATCGTTGCCTTTGAATGACTTCTTATCCAAGAAAATGTATGCAAACATTAAATCTAAGTCTGAACTGAACCTTTTATGTATCTTGCATATGTTATAGTAGCTCAAGGCTATTTTGCTTTCTAAAAATTATAATTATTTTAAATGCTTGTTAGGGAGAAAGCATACAAAATGGATGTTTTGAAATGTTTTAGAACTACCTCTGAGTGTTGCAAAGCACTGACACTGGACTGCTATTTTGTCAAAGATTTTGCCTAAAATATGTTTGTAAATTGTATATATGCATACTGTACATGCATCTATATAACCATACATATGACATACGTACATTAAAAAGGGAAGGGATGAATAACTCTGCGAAAAGTGTGGTGAAGTGAGGATTGGATGTGCTGGTGCAAAGGACGCAATCCTTGAATATTCAGAGGTAGAAGTGGCTGAATATGAGGAATCTAAGGAGACGTTTGAGCTTTCAGAAAGGACCCCTTTTTGGCGATTTGCCCCGTTTTGTGGAATCTCTGGAGCACTCAGAGTCTGCAAAAAGAGAGCAGAGAGAGCAGATCCATGAGTCATGCACTTGGAACGTAGTACCCTCAGGACCGGTATTCGGCGCTCCTTTTATAGGGTGCTGATGACATCAGGATGGTAGATGATAATGCACTGCCAGCTGTGATGTGTCCCATGGTGCAGTGAGGTGCTGCCCTGCCAACACAGTAGCCAAGTACATTTACATACTTGCTGTACTTAATACAGTTCACGGATCTATATTGAGTAGTTTTATTAATGCATACTTTTTATTATTACTCCACTACAACAAATATCAGTATTTTTATTTCATTATATTTGTGTATGATGTTGTGTTTCATAACTAGCATTTGAAGCAGTACTACAGTATCACCACCCGCTGACTGTTATATACAGAATAACTATGTCATTTGCCTTCCCTCCGTAATAAACTTAATCATGAAGAGATGGATTCAGACAGAAAGACAGTCACAGTCTGTACAGAGAGAGAGAGAGAGAGACTTAAAGTCTACTGTGAACGAATATACAGTAAGCTCTACTTTTGATACTTAAGTAAATTTGAAGGTGAGGACTTTAATGCTTAATCCTCAAGTAGAAATGTAAATGAAGGACTTCTAATCCAACTTTTAATTAAGTAATAGTTTACCTGGGATATCTCTACTTTTACTCAAGTACAAGATTTATGTACTTTGTCAACCTCTGCTCTCGGAGCTGCTTTAACAGAAAATTACTCAACCAATCATGATCAAGAATCCTTTCATTCATTCATCTTCTATACCGCTTAATCCTGTGTTCAGGGTCGCGGGGGACCTGGAGCCTATCCCAGGAGACTTCGGGCACTAGGTGGGGTACACCCTGGACAGGGTGCCAATCCATCGCAGGACACACACACATACACACACACTCACACACTACGGGCAATTTGGGAACGCCTAATTAGCCTAATCTGCATATCTTTGACCTGTGGGAGGAAACCGGAGTACCCGGAGGAAACCCACCAAGCACGGGGAGAACATGCAAACTCCATGCACACAGAGACTGGAATCGAGCCTGGCCGGGGAATCGAACCCAGACCCTGGAGGTGCAAGGCGACAGTGCTAACCACTACACCACCGCGCCTTATGATCAAGAATCAATAGCATTAAATAGAAACTATATTTATACTCTATAATGTGATTTAAAAGCTTTTTCTATTTCTTATTTGACTCACTTTAACTCAATACAGCTAGATACAATTTTTATACACTTTTATATAGTAGTTTTGAAGTCTTGTTTTTCTCTCTCATTCCGCACTGGCATGCACATACAGTACATGCTCGCGCACACACACACACACACACTCTAGAGGCAATCCTGAGCTTCAATAAGCACATCAGCACTAATAAGGCAGTTCACTAAGCTCGGTTTCACTAGTATGTTTGGTTCTTGAGGTGTTTGCAGTCTCGGCTTCATTCTGAACATCTGCTTTAAGCACAGAGAACGAGATAGGGGATCAGGTTGCAGTCCTCCTAAGAATGCGCTATCTTTATGAATATCAATTCTGTATCCGTGCTCCACTTCTATTGAGCAAAATAAATAAATTTAAAAAAAAATAAAATTCTCACTTTTCCAGCTAACTTTTTTTTCCTTTTACATTTAACATTGAAAAATCTTTCATTTATATAATATAGACAGTAAAATATTTCTAACTTCACATATTGGAGCAAACTTCAGATAAAATCATTGATTTTAGGAATGATTAGTTAGTTTTAGTTAGTTAGTTTTTTTAGTGGTTTTTTTTGTTTTTTTTTTTGTTAAATTTCTTTAATTTTTGTGAAGCTGCTTTGAGACAATGACCATTGTTAAAAGCGCTATATAAATAAAATTTAATTGAATTGAATTGAATTGAATTTATATATATATAAATGATTTATTTTGATCAATATTATTGATCAATTTCAAACCACAAGCCAGTTTTGTATTTCAAAGCATATTTGACCCTCAAGAAAGCTTTAGGGCTTTGACTAAACCTCCTTCAAAAACAAAACAGCTAAGAGTTGGAATAACTTTGCAAATCTTAAAGCATTAAAAATTTCTTGCTGCAAGCACATGAAAACTACTCTCTTTTATTATGCCACTAAATTATGCATGCACCTGAACAAAAATACACAACCACAAGCATTCTGTGTTTGTACTGTATATGGTTATCCTGTGCACTTGGAGGACTTTAGAATTGGTACACTGGTTTTTCCATGGATTGAAGTTTAAGTGAGTTTTTGTTAGAAAATCTCATGGGAAATTTTACACATAACAGAATTGAGCAAAAACAATAAAGATACAGCGAACGGAAGTTCTGTTTTTGAAAGCAGCTTGGAGATGAGAGAATCCAGAGGATAATTGTTTGAGCTCACAGAACGTCTATGATAACTTAAATAATGACCCTTAACAATCATGGTTTCCAAACACACAACATATTGAATCTGGAGACAGATGGTCTACAGTCCACATCAGATGCAATCTGTCAATATGACCATAACTAAGTCACAACACTGAGAGATTAAGATCTCACTTCTTTGTCAAGATGAAAAGTTGCAATCAAGACCTAATCATCCCTTTTTTTTTTTGTAGCAAAACGACATTCAAATTGCTCTTTCAAAGCATCAGCAACACATGCAACAAGTGCTTTATACAAAAAAAACTGCTGTTATTAGTACTTTTGTATTGTATACCCTGAGAAATATTGTTGTAGTATAATACTCACTCACTCTCACTCATCTTCTATACCGTTTTATCCTGTATTCAGGGTCGCGGGAACCTGGAGCCGATCCCAGGAGACTTAGGGCACGAAGCAGGGTACAACCTGGAAAGGGTGCCAATCCATCGCAGGGCACACACACACACTATGGGCAATTTGGGAACGCAAATTAGCCTAACCTACATATCTGTGGGAGGAAACCGGAGTACCCGGAGGAAACCCACCAAGCACGGGGAGAACATGCAAATTCCATGCACACAGAGACAGGAATCGAGTCTGGATGGGAATTGAACCCGGACCCTGGATTTGCAAGGCAACTGTGCTAACCATGTAGTACATAATACATCTACTAATATTTGAATAAACACAAAAATCAAAAAGTCTTCAGAAGAAAATACAACATTGCCATTGCAACACAAAAATGAGTAGAATTACAGTACAGTAACACGACAATATGTTCCTATAAACACATGGACACAAATTACAGTGTACTGTAAAATATACTGTAGTACTGTGAGGGATTGTAAGGGATGGGGCAGATGGTTTAGGAAGCCTGGCTTCTGTTAGCGTCTGGCCACAACACATCCACATCACAAGCTATGTCTTCCCTGGCTAGACAACAGGGAAAATATCACCTAATGTGTTGTATCCAACCCCAGACTGCTCCCCAGCCTCTTCCTTACTTGAAGATGGGGTTAGCAGTCATACACGTTCCAATGCTGAGCTGAAAAGAATTCCTCAATTGGATTGAGAAATGTGGAGTAAGAGGGCGGGTACCGAACTGTGAAATTACTGTGGTTGGTGATCCAGCCTTGGACCAGCCTGGTGAAACTAACATTAGTCAAGATGACAACAAATGTAGGCTGCTCTGGTCTGTCCTGTACAACTGCATTGTGTAGTGCATTGAGAAATGTGATTATGTGTGCAGTACTGTATGGACATGCGATTGCATGGGGTTTGAGAACGTGTTGCAAACTAATGGCGGCACACAAGGTGATATTTCCACTGGGTTGACCAAACAAGTGTTTTTAGGTCTGTGTGTGTAAATGGGTGTGTTGCCAGTATTAGCTTTTGCATTTTGGATGGAAGAGCTTTCCTAATGATTCTTTTGCGTTAAGTGTCTAATGTAAGATAAAAGTTTTGAAACTGAATTTTGTGGTGCAGAATTTTAAACAAAGTGCAAAGAACATGTGTTTATACCTTTGGTGCCTTTGTATAAAGCATTTACACAAGTTAAGAGTATGAAGCTATTCTGCATGGATTCATTTTTAATGTGCAAGCAATTACAAAATCTTGTAGTAATAAGTAAACACCATAAACATTTCAGTCAGGACCTACCCTTTCTGTTTTGAGTTGATGTCATTGTGTTTTTTTGTTTTTGTATTTTGTCTTGTTAAATTTAGGTTGTCTTTTGATGTTGTGTTTTCCTGATGTGTTTTCAAATGTGCTGTTGTATTTCAAAATTTAAATGCATTTATAAAACCCATCAAGAACCATGATGAAACTGCCTCTCATGAAGACTTTCCCAGGAAAACAAGACCAAAACTGACCTCTGCTGCAGAGGAGACGTTCATTTAGAGTCACCAGCCTCAGAAATCACTCAGATTAGAGCCGTTATGAAGGACTTACAGAGCAGAAGTAGCAGATATACATCTCAATATCAACTGTTCAAAAGGAGATTATTGCATATTTTGGATAAACGCCTTCAGCATTTTTTTACAGGGTAGAGAAAAAGCCCCGATCTTCTAGGAGCATCTGAGTGAATAACAAAAATAGTTTCTGTGCATCTTTACATGTTGGTTTAGATGAAAACTGCAGGATAATAAGTAATTAAAATGACACTATTTTATGTAAAAATATGCAGTGTATTACGATAAGGAACCACAGACAGAAGAAGCGTAAAGGTGGACCAGTATTTTGGTTGTGTCCTTCTATTAGAAAGTGTGAATCTGTGTCTGCTGTCGACATGCAATGCGTTCGATTCATTCAACCAGAAATTCTCTGTAAGGTAGTGAAAGAAAAGTCAGCATAAATTCTGCTTCAAAGAACAGCTAATTTTGTGCTGAGCTATGGATCGGACTGTTTCACATCTGACTGGTTTTACACCTGTGTCCTAAACACTGAGTCTGTTATCATAAACTGCTTTAATGCTTCATTATTTACCAACCAGTAAATAATGGCCATTGATCATTCATGAACCTAACAAAAATCTGTTTTTTTTTCAAGTGTTTTATTTATCTAATGAAATACTGTACAGCCATGGCTAAACGTTCTGAGAATGACGCCAATATAAATTTTCATGAAGTCTGCTAATTCAGTGTTTTTAGATCTTTGTGTCTGATGGTATTTTGGAATACTGAAGTATAATTACAAGCATTTCATAAGTGTCAAGTCTTTTATTGAAAATTACATTAGGTTTATGCAAAGAGTTTTCTAGTGTCTTTTTCATAACCTCTACAATTCATCCTGTCAATCGTGCTGTCAATCAACTTCTCAGCCACATCTTGACTGAGAGTGCAGCCCATTCTTGCATAATCAGTGCTTGGAGTTTTTCAGAATTTGTGGTGTTTTGTTTGTCCACCTGCATCTTGAGGATTGTTTTTGTACCATTCATTGTGTTCTTTGGCAAAATTGTGAGTGATCCCACTCCCGTGGCTGAGAAGCAACCCCACTCATGAATGGTCTCAGGATGCTTTACTGTTGGCATGACATAGAACTTATTGTAGAATGATACAAAAACATTCTCCAAGAGCAACTTCTCCCAACCATTTAAGAACAATTTGGTGTCAAACAATGCCTTTTCCAGTATGATGGAGCACCTTGCCAAAAAGTGATAACTAAGTGGCTTGGGGAACTAAACATAGAAATTTTTGGTCCATGGCCAGGAAACTCCCAAGACCTTAATCCCATTTGGAACTTGTGTTCAGTCTTCAAGGGAGGCGGGACAAATAAAACCCCACAAATTCTGTCAAACTCCAAGCATTGATTATGCAAGAATGGGCTGCGCCATCAGTGCATATAGTGGTTTGCAAAAGTATTCGGCCCCCTTGAACTTTTCCGCATTTTGTCACATTACAGACACAAACATGAATCAAGTCATGATTCCAACATGATTCCAAACATCTTTTACAAATAAATAACTGCAAAGTGCGGTGTGCATAATTATTCAGCCCCCTTTGGTCTGAGTGCAGTCAGTTTCCCATGGACATTGCCTGATGAGTGCTAATGACTAAATAGAGTGCACCTGTGTGTAATCTAATGTCAGTACAAATACAGCTGCTCTGTGACGGCCTCAGAGGTTGTCTAAGAGAATATTGGGAGCAACAACACCATGAAGTCCAAAGAACACACCAGACAGGTCAGGGATAAAGTTATTGAGAAATTTACAGCAGGCTTAGGCTACAAAAAGATTTCCAAAGCCTTGAACATCCCACGGAGCATTGTTCAAGCGATCATTCAGAAATGGAAGGAGTATGGCACAACTGTAAACCTACCAAGACAAGGCTGTCCACATAATCCCCACACCACCTAATCCCCACTGTCAAATATGGTGGTGGCAGCATCATGCTCTGGGGGTGCTTCTCTTCAGCAGGGACAGGGAAGCTGGTCAGAGTTGATGTGAAGATGGATGGAGCCAAATACAGGGCAATCTTGGAAGAAAACCTCTTGAAGTCTGCAAAAGACTTAAGACTGGGGCGGAGGTTCACCTTCCAGCAGGACAACAACACTAAACATAAAGCCAGGGCAACAATGGAATGGTTTAAAACAAAACATATCCATGTGTTAGAATGGCCCAGTCAAAGTCCAGATCTAAATCCAATCGAGAATCTGTGGCAAGATCTGAAAACTGCTGTTCACAAACGCTGTCCATCTAATCTGACTGAGCTGGAGCTGTTTTGCAAAGAAGAATGGGCAAGGATTTCAGTCTCTAGATGTGCAACACTGGTAGAGACATACCCTAAAAGACTGGCAGCTGCAGCAAAAGGTGGTTCTACAAAGTATTCACTCAGGGGGCTGAATTATTACGCACACCCCACTTTGCAGTTATTTATTTGTAAAAAAAATTTGGAACCATGTATGATTTTCGTTCCACTTCTCACGTGTACACCACTTTGTATTGGTCTTACACGTGGAATTCCAATAAAATTGATTCATGTTTGTGGCTGTAATGTGACAAAATGTGGAAAAGTTTAAGGGGGCCGAATACTTTACGAGTGGCGAGAAGTTAATTGACAGGATGCCAGGTTGAATTGCAGAGATCTTGAAAAAGAAGCTTCAACACTGCAAATACTGACTCTCTGCATAAACTTAATGTAATTATCAACAAAAGCCTTTGACACTTATGAAATGCTTGTATTTGTACTGTACTTCAGAATACCAGAGTAACATCTGACAAAAAGATCTAAAAAACACTGAAGCAGCAGACTTTGTGAAAATTAATATTTGTGTCATTCTCAAAACTTTTGACCATGGCTGTATATCAGCACATTATCTTTACCATTTTTATTATTTTTCAATTTCTATTATTCCGTAATAGGATTTTAACTAAATTGCAAAACATGTTTATGTCAAACTTTTTTATTATTATTATTGTCTTCTCGTAAGGTGTAATACCTGGTGCTGTCTCAGCGAGTAGGCTCCTCTGCGCTACAATACAAAGACTGACAAGAAAAGAAAGAAAAGAAAATCTGGGTAATGAGTTTAAATGAGGATGCAGATTTCTTGAATCACGCAGTGTATAAGAAGAGACAGCACCGCTACAGAAAGACTAACAATGACAAATGGGCTCCTGCTTACCACTGAACATGGTTTAAAGCCAGACCCGTATCGATGGGGAATTTACATACACACAATTATTGAATTTTGCTAACAAATCAGCCAGGTCTGGATAGTTGATGAAGAAGACTGAATTTCCTATAAAACATGAAGGAATAAGCTGAAGTAGGAATAAGGTCTCTATAGCTACCTCTGTTCCTTTGAGGTTTTATTATAAATGCTAACAAATCATACAGCAAGAATTCTTGCTTCTTTACAATCACAAGCAGACTTAACAAATATCCTCTCTATCTAGATTATAATTATGGAGATATTATATTAAAGAATTGAAAATTTTTTGAAAACGATAATTTGTTGATAAGATAAGTTTTGCAGAAGAAGAAGAAATACAACCAAATGTTCATGGTCTCATGAATAACATTAATATGTAGAGAAAATAAAACATCTTTATGCCAGCTCCACTGAAAATGCTCAATGCAAGTAATTCAACAGACATTTTATAAGACAAAGACAGACAGATCTACTGGGGAAATGCAACCTGTATGACACAGATAAATGGTAAATCCTTTGGCTCGCCATTGTTTCTGGTTAAACATAAAGTAAGAGAGGCATTCATTTGAGATTGACCTTTTTGTGAACATCCATATTGAGCGATTAGGCTGTGAAAATGCTGTTTCATATGTAATATATACTGAGTTGTGCTGTACGTGTATTATGTTAACTGCTCATGAATAAGCATTCAAACCTGATATACTGTATAGAGAATTCAAACTCCAAATCCCCTCCAGCAACACATCAAACTTAGGGCACCATCTGGGACTGGGCTTGAAGCTTCATGGTAGAAACACTTGAAAATATTTATAAAGTTTTGCTGGAATGCATTCTATGTGTTTATGTGAATATGGGTTGGATGGTCTCATATTCTCCAGATGCTCAGTACAAATATTCATCTTCTATACCGCTTAATCCTGTATTTAGGGTCGCAGGGGACCTGGAGCCTATCCCAGGAGACTTCGGGCACTAGGCAGGGTACAGGGTGCCAATCCATCGCAGGGCAAACACACATACACACACTCTCACACCCAATCACACACTACGGGCAATTTAGGAACGCCAATTAGCCTAACCTGCATATCTTTGGACTGTGGGAGGAAACCGGAGTACCCGGAGGAAACCCACCAAGCACGGGGAGAACATGCAAACTCCATGCACACAGAGATGGGAATCGAGCCTGGCCGGGGAATCGAACCCAGACCCTGGAGGTGCAAGGCGACAGTGCTAACCACTACACCACCACGCCGCCTACAAATATTGCTACAGAAAAAATGTACATTATAATACAACTTCCTAAAAAACGTATCGGTTTGGGGCTGATGAGACTGGTGCAGGCAAATGAGAGAGTCCTCAGGGACTTCTGAAAGCTCTCAGGATAAGGTTCGAGGTGGATGCCTATTTCCATCAGAGATGAAAAATCAAGTGGACACTTGCGAGAGGTGCGTCACTGCACTGACAGAATGAGAGATCTATTTGCTTCCGTCCTGCATGTATTATACGTGACCTCTTGTATCTCATTGTGTTGACATAATGTGTTTCATTTCCCTGCAGGGGATTGCCGCTAATCTTCTATAGGTACCTGCAAACAGGATCCTGCATGTAAAGAATCATTTTACATGCAACATTTTTAACTGGGTTTGACCCTTTCACCGTGACCCTTTTTACACGCTTTGCATTTCATATCAGATGTCAGAACGCAGCACTGGTGTAGAAATGTCTGTAACTACTTTATTTTTTCTGATGTTGCATCTTAAAGCCTCTGCGTTAAACTCTGAGTAGCGTTAAACACATACTGTACTGTAGTGAGATTTTAATGAGATAGTTGTGCAACATCTGTAATCAGACCTCAGCTATAACTAGTACAGATATAATTGTTATTCAGACCTTGCCCAGTTGGAGAGGAGTGTGTCTAAAACAGGAGATGTACCTCATTTATATGTGCTTCAGATAGTTGGATTTAGTCCATTTCTTTTGCACGATTCTGGCATGTCTAGAGTCATGTGATCAACAATCAAAACACTCACCATTTTGTTTGGCGATCATGTCTGTCACTGATAATATCACCAAGCCAAATAATGAATCCCTGGCTTTATTCAATTCCATGGATTCTACTGAACAGAAGACGAAAGACCAGATAATGGTGTATGTTGAAAAACTACAGTCATTAAATATGCCTGATTTTTATGATGCTCCAGCTGTCCGTTACAACATTAACGAGATTTACAATATGTTGATATTTACTTTGATGTCAGGTGAGGTGCAGTTGGTGTAGCACTGTAGCCTCCCATCTCCAGAGTCGAGGGTTAAAGTCTTCCCTCCAGTCTATGTGAGTGGAGTTTGCATGTTCTCCCCATGCTTGTTGGGTTTCCTCTGTGTTCTCTGGTTTCCTCCCACAGGCTAATTGGCACTTCCAAATTACCTGTAGTATATGATGGATACTCATGCCCTATGATTGATTGGCACCCTGTCCAGTATGTACCCTTCATAGTGCCCTGAGTGACCTGAAGTAGGCTCCAGACCCTGAGACACTGTGAATGAGAGATCAGGTAAGATTTAATGTCAAACTATTAATCATAGAATTGAAACGTTGTTGAATTAGAATATGGAATGTGTAACTTTCTGTTATTATATGCAATGTATTTTTCTCTCGACCTTGCTATTCTTCCTGACGAGTGACCGAGGTATCTCTGTGTGTGCACTCATAACAGTGTTTTTAACTTGTTTAATTAAAAGATTGAAAAAAACACAACAGTGATTTAAATAATGCTGATGAAAGCATAATGACAGACACAGCCCAATTCAACCCTTACATGTACTCTAAAATAGTTACAAACACAAGTAACACAATTATATCATGTACAGGATGCTTGATATTTATACCCTTAATTAATGTGAGCTGAAATGTAGCAAATGAGTGCTTAGTCAGCATTTACGTCAATCCTTTTGCACACTCAGAGCAAAATATTAAAAACATTACAGAGCTGTATTTCTAAGCTGTATTTTTTCATTAAACCAAATTTTATCAGTGATATTATTAATATTATTATTATTATTATTACAAATTTTCATATTGGCCATATACCAGACTTTTTATTTATATGAAAGTTCACCACATTTCTATTCCAACACTAAATGGCTGGAAATAAGTGGTCATGTGACCATCACACCTGTTGCGTATGAGCACCGTGGGCTGTTAAAGCGCCTGGAGGTTCAGTGTGTTCTGCTTGAGTCCAGTGCAGACTTAGGGGTTAGCGATGTGGCAACAGACTGGGGATTGTGTGTACTGTACTTTCCGGAATAATTCTTCTCGTTGATAAGTAAAGCTGCCCTATGCAGATGGATCTCGTTTCACAGTAAAAATAAATCTTTCTTTACACAATTTCTTTCCTTAATAATCAAGGCAAGTTTATTTCTATAGCACATTTCATACACAATGGTAATTCAAAGTGCTTTACATACAAGAAAAGAAAATAATCATACAATGAAATAAAAGATAATAGCAAAACTTTTTAACGAAAAATTTAAAATTTAATTTAAAATAAAAATAAAAACAGTTTGCAATAAAACTATAAACTAATTAAAATTAATTAAAACATAATTTAAAATAGGCGGCACGGTGGTGTAGTGGTTAGCACTGTCGCCTTGCACCTCCAGGGTCTGGGTTCGATTCCCCGGCCAGGCTCGATTCCCGTCTCTGTGTGCATGGAGTTTGCATGTTCTCCCCGTGCTTGGTGGGTTTCCTCCGGGTACTCCGGTTTCCTCCCACAGTCAAAAGATATGCAGGTTAGGCTAATTGGCGTTCCTAAATTGCCCGTAGTGTGTGATTGTTGACTGACCAACTTTTAAACTTTTTCGTCCCCTTACGAAGAGTGTACATAAAACGGATAAGTATCTTATAATATATTTACTCGAAACGCGTGTTATATCGTTAAGTTTTAATTGTTTTGCAGCACACCGCTTTTAGCCGACATTAGCATCGCTAATTAGCATTAGCATCGCTAGCCCAGCTATCACGTTTGTTTGTTTGTTTGTTAAGCTTGTTTTCGCTTCCTCACACCGATTATTTTCCGTGTTTAGACACCATGTCGGTTGTGATTCTGCCTCTGAGTGCAGGTGAGGAGACATTGGAGCTGCACTCGGTGGATGGATCTGGAGGAGGAGGCCGTGGAGAAGCTGATCCGTGAGCTACCCGGTTACAGCAGCGGAAAGCCATGCTGGAATCGACGCAGACCGACGCTCACCTGTCCCAGGTAAATTCTCGGCGTGAGAATTCTCCTACAACCTCAACCCCGCGTGTTTCTCTGCCCAGGTCCAACACACCAAGGACGCAGCCCGCCCAGTGTTCCTACACCCCGGCGCCGGGATACCACGGACCCTGGATACAGGAGCGGCGGAAGAAGCACGCCAAGCCCTGGGCGAGGACCTCTCCCCCTCCACCACCACCACCCGTCTTCGACATCTCGACCCAAAACCGCTTCGCTCCTCTCCGCGAGACGGCACAAGACGTCCTGGTCATCGGAGACTCCATCGTTCGTCACGTGCGTGCTACCACGGCTAAAGGTAAGGTGCACACACGCTGTTAACCTGGTGCACGTGTTCTTGATGTTGCTGCACAGGTGCCTGCTGCCCTGAGGAGGAACATTGGAGCTGTGGTTCTTCATGCCGGCACGAACGACACCAGGCTGAGGCAGACGGAGATCCTAAAGAAGGACTTCAGGAGCCTGGTCGAGAAGGTCCGCAGCACATCACCCACGACAAGGATCATCGTATCTGGACCTCTTCCCACATTTCAGCGAGGAATCGAGAAGTTCAGTAGATTATTTGCTTTTAATGAATGGTTACAATCTTGGTGTCAACAACAGAAATTACGCTTTGTTGATAACTGGAATGTTTTCTGGGAGCGTCCTAGGCTCTATCACACCGATGGCCTACACCCTAGCAGAGCTGGAGCAGCGGTCCTCTCTGACAACATCTCCAGAACACTACGAACCATCTGACTGGCGGTAAGTCATACTGTAGATTCCAAACATATTAGACACATCACAACTCACCGTAGTGATAGACGCACACACATAGCTTGTCCTATAGAAACTGTGTCTGTTCCCCGAATACTGAGAAAAAAGAATAAATTTGTTAAATTTGCCCGAAACAATCTGATAACCATAAAACCAGAAAAAGGCAAAATAAGTAGTCAAAATCCACCTCTAAAGTTTGGACTACTCAACATTAGATCCCTTGCGCCTAAAGCACTTATTGTTAATGAAATTATCTCAGATTATTGCCTTGACGCACTCTGTCTCACTGAAACCTGGCTTAAACCAAATGAATATTTTGGTCTGAATGAGTCTACTCCGTCAGGATATTTCTATAAGCACGAGCCCCGTCTAACTGGTCGCGGTGGTGGTGTCGCCACTATCTACAATGATGTACTCACTGTTACCCAGAAAATAAGGCCCAGGTTTAATTCATTTGAAGTGCTTATCATTAATGTTGCACTAAATGAAATACGTAATAAACCCTTGCTATATTTTACCCTGGCCACCGTGTACAGACCCCCGGGGCCATATGGCGATTTTCTTAAAGAATTTGGACATCTGCTATCAGACCTATTGGTTAACTCTGACAAAGTATTGATAGTAGGAGACTTTAACATTCATGTAGATGATGCTAACGACACTTTAGCACTCACATTTATGGATTTACTAAATTCCTTTGGGGTTAAGCAAAATATAATTGGAGCAACTCACCGCTTTAATCATACGCTAGATTTAATTATATCCCATGGTATAGATGTCTCTAATATAGAGATCATACCTCAAAGTGATGATATCACAGATCATCACCTCCTGACATATACTCTACCCGTAGAACAGATTAGCTGTGTCTCCCCACGTTATCAATCTGTTAGAAATATGAATCCCACCACTAAAGACAGATTCACAAGTAATCTGCCGGATCTGTCCCAATTTCTTATCAGACCCCTAAATGCAGATGATCTAGATGAAGTGACTAGCAGCATGGGCACTATTTTTACCAGTACATTAGACACTGTTGCTCCCATCAGATTAAAAAAAGTCAGAGATAAAACATTGGCACCGTGGTACAACAGTCATACTCGCGCCCTAAAGAGAGCAACCCGTAACCTCGAGCGAAAATGGAGGAAAACTAAATTAGAAGTCTTTCGAATTGCATATAAAGACAGTATGTGCAGCTATAGACAGGCTCTAAAAACTGCTAGGACCGAGCATCTTAGCCAACTGATAGCAAGAAACCAAAACAATCCCAGGTTCTTATTTAGTACAGTGGCTCGCCTAACAAAACCTAAGATGCCCGCAGAGAGTATCCCATCACAGTTTAGAAGTGAAGACTTTATGGACTTCTTTAATGAAAAAATCAATAATATCAGGAAGAAAATAACGGAGGTTCAACCTCTAATAGTATCTCACGATCCAGTTCAGCCTATAGCTTCACATTTAGATTTTCACTGCTTTACAGGTATAGGACAGGAAGAGCTGTATAAACTCATCACCTCAGCTAAATCAACAACGTGCCTGTTAGACCCAATCCCAACCAGATTTTTAAAAGAAGTGATGCTTACGGTTGGAGAGCCACTCCTAAACATTATTAATTCTTCATTACATCTAGGTCACGTCCCTAAACCTTTCAAGTTAGCAGTTATTAAGCCGCTTCTTAAAAAATCTAATTTGGACGCGAATGAAATAAAAAATTACAGACCGATTTCAAACCTCCCGTTCATATCAAAAATACTAGAAAAAGTAGTATCAGCTCAAATTTGCACATTCTTGCAGGATAACAACATCCTTGAAGAATTTCAGTCAGGTTTCAGGCCCCATCATAGCACAGAAACTGCACTAGTTAAGATTACAAATGACTTGTTTTTAGCTTCAGACCAAGGCTGCATCTCATTGCTAGTCCTGCTTGATCTTAGTGCTGCATTCGACACTATAGATCATAATATTCTCATAGATCGCTTACAAAATTATATAGGTATTCAGGGACAGGCATTAAAATGGTTTAGATCTTACCTGTCTGATCGCTACCATTTTGTAGATCTAAATGGAGAACCGTCTGGTATAATGCCAGTGAAATATGGGGTCCCACAAGGGTCAGTTTTAGGACCTCTGTTGTTCTCAATATACATGCTTCCCTTGGGTAACATCATTAGAAGACATGGGATTAGTTTCCATTGTTATGCTGATGATACCCAATTATATATCTCAACTAAACCAGACGAAATACCTAAGTTGTCTAGATTAACTGAGTGTTTCCAGGACATAAAAGATTGGATGACCAATAACTTTCTTTTATTAAATTCAGATAAGACAGAGATATTACTTATTGGCCCAAAAACCAGCACACAACAGCTTTCAAAATTCAGCTTGCGCTTAGAAGGATGTACTGGATTCAGCTTTATGATGGTTGGAGCTACACATGCTGCTCCTGTGCTTCCAGTGATCCAGACCTCATCTGCCCTCTGCACCTACTGACTCGTCCCTATGTTGAACTGGTCTTCATGTCAATTTAAATAATTTCTGTCATATTGAATTTTCACCTGCAATGAGGATGGGTTCCCTGTTGAGTCTGGTTCCTCTCAAGGTTTCATCCTATTGCCATCTCAGGGAGTTTTTCCTTGCCACCGTCGCCGTCACCCTTGGCTTGCTCATCAGAGAAATTTCATTCATTCGTCTCATTATTATCTGCACATTTTTCTCACACATCCACACTTCCAATTATTTTCTTTTCTATAATTATTATTATTTGTTTTTATTTATTTATTTTCTATTATAAATTTATTTATTATTTTATATATAATTATTCTATATATATATATATATATATATATATATATATATATATATATATATATATATTATTATTATTATTATTATTTATTTATTTATTTATTTTTAATTTTTTTTATTTATTTATTTTATTTTATTATTTTTTTTTTTGTTAAATTTCTTTAATTTTTGTGAAGCTGCTTTGAGACAATGACCATTGTTAAAAGCGCTATATAAATAAAATTGAATTGAATTGAATTGAATTGATTGTGAGTGTGTGATTGTGAGTGTGTGTGTGTGTGTGTGTGTGTGTGTGTGTGTGCCCTGCGATGGATTGGCACCCTGTCCAGGGTGTACCCCGCCTAGTGCCCGAAGTCTCCTGGGATAGGCTCCAGGTCCCCCGTGACCCTGAACACAGGATTAAGCGGTATAGAAAATGAATGAATGAATGAATGAATAATTTAAAATAAAAATAAAACAGTTTAAGATATTAGAAAAACATAAAATAATGCAGTCGGTTCGGACGTAGCACGGTGCTCATTGAATAAACGCTCAGCTAAACAGATGACTTTTGAGTCTAGATTTAAATGTGACAATATGTTTTAGCACATCTGATCTCTTCTGGAAGCTGGTTCCAACTGCGGGCAGCATAATGGCTAAAAGCTGACTCCCCTTGTCTAGTGTGAACCCTTGGTATTTCTAACTGACTCGATTCTAACGATCCGAGTGGTCTGTTAGGTTTATATTCAGTGAGCATATCTGTAATGTACTGTATTTACAGTAGGTCCTAGGTCATTAAGTGATTTATAAACAAGTAAAAGTACTTTAAAATCTATCCTAAATGTTACAGGAAGCCAGTGTAAGGACCTGAGGACTGGTGTGATGTGCTCAGATTTTCTGGTTCTAGTTAGAATCCTGCCAGCAGCGTTCTGGATGAGCTGCAGCTGTCTAATGGTCTTCTTGGGGAGGCCGGTGAGGAGGCCATTATAATAATCTACCCTGCTGGTTATAAAGGCATGGACAAGTTTCTCCAAGTCTTGATTGGAAACAAAACATCTAATTCTTGCAATGTTTTTGAGATGATAATATGCTGATTTAGTTACTGCTTTGAGATGACTACTGAAACTAAGATCTGTCTCCAGAATCAACATAATCTTACAATACCATCCGTGAGCATGGTATTAGTTTTCATTGTTATGCTGACGACACACAGTTACAGTATACGTCTCAGCAAAACCAGATGAGAAAAAGCAGCTTACTAAAGTTGAGCAATGCGTAAAGGATATTAGAGATTGGATGCTAATTAACTTCCTCTTGCTTAATCCTGATAAGACAGAAGTTTTAGTCATAGGACCGCATACAGCTAGAAGCAAGATTTTAGATCACACCGTAACTTTAGATGGCCTTTCTGTTCCATCAAGTGTAACAGTAAAAGACCTCGGCGTGATTATAGATTCCAGCCTTTCATTTGAAGCTCATGTAGATAATATCACCAGGATAGCATTCTTTCACCTCAGAAATATTGTCAAGATAAGAAATATATTGTCGCTAAACAATGCAGAAAAACAAGTTCATGCTTTTATCACTTCTAGGTTGGACTATTGTAATGCCTTAATGTCTGGTTGTTCAGTTAGGTGCATAAACAAGCTTCAGCTGGTCCAGAATGCAGCAGCGAGAGTCCTCACTAGAACCAGAAGATATGAGCACATCACCCCTATCCTATCTTCACTACATTGGCTCCCCGTGAAATTTCGCATTGATTTTAAAATACTACTCTTGACATATAAAGCATTAAATGGTCTCGCGCCGCAGTATCTGAGCGAACAGCTAGTGTCTTACGATCCGCCACGCCTACTTCGGTCAAAGGATGCAGGCTGCTTATCAGTACCGCGTATTATGAAAACTACAGCTGGGGGCAGAGCTTTTTCTTACAAAGCCCCAAAATTATGGAATAGTCTTCCAAATAGTGTTCGGGACTCAGACACAGTCTCAGTGTTTAAGTCTAGGCTCAAAACCTATTTATTTAGCCAAGCATTTTTATAAATAGATTTGCCTTAGGTAAAGGAGCAGATCTGGGGGACTCATGGACGTAGAGTATTACGGTGAACTGGTATGTTTAGATGCTGTCTTCCTCACTCTCATTTGATCACTCAGGTTTGTTGACGGTGAGGTGATTGGTTGCTTTACATCTCAGGGACCCCTGATGTCTGTGTTTTCTTCTGGCTCTCCCTTTTAGCTATGCTGTCATAATTAGTCCTGCCGGAGTCCCTGCTTGCACTCTACCCTAAATATACATTCACATTATACATTATGTGCCCTGTGGACCTGTCTGACTCGTCCTATGGTGACCCGCTTCTGGTTGGAGATCTCTGCGAGGTTCCTGAGGCATCCAGAGAAGGACCAGCTCCAGCTGGATTCTGCTTTATGATGGTTGGAGCTACACATGCTGCTCCTGAGCTTCCAGTGATCCAGACCCCATCTGCCCTCTGCACCTACTGACTCGTCCCTGCACTCGTCCCTCGTCCCTGCACAACACACATGATGTTATATCATTTCTATCTGTTATCACCCAGATGAGGATGGGTTCGCTGTTGAGTCTGGTTCCTCTCATGGTTTCTTCCTAATGCCATCTCAGGGAGTTTTTCCTTGCCACCGTCGCCGTCACCCTTGACTTGCTCATCAGAGACATTTCATTCATCATCCATTCATTCATCTCATTATTATCTAGACACGTTTTTCTCACACATACACACTTCCAAATATTTTCTTTTCTACAAAGATTTCTTTCATTTTTGTGAAGCTGCTTTGAGACAATTGTTAAAAGCGCTATATAAATAAAAATTTAATTGAATTTAATTGAATCTCGTCGTATGGATGCCCCGTGTGTCTCTTTGGGATGCGTCTGGTGTCTTCAGACAGTTTCACTCTACCATGAAGACGGTTCTGGCCTCAACTGATGTTGACAGCTGTTTCTCTGAGGACTTGACTTGGCTGCAGGTGCTCGATAGTTCAGGACTGGAATTTCCTACAAGTCTACCTGAGTCTCCAATAACTACCTGGACTCCATATTAACATCAATTAACATCAACTGTTATAGCTGAACTGCTTGCCACCTACAGTAACACACACTGTATAAATGCAGATCAATTCCTGTTGAGTTTGGTTCCTCTCAAGGTTTCTTCCTATTACCATCTCAGGGAGTTTTTCCTTGCCACTGTCGCCCTCGACTTGCTCATCAGGGACTATCTGATCATTTTGATTCATACACATTCACATTCCTTACAAATTTAAATAATTCTTTTGATTGTGTAAAGCTGCTTTGCCACAATGACAATTGTTAAAAGCGCTATACAAATAAAATTGAATTGAACATAAAATTCTCTGTTCTCTTTTTAATGTGAACTCTCATTTCACAATTGAACAATTGAAGTTTTCTTAACTTGTTTCTTTTTTTCAACACTGTCATTAATTTCCTTTTTTTAAAAACCTCTTGATTTTATTTTATTTTTTTACTTAAGCAAAAATCTTGCAACCTTTGAGTCATGAACTGCACTTGTGATTCTAATAAATTCAAAAGTCTTTGCGTAACCTGACTCTGAATACAAAGAACTTTCTCAGGTAATTATTGACATAACATAAGTCATCACCTCTGAATACACTCCTGTGAGACGTGTCGCTCCATTGGAACAATCAATATCACGAATGCAGAGGAATTTATACCAGTCAGCAGAGATCAAAAACCTTGTTAAAGCTAGAGATCTGGGGGATTTTATCGGTCTTCCCATCAATTACGACTCTATTTTCATGAAATCTGTTGAAATTGCTTTTATATTGAGACTTGACAAGCTCATGAATCCCAATGGGTTCACTTTCAAATGTAATGAGCATAAAACAATGCAATTCTTCCACGCCAACCTGCTGCGTATTGACGTTAGTGTGCGGTGTGAGGGAAGCCTGGAAGTGCTTGGTGGGTGCACGGTGCAGGGTGGAAGAGAGGAAAGGTGGATAATCAGAACAGCGTGTGAGAATTAGACAGGTTCCATGCTACTCTGAATTTTAATTTCACACCACGCTGTACGGGCACAGGAGCGGAACTAACATCTCGAGCTGACGGATTCGCCAAGAGGGTCCATGTTTCTTAATGTTAAATGTACATTTAATGCGATGCTTCATCAGTTTCTCAAGATCGGTTTCACTAATCTGAAAGTTCAGCTTACATGAAGACTAATCCTCGGTCAACATGTAGCAAAGATATTCAAATTCCCCTGAAACTAAATAACTGCCTATCTCATTATTATTATTATTATTATTATTATTATTATTATAATTATTATATCTACTCAGCAAAAAAAGAAACGCCCCTTTTTCAGGACTGTGTATTTCAACAATAATTTTGTACAAATCCAAATAACTTTACAGATCTTCATTGTAAAGGGTTTAAACAATGTTTTCCATGCATGTTCAATTAACCATAATCAATTCATTAACATGCACCTGTGGAATGGTCGTTAAGACCTTAACAGCTTACAGAAAGTAGGCATTTAAGGTCACAGTTCTAAAAACGCAGGACACTAAAGAGACTTGTCTACCGACTGTGAAAAACACCCAAAGAAAGATGCCCAGGGTCGCTGCTCATCTGCGTGAACGTGCATTAGGCATGCTGCAGGGAGGCATGAGGACTGCTGATGTGGCTATAGGGCAATAAATCGCCATGTCCGCACTGTGAGACGCCTAAGACGGCGCTACAGGGAGACAGGAAGGACAGCTGATCATCCTCGCAGTGGAAGACCACGTGTAACAACACCTGCACAGGATGGGTACATCCGAATATCACACCTGCGTGACAGGTACAGGATGGCCACAACAACTGCCCGAGTCACACCAGGAACACACAATCCCTCCATCTCACAGCAAGAACTGACAAATCTGGTCCAGTCCATAAGGAGGAGATGCACTGCAGTACTTCAAGCAGCTGGTGGCCACCAGATACTGACTGGTACTGACTGATTTTGAGCCTCCCTTCATTCAGGGACACATTGGGAAACATTTTTAGTTTATGTCTTATGGTGTTGACTCTTTTAGTGTTCATACAAATATTTACACATTAAGTTTACTGAAAGTAAAAACAGTTGAAAGTCAGAGGATGTTTCTTTTTTGCTGAGTATATAATCTCCTCTTCATATGTTCATATTCCTTTGAACATTTTTAATTAGTTTTGTTGTTCTTAGTAAAAAGGTGTAATTGCAAAATGTTATAATTTCTGTTCAAATGATCTTCAAACCATCATGTTAATTATGATCATCATGCCAAATTCTAGTTAGGGATAATGAGCAAGAGCAATTCTGAGAGTCAACAAAATCAGAAGAAGCTAAACACTAACTCCACCAACTTCAATCTCAGTTCAGTTTCAGACATACTGTAGAAGCTTTAATAAATAAATGCTGTTGTATAAGAACATACTTTAGAGAATGGCTTTATTGGAAAATAATTAACTTTGGGGTGATAACATTTGTGGTTAGCATTATAGCATTATGCCAAACGCATTATGCCAACCGGTTGGCATAATGCTAACCACAGATGTGTGTGTGTGTGTATATATATTGATACAGTGGCTTGCAAAAGTATTCGGTCCCCTTGAACTTTTCCACTTTTTGTCACAAACATGAATCAATTTTATTGGAATTCCACGTGAAAGACCAATACAAATTGGTGTACACATGAGAAGTGGAACGAAAATCAGACATGATTCCAAACATTTTTTACAAATAAATAACTGAATTATTCAGACCCCGGAGTCAATACTTTGTAGAACCACCTTTTGCTGCAATTACAGCTGCCAGTCTTTTAGGGTATGTCTCTACCAGTGTTGCACATCTACAGACTGAAATCCTTGCCCATTCTTCTTTACAAAACAGCTCCAGCTCAGTCAGATTAGATGGACAGCGTTTGTGAACAGCAGTTTTCAGATCTTGCCGCAGATTCTCAATTGGATTTAGATCTGGACTTTGACTGGGCCATTCTAACACATGGATATGTTTTGTTTTAAACCATTCCATTGTTGCCCTGGCTTTATGTTTAGGGTCGTTGTCCTGCTGGAAGGTGAACCTCCGCCCCAGTCTCAAGTCTTTTGCAGACTCCAAGAGGTTTTCTTCCAAGATTGGCCTGTATTTAGCTCCATCCATCTTCCCATCAACTCTGACCAGCTTCCCTGTCCCTGCTGAAGAGAAGCACCCCCAGAGCATGATGCTGCCACCACCATATTTGACAGTGGGGATGGTGTGTTCAGAGTAATGTGCAGTGTTAGTTTTCCACCACACATAGCGTTTTGCATTTTGACCAAAAAGTTCCACTTTGGTCTCATCTGACCAGAGCACCTTCTTCCACATGTTTGCTGTGTCCCCCACATGGCTTGTGGCAAACTGCAAACGGGACTTCTTATGGTTTCCTGTTAACAATGGCTTTCTTCTTGCCACTCTTCCATAAAGGCCAACTTTGTGCAGTGCACGACTAATAGTTGTCCTATGGACAGATTCCCCCACCTGAGCTGTAGATCTCTGCAGTTCGTCCAGAGTCACCATGGGCCTCTTGGCTGCATTTCTGATCAGCGCTCTCCTTGTTCAGCCTGTGAGTTTAGGTGGACGGCCTTGTCTTGGTAGGTTTACAGTTGTGCCATACTCCTTCCATTTCTGAATGATCGCTTGAACAGTGGCTCCGTGGGATGTTCAAGGCTTTGGAAATCTTTTTGTAGCCTAAGCCTGCTTTAAATTTCTCAATAACTTTATCCCTGACCTGTCTGGTGTGTTCTTTGGACTTCATGGTGTTGTTGCTCCCAATATTTTCTTAGACGACCTCTGAGGCCATCACAGAGCAGCTGTATTTGTACTGACATTAGATTACACACAGGTGCACTCTATTTAGTCATTAGCACTCATCAGGCAATGTCTATGGGCAACTGACTGCACTCAGACCAAAGGGGGCTGAATAATTACGCACACCCCACTTTGCAGTCATTTATTTGTAAAAAAAAAAAAATTTGGAATCATGTATGATTTTCGTTCCACTTCTCACATGTACACCACTTTGTATTGGTCTTTCACGTGGAATTCCAATAAAATTGATTCATGTTTGTGGCTGTAATGTGACAAAATGTGGAAAAGTTCATATACATATACCCACCCTTTATTTCTATTCATTCATTTTCTATACCGCTTAATCCTGTGTTCAGGGTTGCGGGGGACCTGGAGCCTATTCCCCATGATAACATACACAATTTCTTTATAATTTTATGTACAATACTATGCAAAAGCCTTTGTTGTAAATGTTCAGAGACAGGTTATTGTCTCTACACCAGTCCGTTAGCCTCTGCACTTCCTCTCTGTACGCTGACTGATCGTTCATGCTGATGTGACCCACCACAGTCGTGTCATATATGATGTATATCAATTTGTTCAAAAAAATGCAGTTAAAACAGGTTAAATATAAAATCTGAGATGTTAGTATGTAAAATTGTTAAAACATGATGAAACTTATATCAAAAGATTGATCTCATGAGTACACAAATTCACAAATTGTCACATGACTGCACCAGGTTGTTTATTAGACATTACTTAGGAACTTCATGAGTTAAAGTCAAGTATAAATCTGAATAAGAAACTTTCCAGAACATTTAAAGTGTTTGTGACATTGTGGGCTCTTATGGGCTATAATATACTGTATACAATTTGTGAAGTTTTATAAGGAAATTAGCTGCTTTATGCATCCAAACCCAGGAGGTCTTTTAAATAATATGATGCTTTATTTTATGGTGTACAGATATTTTATTTTTATTATTTAATTTATTTATTTATTTGCTAACTTACTAAAATCAAAAATATTTTGTACTGACATAATAATAATAATAATTTTTTAATTAGAACTCAAAAAATAAACATGTAAAGCAAAATTTGTACAAAAACATAGGGTGTCTAAAACTTTTGCACAATACTCACTCACTCACTCACTCACTCATCGTCATTACCGCTTAATCCTGTATTCAGGGTCGCGGGGGCCTGGAGCCTATTCCAGGAGACTTAGGGCACAAGGCGGGGTACACCCTGGACAGGGTGCCAATCCATCGCAGGGCACACACACATACACACACTCACACACTACAGGCAATTTTGAGAACACCAATTAACCTAACCTACATACCTTTGGACTGTGGGAGGAAACCCACCAAGCACGGGGAGAACAAGCAAACCCCATGCTCACAGAGACAGGAATTGAGCCTGGCTGGGAATCGAACCCGGGCCCTGGAGGTGCAAGGCTACAGTCCTAAGCACTACACCACCTACATGCTTTTTCACAATACTGTAAAGTTTAATATTAATTAAAAGAAGAATTATTGCTTGATGTGCCCGCTGTGCCTCAGTATACTTGGTATGCTGTTAGAGATACCACACAGAACATCCCTGACATCAAAAGAACAAAAGTCATTAACACGTTCCGCAGAGAACAAAGAGAGGAGGTTGTATGGAGACCTGGAGACAGAAAGATGATAAGAAGCACATTAACATGTTCTGGGGAGAAAGAGTTCCATAGGAAGTGTTCCCATATAAGGAATACGGAAGCTCAACAAGTTTTTTTTTTATATAGAAATATGACAAAATTTCTTTGCAAACTCCGTCCTATTTGTCATATTTTTTTTTATATAGAAATATGACAAATAGGACGGAGTTTGCATGTTCTCCCCGTGCTTGGTGGGTTTCCTCCGGGTACTCCGGTTTCCTCCCACAGTCCAAAGATATGCAGATTAGGCTAATTGGCGTTCCTAAATTGCCCGTAGTGTGTGATTGGGTGTGTGAGTGTGTGTATGTGCCCTGCGATGGATTGGCACCCTGTCCAGGGTGTACCCCGCCTAGTGCCCGAAGTCTCCTGGGATAGGCTCCAGGTCCCCCGCGACCCTGAACACAGGATTAAGCGGTATAGAAAATGAAATGAAAAATGAAAAAACAAATAGGACAAAGAGAAGTGTAAAAGATAGAGGCATGGGAAAGTTCACAAAATATCAAGAAACCATAGCAATGTTGGTTTGATTATTTGAGACCTATGGATCTGTGTTAGACAGATTCCATATAGGAACCCTTACAGCAGACATATTATTCATACTACACTTTTTAGTCATTTTTAGACATTCAGATCTCCATTTTTCATTTTTGTATTTTTGTTTTGAGCGTAAGCAAGTTACTTAGGTTTTCCCTATTGTGACCTCATATAAAAGAAGCCCCTCCCCCAGTTTGTTGCTCAGCTCTGTTGGTCACTGGAGCCGTGTGCTTGAGCAATCTGGGGAGAACATGCAAACACAGAGGCAGGAATCGAACCTGGCCAGGAATTGGATCGAGGTGCCAGGCGACAGTGCTAACCACTAAGCCACCGTGCCGCCTCTGCATTTAAAATTCAATTGGTTTATAAAATCAGTTTATAAAATTTTCACCCATGGGGCTTTTTAAAACCCATTTTTGTACACAGCTTTTTTTTTTTTTTTCTTTTTTCTTCTTGGAATAACAACTACAGTATGCCGCTTTCCTGAAAGAAAAAGTAATAATGCGTCCTTCAGATAGTAAGGTGTGAAGGAAGAAGCGACTTATTCCAAGATTGTTTCTCTCTCACATACACACACATAAAAAGAGACACAATCACACAGCCACCCAAGTTTTATAAGACAAGCCTGAGGTTTATTTGAGTCCTGGCTTCTTTTTTTGTTATGTAAAATAAAGCTCCGAGGCAAGCATGCTTTATAACTTCCACTGGAAATAAATGGCACTGGGATAGACTGAGCATAAAAACACAGCATCTTTACATCATGACTGATCGTTCTTTAAGAGATGCGCAATGTGGAGGGGAGGGGAAAGAAAAGGGATTGTGTTGGACAGAAAGAGATTGACAGACAGAGTGGGAAAAACAATAAGTGTGTGTGTGTGTATTAAAATTTGACAATGTACAATGTTATTATAGGGCAGCAGTGAAGTGGTGAAATAAGCTACAATACCGACACTACCATCCGCTTCTGCCCTTGCATTAGCCTTGTACAGTGTAGTTGTAAAAACTGATTTTTTTTGTTGTTGTTGTTGTTGCTGTAGTGTATTTCTAAGGTGCTTACAATTCCCTTCAGCTCACTCTGGTCAAAAGGTTGTTCTGTATTTCTGTGTTTCAGTCCTTAGATCACCTGTAAGCCTTATGATTTCTCTTTGTGATTTTTTTAAAACAACAAATAAAAAAAAGCAGAGAGAGATTTCTGAAAAGGTTTAAACCTGCCAACGTATGATGTCTTTATTGGGAATACATTCCAGTGACCACAAAAAAAGATGATATTTTTCACAATGCCGTGCCGGTCCAAAGCCCGGATAAAATGCGAGGGCTGTGTCAGAAAGGGCATCCGGCATAAAACCTGTGCCAAGTTGGATGGTCTGCTGTGGTGACCCCTCGACAGGAGCAGCCGAAAGACTAATAGCAAAATCGTTTGAAAGAATGTATAGCAGTATTCTCTTCAACACTCCACTGTGTAGATCATATCATTCCTTTTACACATTAAGTAAATACTGGCAATTTCATTCTCCAGTTTATACAAAATGGCTTCTGTTGGAATAGAAAAAGATCTTCCTTAGAAAAGGAAGCATAGCATTGTCCACGATGTCTTGGTGTGCTGGATCATTAGTGGCGCTTTTCCACTGCATAGTACGGCACGACACGGTTCAGTTCAACTCACTTTTGGGGGGTTTTCCACTGGGAACAGTACCTGGTACCTGGTCCTTTTTTTAGCACCACCTCAGCCGAGGTTCCAAGCGCGCCGAACCGTTACCAAAACGTGACGTGTAAACTCTGCTGGTCACTGATTCGCCGGAGAAAATCGTCATTACTGCGTCACTGAGCTTGCAACATGAGACACAACAGAACCGCTATATTTAGAACAGCCAGAGAAGGATGGGATGCACCTTTTTGTATTAACCAAAAATTTTCTTTGGCTGCCATCAGCCTCTTTTGAAACAAACTCCTTCGTCTCGCTGTTAAAAACATCCACATGCCGAGAATGAAGAACACCATGCCGTCGATATGCTCCATTGTTGTGGGTGTGTTTGTGGCGCGTTTACGATGACGTCACGGCAGTAGCGGCGCCGCGACTATAACGACACGTGAATAATCCCGCCCACTCTAAAGCGTTACTAAACTGCAATGGAAGCGCGAACTGAGCCAAACTGAGCCGAACCGAAGTGAGTTGAACTGAACCGTGTCGTGCCGTACTATGCAGTGGAAAAGAGGCATAAGATTGCCCTTCACTGGGGATAAGAGCCCTGACTCAAACACCTGAATTCAATAATTAGCAGGTTTGGCCAAATTGTGTATGTCTAATAGTTTTGCTAATAGATGACAAGATGATATTAATGTTTTTTTGTATTTCATGTTGCTGAAAGCTGAAAGTTACTATTTTGCACAGAGTCTTGTAATGTAGTCTTGAGGAATAGTTCTCCATGTTTCCTGAATTACTTCTTTTTTTTTTTTTGGCTGCCATTTTTGGCAAGCTTTTGACTCTCATTTTATAGTCCAGTCTCTGATAGGACTGAAAGCGAGAGCACAAAAAACAGGTGCAGATGATGACAGATGATCAGGCTGGTGATTAGTATACTGGTGATGCTAAATGATGAATGGTTGGAACAGACGAGAGAGGAAATAAGGTTACTGCTGAGGTTTAAATTATTACATTATTAAATATAAATGTTTTAATTGTATCCTTAGGTACAGTACTTTGCAGCCTGTCACAGTAAAAAATGTGTTTATATTTCTTTAATTTAATACGCAGTACATCATTGCACAGCATTGTACACCAGTCTACGACACGTCTTTGGACTGTGGAAGGAAAACGAAGTACCCAGAGAAAACGTGCCAATATGGAATTTTAACTGGGTGTCTATTTTAGATAGTAGATATTTCAAAATCTCTACTTGAAAAACAACATAAATGAATGATTTCCATGAAATGCTTTGTACAGTGAAACCTTGGATTACGAGCATAATTCGTTTCCGGAAGCGATCTCGCACTCCAAAACACTCATAAATCAAAGCAAATTGTTTCATAAGAAATAATGAAACTCAAATTATTCGTTCCACAATCCAAAAAAATAAATGCATAAAAATAATTAATACAAAATATAAAGTAAAAATCAAACAAATTAACTTGCACTTTGTGTGTGTGTGTGTGTGTGTGTGTGTGTGTGTGTGTGTGTGTGTGTGTGTGTGTGTGTGTGTGAAGCTAAAGTAAGAGGAGACTCTTACTTTCAGCCCCTCCCGTCTCCCCCTTCTCATCTTACACAGTAAACCTTTCTACTCTCTTATTTGATTTTCACACAAACACACACATACATTAACGTAAAAGTTTTGTTGTAAGAATTAGCATCGCTAAGGAGCATCACTAATGACACTCACATGAGCGCATACTAACGGAATCACTGCTGTAAAGTAAAACAAACAAACAAATTAACCTGAACTTTACCTTTGAAAAGAATTGTGACAAAGCAGTGTTTCTGTGTAGAGCAGAGTGTGTGTGTTTGTGTGTACAGTATGTGAAGCAGAGAGGGGGTGCTTCACACACACACACAAACACACACACTAAAGGCAAGAGAGATACAGTAGAGAGAGTGTGAACTGGCAGGGTGTCAAATTACGCGCACGCACACATGACAGAGAGGGAGAGAGAAAATGGATTTTTAACCTCTAATGAGACTTTCTTTTGCTTTACGCGCGCGCACACATGTGTGTTATAAGAAACAGTACATGCACGCTGTACACACGCGCTTACAAACACAAAATAAAATAAGATTTACGCGCACACACGGGGTCACAGTGTTATAGTAAACAGTACACGCGTGCACAGATGTTGATTATACCAGTAAGAGACGAAGACCCAGCAGGGGAGACAATTACCCACAATTCCGTAGCGTAAGAGAGAGAAAAAACATTTGCTCAATTGTGATCACGTGACACTCGCCGTCAAAACAAGAAGCGCATGCGTGATACATGATACTCGGTGCTTGTAAACCAAGACTTTGGTGAACAAAATCTATTTAAAAATCTTTGCTCGTCTTGTGGAACACTCGCAATCCGAGGTTTCACTGTACTTACTTTAACTTCCCTCATTTCATCTCAATCAAATAAGCAACTAGCTAAAAACTGTCTGCTTGAAAATGGCTACATTTTTCCATTACCAACTATTTCCATTTTGATAGCAAGTTTATTACAATATCATGTTAGAATATTTGTTTACTAGGAATGCTCTAAAAAATCAGACATCTAAATGAGGATTTTATGACATAGTAAAAAGAAGGAACCCTCAGGCTCGTTCTGACACAAGGGGTTTCCCCTGCTAAAAAATACCTTCACCAGAAAAAACTGGAGTGAAAAGTAATCAGCTGGGATAGTGTTAATTAAAGTGCTTTAAAACAATGTTTAGGATTGAAATTGTCTCAATTCTTCAGAAGGATCAGGAAGATAAGGTATTTATCAACTGATTTTGTATGAATGTACTGTAAGATTACCTACCTGTCTGACTTAATACCTGACTCGATATAACTGCTTGCAAATTTGCTGATTAAACAAAGCTTTTAATGGTCAAATGGACCAATGGACCATAAACAGACCTAAATTAAACGTATCATAGCATCCCTGACTGAGGAATAATAATAAGGTAACTCATTTCAGTATTCGTATTGGTATACAGTAGTTGTTGACTTTGAGCACTCCAGAAAAAGTCCTTATTTACAATGTTTGAAAAAAAAATGCCATTAGTGCATCTGTACTCACACATTAAAAATTGAATGAATGTTTTGATGTGATGCACATGAGTAAATGTAAAATAAAATTTTTGCACTGTTAGAGCAGAGCACTTTTATTTGGTGCACACAAGCAGATTTCTAACTAAATAGCACGCTGCTACTCTAAGAGCAATCAAAAACCTTGAGAGCATCACAGGATGTTCGGGGCATCAAAAATGTGCGGTAGTTACAAATACCAACGTAGAGCTTGGAAAGATTTCAGATCCTTCCTAAATGCTTGCTTTATATAAATAAACAAATTAATAAATAAATAGTTGTTGAGTGTTTAGAAGCTGCTGCTTGGTTTGCTTCATTAGGCTGCCGTGTCGACTTTACGGCTTTATTAATGAGCTCCTGTGCCAAGTGTTTTGGTTTTAATGAGCTGCCGGGCCTTTATTCTGAGACATGTTATAATATTGACTCCTGGATGCGTGTGTGCATGTGTGTGTGTATGCACGTGTGTGTTTATACTTAACCTATTTGCTGCACTGGGCTTTCTGAGCTCTGAGCACTGAAGTGCTGAAGTGAGGAATGATTTCCCATGTGTAAGCTATATGAGGGGTTGCTGCAGGTGCTTTATTTTGCGTGTGCTTTTAACTGTAGGCTATATGCAACCGCTTGGGTGATTCCATTCAAGCATTTGTCCGTGCATTTTTTTTTTTTTTACAAACCAGAAAATTACAACTTTACAATATGTAAGCATTTCTTTCCTCCCATGATAGCTATCCCTTCACATTAAAGGTGCAGGAGGTAATGTTTCGAAGTGTTTAGAAGATGCTTTAATAATAATGATGTACTTTAAAAGATTCATTCATTCATTCACTCATTTAATTATTTATCTTCAGCTAGTGCTTTATCCTGGATGGACCGGGATGCCAATCCATCTACACTTCTAGGTGCAAAGTGTATGTATACTATGTATACTCACTACATAGCCATCACTATTCAACTGTCTGTTATTACAACAACAGTAAATTTAACTCTATTTTTTAATATTTAAAATACAAGGGACGCTGTCCATGGTGTACCCTGCCTTGTGCCCAGAGTCTCCTGGGATAGGCTCCAGGTCCCCGCGACCCTAATACAGGATAAAGCGGTATAGAAGATGAATGAATGAATGAATAAAATACGAGGGGCAAAATTGTTAATTAAAAAAGTAATGTAATGAAACGACCACGGTCATGTGCTTAGTCTATTTCTACCCATTCCCCCACCTAAGGCGACACACTTCTCCAAACTATGGATGAGATGGTGGAGACCATCTTTGAAGAAGCCTTCTTTTTGACTCTTTAGGAAAAGTTCCACCTCGGTAACCTCGTCATCGTCAAACACCAGCCACAAAGTGATTCATTCGAATGATGGAACAGTAAGAAGCCACTGGTTGCGAGGTCAGGGAGGTAAGGGGATGAGGCAGAATTGACCCCAAGTCACCCACAAGTCTCACCATTTCGTAAGCTGAATGGGCTGGTGCGTTGTCACGAAGAAGGCACACTTAAATTTTTTCAACTGGGTGCGCCAATTTTGGTTTTGACCCTCTAGCAGCATTGCGCAGAATATATATATATATATATATATACTGTTGGTTTTTTAAACAAGAACAATTGTTTATGAACGTGCTCGTTTCCACGGATATCATTTGTGCAAATATTTTCAGTTTTTTTTTCATTTACATTTACTGTAAGTGCCATATCGCACTTGTTATGAATTTGTTGTTGTGTTTATTTTATTTTATTTTATTTGCTGTTATTTCATTTATTCTACCTTGTTCTATTCATTAGCAAAGCATTAAGCATTAAGTTTGTTACATAAGCCATAAGCTTTATATTTCTTAGTCATGCATCATAAGTTGACAATCGTAGGTTGGTCTGTGATGTCATTCTACTATTACATGCATTTGTGTGACTGTGATATGTTAGAGAGTTCAGTCTAGATGCGGAAGGCTACGGAAACACAAGCTTTTGACCGTAAGCTCGTCAGCTAACATAAGATTCAAGATTCAAGATTCAAAGAACTTTATTGATCCCAAAGGGAAATTGCTTTAAATGCCGGGACCCGGATACGAACCGGGGTTGCTGCGGCCACAACGCAGAGTTCTAACCACTATACGATCATGGCGCACCAGACGCCCGGTAAGCTAAGAATGTGAGATACAGCAACTAGGTTGTTGTAACCGTAAGTTCCCGTAAGTGGATATATACAGCAAGAGTGTTGTTATATTCGTAAGCTAAGATTGTGATTTGTGAGATACAGCAAACAGGTTGTTGTAAAAGTCAGAGATTTGCAAGATGCAGCAACTGGTGTCTGTAATCACAGTGGATTTACTCAAGACGACTGTATGAAGTGTTGATTCTTTGATGCTGACAAAATAAACTACAAGAGACAAAGAGATCGGACTTCTGTCGTGTGAGTGAAACTTTAAACCAAAGCTACGGGTCAAAACTGGTGAAATAATATGACCGCATCTACATTTACATTTAGGCATTTGGCAGACGCTCTTATCCAGAGCGACTTACATTTTTATCTCATTATACATCTGAGCATGCCCATATTTTTATATGATAATACAAATTTTATGACTGCCCCTCGGATTAAGAAATATTCTAAATGATCTAAAAATAAGAATGCTAATATAATAGAATTAACACGATTCTTTTGACATAGGTTTTTCACAAAATGCAGACACCAGGTGATACAGTGGTGCTGCGGTTAGCACTATGACCTCGCACTAGAGACCTGCACTCCTGGGACCCAGCGCACAGAGTGCGGCGCGGGACAAAATTTTATGGGTGAATGCGGGTGCGGGCGGGAAGGTCCTCATGTATGTGCGGGATGCGGGAGAACAACATTAATCGCGGGACTCCCGCAAAATGGAATTATCTTAAAATTGATTTATTTTTAAACAAATTCTGTATTATTTATCTACTCAGTAGCGGTTCTATACTCAATTGCTCCCCCGCTCAGCGCCACGCTACCCCCCAGCCCCGCCCCCCCTGCCCTGGTCAGCGCCACTTCCCTAAAAAAAAAAAAAAAACTACTTAAATGTTTACCTGCGGGATTTTAGCGGGCGGGAGCGGGACAAAACTTGAATACTGCGGGCGGGAGCGGGAGAAAATAATATATATTTTTGCGGGAGCAGGCGGGAGCGGGACAGAATGTTGCGGGAGCGGACGGGAGCGGTCTCTACCTCGCACCTCCAGGGTTCGTGTCCTGCCTCATGTGTTTGTAGAGTTCACATGTTCTCCCTTTGCTTTGTGGGACTCATCTGGGTATCTGGCTAGTTTAAATCCTAGGAAATTTAGAAAAGTAAAAAGAACAAAAAATAGGTTTATTCTGAATGTAATGTCTTATAAACAAGAAATTAGATCCTAAAGAAGCTACACTCACTTATAGCACAGCGGCTAGCTAGCTAGCTAAATTACTTTGAGTTGTACGTTCCAGTCAAAGCTGCTCGCCTTTCATGTTCACTTGAGGTGCTTTCATAATGTAAGTCAAAAGTTAAACTCCAGAGAAGTATCTCTAACTCTGCTGTAGTAACATGTTTAATCTACTGTAGGTAGTGGAATTTTACAGGGGGAACACAGAAACATCTCGGTGTGTTTATAGGAAATACAGGTGGTCACTTGGAACACTGGTTAACTGATTGAATTAATGAATATGAACTTGCTGTTGTATAATGTTGCTCAGGAATGCAAATTTGCAGGATTTCACAAAAAACAGATCTCACCCACGCTCATTAGTTGAACCATGAATTTTGCATGAGACCGTGGTGTTAACAAAAAATATATATTGTATGTAAGAGAAGTGAAATAGGCTTCAAGTGCAAAGCTACTCCTGTGACTTAGTGCCAGTGATGCAGAGAAGTGGAGGCACCAAGATAGAGACAGGAAACTAAAAAAGAGATAGAATAGACAGAAAGAGACTCTCTACTGTGAACACTGGCAGAGGAGGTATAGTGCCAGGGAAAATGAATTATACTGTAGATTTTAAAAAAAGAAAAGGTCAATGTTCATCTAAACCAGCTGGTACAAAAGGTTGTGTAAATCTGAGAGAGAGAGAGAGAGAGAGAAGAAGAAAAATTGTGGCTAAAGTAAATCAGAGAAAAAAAGCACAATGTGTGTGTGTGTGTGTGTGTGTGTGTGTGTGTGTGTGTGTGTGTGTGTGTTAGCTGGCTTCAGGAGGTTCTGAGGAAAATAAACCCATGAGGAGTACAGGAAGGTTTAAATGTTGCTGAAATAATATTTAACCCTGAATTATTTGAGTTTATTTATTAATGACTTTTAGCAAAGTCTCCAACTTTCTACTAGTAGTTAACCTTGTAAACATTTATTCCTCAAACATTTTTATTGTTAAATCACATTAAAATGGAAAAAGATCTGATATGATTTATCTTGGTTTCTTTTTTTTTTTTTCATTATAAAATCATGCAGTTTGAACAGGAGTGTGGAGACTTTTTATATCAACCGGATGTTATGTCTGAAAACGTACGGTGGACGGACTGTGTCCACAGTCCTGAGGATTAGACCTGAAAAATATTAACTATATGAGAAATGTTCCGTTTTACAATCGCGCTGTTGCACAGTTGACAGTTGATGAAGATCTTCAATCATCTCCTCAAGACCTGTACTGATAAATTGTGTTCAGTTTTTTTTTTTTTACTCCAGTTATTCTCTCAATACAGATATAATAAACTCTCTGTAGAGCCAGTTTAAGCTGTAGAGAACATGATTGCGGATCATTATATCATTTTATACTGGCTCTATCTGTACTTTCTGCCTGAGGGCCAGTATTCATGGTAAATACGAGCGGTACCTCAAGCTGGTTCATGAAGTAACACTAGCTAGTTCTGGTCCATTAGTTAATATAATTGATTTAGATTCATATGAAGATTTATTGTTACATCAAATGTGAGCGATTTTTTTATTTGCATAAAATATGAACAGTTTGACGGCAAAATGAGATTTGTGCAGTTTTTGAGAAAAACTGGGGTTCGATTCCCCGGCCAGGCTCGATTCCCGTCTCTGTGTGCATGGAGTTTGCATGTTCTCCCCGTGCTTGGTGGGTTTCCTCCGGGTACTCCGGTTTCCTCCCACAATCCAAAGACATGTAGGTTAGGTTAATTGACATTCCAAATTGCCCGTAGTGTGTGATTGGGTGTGTGAGTGTGTGTATGTGTGTGTGCCCTGCAATGGATTGGCACCCTGTCCAGGGTGTACCCTGCCTAGTGCCCGAAGTCTCCTGGGATAGGCTCCAGGTCCCCCGCGACCCTGAACACAGGATTAAGCGGTATAGAAAATGAATGAATGAATGATTAAAATATATAATAAAAAGACTTTTTAAATTTTTTTTTAAATTTTTTAATTTTAATTTAATTTTATAGAACTTTATTAATCCCAGAGGGAAATTGCTCAATTTTCACATATCCCAATTAGGAAACTGGGGTCAGAGTGCAGGGTCAGCCAGCTTACGGAGCAGCGCCCCTGGAGCAGATAGGGTTAAGGGCCTTGCTCAAGGGCTCAACAGTGGCAACTTGGCGATGCTGGGGTTCGAACCCCCGACCTTCCGATCAGTAACCCAGTAACCCACAGCCTTAACCGACTGAGCCACCACTGCCCCTTTTAAGATTAAATTAAGATGCTTGTTATAATGAACATCGAAACCTTACAAAAACTTCAGCTTACAGCATCATCAGCCTCTTCCTCTACTAGTTTCAGTTGCACTTTTGTATATGACAGCACCCTGCTATCATAGTACAGGCTTGCACTGTTTAACCAACAGCTTACCACACACAGCACATGTATCCCATGTTCCTTGCACGGAAATTGCTTGTGCATATTTTAAGTTCTGTAACATTATTTCTCTGCTTCATCACAGTGCTGACACTACAGATTATGACACTACAGACACTACTAATTATGTATCCCACATAATATTATTAATTATACTACCAGTTGTTCTTGAATAACTTAACTGTTGTAATCATGGTCAAGTAATTGTGGTATTAAATAAATAAAACACTTATGGACATGCTGTTATTTAAATATTCACTTGAGGGTGGTAACAATCATGCTGCTTTCTGGCGCAGATGAAAAGTAGAATGTAGAACACAGAATGTTTTAATCCTGATATAAAAGTCAGGATTAAAGAGTATGGTTATGTGAACTAAAACAAAGACTGCCAGCCACATAGCAACAGGATGCAATTGAATGAACTTTATATTGATTGGAGACTTATTTCGACCCTGCTAACTCAACATGAGCTCAGATACCTTTGAGACATAAAGCACCGATGAAGATGCACATTGTGCACACGGGAACTCAAAGAGCAGCTGGAAAATACAAAGTGTACAGAATTGCTGGCATGAATCAGTGCCTCGATTCAAAACACTGTGTATGTTTGGAAAATGTTGTAAGGAAATCAAAAAAGAATCAATCTCTGCATCTGTTAAAGTCCAACAGCACACACACTCTGTCTTGTCATTCTCATTAAAGGAGGCGTGGCATCTGTCTTGTCAGTCTATGTGAAGGAGGTGTGGCCTCTGTCTTGTCATTCTCATTAAAGGAGGCGTGGCCTCTGTCTTGTCAGTCTCAGTGAAGGAGGTGTGGCCTCTGTTTTGTCATTCTCATTAAAGGAGGTGTGGCCTCTGTCTTGTCAGTCTCAGTGAAGGAGGTGTGGCCTCTGTCTTGTCATTCTCAGTGAAGGAGGTGTGGCCTCTGTGTCTACAGTCTTTAGTGACAGTATCTTTGAAGAAAGCATTGATTCCTTAGTAGGAAACATAAGATCATACACTTACAACTCTGTAGTAATATTTCTTAGCTGCCATGAATAAAATGTTGGTTAAATATCCAGTTTATGATACCTAATAGTTAAGCTCTGATAACCAAATAAAATTGTTTTAGCGCTGAACGAGAGAATTAGTCGTTCATTTTCTCTCTTCTCTCTCGCCATACAGAAAAACTGAAATACTCACTAAAACAACAAGCCTAAGCCTTCACTCCTACATATCTGGAAATCTTACTTCAGCAAACAGAAAGTCAAAGATTATAAATAAAATAGGTTTTCTGTGTGTTTTTTTTATAGAGTTATTTACTGTTTTGGTTTTATCTCCCAAAATGAACTGCCTCGTCCAAGATCTGTGGTGTCGGCTAAGGTCTTACCAATGAGTCTCAGCAGGAAATTAAAAAAGGTCCTGATAATTCGAAATGACAGAGAAAGCGATTACTGTGTTATTGAAGAAGCACCCGAGAGAAGAACATCTGCTTCTGACACATGTTGAAGGAAGGGAGGGTGAAGATTATGCAGCAAAAGCAAATTTAAAACAATAATAAACAATTTGGTTGTTATTTTCATTCAAACTTTTTTATTTTATATATATTGGGCATAAACTAAGTCATAGCAGTGACATAAATCCCCTAAACACTATCAATCAAATCATTATTCATTCATTTATGACAAAATATGAATAAAGCCAAACCCGACCTGATCACATACACAAAGTGAAATAAGCAAAATCAATTGAATAAAAAGTATATACTGTAAAATACTAAATAAAAGCTGTAACAGCTAGTTCAAGGTATTCTGAACTTCAACAGACATCAGATGTTTTAGATCAAATTTACCCAACTGTGCATGACATCAGTCTGCCACCTTAAATGTCAACTTCATCAGTGTAGAAATCATATTCTTCAGAAGACATCTATCACAGGCCATATCAGTACAGCCTGATGGCACGCTAACCTGCTGTTCATTCCAATTTTGTGCTTTTTCAGGCAGATTTTACTGCAAGCTAAAGATGGCACTTCAGTGTTAGCAGCAATCTGACTTTCAAAATGAGGCTTTTGTCAGCAGGAAAACCACTTTTCTGGATTTCCACCTCATTAATATGCAGCATTAATGTCATGCGTATTAAGTCACACATAGACAGCTTGTGTCTAGGGACAGATGGTGAAGTTAATTAAATTTTTAAAGAAGGTATTAAAATTACATATTACAAATAGAATGGAACAGTTGAAAAGTCAGTTTAATTCAATTCAATTCAATTTTATTTATATAGCGCTTTTAACAATGGTCATTGTCTCAAAGCAGCTTCACAAAAATTAAAGAAATTAAAATAAAAAAAAAAACTATATATAGAATAATTATATATAAAATAATAAATAAATAAAATTATAATAGAAAATAAATAAATAAAAACAAATAATAATAATAATTATAGAAAAGAAAATAATTGGAAGTGTGGATGTGTGAGAAAAATGTGCAGATAATAATAATGAGACGAATGAATGAAATTTCTCTGATGAGCAAGCCAAGGGTGACGGCGACGGTGGCAAGGAAAAACTCCCTGAGATGGCATTAGGAAGAAACCTTGAGAGGAACCAGACTCAACAGGGAACCCATCCTCATTTGGGCGATAACAGATAGAAATGATATAACATCTTGTGTGTTGTGCAGGTGAAAATTCAATATGACAGAAATTATTTAAATTGACATGAAGACCAGTTCAGCATAGGGACGAGTCAGTAGGTGCAGAGGGCAGATGAAGTCTGGATCACTGGAAGCACAGGAGCAGCATGTGTAGCTCCAACCATCATAAAGCTGAATCCAGCTGGAGCTGGTCCTTCTCTGGATGCCTCAGGAACCTCGCAGGGTCGGCCTTTGTCTACTGAAGCTGGCAAAATCTCCCGATGCCTCAGATGGGTAGAGAAATACAGAACAGATGGGGAGAATTAGCGTTGTTGCCACTCAGGATAGGTGTACTGGAGTATGAGATTATGGGATGAGTTATGTGTATGCCAGATTAAAAAGATGCGTCTTGAGTCTACTTTTGAACTGATAAACCGTGTCTGCTCCCCGAACACTGTCTGGAAGGCTATTCCAAAGCTTTGGAGCTAAATATGAAAACGCTCTACCCCCTTTTGTAGATTTTGAAATTCTGGGAACTACCAGAAGTCCGGAGTTTTGTGATCTTAAGGCGCGTGGTGGATTGTAGCGTATCAGAAGACTGGTTCGGTATGTTGGAGCTAAACCATTTAAGCCTTTGTATGTAAGTAATACTATTTTGTAATTTATTCTAAACTGAACAAGTAGCCAGTGCAGGGATGATAATATTGGGGTTATATGATCATATTTTCTGGATCTAGTGAGAACCCTGGCAGCTGCATTTTGGATTAACTGAAGCTTGTTTATTGAGGATGCCGGACAACCACCTAGTAATGCATTACAATAGTCCAGTCTGGAGGTCATGAATGCATGAACTAGTTTTTCTGCATCAGATACGGATAAGATGTTCCTAAGTTTAGCAATATTTCGAAGATGGAAAAAGGCTGTTTTTGTGATATTTGAAATGTGATTTTCAAAAGACAAGTTACTGTCTAATATTACTCCCAGATCTTTTACTGCTGAGCTGGTAATAACAGTACATCCTTCTAAGCGCAAGCTGAATTTTGAAAGCTGTTGTGTGCTGGTTTTTGGGCCAATAAGTAATATCTCTGTCTTATCTGAATTTAATAAAAGAAAGTTATTGGTCATCCAATCTTTTATGTCCTGGACACACTCAGTTAATCTAGACAGCTTAGGTATTTCGTCTGGTTTAGTTGAGATATATAATTGGGTATCATCAGCATAACAATGGAAACTAATCCCATGTCTTCTAATGATGTTACCCAAGGGAAGCATGTATATTGAGAACAACAGAGGTCCTAAAACTGACCCTTGTGGGACCCCATATTTCACTGGCATTACACCAGACGGTTCTCCATTTAGATCTACAAAATGGTAGCGATCAGACAGGTAAGATCTAAACCATTTTAATGCCTGTCCCTGAATACCTATATAATTTTGTAAGCGATCTATGAGAATATTATGATCTATAGTGTCGAATGCAGCACTAAGATCAAGCAGGACTAGCAATGAGATGCAGCCTTGGTCTGAAGCTAAAAACAAGTCATTTGTAATCTTAACTAGTGCAGTTTCTGTGCTATGATGGGGCCTGAAACCTGACTGAAATTCTTCAAGGATGTTGTTATCCTGCAAGAATGTGCAAATTTGAGCTGATACTACTTTTTCTAGTATTTTTGATATGAACGGGAGGTTTGAAATCGGTCTGTAATTTTTTATTTCATTCGCGTCCAAATTAGATTTTTTAAGAAGCGGCTTAATAACTGCTAACTTGAAAGGTTTAGGGATGTGACCTAGATGTAATGAAGAATTAATAATGTTTAGGAGTGGCTCTCCAACCGTAAGCATCACTTCTTTTAAAAATCTGGTTGGGATTGGGTCTAACAGGCACGTTGTTGATTTAGCCGAGGTGATGAGTTTATACAGCTCTTCCTGTCCTATACCTGTAAAGCAGTGAAAATCTAAATGTGAAGCTATAGGCTGAACTGGATCGTGAGATACTATTAGAGGTTGAACCTCCATTATTTTCTTCCTGATATTATTGATTTTTTCATTAAAGAAGTCCATAAAGTCTTCACTTCTAAACTGTGATGGGATACTCTCTGCGGGCATCTTAGGTTTTGTTAGGCGAGCCACTGTACTAAATAAGAACCTGGGATTGTTTTGGTTTCTTGCTATCAGTTGGCTAAGATGCTCGGTCCTAGCAGTTTTTAGAGCCTGTCTATAGCTGCACATACTGTCTTTATATGCAATTCGAAAGACTTCTAATTTAGTTTTCCTCCATTTTCGCTCGAGGTTACGGGTTGCTCTCTTTAGGGCGCGAGTATGACTGTTGTACCACGGTGCCAATGTTTTATCTCTGACTTTTTTTAATCTGATGGGAGCAACAGTGTCTAATGTACTGGTAAAAATAGTGCCCATGCTGCTAGTCACTTCATCTAGATCATCTGCATTTAGGGGTCTAATAAGAAATTGGGACAGATCCGGCAGATTACTTGTGAATCTGTCTTTAGTGGTGGGATTCATATTTCTAACAGATTGATAACGTGGGGAGACACAGCTAATCTGTTCTACGGGTAGAGTATATGTCAGGAGGTGATGATCTGTGATATCATCACTTTGAGGTATGATCTCTATATTAGAGACATCTATACCATGGGATATAATTAAATCTAGCGTATGATTAAAGCGGTGAGTTGCTCCAATTATATTTTGCTTAACCCCAAAGGAATTTAGTAAATCCATAAATGTGAGTGCTAAAGTGTCGTTAGCATCATCTACATGAATGTTAAAGTCTCCTACTATCAATACTTTGTCAGAGTTAACCAATAGGTCTGATAGCAGATGTCCAAATTCTTTAAGAAAATCGCCATATGGCCCCGGGGGTCTGTACACGGTGGCCAGGGTAAAATATAGCAAGGGTTTATTACGTATTTCATTTAGTGCAACATTAATGATAAGCACTTCAAATGAATTAAACCTGGGCCTTATTTTCTGGGTAACAGTGAGTACATCATTGTAGATAGTGGCGACACCACCACCGCGACCAATTAGACGGGGCTCGTGCTTATAGAAATATCCTGACGGAGTAGACTCATTCAGACCAAAATATTCATTTGGTTTAAGCCAGGTTTCAGTGAGACAGAGTGCGTCAAGGCAATAATCTGAGATAATTTCATTAACAATAAGTGCTTTAGGCGCAAGGGATCTAATGTTGAGTAGTCCAAACTTTAGAGGTGGATTTTGACTACTTATTTTGCCTTTTTCTGGTTTTATGGTTATCAGATTGTTTCGGGCAAATTTAACAAATTTATTCTTTTTTCTCAGTATTCGGGGAACAGACACAGTTTCTATAGGACAAGCTATGTGTGTTCGTCTATCACTACGGTGAGTTGTGATGTGTCTAATATGTTTGGAATCTACAGTATGACTTACCGCCAGTCAGATGGTTCGTAGTGTTCTGGAGATGTTGTCAGAGAGGACCGCTGCTCCAGCTCTGCTAGGGTGTAGGCCATCGGTGTGATAGAGCCTAGGACGCTCCCAGAAAACATTCCAGTTATCAACAAAGCGTAATTTCTGTTGTTGACACCAAGATTGTAACCATTCATTAAAAGCAAATAATCTACTGAACTTCTCGATTCCTCGCTGAAATGTGGGAAGCGGTCCAGATACGATGATCCTTGTCGTGGGTGATGTGCTGCGGACCTTCTCGACCAGGCTCCTGAAGTCCTTCTTTAGGATCTCCGTCTGCCTCAGCCTGGTGTCGTTCGTGCCGGCATGAAGAACCACAGCTCCAATGTTCCTCCTCAGGGCAGCAGGCACCTGTGCAGCAACATCAAGAACACGTGCACCAGGTAAACAGCGTGTGTGCACCTTACCTTTAGCCGTGGTAGCACGCACGTGACGAACGATGGAGTCTCCGATGACCAGGACGTCGTGTGCCGTCTCGCGGAGAGGAGCGAAGCGGTTTTGGGTCGAGATGTCGAAGACGGGTGGTGGTGGTGGAGGGGGAGAGGTCCTCGCCCGGGGCTTGGCGTGCTTCTTCCGCCGCTCCTGTATCCAGGGTCCGTGATGTCCCGGCGCCGGGGTGTAGGAAAACTGGGCGGGCTGCGTCCTTGGTGTGTTGGACCTGGGCAGAGAAACACGCGGGGTTGAGGTTGTAGGAGAATTCTCACGCCGAGAATGAATTAAATGATTTATCTTTGAAAGATTAGTGCAGTAGTATAGATAGATTATTGGTGAAAATGAACTGTATTGGACAACATTTTGGAGCACAGGTTTAAATTATTCATTCATTCATTCATTTTCTATACCGCTTAATCCTGTGTTCAGAGTCGCGGGGGACCTGGAGCCTATCCCAGGAGACTTCGGGCACTAGGCGGGGTACACCCTGGACAGCGTGCCAATCCATCGCAGGGCACACACACATACACACACTCACACACCCAATCACACACTACGGGCAATTTAGGAACGCCAATTAGCCTAACCTGCATATCTTTGGACTGTGGGAGGAAACCGGAGTACCCGGAGGAAACCCACCAAGCACGGGGAGAACATGCAAACTCCATGCACACAGAGACGGGAATCGAGCCTGGCCGGGGAATCGAACCCAGACCCTGGAGGTGCAAGGCGACAGTGCTAACCACTACACCACCGCGCCGCCAGGTTTAAATTAAAAATTAATATTTAGGATTTATTGATTTTATGTTTTCTGAAATCAAAATTAGACACACAGGCTCAGAAATATATATTCACCAGCTTAGATTATAAATGAAATGGTGCCGAAATCTCAAAATGTCTTTTAATTTGCCACGCCCAAGGGTGACTACAGCTGACAGCTTCTCTGTGCCAACATAAGAGTTTGTTTGACAGCATTCATTGAATTGACAACATAGTATAAGGAAAAGTCCAAGGAGCTCAGGGCAAAATGATAAAGAAGATGGTAGAAGTCAGGAAAGTGTCTTGGAACCATTTCTAAAGAAATGCAGATTCAAAGTCCAGTTAAAAAAATTGACAAATCTTTGACAAACTCTGAAAACTGGCTCAGACGATCAGAAACAGCCCAGAAACCATCAAAGTGCAGGCCTGTCTGGAAACTGGAAGCTGCTGGAACACTGGTGTCACTGTGTAGAGTCTAAAGTGAGCTTTACATCATCATGGACTGAAGGCCTGAATATGTGGACAATGAAAAAAGCCTTTAACATTAATTTAAACATTTAATCATAAGGTGTTTGGAGTAAAGGTGAGGCATTGAACCCCAATAGCAGTGTATTAGCTGTTAAACATGGTAGTGGTAGCATCATGCTCTGGAGCTGTTTGCTGCCAGTTGAACTGATGCATTGAGCAAAGTAGAAGAAACAATGAAGAAGGAGGGCTACCTCAAAATTCTTCAGCAGAACCTCCAAACTGTCACAACTGGGTGTTCAAAAAAGACAAGGAACCCAAACACACTTCAAAGCTGATTATGGAATAGATAATTGTAAGCTTTTGGAGACTCAACCCTTTGAAAGTTGTCGACCGTGCTTAAGAAGTAAACTTAAGAAACAAATTGAAAACTTTGTGCACCAAAATCTTCTGGTGTTTTTGGTCCAGAAAAAAATGAAGAAAAAAAAAACCCAGCATGATCACAATCAAAAGTGAGAGAGACAGGGACCAGAGTGAGTTTTTTTTGTCCCACAGTCCAACGACATAAAGATTAGGCTAATACAGTACGCATTAACAAATTACCCATTGTGTTTGAATGTGTGTGTGATGTTGACCAGTGATCCTACCATGGTCAAAGTGGGAATAAATATAATGGTTACCACTGGCCTCCACGGTCTCTAGTTGTACTACAGAATAGATGGAATAAACTATGAGACATTGGTGACAATACCATGCTATTAACTATTGAGAAAGCCTGGTTGTTTTCAGAGTTGAGTTAAGAATTTAGAACCTTTATACTCAGAGATCATGCTCCTTGAAGTTTAACCAAAAGAGAGACATGTCTCAATTCTGATATTAAACATTGAGTGGGTTTTGAGACCCTGTGTGTACCCTGTGGGTACTTTTTACTATCATTATAAAATTTCCAACTGATGGAATGCACAGTGTTTATCACTCTTGAGTTCCAGACATGTGAATAGAATATGTGCAAAGGAGCACTGAAGCTGTTCTGGTGGCTTGTGGTACACCTTACATACACATTTTATGTGGTACTTACAGAGATATAGATATGTAACCTGGATTAAATATCCTGAACACAGCAAATGAACATGTATATATCCATGTACTGTCCTCCAGAGGGTCAGCACCCGGGACAGCAGTCAGAGCAGTATAGCCAAACTCAGCAATCCAACCAGATTTTAGTTGTACAACTACATATATGCATTGGAATTTCATTTATGAGTTAACCACACTAGCAGCTTTCACATTAGCCAATCACTATTCATATCCATTCATGAAATTCTCTATCATCCTCACCCTACCTTTAACTTCACAGGAATTCTTTTGAAAGAATTTCTTTTGGTGATGTCATTAATAAACTATAAAATGAAACTTAGCTGAGAACTTTTAGCACCATGTAGGAGAACAAGAAGTGGTTCGCTGCCACCTTTGTGTTGTACGTAGACACAGACTAATATGAAACTAGCATCTAAATTTGGTGTGCATTTCATTTATTTTTATAATAACATAATATCTTTTTTGCTAGCCATATCAAATCATTTTATCGCTAGTTATTGCCACAGGTTTTATCCTCGATGCCCTCCTTTCCACAACCTACCCATTTCTCCAGGCTTGGGATTGGCATTCAGGATGCCCTGGCCTAGGGTTAAAGACCTTGCACAAGGACTCAACAGTGGCCACCTGACAGATTTTATTGCAATACTTTTCATTCATCTGTATCTATGGCATTTATCACATATTCTTAACTAGTGTGAGATTAATTTTATTATATAGCTGAGGTCTTGAGGGTTACCGGCCTTGCTCAAGCACTCAAAAGTGGAAGCTTAGTGGTTGCGTTTCAATCAGTAACACCTTGACCCCTGAGCTTCCTCTGCTCTGGAACAAAGACATGCTTTGAGTTTGATTCATAAATTCATTATGAATCCAGTGGAAATAGAGGGAAGAAACCAGAGAACATAGAGGAAACCCATAAGAAAATCATGCACAACTTATCACTCAATCAATAATCCTGAGCTCAGGTTACCATATTCGTGGTTCTTAAAGTGTGTAGTGGGGAATACAGACATGACAGGTGGAGTGCAATGAACAGGAGGGAATTAGTGGAAAACAATAAGAAAGTATCTATTCTAATTCATGCTTTTCTTTATTGACAATAAAGATCGGACACTCGAAACTAAACAATCACACGCAAAGAAATGGATCATTAATACAAGTAAATTAAAATAACATCAGAGAAAAAGTGGAACCATAGTGCAAGAATAACGGTTTAACGTCGGCATGTTAATTACAGAGGAATGTAAGAGACAATGTAGAGAGGAAATATATGTGGGTATCTTATTTGCAGGTTTATTTACGCAGCTATTGAATTCGGAGATGCGAATATCAAACTAACTTTACCGCGGACACAAACCGGGTTAGTAGCGTACTGTACTGTATGTAGTGGGCATAATAACGTCACTGGATACATTTGTTACATGGACCACAAAAGAGCCAGCCGAAAAGACAATATGATGAAGCCTATGTTGCACTTGGATTCATGGTGGGAATGGTGGGGGCAGAGGAGAGACCCGTGTGTGTTTTGTGTCTTACACCGCTAGCAACAGACAGCATGAGACCCAACAAATTAGGAAGACACTTAGAGACAACACACTCCAGTCACGTTAATAAGCCACTCGACTACTTTGAAAGAAAGCTCTAGATAAGTGACAAAGTAAGCCTGTTATAACAATTGCACGTGTATTTTATCTGTTTTGAACTTGGTGTTATTTTATCTTATTGGTTTAGAAATTGATATTTCAATAAATAGTAAACTTGGCCGATTTCGTTATTATTTTGTTGAAAATTCGCCCACCCCCTTAAATGGGGAATGACAGAAAATGTTTGAGAACCACTGTCATATGGACCATACACTGTAAAAAATAAATTGTAAATTTTACGGTAAAAAAACGTCAGCTGTGGTTGCCAGAAGTTTACCGTAAAAAAATACGGTAGCAATGTTTTTGGTTGTACGGGATTGCACTCATTATACTGTATATTTTACAGATTTTAATTATTATTTTACGGTTTATAACTGTCTAATTAACATGTTTATGTTGTTATAAAAACAGATCATCATGTTTTTTACATGTCATTTTTTTGTCTATTTTTTATTATGAATAACCACAATTAATTCAATCAGCAATTCAGTGACAGCATCATTTTATCACACTAGCTGGGGGCTAAAAGAGATAGAAGTTACATTGCTAAGCATTCGGATTTTACTGTTAAGAAACTATTAAGAATACTTTTATACTAATTGATGAATACAAACCTAAATCAAATGATCAAATAAAAATTTATTCAAGATTTGGACATCAGCATGGCCCCGTGTATTTTTTAATAAAGACAGCAAAACAATATTTAAATTCTCAAAATCAAATATACTGTAACATCTGGGCCACCACAGCCTCGGAGAGTAAGATCCAGTTCCCCGGACTACTGAGCCGTCGCTTTGTCTCCCCCTAGTGTGTCTGCGTGTTTATGTCTCACATTAGTAAATAATGAAAAGCACCTGTGCCTCCTTGTGTGTCTCTCTATTTATACCAGCCAACCCCAGAGTCATTTGTCCGTCCACCGTCGTGAACGAATGTGTTTTCCCGTGTTGTCTGAGATTAAGTTTGTTTTGATTGAAGTTTCTAAGTTTAAGTTTGTTTGGACTGAAGTTTCTGAGTTTAAGTTTGTTTTGACTAACGTTTCTGAGTTTAAGTTTGTTTTGGTTTTTTTTTGAGTTATTTATATAAATAAACCAGTTTTGAGTTCCAGACCTGCATCTGCGTCCGCCTCCTCCTTGAGAAACATGACAGATGGACGGACCCACCAGGACGCAGCAGGTGTCCCCCTGCTCCAGGAGGAAGTAACCCCGATGCACTATTTGTGGATGATGCAACTGGAGATTAACAGCCTGGCGCGAGCAGTGAACGACCTCGCTCACTGCGTAGAACATCTCGCCATCTCCGGCCAGGAACCCGCGCGTCCATCTACGCGCTCCACGCCGTCACCACCACGCCCTGCCCCCCCGGAAAGATATGCTGGTGATCCGGACAGGTGCAAGCAATTCATCCTGGCTTGTGAACTATATCTGACGGCCTACCCGGACATCAGTGACGAGCAGAGAATCCGGTTCGTGATCCAGCAGCTCACCGGACTCGCCATGGATTGGGCAGCGGCGGTCTGGAGCGCAGGCGGGGAGCTCACTCACCGTTACACCAGCTTCCTCGAGGCAATGATGGCCGTGTTCGATCATCCGGATCAGGAACGCACGGGGGAACAGGAGCTCATGAGGCTGCGACAGGGAAACGTCCCGGTTGCCGAATACGCGGCAAGATTCCGGGTGAGGGCTGCGGAGAGTGGCTGGTGCGAGAAAAGCCTCCGCGCCAGGTTCAGGGACGGGTTACAACCGGAGGTCCAGGTCGAGCTCGCGTGTCGAGATACCGACTTCTCCCTGGACGAAACCATCAACCTGGCGATTAAACTAGACCAGCACCTTCGCAGCCAACGATCACAGCCAGGGACCAGACCGGTTCAGGCACGAGACTCCAGTCAGCCTCGCGAACGGCCCCCCGTAGCGCCTGACCCGAACCGGCCAGAGCCCACGGAGGTGAGTACTTCCCGCCTCTCTCCCGCCGAGAAGAGAAGACGGGTAGCATCGGGGTTATGCTGGTACTGTGGGGGGAACGACCACCACATCCGAGACTGCCAGTTGCTACGAGCAAAACACACACGCACACACCCACACAGACACGCCCCTACACACACACACACCACCACACAGACACCTGCACTTCGTACACACACACACGCACACACACCCACACATGCACACCTCCGTACGTCCACATCACACACACCACCTCGTACCCACCACCCATTTTGTGTAAAAGCTCAGTTGATGTTTAATGATTGTGTTTTGTCTGTCTTTCCCCTGATAGATTCCGGGGCGGCTGGTAACTTCATTTCTTCTACCCTCGTTTCCCCGCTGCAAGTTCCCGTGTCGAAGCTACCATACCCGATATCTATCAAGGCTCTAGATGGTCATGAATTGGAACATTCGCCTGTTGAATTAATGACTGCGCCCCTCCGATTAACTTTCCCCGGTCACACGGAGGAGCTAAAATTCAATGTGCTACCTCGGTCAGATCATTCCGTCGTGCTGGGTCTTCCATGGCTTAGCGCTCACAACCCCAATTTCGATTGGACTAACTCCCGCGTCATATCATGGTCCCCTAGATGCTTAAAACTTTGTACACCGCCGACATTGACGGTCCAAACCACTACCATTGAAAGTCTGACTGCCCAAGTAACCACCAACATACCATCAGAGTACATGCGGTTTAAAGATGTGTTTAGTGTTAGGGCAGCTGCACGACTTCCCCCCCACCGCCCGTGGGACTGCGCGATTGAGCTACTGCCGGGGAAGGCACCTCCTTGCTCACGGGTTTACCCATTGTCAGTGGCAGAAACCAGGGCAATGGAGGAATACGTGAGTGAGGCACTCCAGCAGGGGCTCATCAGCAGGTCCACGTCCCCCGCTTCGGCAGGTTTTTTTTTCATAGAGAAAAAAGGGGGGGGCTTACGTCCCTGTATTGATTATAGAGGCCTCAATGCAGTAACAATAAAATATAAGCACCCACTGCCCCTGGTACCGGCCGCTATCGACCAACTCCGAGGAGCTTCCATCTTTACCAAACTCGACCTCCGCAGCGCATATAACCTCGTTCGTGTGCGTAAAGGCGATGAATGGAATACGGCGTTTAGCACTACATCTGGGCATTATCAATACAACATAATGGCATATGGACTGGTAAACGCACCTGCGGTGTTTCAGGGGTTCATGAACGACGTGTTCCGGGATATGTTTAACCGTTTCGTCATAATATACCTGGATGATATCCTGATATATTCACGGTCATGTCCCGAGCACGTTGTTCATGTAACTGCCGTCCTTCACCGCCTGCGCAAACACGGGCTCTACTGTATGTGAAGGCAGAGAAATGCGCCTTTCACCAGAGGGAGGTGGCATTCCTCGGCTATCGCATAGGGCCACTGGGGGTCGAGATGGAAGCGACCAAAGTCGCGGCGGTACAACAATGGCCGGAACCGACGTCAGTTAAGGCGCTACAGAGATTCTTGGGGTTTGCCAACTTTTATAGGCGGTTCATTCGGGGCTACAGCATGGTGGCAGCGCCCCTCACTTCACTATTGAAAGGGAAACTGAAACGTCTTTGCGAGTTCCCAGTGGAAGCGCGAAGTGCGTTTCAACGTCTAAAACTTGCTTTCACAACCGCCCCTGTGTTAAAATTACCGGACCCAGAGAAGCCCTTTGTAGTCGAGGTCGATGCATCAGAGGTAGGCGTAGGGGCGGTGCTGTCACAACGCCACGGCCACCCTGAGAAACTCCATCCCTGCGCTTTCTTTTCTAGGAAACTAACACCTGCCGAGCGAAACTATGATATCGGTAACCGAGAGCTGCTAGCAGTAAAAGCGGCGTTAGAGGAGTGGAGACACTGGCTGGAGGGGGCGAAACATTCATTTACGGTGCTCACGGATCATAGGAATCTGGAGTACCTCCAACACGCAAAAAGGTTAAACTCACGTCAAGCCCGATGGGCGCTCTTCTTCACGCGTTTCCGATTTATTATCACTTATCGCCCGGGCTCGAAAAATATAAAAGCGGATGCGCTGTCACGCTATTATCCGTCGCCGGAGCCCATTACAACTCCGGAGCCCATTCTGCCATCTTCACTCGTAGTGGCTCCGATCGCGTGGGACATCGAGTCGGAGATAGTTCAGTGGGCGCGGTCCAACCCCGTGCCTAGGAACTGCCCTCCGAGTCGAACCTACGTGCCGGAGCCACTGCGCGAACGAGTGACGATCGCGGCTCATACGAGCCTAGCATCGGGACACCCCGGCGTCTCACGAACCCTACACCAAATAGAACCAAAGTTCTGGTGGCCAAAGATGCGGGAAACCGTGAAGAGAGTAGTTTTGTCTTGCGCAGTGTGTGCGACTACAAAAACCCCACGTAGTCTACCAGTTGGAAAACTAACTCCCCTGCCAATACCAAACAGACCGTGGTCCCATATCGCTGTGGACTTTGTCACAGATCTGCCGGTATCGAAAGGGTACACCACTATTCTAGTAGTAGTGGATAGATTTTCAAAGGGGTGTAAGTTCATCCCGTTTCGCGCCCTTCCGTCAGCCCTCCAGGTGGCGGAAAGCTTATTCACTTTTGTGTTTCGCTGCTACGGCATACCGGAAGATATTGTTTCCGATCGTGGTCCCCAATTCATCGCCAGGGTCTGGAAAGCGTTTTTCCAGAAATTGGGGACCACTGTTAGCCTAACGTCGGGCTACCACCCCGAATCTAACGGACAGGCAGAGCGGACTGTCCAAGAACTCGGGAGATATCTTCGGGCATACTGCAGCAGCCGACAACACGAATGGGCAGACTGTTTAACCTGGGCGGAATACGCACAAAACTCCCTGCGCCACTCCTCTACCGGCCTAACGCCGTTCCAGTGCGTGCTGGGTTATCAGCCCCCGCTATGTCCATGGGATGCCACGCCCACCGATGTGCCCATGGTGGACCAGTGGTTTGAAAGAGCGGAAAAAGTATGGGAGGAAGCACACACCAAGATCTCCCAAGCAGTGCAGCGTTTCAAAAGACATGCCGATAGGCGGCGAAGGGAAAGTCGTCCGCTCCAGGTAGGCGATCGAGTATGGCTCTCGACACGGGACCTCCGCCTCAATCTCCCCTGTAAGAAACTTTCCCCCAGGTTCATAGGTCCTTTCCCCATCACAGCGCAAATAAACCCAGTTTCATATAAATTAAAACTTCCTGCACATCTACGTATCCACCCTGTATTCCATATCTCTCTTCTCAGGCCGGTGGTCCGGGGCCCATTAGATGAAGGAGCAGCGGAACCTTCACTCCCCGGGGCTGTGGAGATAGAGGGCGCCCCAGCGTTTAGGGTCAAGGAACTGCTGGACTCACGGAGGAGAGGGGGGGCTCTACAATATCTAGTTGAGTGGGAGGGCTACGGCCCGGAGGAACGGAGCTGGGTCCCGGCACGGGACATTCTAAGTCGGGAACTCATTGTGGATTTCCACCATGCACGGCCAGATCGCCCAGCGCCCCGCCCACCGGGTCGCCCCGCCCACCGGCAAATCCATCGTTCAGGTGAGTCCTCGCTCCCTCCGACAGCACGTAGGGGACGCCCTCGACTTCCTTCAGAAGCCGGTTCTGGAGGGGGGGGTGCTGTAACATCTGGGCCACCACAGCCTCGGAGAGTAAGATCCAGTTCCCCGGACTACTGAGCCATCGCTTTGTCTCCCCCTAGTGTGTCTGCGTGTTTATGTCTCACATTAGTAAATAATGAAAAGCACCTGTGCCTCCTTGTGTGTCTCTCTATTTATACCAGCCAACCCCAGAGTCATTTGTCCGTCCACCGTCGTGAACGAATGTGTTTTCCCGTGTTGTCTGAGATTAAGTTTGTTTTGATTGAAGTTTCTAAGTTTAAGTTTGTTTGGACTGAAGTTTCTGAGTTTAAGTTTGTTTTGACTAACGTTTCTGAGTTTAAGTTTGTTTTGGTTTTTTTTTTAGTTATTTATATAAATAAACCAGTTTTGAGTTCCAGACCTGCATCTGCGTCCGCCTCCTCCTTGAGAAACATGACATATACAAATGTCAGGGTGGACAATTTTAAGCGTTTTGGGCAGACAATCTAAGCATATAATTTTATAGAAGGGCTTTTATTACAACTTTACACAAAAAAATTATTTTATCACACACGTTAAAATTGTTTATGTCCTCTGTCCTGCATTGTGGTTTTTAAGTGCACACTGCACTGGGGTGTTAAATATGTTCGTTTATTTTGTAATGGGTTTGGCACAAGGGAGGCAACAGCAAATATGGACATGTGGCGAGGTCTTACGGAAAAGGGATCATTTTAATTAGGGAAGGAAAGGGTTAAAGGAGGGAGGAAAGGAAAAAGGAAAGGAAAGGTGTGCACGTGCAGATCTGGTGGGCAGTGCCCTGTTGGCATGCGGGCACAGGCTGGTGAGCGGTGGCGGCGGGCAAAGTGGCGCGTGCTAGCGGCTGTCCTTGTCACAGTGATCAAAGGGCCGCATACCATTCACAACAAGTCCATGGTTAATTAGACGGCATTAAATCGTAGAAAAAAACTATTAAAATCCTTAAAATATACAGAATAATGAGTGCAATCCCGTACAAACAATAATGTTGCTACCATATTTTTTACGGTAAATTTCTTGCAAAATTACGTTTTTCTTACCGTAAAATTTACGATATTTTTCACAGAGCAGATATTTTTCTGATTTTTAAACTCTATTTACAAAGGTTTAGTAAAATATAAACTGATGCTTCAGTATATTAGTAACAAATACCTTCTCTGAGAGTTTATATGGTACATCCATAACTTTTTTAAATTTTACAGCAATAAACCATATTTTCATACGTTTCTAACTGTAAAATTTAAGGTCTTAATTTGTAAAACTAATTACAGTTTTTCACTGTAAATTCTACAGTTATACGAAGATTTGTGAAATACGGTATTTTACTGTTGAAATTACTACAACATGAAAGTATGTACTGTAGTGAACCTTTTCTCTGTTAATAAATAATTAATAGAATGAATAGAATTACTTGAGCTAACAAAATTAATTACCGTCATTTTTTTAAAAACGTGAGAAACAGCAGCCCCATGGCATTTACTCACTCTGCGAGAATAAAGGAAGGAAAAGCTTGTCTTTTGATCTGTGCATGTTTCCCGCAGGAAAAAAAAAATGTTTGAACATGAAACAGATGATGGTGAGTTTATTGTCAGTATCGAGGGAGGATAATCACAGTGAGAAACTTCAGGGTCTTTTTATCTGATCAGAATCAGTCAATGTATTTTAGACAGCTTTCTGAAAAGGGCAAAAGTTCAAACCAAGTGGATTTCGTGACATTTAACATAGAAGCAGATCTGGTGTTGGTCAAGAAAAGCGGTCTGGAAATATCATACAGATTGTGTCAACTGAATTGAATTCATAGGAAATACTTCAACAGTTGCAAATGTCAACCAACAGTTTTATTGTAGTGACTTGTTACCCCAAAGCAATTTAGAATTCAAACAATGATGAGTCAGGAGTCATGAAAGAAGTGTAAACTCCAAGTATAATATGCTAAGAGTTATTAGCAATGTAAGTACTGTAGCTCATACTGTCAGACTATAAACATCCAGCTACTTATTTTGCAGGTATTATGATATCTAAAATATTTTTAGATAAAAAACAAAGCGATTGGACAATCTGGCTAAGAATTCAATATCAAGGTAGCTTTGTATTTCTGTTACAATAGGGGTTGTTTGAGCAAAAACACTGCCTGGTCAAAAAAAAAAAAGATTTAATTTAAGCACATTGAGATTTAATTACAGTGCACAACATGGTGTCCAATTTATGTGTGAAAACGATTACTCATGCTCCCAGAACCACTCTTTCACAATCAGAGTCCTGGAATATGGTAGTGTCATCAGGGAAGAAAATCTCCATGAATGTGTCTTACCTGGTCATTCAGGTCATCAGCTGACCTTTTTCCATCACTCCAAGTCCAATCTTTATGGCCCCTAGCAAACTTGAAGACATTTTTTTGTTTGTTTAATCCCAGTCTTTTGAGTTCTCATCACATTGTGTGTGTATGGAAATGCTCTTACTTGATTTAATTTTATTTTTTTACCATGCAATTTGACCAGGTGTTTAAGTCATCTCCATTCATTATTTTTGTCCCGACTATGTTTTTTCCACAAAGTTGATGGTTCAGCACTATCCTTCCAGGTTTTGTGTTGAAGAGCCCAGGTCCAGTAATTGTAAATCTCCTTAGTTGTTTTCTTTGCTTGTTGCAGTGCAATAATTTGACCCTTCTGAAATGGTGACTTTTTTCTTTGTCCAGGCAATGTATTTTATGATACATGTGTTTTCTCACTAGCTCCGGTTTTATATATTTACAGTGGTGTGAAAAACTATTTGCCCCCTTCCTGATTTCTTATTCTTTTGCATGTTTGTCACACTTAAATGTTTCTGCTCATCAAAAACCGTTAACTATTAGTCAAAGATAACATAATTGAACACAAAATGCAGTTTTTAAATGAAGGTTTACGTTATTAAAGGAGAAAAAAAACTCCTAATCTACATGGCCCTGTGTGAAAAAGTTATTGCCCCCCTTGTTAAAAAATAACTTAACTGTGGTTTATCACACCTGAGTTCAATTTCTGTAGTCACCCCCAGGCCTGATTACTGCCACACCTGTTTCAATCAAGAAATCACTTAAATATGATCTACCTGACACAGAGAAGTAGACCAAAAGCACCTCAAAAGCTAGACATCATGCCAAGATCCAAAGAAATTCAGGAACAAATGAGAACAAAAGTAATTGAGATCTATCAGTCTGGTAAAGGTTATAAAGCCATTTCTAAAGCTTTGGGACTCCAGCGAACCACAGTGAGAGCCTTTATCCACAAATGGCAAAAACATGGAACAGTGGTGAACCTTCCCAGGAGTGGCCGGCCGACCAAAATTACCCCAAGAGCGCAGAGACAACTCATCCGAGAGGCCACAAAAGACCCCAGGACAACATCTAAAGAACTGCAGGCCTCACTTGCCTCAATTAAGGTCAGTGTTCACGACTCCACCATAAGAAAGAGACTGGGCAAAAATGGCCTGCATGGCAGATTTCCAAGGCGCAAACCACTTTTAAGCAAAAAGAACATTAAGGCTCGTCTCAATTTTGCTAAAAAACATCTCAATGATTGCCAAGACTTTTGGGAAAATACCTTGTGGACCGACGAGACAAAAGTTGAACTTTTTGGAAGGTGCGTGTCCCGTTACATCTGGCGTAAAAGTAACACAGCATTTCAGAAAAAAGAACATCATACCAACAGTAAAATATGGTGGTGGTGGTAGTGTGATGGTCTGGGGTTGTTTTGCTGCTTCAGGACCTGGAAGGCTTGCTGTGATAGATGGAACCATGAATTCTACTGTCTACCAAAAAATCCTGAAGGAGAATGTCTGGCCATCTGTTCGTCAACTCAAGCTGAAGCGATCTTGGGTGCTGCAGCAGGACAATGACCCAAAACACACCAGCAAATCCACCTCTGAATGGCTGAAGAAAAACAAAATGAAGACTTTGGAGTGGCCTAGTCAAAGTCCTGACCTGAACCCTATTGAGATGTTGTGGCATGACCTTAAAAATGCGGTTCATGCTAGAAAACCCTCAAATAAAGCTGAATTACAACAATTCTGCAAAGATGAGTGGGCCAAAATTCCTCCAGAGCGCTGTAAAAGACTTGTTGCAAGTTATCGCAAACGCTTGATTGCAGTTATTGCTGCTAAGGGTGGCCCAACCAGTTATTAGGTTCAGGGGGCAATTACTTTTTCACACAGGGCCATGTAGGTTTGGATTTTTTTTCTCCCTAAATAATAAAACCCCTCATTTAAAAACTGCATTTTGTGTTTACTTGTGTTATCTTTGACTAATAGTTAAATGTGTTTGATGATCAGAAACATTTTGTGTGACAAACATGCAAAAGAATAAGAAATCAGGAGGGGGGCAAATAGTTTTTCACACCACTGTATATTAACTTAAAAAAAACTTAAAATTTAATGTTATTTTATTCTTTTTATTTTGCAAAAGGAAAAAAAATGCATAATATTAATAGCTGGAATTTGTTGGCTTTATTTTTGTTGGTGAAGAGGATGAATGAAGGAGACAGGATTGCAGAAGATCTTGCACAAATCTCTGTGGAATTGATGCATTATTACAGAGAAATCAAATCAAACACCACAACTGAAAGTGAATTTCCCAAACTGACAACTAGAAGGAGAAGTCTGGTATTAAATATGCTAATGACATGGTGACAAAGTTGCTGTACACTAATCGAAGAAATTTCATGAGTAGTCAATTTGTTATTCATTATTACGCATCTCTGAGAAATCAGAGCTGACGTGTTGAAGAAATGCCAATCTTTTAATCTTTTAGTGCAATCGTTTACACCTTTTCGTGCACATTCACACGGGCAGAAGTACAAACGCACAGCAAACACAGAGCTCTTGCCAAAAGCTTGCAGCAGCTGCGAGTTACTGTTCAGAGACACATTTATGGAAGCAGCAGTGATGTCTCTCAAATCTATCACATACCTTTGTCACTCACCTTTAAAAGCTGTGCCAATAGAATACCTGGATAGTTCTCAAGGATTGCCTGAGACAGCAGCGAAGCTCAGGTGCTAGCGGATTTATAGTTGACGTGTCCATCAGCTGTGAAAAAAAACCTTCATCAACTTGCCAGACTCATGACGAGAGGTTAATGAGGATAACAGCCGACTGTTGTTTCAGAACAGTGGATGATGTGTCTGAATATAAAGTAGCAACATTGTAACACAATGATACTATCTGGATCTGGATCTGAAATATCTGTACTAAGTTTTGATATTTTTTTCCCTACTATGATAAAAACAGTAGGAACTGGTAGTTTCAATGTCTACACCAGTTTGGAGAGTTGAAATTTCATGTTCAGGCAGTGGATTTTGGTCGATTTAAATGGTGTGTAGCATGGAATTACAAATTTACAAAGTGCAATCAATATTTGAGCTCTCATTTACTCCAGAATTAAAATAAATCTCCTTTTGCATTTTTCTGTTGTGTTCTCATTCTTTCTTTGATCACTTTTCTACAGATTAAGACAATGCGTGCATGTTTTATAGCACTTTTTACAACACATGGTCCTACTAAGACTATAATAAACCAATTTTTTTGACAACTAATTTGAATAGTAAAAGGAAAAGAGCAACATTTCAGCACTTGACCAGGAATTATGCCTGCATTAGCAGTAAAACTGAGGCCTGATTCTCGCTCACAGGTTTCTGAGAAGCCGCGATGAGGAGATGAAGAAGTTAGAATGTGTCATGATGTTGGACTGTGGGCTTGGTGTGGAGGCATAGACGCAGAGGGGATGCAGTGAAACAAGAGTCTTTAATAATAACAACAAAATCCAAACATGAACAAAACATGAACTAAGGAAGTTGGCTTAAACTTGGAGCATAAGAAACAGAACTCAAACACTTAGACATCAGACTAGGGGTTGCACAACTAATATACAATACAGACATGGGGATCCAAACTGGACGAGACAAGACATACTAAACAGCCTAGAGGACTAAACACAAGGCACTATACATGCAAGGGATAAACAAACAAGACAGGCTTGGCTAGGTCTACTGGCTGTGCTGCACATTAGCTGCTAAGCTAGCTCATAGCTAATCAGGCTAATGGCTACACAGGCCAGTAGCCTGAGACCCAAGGGAATGAACAGACAAGGTACACAGCAGACTAGGTATGAAACAGACTAAGAACTCTAAAGGTTAGTGGCTAACGATGTTAGTACTTAAACAGACTAAGACCTAAGCAGACAAGGAGACTAGACAGACATGAAGACTAGACAGACTAAGATCTAGACATGTTAGTATCACCCTCATTAGTATTGAAACAGACTAATAACTAAACAGGCAATGGGGGTTACTTACACAAAAGGGTAAACACAAAGGGCTAATTCTCCTAGAGGCTAATCCTGCTAGGAGACACAAAGACAAGGACATCTCAAAAACAAACTTAACTTAGTGCTCCTGAAACCAAAGGCCAACTGTAATCAAACCAAACTAGAACAGAACAAAACAAAACAAAACCCACATAACAGAAATTAGTGCTCGACCCAGTTTCCCAGAACAAACAGGTATTTATAACAGTGCTAATGAGCCTCCTCAGTTCAGGTGAGCATCCACGTCACCTGACCGAGGAGGCTTCTGGGAAACTGAGTCTAGGAACAAAAACTACAAACTAAAAACACTGCCCTCTAGTGGGCAACCCTCACAGTACCCCCCCCCCCTTAAAAACGCCCTTAACGGAGGTCCTGGGTACCCTTCCCCATGTCCCGGGTCATTTCACCCGACTGCGTCGCCGACGACCAGACTCCCCAAGGTGTGTGGGAGGGTGGGCGAGCTTGAATTGCCGCCGAAGCCAGGCGCCGGGTGCAGCAGCGGCCTGCACCCGAGGCTGGGTGGCGGAGGCAGCAATGGCTCGTCCTCGGGGCTGAGCGGCGGTGAGCTCATGACGTCATCGGGTGGCGGAGGCAGCACTGGGCCGATGCCGCAGGCCGGGCGGCGGAGGCCGGGCATTGGAGGCAGTGCTGTGTCGCTCTTGCCAGTGGAGCGATGCCTGCAGCACTGAATCGCCCTCCAAGTCAGGCGGCCGATGCAGCACTGTGTTGTCCTCACGCCGGGCGGCCTCTGCAGTACTCTGGCCTCCTTTGACACCGGGTGGCGATGGAAGCACACTCTCGAAGTCCAGCGGTGGCGGGTCGCTGTCACCGCTGCGAACGAAGCTAGAGAGCGTGGTGAGGGTTTTCACTGGCGAGGTCCTGGCTGGGCTCTGGGGTCATGGAGCCTCCCCTGCGGCGCGCTGGCGGAACTGGAGCCCCCCCTGAGGCGCGCTGGCGGAACTGGAGCCCACACTGAGGCGCGCTGGCGGAACTGGAGCCCCCACTGAGGCGCGCTGGCGGAACTGGAGCCCCCACTGAGGCCCGCGGGAAAACTGGAGCCTCCACTGAGGCCTGCTGGAAAACTGGAGCCTCCACTGAGGCCCGCTGGAAAACTGGAGCCTCCCCTGGTTGACAAGGGGCAAGCTGATTATCCCTGGTCAGCTTGCCCCGGCGTTATAAACACAAAGGGCTAATTCTCCTAGAGGCTAATCCTGCTAGGAGACACAAAGACAAGGACATCTCAAAAACAAACTTAACTTAGTGCTCCTGAAACCAAAGGCCAACTGTAATCAAACCAAACTAGAACAGAACAAAACAAAACCCACATAAGAGAAATTAGTGCTCGACCCAGTTTCCCAGAACAAACAGGTATTTATAACAGTGCTAATGAGCCTCCTCAGTTCAGGTGAGCGTTCCCACGGCTTCTGGGAAACTGAGTCTAGGAACAAAAACTACAAACTAAAAACACTGCCCTCTAGTGGGCAACCCTCACAGAATGGCTGTATGATGTGCTGTGTAAGTGGTGTAATGTGCATATGCTAATGGTCAGATTGTAGAAGTTCATGTGAAAGAGTATGCTGTATTTAGAATCTCTAACTTTCTGCCTCGCCCTCAGCCCTCAGGATAATGGTAAGTTTTGATATAAGATGGTGTGTAATTATGAGCTAAGCTGTACAAGACCTAATAAAAAAAGGATGTGGGGCCAATACCATTACCATGATGGCACTTGCAAATGAGAAAATATGGTATGTGTGTGTGTGTGTGTGTGTGTGTGTGTGTGTGTGTGTGTGTGTGTGTGTGTGTGTTATATGAGAGAACAAGAGAGTTAAATGAAAATGGAATGAAAGAAAATACCCTAAAGGATGAAATAGTAACCTCATTTCATGTCTTTTTTTCATGTTATTAAAGATGGTTGCCTAAGCTTTGAATTAATGAAGAGATTTACGTGTGTGTGTGTGTGTGTGTGTGTGTGTGTGTGTGTGTGTGTGTGTGTGTGTGTGTGTGTGTTAAACCATATAATTAATTTATCCATTGTATATGAATATACAGTATATGTTTTCCATGAAATTAGCCCTTTAAAAAAAGAAAAAGAAAAAAAAATTTCACTTAAATTAGATTTGTATAAATGAAATTGCTTTTAAAAAAGAAAAGTAATGCTGTAATATAGAGATGATGTTATTTTTGAATTTAGACTAACAAAGTGATATACTGTAGGTTATATACAGTACATTGCCTGTCCTGTACGTATAAAACAAAAAGCTATTTTAGTAACTGTCCCATTTCCCTTCATCTCTTACTTGGACTAGGTGTGCACCCATACAACCCATACACCTTCTACACAAATACAAAAGGATGTTTTGGGTAGATGAGAAAACTAATAACTAAGCAGAAAGTTTCTCTTTAAAGCTGCCCAGTTTACACACTTAAATGCCTGAGTTACATGCCAAGTAACATGGTCTAAATTCTTCAGGCATATTAAGAACTTTACCTGGAAACCTCAGGTTACAGCTGAGCAAAAGCTGAAATGGAAAGACTGACTAAAAAAAATAAAAGAAAGAATCAGTCCACTGCAAAAAAAAAATGCATTTTGTATATTTCATAAAGTCAGCATTTAACTTGGTGTGTTGCAGAAAAAGTAGAAAAAAAACTATATTTTGCTCTTTTCCTATCAGGTGAATACCTGGCAAACTCTTAAAGACAAAAAATCTAAATAAAAATAAATAAATAAGAAATCAAAATAATGTTGTTGTTGTCATCCCCATCAGATTATTTACTCTCTTACGTTTTTATTCTGGTAACAAACCACAAGAGCAAGTATCAGTACCAGAAGAAAATTTTTGTTTTAAAAAATTTTTTGCATATACTATATATATGTTGAAATAATTATAACTTTATCTGTTTGTTTTTTTTATTCATATACAAAATTTGCAAAAATAAAAAAAAATAGGTTAAGGGGAAAAAAAGGGTTAAACATAGAGGGTACAATAATATAATAATATATAAATATAATAATACAGGATAAAGTGGTATAGAAGATGAATGAATGAATGAATTATAATAAGAATCATCGTCATCATCATAAAATACCCAAAAACATATTTTTATGTGAAGCGGTTCTGTCAAAGGTTTCTGTGACCCAGGCTCATCAAAAAGCCTTCCCTATTTTTTTCTTAGCGAGGCTCATCATTTTAACCAATCAGAAAAGACCAGACTCAGGGTTGAAGCCCACGGCTGTAGATTAATAAGTAAAAGTGCCTGAGTACCTCTGCTTTTACAAAACCTCAGTGCTGGACTGTAGGGTAAATACAGTAACTATTCACCATCCCAAACTGCGTTTTTCTCTACGATTGTGTTCCCTTTACAGTACTAAAAAATGTATACAGTATTATATTTTATAGCGAAATTTAGCTGAATTTATGGTAAGATTTATGTTACAAAGTTAGTCAATTATATTGTTCTTAATAGTTTAGAGTTACAACGCATAAAAAATTATATATTGTCAGGGGTTGCAGGGGTTTCCACAAACAATTATTAGTTAGGTTCTAAGGAAAATGCAAACAACTGAAACTCTGAACCACAACTTTGCAGCAGTCGACTGTACGTATATAATTGAGCTTCTAGTATCAATATTACTGTATTCAGGCTGGTTTTATCAGAATGGGTTTGTGTTCAGCACTGCAGTACAATAAGGGAGTTTGTCAGTGTAATCTGTCATCCTGGGTCATTATGAAAGACTAAGTACAAGCCTCCAGGTTCTGGTATTACTTGAGAGAGCTTATAAAAAAAATCCAATAAAAGCAAAAATCAAGCAACAATTTTCAGCAGATGGGTTGAAAGAGAAGAATAATTTCCAAACAGGTGTTCATTACGCTTTATTTCTGCTTGACTGCAGCTGTGACCCCTGAAGCTAAATAAATTTGTCACCGGTGAGTTACAGTATTTTAAAGTCCACCAGTTGAATTTGTTTTAGTGTCTACTAATTTGGGGATTTGCCATGGGGAATGTGGCTCTCGGTCACTGGTTTGGTCTCTTGGGCTGCTTGTTTTGCAATGTGTCGCTCTCTTTAGTTGTTATAATCATCTAACCTGAGGGAAACACTCAGGAGTATGATGCATTCAATTTCGGACATGATATGATAGAAATACTTTAGTGGTGAATTTGTGGTCATGTAGGGTACTTGCATTTTGTTTGCCAATGTTTACAAACTACTGTATGTTGGGTGCAAGTCTAGCATGTCTATTAGTGGAACTTGCTACAGTATACATGTTGTTGTTGTTGTTGTTTTTATTACAGCAGACATTATTTTTATTTTTATTCTAACATTATTTGAATACCCATCAGTTTGGGAAGTGTTGGTAAGATTCTGTGGTGGTACACACGCCTGGAAAGAGGGGAGAGTAGCTGCCTGCCAAAATCTACACTCACAACCAGTCACGGAAACACTTCCAACAAGAAATCACATCTAATAATGTTATGGTATCTTAAACAACATTTTATCTCCTTAGTAATTGTTTTTCTCGCTGGTAGTTAACATGAGCTTCCGCCAACATGCCGAAAGGTTCACGACTCACGTGAACAAGTATCTAACACAACACATCTATATCATAAATTGCGTTTTAACCCTTGATGAGCCCTTTTTGGTGCATGGAACAAGGGATTGTGCACCCTATATAGTGCACTACGTTTACATTTAACACTTTTTGGGACTTAACCACAGAATTGTTAGTTTGCCGAGGCTACTCTAAAGCAGAATAAGTGGTGACATAAAGAGAAAATTACAAAATTTACAGGACTGTCTACTACAGTACCTCCATTATTTATTCTCATCACCCTTTGGCTGCATAATACCAGTCAGAATTTGTAACAACATTCACCCCCGATAAATACTGTCCAAGCTAAGGACTTTATTCTTTATTCAACTTTCTGATTATTAGTTTTGCATTATGAGATTTTACTAAACTGAAGCCGCCTTAAAGTATGAATGCGTGTGAGAGTATCAACCAGATGCTCTGTGAACCATTATGCATCCTGTTCATATTTATATTTGGATTGTTTAGATAACATTATCCCTGTAAAAAGAAGAAATGAATACAAAATCGCCACTAAGGATCTTCTGACCATCTTCATCTCTGAAATGTGGATTTTGTACAAAGCTTTCCTTTTTCTTTATGTTAAAGTTGCTGAGTGGGCAGTTCTTCTACTGTAAATAAGACTTCAACTCCAGTTTCACTTTCTTATAAATCAAAACTGGGCTGAACTGAGGGCCGCCAACATTTTCTTATCCTATATTTCCTCCTTTCTGCTTCGCCATGACATTATATGTACCCTTACTTTTTCTTCTTTTCAATATTTGTGCTGGTGGAAATGTAATAATTTGCATTTTCTGTGCTGAATTTAAAGAAAACTTTTTTTTTCTATTTTACATCCCGGTGTACTTTTTCTTCATCTGTAAACAGGTCCCTCTGGGCTTCTAATTCTCTGGTGGCCTTTTAGAAAATCTGCCGCTTCTTTAAATAGGAAGTGCCTCTGCGGAAAAGAGGAACGAAGACAGGAACGTTCTGATACTTTAAAGAAACTTTAGAGAACCAGAGATAACTTGATGGAACAATTGAACTTTATGAAATTAAATTTGCTGATGAATTCCTCTTCATTTTCATATTTCAGTGTATGTGTGTGTGGGTGGGGAGGGGGGGGTCAGGGCCACATGTTTTTGGACTGTAACACACAAAAAAACTTGCAGCTCCTCAAGTGACCAGTAGGCTCCAAAAGTGAATCAACCCCCATAGAACCCCATGTTACGATGTCTAACTTTGTAACAGAAACAAACATGTTACCAGCCTGGTGAAAAAAAAAACTGTTTTGGTCATAACTATATTTCCCATTCATAAAAACTCATCAGTCAAATTATATTAAGCCAAACAATTTGCATAACTAGGGATGTAGCTGTTATGAGAGTAATAACTCCCTTTATTTCTCTATATAATCCCCTGCTACACTAATGCACTTATCCCAGTGTTACACTAGTGCTTGGATACCATCAAGGTTTTCTCAGTTTGCTGCCTGCTTCATGTCTGAAATTCCAGCCTCCCAGGATTTTTTTTTTTTTTTACCTTATTTGCAGTCAGTGAGTGGTCAGGAAAAGCATCAAAGCACCATACAAATTGGAAGAATGCATGGGGTTTTTAGAAACGCACTATGCAGACATTTCTTAAGGAGCAAAGTTAATTCAAAACTGTGACGGGTCCAGGTCAGGGATGGAATAGATATCCAAGCGGAGGGGAGTTAAAAGCAGAATAATGATACACAGAGGGTGAGAAGAAGTCCTGCAGTTGGGGATGTGGACCGTATGACAGGTCATGTGATGAGGGTTGTGCTTAGCATTTAGGGTTATGGAATGATTATTAATTTTCCTATTTTATAATGAAAGTGAAAAGAAAAGAAAATGTGCATTTTAAAAATAGTGTTCACATTATGAGGTGTACGAGATTCCTCTATGTTTTTCTTTCATATTTAATATGTTTTATATGGTGGTAAATGTCATTTACCATGTAATCTACCCTCTATAATCGCTTTGGCATCTATGTAATTTTTTTTACATTCTTGTGAATAAACCACTGAAGTGAAATGAACTGAATTGAGAGAGAGAGAGAGAGAGAGAGAGAGAGAGAGAGAGATAGATTGGGCAGATTGGATGAATATATTCTAAGACAATTGAGAGAAATATTAGATATTAGGGGTGGAAAGGCAAATTGATATATATATGGTTTCCTCCGGGTACTCCGGTTTCCTCCCACAGTCCAAAGATATGCAGGTTAGGCTAATTGGCGTTCCTAAATTTGACCGTAGTGTGTGATTGGGTGTGTGCCCTGCGATGGATTGGCACCCTGTCCAGGGTGTACCCCGCCTAGTGCCCGAAGTCTCCTGGGATAGGCTCCAGGTCCCCCGCGACCCTGAACACAGGATTAAGCGGTATAGAATTCAATTCAATTCAATTCAATTCAGTTTTATTTGTATAGCGCTTTTAACAATTGACATTGTCTCAAAACAGCTTTACACAATCAAAAGAATTATTTAAGTTTGTATGGAATGTGAATGTGTATGAATCAAAATGTTCAGATAGTCCCTGGTGAGCAAGCCCGAGGGCGACAGTGGCAAGGAAAAACTCCCTGAGATGGTAATAGGAAGAAACCTTGAGAGGAACCAGACTCGACAGGGAACCCATCCTCATCTGGGTGAAACAGATAGCAGGAAATGATCTGCATTTATACTGTGTTAAGTGTTAGGTTCAGCTATAATAGTTGATGTTAATTGATGTTATAATAGTTGATGTAAAATGGAGTCCAGTAATTATTCGAGACTCAGATAGACTTGTAGAAAGTTCCAGTCCTGAACTATTGAATTGTCAAGTCCTCAGAGAAACAGCTGACAACACCAGTCGAGGCCAGAACCATCTTCTAAGTAGATAGAATCATCCCCAGACACCAGACGCATCCTAAAGAGGCACACGGGGCATCCATGCGATGAGACCTCCAACCAGAAACCGGGCACCAGGATGGACCAGACAGGTCCGGAGGGCAGAGGGAGTCTGGATCACTGGCAGCTCAGGAACCACATGTGTAGCTCGACAGAGAGAGAGAGAGAAAGAGTGAAAGGGGGAGACAGGGGGAGAGAGGAAAGAGAAAGAGGGGGAGGAAGAGAAGAGGAGGAGAGATGGCGGTTAGGTATGGTCACAGTCACAATGTCTAATGTGAATGTATATTTACTGTAGAGTGCAAGCAGGGACTCCGGCAGGACTAACTATGACAGCATAACTAAAGGGAGAGCCAGAAGGAAACACAAACATGAGGGGGAACTGAGATGTAAAGCAAACAATCACCTCACCGTCAACAAACCTGAGTGATCAAATGAGACTGAGGAAGACAGCATCTAAAATATACCAGTTCACCATAATACTCTACGTCCATGTGTCCCCCAGATCTGCTCCTTTACCTTATGGCAAATCTATTTATAAAAATGTTTGGCTAAATAAATAGGTTTTTAGCCTAGACTTAAACACTGAGACTGTGTCTGAGTCCCGAACACTATTTGGAAGACTATTCCATAATTTTGGGGCTTTGTAATAAAAAGCTCTGCCCCCAGCTGTAGTTTTCATAATACGCGGTACTGATAAGCAGCCTGCATCCTTTGACCGAAGTAGGCATGGCGGATCGTAAGACACTAGCAGTTCGCTCAGATACTGCGGGGCGAGACCATTTAATGCTTTATATGTCAAGAGTAGTATTTTAAAATCAATGCGAAATTTCACAGGGAGCCAATGCAGTGAAGATAGGATAGGGTGATGTGCTCATATCTTCTGGTTCTAGTGAGGACTCTCGCTGCTGCATTCTGGACTAGCTGAAGCTAGTAGAAGATGAATGAATGAATGAATGAATATATATATATATATATATATATATATATATATGTTGGTCATGTTCCTTATTAATGTTTTGCTGGCAAACTGCTAATTAATCTAATTAATTGTCTTCTTCTCTTTTAGAAACTTTTTTTATATTGATTTTATACATTCCTAACAGTTGGTGACCTATGGGAGGGGGGTGGGGAGTAGAAGATGTGGCCTGAATACACAGACAGGAAAGAAAGTGGGAATAAGAAAAGAGAGAAGTAACAGAAAATAATGAAGAGAGAGAGAGAGAGAGAGAGGGGAAGAGAGAGACTTTGGTCATATGGTCAAACCTTATTACTATCAAAGACAAGAGCGGGTAGCAGGTTTTAATCAGTGCTAACAGGAGCCTCAAATAGAGAGACTATATGATGAAATATTTGGGTAACACACTCACACACACACTCACTCACTCACTCACACACACATCCTGTGCAGCTGTCTGTCTTAAGCCCTATACATACAGCAGTTTGTTCTTCTGTGTGGGCAGAGAATCGACTGGCCAGATGCATGTTGTGTGTTCTCTTCCAGACACTATAGCTTGTATAGTTTGACCTTTTCCTGAGTCTGGCTTCACTAAATAACACATTTCTCCCCATTATTCTCTTTCCTTTGTGGACTTTTCACTTCTTTATTCCTTAGACTCGATTACTGTGTCGGTCAGACGCTTAGACTTGTTATAGCTGTTCCTGGAAAATGCTCAGCTTACACATGGACTCTATAAAGTTTAAATCCAATACTGTTTCGGGTTTTGCTTCACATACATTATACATTTAAGCATTTGGCAGATGCTCTTATCCAGAGCGACTTACATTTTTATCTCATTATACATCTGAGCAGTTGAGGGTTAAGGGCCTTGCTCAAGGGCCCAACAGTGGCAACTTGGTGGTTGTGGGGTTTGAACCGAACTGGGATCTTCCGAACCGTAGTCCAATGCCTTAACCACTGACCTACCCCTCACATCCACTTCCATGGTCTGTTCCAATTCCATGTACACGTGCTGTGGACGATATCATGAGCGACCGGGCAGGTTTTACATCGTTATGATGACTGATTACAGTGGAGTGTCCTCTAGTTCGAGTATATTTTCTTAAAGATGTGTGATTGTCTAAGATGAAGCTTAAGCAAAAAACAAACATAAATATTCATTGTACTAGCGTTAAATGGAGCTGTAGTATTATGTTAGAATTCAATTTACATTTATTTTAAAATCCAGCACACCAGGTTGTGTATGATTGTTAGCATGTTACATGCATCCTTGAAAACACACCTCTCTACCCTGAGTCTTTCTCCTCTAACTGTCTCCATCTCTCATGTCTAAACGAAGCCGTCTGTTAAAACATTTTATATACATGCGGGTCTCATGCGAGAAATCCTGACAGGCATGTTAACTGCACAGAGCAGGCAAAAATCGAGAGTCGAGATCCGAGTGTCCCGTTCTCTTGATGGGATTGTCCACCGGTTCACTGCTTGCGGACAGAAATGAATTACAGCTTGGGGCCATGAACTCTTTTCCACATCCCCTTCTTCTGTCTTTGCTATGTTTTATTAAATGCCTTTATCCCTTTGAAGGACTCGACCATGTCCCTAATGGCTCATCCAAAGTATGCGGAAGCGCAGAATTGAATATTTGCTCACGGACCTCATTCCATTCCCCGCAGCCAGTGTCATCATGAAGTCCATGCAGCAAATCCATCACTTTCCCTCTGTCTCCTATGCCCTTCATCCCATGTTTGAAGGCTGACAGGGAGAGTATAGGACAGTCATTTGTGGTGACAGACCTTTGTGTGTCGCTAGCAATAGCAATAACGCTTAAGGAATAGCTAGACAAATTGATTCCATTTCAATTCTAAGAAGCAAGAGTGATTCGCTTGGATTTTTATAGGAACACAGTTAGAGGATAAATCTAAAAAGGTTTTTTTTCTTTTTTAGAACAAGTTTAAAGTTTTAGTATGAATACACTCATTCTGTAATTAGGGACAGGGGTATCTCAGTGGTTTATTGATCAGAAGGTCCGAGGGTCAAACCCCACCACCACTAAGGTACCATTGTTGGGCCCTTGAGCCAGGCCCTTGACCTTCAACTGCTCAGGTATATAATGAGGGAGAAAAGTCAATCTGAATAAGGGCATCTGCCAATTTTTTATTTATTTTTTATTTTTAGCTTCTAGACATTGTCATGGTTTTCCCCTAGATTTTGTCTTTTGTGGAATTTCTGTGTCTCAAAGTCCAGACTTTGGTTCTGGGCTTCAGTTTCCAGTATGCCCTTAACCACTCACATGTTCCTAATTATTTTCACCTTGCAATATTAGATTAATTGGTTTATTTAAAGTAGGGTTGTTCCGATTCCGATACTGGTATCGGAAATGCTGCCGATACCACAAAAAAATCTGGCATCGGAATCGGCGAGTATTTGAGTCCACGTACCGATCCGATACCATTTTCCTAAACATAACCTATTCATGCCCGCTAGCTTAGCTTACTTACAGAGTGTCACGGTGTGCGCCTGTGATGGGCGTGCGTCCAAATTGATATCGCTCATCGCTCACTAGTTAGGCGGCCTCCCCCCCCATTAGGTATGTGAAGGAGCAGGGCCGCAGAATCAGGCAACGGCCCATGAACTATCGCCGCTAATGATCCCGGCGGTATAAAACACAGCGGGGAGTGTAGCTCGGGGTCTGACTGTTGGGAAGCTGGACTTTGCGACACGGTGGATTTTATGAGAGACAGTGGCACAAGAGCGGGGCGATGTGATGCGCCCCAGAGACTTTAAAAAGGGGGGCGCCTTTGATCTCCGCGAGAGGAGCGTGTGAAGGAGCCGAAGTGGAAAAGACCGCAGAGAGCCTTTAACCCTTTCCTTCCCCATTTTTCTAAATAAATGACCCTTTTTCCTGTAAGACCTCGCCTCGTGTCCGTGTTTCATGGTGTCGCCCGTGCACTTAGGGTCGAACCCGTTACACAGGGCTAGTAGTATTTTACTTAAAAAAAAAGAAATATATATATATGTATGTATGTATATATATATATATATATATATATATATATATATATATATATATATATATACACACACACTGTACAGATACACACCCAGGTATTGGATCAGTACTCGGTATCGGCCGATACCCTGAGCCCAAGTATCGGAACCGGTATCGGGAGGGAAAAAATGGTATCGGAACATCTCTAATTTAAAGCCCATGTTTTACTTTGGTTCTTGTCTTGCATCTTTTGTTGTCACTGTTCTGTTCACCCTGCTGTAATTGTCATGATTCTGTATCGACACTGATGTGTTTTGCTTATGTTTTTTGTTCCTCTGTGTTAGCTTTGGTTTTAACATTAGAATGAGCATTTAGCATTTTATATTGGATTTTAATAATGATAAAATTTTACTACATTAAAGAAATGTCTGGACTCCTATCCTACTTCACCTCAATTCGTACCATAAAGGAATTGCTAACAGGCGCTAGTTTTTTTTGTTGTTCCACAATTTTAATTTATTGTTACTCATTAGTATTTTTTTAAGTAAACCTAGTATAAAAGAAATACATTAATTGGAAATGCTGTTATAGGAAAATAATCGAGTATGATGTGGAAAGAGTGCTTTTTTTTCCCCTGCAGGATTGCTGGGATTACTCTCCATGGCAGGGTGAAGAACCACACACTCCAGAAGAGTCTCTGAATAGACCTGCTGCTCCTCTAAATTAAGAGAAAAAACCTGAGTTATATCTAATTTGCTCAGATGGAACTTTTCCTTTCATTTCAAATTGTAAAACTTATCTACATACATCCAGATTTTTTATGTGATGTCAGATGTCAGTGTTTTAGACGTACTCCTCTGAAGGTCTTCCTAGATGGAACGAGTGCACTGATTGCTGTGGTCAGAAAATCTGTGCAGCCATTGTTTAATTTTTATTTTAAAAATTCTAAAAGCATACCAAGAAGAGTTTTCAAAATGTAGAAACTGGCCTTTGCAGTGATAAGTAAGTTGTGAAATGTGCAGAAACTCTGTCCCAAATTATAAACATTGTACTTTTTTGTGGTCAGCAGAAACGCAGTCGCCCTAAAATGCACAACATACTATTTTTTTCCCCCACAGTAAGGGGAAAACATTCCACTGTTTAGACAAAAGAAAATAACTCATTCTGGTTTCTTTTTTTTTTTTTTAGGCTTGTACAGTATAATAACAGACTGAAGAATGAGTTTCATTTGTTTTTACTGTGAGAGTCATGTCCTGTGTCCAATCAGATACAAGTTAATGTGGTGTTTTTTTACGGTTATGTGTTTAAGATTCAATTCAATTCAATTAAATTTTATTTATATAGCGCTTTTAACAATGGTCATTGTCTCAAAGCAGCTTCACAAAAATTAAAGAAATTTAACAAAAAATAATAATAATAATAATAATAATAATAATAATAATAATAATAAAATAATAATAATAATAATAATAATAATAATTATAGAAAAGAAAATAATTGGAAGTGTGTATGTGTGAGAAAAATGTGCAGATAATAATGAGACGAATGAATTAAATTTCTCTGATGAGCAAGCCAAGGGTGGCGGCGACGGTGGCAAGGAAAAACTCCCTGAGATGGCATTAGGAAGAAACCTTGAGAGGAACCAGACTCAACAGGGAACCCATCCTCATTTGGGCGATAACAGATAGAAATGATATAACATCTTGTGTGTTGTGCAGGTGAAGATTCAATATGACAGAAATTATTTAAATTGACATGAAGACCAGTTCAGCATAGGGACGAGTCAGTAGGTGCAGAGGGCAGATGAGGTCTGGATCACTGGAAGCACAGGAGCAGCATGTGTAGCTCCAACCATCATAAAGCTGAATCCAGCTGGAGCTGGTCCTTCTCTGGATGCCTCAGGGACCTCGCAGGGTCGGCCTTTGTCTACTGAAGCTGGCAAAATCTCCCGATGCCTCGGGATGGGTAGAGAAATACAGAACAGAACAGAAGATGCTGTGGTTAGCCATGTATTTTGACTTAGTGTTTTTGTTTCAAATTAAAGTTATGTTTGACGTAATGTGCTTCACACTACTTTTTTATTTATTCATTCATTCATCTTCTATACCGCTTTATCCTGTATTTAGGGTCGCGGGGACCTGGAGCCTATCCCAGGAGACTCTGGGCACGAGGCAGGGTACACCCTGGACAGCGTGCCAATCCATCGCAGAGCACACACACACACAAACACACACACTCATTCACACCTACTTTTTTATTTTGCAGTAAATGTTTTAAGTTAATTTTGTTGATGTTGAATTGTTAAATTTATAATTGTTAATGTTGTGTTTAAACATAATTTTGTGTTTTGATCTACTGTAATGTTGTTGTGTTTGAGGCAAGGTTGTGTTTCACATTACTGTTTTTGGAGTTAATGTAGTTGTGTTTTACCCTAATGGTGTGTTTCGGGTTAATGTTGCCATATTTTGGGTAACATTGTGTTTCAGATGACTGTTCTTAGAGTTCTTGTTGTGTTTTAACATACTGCTGTGTTATCAGTTGTGTTAAAGTTGTGTTTTGCGTTAATATGCGAGTTATTGTTGTGTTTCAATTTAGTATGTTGTGTTTTGAGTTAATGTTGTGTTACAAGTTAACGGGCGGCGCGGTGGTGTAGTTGTTAGCAGTGTCGCCTTGCACCTCCAGGGTCTGGGTTCGATTCCCGGCCAGGCTCGATTCCCGTCTCTGTGTGCATGGAGTTTGCATGTTCTCCATGTGCTTGGTGGGTTTCCTCCGGGTACTCCGGTTTCCTCCCACAGTCCAAAGATATGCAGGTTAGGCTAATTGGCGTTCCTAAATTGCCCGTAGTGTGTGATTGGGTGTGTGAGTGTGTGTATGTGTGTGTGCCCTGCGATGGATTGGCACCCTGTCCAGGGTGTACCCCGCCTAGTGCCCGAAGTCTCCTGGGATAGGCTCCAGGTCCCCCGCGACCCTGAACACAGGATTAAGCGGTATAGAAAATTAATGAATGAATACAAGTTAATGTTCAATTTAATGTTGTTGTGTTTGAGGCAATGTTGTGTTTCACATTACTGTTTTTGGAGTTATTGATGCATTTTGATTTAATGTTGTGTTACGAATTATTGTTGCGTTGCGGTTTAATGATATGTTTCGAGTTAATGTTTTTGTGTTTCAAGTTAATTGTCGTTTTTTTTATTAATATTGTTCTTTGTTGAGATAATGTTGCGTTTTCTTTTGGTTAAAGTTTGTTTTGCATTTTTAAAGCTACTGTACAGATGGGTGAAAGATAAAAGAGAAGATTTAGGGGGAAATCTCTTCTTACCTTATAGCCACAGCTAATCACAGGTGGCTTTTTCTCCAGAATGTCAAACTCATGTCTCGTCTTCTTCTTTTGAAGAAGAAAATAGAAAGAGGGGAACAACAGCTGGAGGGATTCTGCTGATAGCTAATGGTAAGATTTCCCAGTGATGCTGGAGATGGAGGCCCAGCTGATCTGTCCAATATGTTTTTATCTGCTTTGTGTTCTGCACCAGAGCCTGAAATAACTGCAGGAGTACCACAGGAAGCTTCTTGATTAGACTCTGTCTGATGTGAGTGCTTGGGGCTTTACTTCAGCACATAGTGAAGTAAGCACTTCATGGACTCCTCTGCAAAAGTGTAAACAACCTCAGGAGGATGGGGATGAAATGTACAAGAAGGGAATCTGAAGGGACACTTCTGGCACAATGTCCGGCTAGGTTTGATTTGTTAGATTTGTTGAAATCGTCATCATCTTTCTCTGACTCCCAGAGAAATCTGGTTTCTCAAGAGCTTCCAAAAACAAATAGGGAGGGAAAAAAACGAAATTCTTCAGCTTTTTCTGCATCTCAGTGAAAAAACCCAAAGGAGAGAATAAGCTGCCATGACCTGAATGCTTCTGTGCCCTCACTAATGGGCTCACTGAAGATGAGCCACTTCTCAAAGCTAGGTGAATGCTTGCAAACTGCTGAACTTTTCTGCTAACAGAACCCCAATTCTCAGAATACCTTAGAAATGACCTTTTGAGAAATCTGCCATTTTGCCATTAATGAAGACAGGACTCCAGCTTCTGAAAGATGATCTCCTTTACACAGTGGGATAACCTAGTCTAAAATTGAGCTGGTGTCAGTATGTTGGTATCTGTGGATGGAGTTGTGCCTGTCAGTGCATTCCTGTACAAGTAAACCGTTTTGTTTAAAACATCCTCTGTGCATAGGTCAATAACCAGCTCATCCTTTTTCTCTTCAAAATATTCTGGACCGAATTTTCGAAGAAAAAAAACATTTTTTCAGATGGCTGCAGGCCTTTTCTAAGAAGGCTTTTCAAAGATTGCTCTTTTCCAATCTTAACAGTCACTCAGCAAAGCCAGCAAGAGCATCCGACCACTATCTACCACTTAATGTTATCAGTTGCATCATTACATAAAACTGCTTCAGGATCATAACCACAGCATAATCCATAGTGCCATCCTTTAACACAAATTAGTTTCTATAAGGTCAAGAGTCATATAATGTGGTTACTGGATTATCTAAAAGGTCTGGGACTGATTTTTCCAGTTGAATGTTTCTAACTACCAAAGCATCTTTATCAAGGAACATGACGTCAGAGCTACTTGCTGTCGTTAGTCTTTCAGCGATGTTAGTCTTTTGGTCAAGAGGCCGCCACAGCGGACCAACTGATCCACACACAACTTGGCACAGGTTTTGTGCCAGATGCCCTTTCTGACGAAACCCTCCCATTTTAACCAGGTTTGGGACCAACAATGCATCCAGTGGCTGGAGATTGGGCATGGGATGAGAAGTGAACCCGGACCAATGCCCCACAGCAGAGCTACTTGTGATGAAACTAATTTTTGTGTCATTTCTGCATTTAAAACAATAATCATTTTCCCTACTTGTGTTAATTTCGTAAACAAAAATAATGACGAAAAATATCAGTTGACGACCTTTGAAGACGAGTTGATGACGAGACGTCACGAATATCAATGAACAGTGACAGTGACGAAAGTCACTGTCAAAAGTCCCGGTTTGACTTGAACACCCCTTTTATGGTGTAAGGATACACACTCCGGCCATATATTATTCTATTCACATTAATGGGTTTCATGAGTCAGTAATTTCGAAATCAACAAGCAATATAGCTGACGAAAAAAGACGAGACTAAAATGTGGTTAAAAACATCTAATAAAACATCTGTCTTTATTTTTGCCAACATATAATTTTCATCACAATCCGCTGTGATGCGGTGTTCATTATGGCACAAGCAGCAGTATTTCCCGGGTCACGACGCGCGGCATATCTGGAGTAATTTGTAGATGTTACAAGCTCAGTCATCTTTAACTCTTCGTCATCACTGCAGTATTACTCGAGCCAAAGAGAAGAGTAATTAAAACGATATTTGGGCGCATTTTCTTCATGTTGAACCAGAAAAAAAAGCAGATATGTAGTAATATTGGAGGGGAAACAGTGTGGGCACACAATCGCTGGAATAAAGACCACTGAAGAGACACATCAAGGCATCCCATAATAATTACCCAGTTTTACAGCCTCTTTGATGTAATTAAGTTTCCACATATTAACATAATTACGTCGTGATGTATTTTATTTTATTTTATTTTATAGTTAAACCGTTGCCAGGCACATTAAGCTAATAGGTTAGCAAATGATTGTGACACATAGGAGATATCCCTACAACAGTCCAAGTGTGTAAATTGATATAAAAAAATGTTTTTTAAGTTTCAAAACACTGTATTATCATTGTTTAAAGCTAAAACAACTGACTAAATGAACACTACTTTAAACTGTGGATTTTTTAAAAGATAGACTTGCACTGCTCTTCATGACATGTAATGTTTCAAGCTGGCACATGATCTCCAGCTGTTTGGAAGGTTCCTCCTGAGTCACCAGCACTGCGGGAGCTGCACCATGCAGACCTGAGCTTTTTCGAGGAGCTCGAGGTACCACTAGGACAGGTATGGACATCATTTTCCTTAGCTTTTTCCTCTGACTAAGACATCGACCACTGTTTCAATAATTCCCTTTGCGTCAGAAGGTGTTACTACCCTGGGATTCAATCCTGTCACAGTCAAAATATGTGGGAAAGTTTTCACCAGTCTATCACTCACAGCTAGTGTCAAACCATCCATTTCAGGCTTGACATCAGACTCAGGAGAGATTTCTCTAAGGGAAGTTTTTTGCCTCATCAGCGATCATCTTTGCTGATTTGACTCTCCAGATTCACTTCTGCATTGCAGCGTTGATTTGAATGATGGTTGTTTCAATGGAGTAGTCTATGAGAATGAGACAAAAATTCACAGAAAAAATTTTATCCAACAAAATCAATAAATAAAATACAGTATAATGTACGTTCACTGCAGATTTTATGCAAGCAGTTATTGGACAATGGAGTGAAGTTCATCATTGTGAATATGAACCAGACTTGACTATTAAAAAAAGAGTTGCCTTACTTTTGACCTAAGAAGTGTCAAAGTGTCAAGTGGTTTGAGCCGTGCAAACATTTTAAAGAAGGCTGGAGATCCATGAATGACAATCCCAGCCGAGGTGGCTCGGAGTCCACTGCAGTCATTCCCATGAACATTCAGCGAGTAAGACATCCAATTGTTGAAAATCAACAGATAACTTGTCGCCAGCTTGCGAAAGAGGCGCATCTGTCCATGGGAACTGTACACGCAATCACAATACACACATTTCCGACATGAAGCAAACAGTCCAACCATGGCTCTGGCATACTGAGAAACATTTCTACCTTGATGGTATTCAAGCACCAGTGAAACTCTGGGATAAGTGCATTAGTGTAGCAGGGGATCATTTAGAGAAATAAAGGAAATTTTTACTCTCATAATTGTGTTCTATTTTTCTGCGCAATCAAAAGTCCCGGTTTGACTTGAACACCCCTTTTATATTTGTTCATGGTGTAAGGATACACACTCCGGCCATATGTTATTCTATTCACATTAATGGGTTTCATGAGTCGGTAATTTTTAATTAAACTGTAATGAAAAAAAAACTTTTTTTATTTTTTGCACCATAAACGAAGCTAAATGTTTTGCATTTTTGTCTGTATAACAGAGTAATTAAAAATTGCAGAAATTTAAAAGATAAGTAGACGTGTTTACATTTTCAAAAAATGTGATCAATTAAAATATTATGGGCTGGGGCATAGTGTGTGTGCCCTGCAATGGATTGGCACCCTGTCCAGGGTGTACCCTGCCTAGTGCCTGAAGTCTCCTGGGATAGGCTCCAGGTCCCCCGCGACCCTGAACACAGGATTAAGCGGTATAGAAAATGAATGAATGAATGAAGGAATGAATGGGCTGGGGCATTATATTAACTATATGCTGGGGGTATTTAAAAGTTAAGAATGGTAATAACATGGCCTGTTTACACCTGTTAACTGTTTACATATAACCTATAATATTTGCTGGTCATTGCAATCCAGAGCTGCTGGGAATCAGCTGCTGATTCCCATCCTAAGCTCTACATTCACACGGGATTAGTATTACCTGGGGACCTGTAGTCATTTGTAATAATTGCAGAGGTTGTCTGTGAGCTTAATCCTGTGCGAATCAGCCATATATGTAACTTGTAAACTAAAAATTCTATCGCAAATGACCTACTATTTTTTCCCAGACACTGAGGTCCTATGATAATATTAGTCCCTTGCGAAGCAGCATGTCTGTGATTTGGCCAGGATTTGGCGAGCTGTATATTATTTTTTCAAGATTTCTGTTTCCCTTTATCCATCTTTGAAGAATGGAGGCTGCGTTGGAGTGATTTTGGGTGCTGGGTCATATCACTATACACCATACAACAATACAATGTGCAGAAATAGAAAGGGCCCTGTTGCTAGGGTCCAAGGCCTATGACATCAGCTCTATGTCGTCATAGTGTGTGAAGGGCCCTATTGTTTTCCTAGGGAATTTTTTTCCATCACTTGGGGCTCTTTGGGGGTCTTAACATGCTCAAAAAAGGTTGGAATCTGCTTACATTTGGATGAGTGAGACTCGCGAATTTCGTGAATTTCGAAATCACACAAGGTCCCCAGATAATATTAATCCTGTATGAATAGGACTTTAGTAACAGTGCAGGCGCTCCAAAAAAAATATGATCATGTGACCAGTATGCACTTTTAGATACTTTAACTCCAGAGGTGGAAAGTAACGAATTATATTTACTCGCGTTACTGTAATTGAGTAGCTTTTTTGTGTATTTTTACTTTTTAAAGTAGTTTTAAAAATCTGTAATTTTACTTTTACTTAAGTACGTTTTGTTTGAAGTATTGTAATTCGCTACATTTTAAATCATATTCGCTACTGAGTAAAAAATAAATGAATGAAAATGCTAAAATAATGAAAATATTATACTTTGTATAAATGCTCTGTTGCGCTCGCGTGTGTGTATCATGTCCTGGTCGGGCGCCGCTCCAGACTCCACTCCGGATTTTCTGACATCGGCAGCTACCTGACCTTCCACACGGTCGCTTCCGCCCTGAGTGACGTCATCGACTAGCGCGACCATATATAAACCGGAGAGAGACGCGGGAAAGAGGAAAGAGGTTGTGATTTTGGCGTTTTGATATTTGGTTGTGTATTCCGGTTTGACTTTTTGCCTCCCATTGACTTTGATTATTGCTTTGTCCCTTTGGTTTGGTTGGTCTTTGTATATATTTGTAGATAATTTCATTGTTTTTGGTTTAGGGAGTCCGGGAAGGTCCGTGTATTTTTGTTTGTTGTTTTTCTTTTTGCAGGTAATTTCTTCCAGTGCCCGGAGCGCGTCGCCCTTCAACGAGAGTGCAACCCTTACAGCCGTTTCCGCCGGAGACCAGCATGCGAAGTCGGCGGCTAGCTCCACTTGGGCGAAGAACGCGTAGGGCTCGACGGCGCCGTTGTAGTTGTAGGAGGGAAGGCGCAGCTGCAGCGCACATCGCCGGCACGGAGCTGTAGCTTGCTCCGACACTTGCACAGCGTCGGGCTCCGTTCCGAGATCCAGTGCCGGGATCCTCATCTCGCCGCTCTGCTTTCGTCGTGCCGCTTTGCTGGCACTGGTTCCATCCGGGAGATGCTTCTGCATCCGGAGTTGTGCTGCAACTCGGCGGCCCTCCTGAATCTTTCGCAGGTCCTCCGCCGTTCGCTCCAACTCGAAAGTCTCCATCCCACTTCTGACACCAATGTAGCGTTTTTCGATGCTAGCAGGGATCTTGGAGTACGAGTGAGCTTACTTGCTCCCCAATGCAAATGGCTGGGGCGTAGTTTATTACTCTCAGCACAAGCACACATACACAGGTCAAGCACACACACATACACGCACCCAACTTGGCCGAAGCCACTAACCCAAACACTCCTCTCTCTCATGGTAGAGACAGAGAAAACCCCCGCAAAGCATGACGGTCGTCAGCCGCCGGCCCGCCCACGCCACACTATGTTGTAATAAGACACTATCCAAAGATAGCAGCTTGTGATTGTGTTTGATTGTGTTTGATGACACTAAATGCTAAATACAAAGCACTTTCCTATATACTTATACTAAAAACAAAGCAACTGCATTAGACGCATGATTAATCGACTGCTGATATTGCACATTTTGCACAGGGATAGTTTTAAATTCTTATCTGTACTATGTACTGTAGCCAAAAGATGAGTGGGATAAACTATGGAGGTGCTGGATAGTCTTAAAAAATTTACTTTACTGTGTAGTGGTAGGTGTTTCGCTTGCCCGGGTTTGATTCCCAGCCAGTGCCCAAACCCCACCCACTGGATGCAGTGCCGGTCCCAAGCCTGGATAAAATGGGAGGGTTGTGTCAGGAAGGGCATCCGCGTAAAACCTGTGCCAAGTTATAGTGCGGACTGAGTATATCGCTGTGGCGACCCCTTGCCAGGAGCAGCCGAAAGACCAACAACAACTTTACTTTTCTACTTGTTCCGCTTTAGAATATCAGCCAACTTCCTGTGTTTCGAGGTTGAATCCCAAATAGGATTAAATGGAAAGCTAGTGTTCTATGTAGGGTGGACAGTCCCTTGTTCCACACAGTAATTAGTGGCCTTGATCAGAAGTTAGATTTGGGATTCAGCCTTGGTGTAGAAGCTAGTTAGCTTTGTAGATCACATTACCTGTGAACAGGACAATATGTATAGTTCAGCGTCAATTTTGACCAACTTAAAAAGTGTTGTTTAAAAAACCTAATGTTATCAGATGAGTTTTCGTGCTGAAAGTGCTTCTGTGACTGGTTTTAAATGGGGGTTTTGACAGGCAGCTGCTGTTTCCAGTACAGTGGACCGTACCGCCCTCTTTCTCCGATGCTGTAACCGACAGTTAGCATAACCAACGGTTATTAGAACACATATGGTGTGACACACACAGATATAAATGTCCCAGGGCTGTTATGCTCTATATCACCACTTATTAAATACCTCTCACAGTCAGCAGAAAATGTGCATGGAATAGCAAGCCAAGAGACAGAGGCTGGAGAAAAAGAGGCTGTATTGTGTTTCAATGTGGCTCGTTATAATTCATGAGGTTAATTAATTTAAGAGATTAATGAAATTAATTAAAAAGAGCTGTTATTTAATTTATAGTTTTAAAACCTTCTTTCCATTTCTTGTTCTGCCTGCCCCTCTGCCTGTAATGTGTGATTGAGTGTATGAGTATATGTGTGCTATGCGATGGACTGGCACACCATCCAGGGTGTATCCTGACTCGTGCCCTACGTCTCCTGGGATAGGTGACCAGGATAAAGTTGTATGGACAATGAGTGAGTGAGTTTTCAAAAGTTTGAATGGACAGTGTGTATTCAGAATTCAGCCACAGTCACATCTAACTGATTCCGCACATATAGCAAGTTTCGATCCATCTAGGAACTTCTGTAGTCCAACTAGGAACCGTATAGGCCAATGGTGACCATAGTACTTGTAGTACATCCTCAATTTGGGAACGTCAATTATGTTACTTATGATACTCCAATTATGATACTCCAATAATGTTCTCAACTCCTCAAGCATGGGGAGAACATGCAAACTCCATGGACACAGACCCAATGCAGGAATCATTTACATTTACATTTAGGCATTTGGCAGATGCTCTTATCCAGAGCGACTTACATTTTTATCTCATTATACATCTGAGCAGTTGAGGGTTAAGGGCCTTGCTCAAGGGCCCAACAGTAGCAACTTGGTGGTTGTGGGGTTTGAACCTGGGATCTTCCGAACCGTAGTCCAATGCCTTAACCACTGAGCTACCACTTCCAACTTCCAACCAAAATCATTGAGATTGTAATTAGCACCCAGGTGTTACTAATGAAATGCACAAGATTAATTAATCAAGAAGTGTGACTTCCTCTTTAAAAGCACAACTTCCCCCAGAAAAGTATGTCCAAGTTCATTCTGTCGAGGTAGGTTATGTAAACAGATCTGATGTTGCTTATCCCAGTTTTTCTTTCATCAGGTGAGCAATTGAGCGAGAAAGACGCAGGGGAAGTTTGAGCGTGAGTGGTGTGTTGGCGTAGAAAGTTAAACAGCTCCTGAAAGCTTTTATTATGCATTTAGACACGCTATCAGTGTGGGATAATCCTTTATATGAAAAGCTTGTATTTCTGTATGCACGTGCCTGCAATGACAATTCAACGGTTCACTCAATGCTCAAGGGCTACAAACAAGTTTGGTTCACTCTCTCTCCTTCTCTATCTCCCTCTCTCGCACACACACACACACACACACACACACACACACACACAGTGAAGCTGTGTGGCCACTGACTGCTACCCCCCTGTGGTATAAACGACTGTGAATTAAATACTACGCGGGAGACTGCCGGCCATGACATCTCATTAAACACGCAGCATTATACACACAACAAGAGGAAAGAATTTCATTTAAGCAGAAAGTCTTATTCCGAAGTAAAATTAATTTCCATCTTAAACGTACAGAATTGCGGCCGTGCAGCTCTGATAAAGGCCAGCTGTGGTGTTTTAGCTGCAGGGTAACACAAGTCCACAATATGATGAAATCAAGACACACTCTTCGTCTAAGCTTCGGGGTATTTTCCAGTTCGCTACACCACAAAAAAAAAGAAAAAAAGAAAGAAAGATGGATTTTAAAGAAGAACGTGGCCTGAATTGCAGATACCAGAGGCTACTACAAGAAGATAAAGATTAAGTGAAAACGTTTTCCCGAGATTAATGAGTCAAAAATAATTAAATTTACATAACAGGATCTAATTACAGATGATGTGCAGCGGCTCATGTCATAGACTCGTACAAAGAATGTCTACTAAAGCAAAAAATGTCCATTATCCAGTTTAGAGAAAACAAATACACTATCTGATTACACTCTAATTACGTTCCCCTTATTTAAGGTACAGTATATACAGTATATCTTTTAAAAAAAATATATATATTGTAATTGAAATCAAAAAGTAAAACTCATACATTCTAGATTTATTACATAGACCGTACACCTGTACATTCATGCAGTTGTCTAATCAGCCAATCATGAGGCAGCAGGATAATGCATAAAATCATGCAGATACTGTACAGGTCAAGAGCTTCAGTAGATATGACACCACTATGTTGTGAAGAGGAAAAGAACAAGAATCTTCAAAGGCAAAATGCTCATTAAAAGCTTGGCACTGAAGTGTAAACTCTGTTTCTGACTTTCACTTACGCCATAGTTTAAAAAAATTTAAGTGTGATTTATTTATTTTATGTAAGCCAAAAGCTGTGCTTTACTTGTTTACTTTAACCCCTTGAAGATCAGTGCTGTTTTTCAGCAAATTCAAACTCAAAATCAAACAAGTGTGTCTTTGATAAGTAAAAAAAGTAAGTACTTCAAAAAAGTAAGTGTACCCTTACTTTTTTGCACCAAAATTTGTCATATTTTTGAGCAACTGTGTATTAACACATTAGAGTATGAACAGTTTGTTGGAAAGCCTGGGTTGATCAGGTCATGACTTTTCTGATGTCTCGTTCAATTCTATAAACTGAACCATATTTCTGTTAATGTTAGAAATGGGGATTTCAAGATTCTACATGTTTTATGCTATAAATATATAATCTCATAATTGCAAAACAATTTGTTTGAAGAAATTTAAAATAAAATCCATCCAACCATACATTATCTATACTTGTTATTATGTTCATTCATTCATTTTCTGTACCGCTTTATCCTTATATACAGGGTCGCGGGGGCCTGGAGCCTATCCCACAAGGCGGGGTACACCCTGGACAGGGTGCCAATCCATCGCAGGGCACACACATACACACATTCACACACCCGTTCACACACTATGGGCAATTTGGGAACACCAATTACCCTAACCTGTATATCTTTGGACTGTGGGAGGAAACCGGAGTACCCGGAGGAAACCCACCAAGCACGGGGAGAACATGCAAACTCCATGTTGTTATTATGTGTCCAGTGTATTTAATAGACCGTATAAAAAGAACTTAACAAACCCTTAGTCACATCACCCATAGATTTTCTGAAGAGCGGCTTAGAAACTCAACTGCGGGAGCTCTGGTTATCGTCATCTTGGCAGGAGCTGACTTTGCCTAAACCTTGGTTAATCCATAAATGGGAAAAATGGGAAAAATAAACAAAGGCTGGTTGTTGTTTGGAATCTACCTACCTAACTCGGTTACCCCCCACAAGTTAGCGAACTTAGCTTTTGCTTAGCTAAGATGGGTAACGTTCATTGAAATGCTAATTCATCTGATTCGACCTTGTCATCCATACCCTACACATCATCCAGTTTCAACTCCTACATTTCTTATGGTTACTACAATTATTCCAGTTAGCTGGTTAGCTAAAGTCATGCATAGCAAACAACTAGCGCTTTCACTCACCATTGCACTCAAATTGACCTCTGTCCTAATTATGAATAACAACTTTGTATGACTTATTATGGGGCCCTATGGGCAATTGACTCACTTTTGGAGCCAGCTCCTAGTGGACATTTGAGGAGCTGCATGTTTTGACACTTCCTCATTGGGGGCATTTTACAGAACCGGAGGTTGCCCCTCGGTTCCTGAGGGCACTGGAGCCTAATCAAGGGAGCTTGCTTTCGTCCATTGCTTGTAACTGATTATAACATATTATACTGTTATTTCTACTTATAGTGCCTTACAATTAATTAATATCCAGTAAATTAATTACCTTGATTGATTGATTGATTGATTGATTGTGGAGTGTTAAAATGTTAAGTCAAAGTAATGAGCTAATAAATCAAAGTTTAATTAACAACATCACACTTTTTTCTTCACAATTCACGTTCAGGGCTCCCGCTGATATTAAATATAAGTACAGTGTGTGTGCATGTGTGTAGGAAAATAAGTAACAGAGTGGATGATTAATGATTAACGAGAGAGACATGTGTCTGTAGTCAGGATACTCCAGGAGTGTGACCATTTCAATATTAAGACCACTAGACTAAGAATGAGGGGCAAACACACATGTATATATGGTCTCAGCAAAGGTGTTACATTGACACACATCTTATTTTTAAAGGCAAACATTTGGCCTATATTCAAGATTGTCCTATGCTTTCAAGTATGCTTTCTCAAATAAGTGTCATTTCTGACTGAAAGCAGATAGGACAGTAATAATCTATCAGGTATTATTGTTGACAGACATAAATAAATAGATAAATAAATAAATAAATGTCCAACATGACTGGCAGTGCAAACAAAGGGTGTTCGAGTCAAACCAGGACTTTTCATTGCGCAGAATAATAGAACACAGTTATGACAGGGTGGTGGCTCAGTGTGTTAAGGCTCTGAGTTACTGGTCGGTGGTTCAAGCCCCAGCTCTACCAAGTTGCCGTTGTTGGGCCCTTGAGCCAAGCTTAACTCTGTCCGCTCCAAGGGAAACACCCAGTGCTCTGACCCAAGCCTACTAACAAGAAGCTGGGATTTGAGAAGAATAAAGAATTTCTCTGTGCAGTAATGTAGGAGCACTAGTGGCTCAATGGTAGGTGTTTCGCCCGCCATGCAGAAGTCCCGGGTTCAATTCCCAGCCAGTGCCCAAACCCCAGCCACTAGATGCAATGCCGGTCCCTAGCCCGGATAAAATGGGAGAGTTGCGTCAGGAAGGGCATCCGGCGTAAAACCTGTGCCCAAGTTGTATTGCGGACTGGATAGTCCGCTGTGGCAACCCCTTGTCGGGAGCAGCCAAAAGACCAACAACAACAACTGTGCAGTAATGTATATGTGACAAACCTTAACTGAGAGTGCAGTTCAAATCCCTTTATTTACCCTATATAATTCCCTTCTACACTAATGCACTTATTCCAATGTTTCATTAGTGCTTGGATACCATCGAGGGAGAAAGTTTTATCAGTATGCTGTAGCCATGATCACGTCTGAAACACTGGCCTCCTAGGAGTTCCAAACATGTGGAAATGGATTTGAGTGAGGTCAGGACTGTACGAGGGATGTGGTAATAACTTTCTCAGCCGAGTTCCTGTAACGTGCAAGTGGTGTTAGTTGAATGATTGTGTGTACAGTTCCCACTGATAGATGTGTCTCTTTGCAAGTTGGTGACAAGTTATCTGTCGATTATCAGGGATCAGGCATTCATGGGAACGACTGCAGTGGAGCCACCTCGGGCAGGATCATCCATCGTTCATGGACATAGGGCCTTCTTTAAAATGTTTGCACCTTTTAAATATTTTACTGTGGCTAAAAGTCTCATCACCGTCCTGTGCTTGAAGTAAATGCCAATCATTTTTACACCTTCGCTCACCAGAACATGCCAGTTTGACTTGAACATCCCATATGTATCAGTTAGCTATGATCTTAGTTCCCTTTTTTAAAAAATAGCAATATTTTACAAAGAGTTTAAGCGTTTTACATCTAAAATACAACACAGGGAATTACGACTAGTGTGGAAAAGCACCCAGTGAATTGGTTTTAACAGTATTATCTTGTGTGTGTGGGGGGGATAAGCTGCACTTGACAACTTTAAGAAGCTCCTGAGATGTGAACACGGAGACTGAATGACACTGTTATTGCCAGATTTAAGAATAGTCTACTTTTGGGCACCCATACAGCCTAGATTAATAAGGATTAATAAGGAATATGTTTTTAATACTTGCAATTCACTCAAGATGAAGACCTGGACGCTCTGATAAATTGTCATCCGGAAGTAAAATGGGAGAATATGTGAGATATGAAGCTTCTGAGTCGGACCGATAAGGTAGTTACCCTCATCCATGCCGTTTAATGTCGTACACCTTCATTCAATCACTCGACTGCTCAGGATGCTGGTGTACAGAGTAATGAGCAGTGCGTCTTCATAGTGCAACCCTACTGAGCACAAATTCGTTTAAGTGATGTCAGAGTTAATTTACGAAGAAATATGGTGTTCCTGACGTACCCTCAATGAATGTTAAGAGGATGGTATGGAAACTGGAATCGACAGTATCATTGATCCCTTCTCATGGCAAAGGAACATGGAACATGGAGCAGCTCGCCAAAATGTGTCTGGCGGGAAACGGAGATCACTTCCAGCATTGCTTCTAATGCAATCAATTACACATATGTACGTCAGCGTATGTAAGGAATTCTTGTGGTTCAGATTGTTTCATTATAACAGGAGTTATTATAGAATATTTGGCACCTCTTTCAGTATATATTTTATAGAAAGCTTAGAAAGGAATTATGAAGTCAATTAAATTTAAATAGATTTGTTCTTTATATAGCGCTTTTAACAATGGTCGTTGTCATGATCGCTATATAGAGTTACAGAATCAAAATGAAAATTGGGTAATTGTGTATTGATATGGAAATGGGCGGCATGGTGGTGTAGTGGTTAGCACTGTCGCCTTGCACCTCCAGGGTCCGGGTTCGATTCCCGTCTCTGTGTGCATGGAGTTTGCATGTTCTCCCCGTGCTTGGTGGGTTTCCTCCGGGTACTCCGGTTTCCTCCCACAGTCCAAAGATATGCAGATTAGGCTAATTGGCGTTTCTAAATTGACCATAGTGTGTGAATGAGTGTATGTGTGTGTGTGTGCTCTGCGATGGATTGGCACGCTGTCCAGGGTGTACCCTGCCTCGTGCCCTGAGTCTCCTGGGATAGGCTCCAGGTCCCCCCTGACCCTAAATACAGGATAAAGCGGTATAGAAGATGAATGAATGATATGGAAATGGAAATAAAACTAGTTCTTCAAAAGGAAGTATGTGTGATCAGTATTAAATGTCTGAAATTTTACAAAACTTTTTCTCATTTTTTCTCATCTTAACGTTTTACTGGTAAGATAGCAGTTAATCAAAATTGACGTTATAAATACCCTTTTCTTTATTTAAACATGTTTTGATGAAATTCAACAACAGTCCTTAGATATGTACTATAGGTTAAAAGTAATTTAGAGGAAAATAATGTTCTATTCTTTTTTTCACTACATACAACAATTTTTTTGTTTGTGGTCATTACATATACTGTACAAATAAAAATTAACGATTATGCTGAAAATCGTATAATCACTACTTTTTTTTTTTTTTTTTACAAAATCAGCTACAGTAGAAAGTTTCTGTTAGCCTTTTAAAGTTAACTTATTGTGCTCATTAAATTTTTTATTCATTTTTAAAATGGGTCTCCGGTGTGCTGGTTCAAAAAAGTGAGAGAAAAAAATCCCTGATTTTTCTTTGTTTTACATTTTTATATATTTTTCAACTGTCCAGGATGTACCTCGCCTTGTGCCCTAGGTGAGTGTGAGCTCATATAAGAAGATGGCACTGCCTTGTTGCTCATCTCTGCTGTTCTGTGGTGGGCGTGGCTCAGCAGTAGCTCTTTTACACAGACACTGAAGTGGTATATTTGGAGAAGGAGTGAAATAAAGAGAGTTTGAGGTAAGCAATGCATTATAAAAGGTGCATTTCAGCCGGAACATTAACGGACACACACACACACACACACACACACACACACAAACACTTTGGGGAGCTCTGAGACCTGTGCCACCTTGCCTGCAGTCAAATATGGGCTCTTTAAGGAAAGCTTTTAACTCCTGAACTACTCAGCAATATATTCAGATACCACTTTCATTGATTCCTTGTAGCATCTTAAGCCAGTGTAAGTTGAGTTTAGCCTCCGACATTCAAGAAGCAAATAGACATTCATTCTTTTGATAAAAATCTCACTCATCGTCTATATCGCTTTATCCTATATTAAGGGTCGTGGGGACCTGGAGCCTATACAAGGAGACTTACGGCATAAGGTGTGGTACACACAGTATGGAGTGCCAATCTACTACACGGCGAACATACTCATACACTCATTCAATTTGGGAACGCCAATTAGCCTAATCTGCATGTCTTTGGACTGTGGGAGGAAACCGAAGTACCCAGAGGAAACCCACCAAGCACGGGGAGAACATGCAAACTCCATGCACACAGAAACTGGAATCAAACTCGGACCCTAGACGTGGAAGGCAACAGTACTAACTACACCACCGTGCCGCCCAAGTGCACTCACTCACTCACTCACTCATATTCTATACAGCTTTATCGTGTATTCAGGGTGGCGGGGGCCTGGAGCCTATCCCAGGAGACTTAGGGCGCTTTTCCACTGCATAGTACGGCACGACACAGTTCAGTTCAACTCACTTTTGGGGGGTTTTCCACTGGGAACAGTACCTGGTACCTGGTCCTTTTTTTAGTACCACCTCAGCCGAGGTTCCAAGTGCGCCGAACCGTTACCAAAACGTGACGTGTAAACTCCGCTGCTCACTGATTGGCCGGAGAAAATCGTCATTACTGCGTCACTGAGCTTGCGACACGAGACACAACAGAAGCGCTATATTTAGAACAGCCAGAGAAGGATCAGACGCACCTTTTTGTATTAACCAAAAATTTTCTTTGGCTGCAATCAGCCTCTTTTGAAACAAACTCCTTCGTCTCGCTGTTAAAAACATCCACATGCCAAGAATGAAGAACACCATGCCGTCGATATGCTTCATTGTTGTGTGTTTGTTTGTGGCGCGTTTACGATGATGTCACGGCAGTAGAGGTGCCGCAACTAAACGACACGTGAGTAATCCCGCCCACGCTAAAGCGTTACTAAACTGCAGTGGAAGCGCAAACCGAGCCGAACTGAGCCGAACCGAAGTGAGCTGTTCTGAACCGTGTCGTGCCGTACTATGCAGTGGAAAAGAGGCATTAGGGCACAAGACAGGGTACACCCTGGACAGGGTGCCAATCGCAGGGCACACACATACATACACACTCATTACGGGCAATTTGAGAACGCCAATTAACCTAACCTACATGTCTTTGGACTGTGTGAGGAAACCGGAGTACCCGGAGGAAACCCACCAAGCATGGGGAGAACATGCAAACTCCATGAACTCAGGGACGGGAATCAAGCCTGGCCGGGAATCGAACCCAGACCCTGGAGGTGCAAGGCAACAGTGCTACCTTCTTCTGTAAACTGAACTAGAATTCTCTTAACAGTAATAAGGGGGAATAAGATATTCCTAGCTGTTTGACTCTGACTGATGAGTCCACCCTCAGACTGATGAACAATCCATCTTTTTTGGAATTCATACTTAAAGATGGGTCTATACCAGCCGAAAAAGAAGGCAACAAATTGCAGTCATTATAATAACTACAACTCCTGCTACTTCTTGCATGTCAGGGAATATTTCCAGGAAATGGTATGCAAATAACCATTCTCGTAACTCATCCCGCTTGCGTATTACTGTCTTCCATTCCGACGCAGCAAGTGGATTATTTTCTCCTCAACAATTCAGTTAACTGAGCTGGTACTTTAAATGACTGTACGGCTTAACAAGAGACGTTGACGCAATACACACAAAGATTAAGTCGGACAGACTGTCAAACCAGTTAGAAGCGATTCAAATGAAAACCTCCACGCATGCACACACAGTGTATAGCATAATCTCATTTGCAAATCTTATGCTTTTCGCATTTATAAAGCTTTTTCATCTGAGCTCATAACATCACAGTATAAGTAAAAGATGCCGTCTCACGAAGTCACGAATTGAAATGATGAAGCATGTTGATAAATGTCTCAAGATCCAAGATAATGTGGCTGTAGTTTATTCATTTTCTCATTCTATGCTCGAAAAGATCCTATCATACTTTAGGCGAATATGGGAATATTCAATTCAATTCAATTCAATTCAATTTTATTTATATAGCGCTTTTAACAATGGTCATTGTCTCAAAGCAGCTTCACAAAAATTAAAGAAATTTAACAAAAAAAAATAATAAAATATATATATATATATATATATATATATATATATATAGAATAATTATATATAAAATAATAAATAAATAAAATTATAATAGAAAATAAATAAATAAAAACAAATAATAATAATAATTTTAGAAAAGAAAATAATTGGAAGTGTGGATGTGTGAGAAAAATGTGCAGATAATAATGAGACGAATGAATGAAATTTCTCTGATGAGCAAGCCAAGGGTGACGGCGACGGTGGCAAGGAAAAACTCCCTGAGATGGCATTAGGAAGAAACCTTGAGAGGAACCAGACTCAACAGGGAACCCATCCTCATCTGGGCGATAACAGATAGAAATGATATAACATCTTGTGTGTTGTGCAGGTGAAAATTCAATATGACAGAAATTATTTAAATTTGTCATGAAGACCAGTTCAGCATAGGGACGAGTCGGTAGGTGCAGAGGGCAGATGAGGTCTGGATCACTGGAAGCACAGGAGCAGCATGTGTAGCTCCAACCATCATAAAGCTGAATCCAGTTGGAGCTGGTCCTTCTCTGGATGCCTCCTCTGGATGCCTCAGGAACCTCGCAGGGTCGGCCTTTGTCTACTGAAGCTGGCAAAATCTCCCGATGCCTCGGGATGGGTAGAGAAATACAGAACAGATGGGGAGAATTAGCGTAGTTGCCATTCGGTATAGGTGTACTGGAGTATGAGTACTGGGATGAGTTATGTGTATGCCAGATTAAAAAGATGCGTCTTGAGTCTACTTTTGAACTGAGAAACCATGTCTGCTCCCCGAACACTGTCTGGAAGGCTATTCCAAAGCTTTGGAGCTAAATATGAAAAAGCCCTACCCCCTTTTGTAGATTTTGAAATTCTGGGAACTACCAGAAGTCCGGAGTTTTGTGATCTTAAGGCGCGTGGTGGATTGTAGCGTATCAGAAGACTGGTTAGGTATGTGGGAGCTAAACCATTTAAGGCCTTGTATGTAAGTAATACTATTTTGTAATTTATTCTAAACTGAACAGGTAGCCAATGCAGGGATGATAAAATTGGGGTTATATGATCATATTTTCTGGATCTAGTGAGAACCCTGGCAGCTGCATTTTGGATTAACTGAAGCTTGTTTATTGAGGATGCAGGACAACCACCTAGTAATGCATTACAATAGTCCAGTCTGGTGGTCATGAATGCATGAACTAGTTTTTCTGCATCAGATACGGATAAGATGTTCCTAAGTTTAGCAATATTTCGAAGATGGAAAAAGGCTGTTTTTGTGATATTTGAAATGTGATTTTCAAAAGACAAGTTACTGTCTAATATTACTCCCAGATCTTTTACTGCTGAGCTGGTAATAACAGTACATCCTTCTAAGCGCAAGCTGAATTGTGAAAGCTGTTGTGTGCTGGTTTTTGGGCCAATAAGTAATATCTCTGTCTTATCTGAATTTAATAAAAGAAAGTTATTGGTCATCCAATCTTTTATGTCCTGGACACACTCAGTTAATCTAGACAACTTAGGTATTTCGTCTGGTTTAGTTGAGATATATAATTGGGTATCATCAGCATAACAATGGAAACTAATCCCATGTCTTCTAATGATGTTACCCAAGGGAAGCATGTATATTGAGAACAACAGAGGTCCTAAAACTGACCCTTGTGGGACCCCATATTTCACTGGCATTATACCAGACGGTTCTCCATTTAGATCTACAAAATGGTAGCGATCAGACAGGTAAGATCTAAACCATTTTAGTGCCTGTCCCTGAATACCTATATAATTTTGTAAGCGATCTATGAGAATATTATGATCTATAGTGTCGAATGCAGCACTAAGATCGAGCAGGACTAGCAATGCTCTGCAGCCTTGGTCTGAAGCTAAAAACAAGTCATTTGTAATCTTAACTAGTGCAGTTTCTGTGCTATGATGGGGCCTGAAACCTGACTGAAATTCTTCAAGGATGTTGTTATCCTGCAAGAATGTGCAAATTTGAGCTGATACTACTTTTTCTAGTATTTTTGATATGAACGGGAGGTTTGAGATCGGTCTGTAATTTTTTATTTCATTCGCGTCCAAATTAGATTTTTTAAGAAGCGGCTTAATAACTGCTAACTTGAGAGGTTTAGGGACGTGACCTAGATGTAATGAAGAATTAATAATGTTTAGGAGTGGCTCTCCAACCGTAAGCATCACTTCTTTTAAAAATCTGGTTGGGATTGGGTCTAACAGGCACGTTGTTGATTTAGCCGAGGTGATGAGTTTATACAGCTCTTCCTGTCCTATACCTGTAAAGCAGTGAAAATCTAAATGTGAAGCTATAGGCTGAACTGGATCGTGAGATACTATTAGAGGTTGAACCTCCATTATTTTCTTCCTGATATTATTGATTTTTTCATTAAAGAAGTCCATAAAGTCTTCACTTCTAAACTGTGATGGGATACTCTCTGCGGGCATCTTAGGTTTTGTTAGGCGAGCCACTGTACTAAATAAGAACCTGGGATTGTTTTGGTTTCTTGCTATCAGTTGGCTAAGATGCTCGGTCCTAGCAGTTTTTAAAGCCTGTCTATAGCTGCACATACTGTCTTTATACGCAATTCGAAAAACTTCTAATTTAGTTTTCCTCCATTTTCGCTCGAGGTTACGGGTTGCTCTCTTTAGGGCGCGAGTATGACTGTTGTACCACGGTGCCAATGTTTTATCTCTGACTTTTTTTAATCTGATGGGAGCAACAGTGTCTAATGTACTGGTAAAAATAGTGCCCATGCTGCTAGTCACTTCATCTAGATGATCTGCATTTAGGGGTCTAATAAGAAATTGGGACAGATCCGGCAGATTACTTGTGAATCTGTCTTTAGTGGTGGGATTCATATTTCTAACAGATTGATAGCGTGGGGAGACACAGCTAATCTGTTCTACGGGTAGAGTATATGTCAGGAGGTGATGATCTGTGATATCATCACTTTGAGGTATGATCTCTATATTAGAGACATCTATACCATGGGATATAATTAAATCTAGCGTATGATTAAAGCGGTGAGTTGCTCCAATTATATTTTGCTTAACCCCAAAGGAATTTAGTAAATCCATAAATGTGAGTGCTAAAGCGTCGTTAGCATCATCTACATGAATGTTAAAGTCTCCTACTATCAATACTTTGTCAGAGTTAACCAATAGGTCTGATAGCAGATGTCCAAATTCTTTAAGAAAATCGCCATATGGCCCCGGGGGTCTGTACACGGTGGCCAGGGTAAAATATAGCAAGGGTTTATTACGTATTTCATTTAGTGCAACATTAATGATAAGCACTTCAAAAGAATTAAACCTGGGCCTTATTTTCTGGGTAACAGTGAGTACATCATTGTAGATAGTGGCGACACCACCACCGCGACCAATTAGACGGGGCTCGTGCTTATAGAAATATCCTGACGGAGTAGACTCATTCAGACCAAAATATTCATTTGGTTTAAGCCAGGTTTCAGTGAGACAGAGTGCGTCAAGGCAATAATCTGAGATAATTTCATTAACAATAAGTGCTTTAGGCGCAAGGGATCTAATGTTGAGTAGTCCAAACTTTAGAGGTGGATTTTGACTACTTATTTTGCCTTTTTCTGGTTTTATGGTTATCAGATTGTTTCGGGCAAATTTAACAAATTTATTCTTTTTTCTCAGTATTCGGGGAACAGACACAGTTTCTATAGGACAAGCTATGTGTGTGCGTCTATCACTACGGTGAGTTGTGATGTGTCTAATATGTTTGGAATCTACAGTATGACTTACCGCCAGTCAGATGGTTCGTAGTGTTCTGGAGATGTTGTCAGAGAGGACCGCTGCTCCAGCTCTGCTAGGGTGTAGGCCATCGGTGTGATAGAGCCTAGGACGCTCCCAGAAAACATTCCAGTTATCAACAAAGCGTAATTTCTGTTGTTGACACCAAGATTGTAACCATTCATTAAAGGCAAATAATCTACTGAACTTCTCGATTCCTCGCTGAAATGTGGGAAGCGGTCCAGATACGATGATCCTTGTCGTGGGTGATGTGCTGCGGACCTTCTCGACCAGGCTCCTGAAGTCCTTCTTTAGGATCTCCGTCTGCCTCAGCCTGGTGTCGTTCGTGCCGGCATGAAGAACCACAGCTCCAATGTTCCTCCTCAGGGCAGCAGGCACCTGTGCAGCAACATCAAGAACACGTGCACCAGGTAAACAGCGTGTGTGCACCTTACCTTTAGCCGTGGTAGCACGCACGTGACGAACGATGGAGTCTCCGATGACCAGGACGTCGTGTGCCGTCTCGCAGAGAGGAGCGAAGCGGTTTTGGGTCGAGATGTCGAAGACGGGTGGTGGTGGTGGAGAGGTCCTCGCCCGGGGCTTGGCGTGCTTCTTCCGCTGCTGCTGTATCCAGGGTCCGTGATGTCCCGGCGCCGGGGTGTAGGAAAACTGGGCGGGATGCGTCCTTGGTGTGTTGGACCTGGGCAGAGAAACACGCGGGGTTGAGGTTGTAGGAGAATTCTCACGCCGAGAATTTACCTGGGACAGTTGAGTGTCGGTTCGCGTCGATTCCAGCATGGCTTTCCGCTGCTGTAACCGGGCCAGCTTCACCTGTAGCTCACGGATCAGCTTCTCCACGGCCTCCACCTCCAAATCCACCGAGTGCAGCTCCAATGTCTCCTCACCTGCACTCAGAGGCAGAATCATAACCGACATGGTGTCTAAACACGGAAAATAATTGGTGTGAGGAAGCGAAAACAAACTTTACAAACAAACAAACAAACAAACGTGATAGCCGGGCTAGCGATGCTAATGCTAATTAGCGATGCTAATGCCGGCTAAAAGCGGTGTGCTGCAAAACAATTAAAACTTAACGATATAACACGCGTTTCGAGTAAATATATTATAAGATACTTATCCGTTTTATGTACACTCTTCGTAAGGGGACGAAAAAGTTTAAAAGTTGGTCAGTATGGTGGAGCTCGGAAAAAAAAAGCCATATTTCATACAATATTGAGCCACACTGATGCATTTAACACAAATAACACGACTGATTTATGAGCATAAGGTGAAAACCTTAAGTACTCAACCAAAAATTGATAATGTGGTATTTGAGGTAGTGAAGCTTCACAAGATCGATGTTCTGAGACAGTGTTTTTCACTTAGAACATCAGGAATTCGTTTATATTCTGCTAAAAACTAAACCCTGAAAACTCCAGCCACTGGATACAGTGCCGGTCCCAAGCCCGGATAAAATGGGAGGGTTGCGTCAGGAAGGGCATCCGGCGTAAAACCTGTGCCAAGTTGTAGTGCGGACTGGATATTCCGCTGTGGCGACCCCTAGCCGGGAGCAGCCGAAAGACCAACAATATTAACAAGCTTGTTATCATACGTTATTGTTTCTATATTAACAGCTTATTTACAGTAAACAAAATAACACGATATGAGCTTAGTCTAATAATAAACAGATTAAATATGTGTCGCAGTTTAAAAAGGGAACATGTTGGTTTGAAAGTTATTGAGTTTTCTGTAAGGAGACAAAAACGCATGGATAGAATCACTGTATCAGCCAGAAGCAAAGGCTTTCCACTTCCATATATGAAGTCTTTATAAGAAGGGTTGGACAACAAAATGAGATAAATCCATTGTGGCCTTTTTGGGAAAACAAAACAAGCAAGAACTGCAAACCTAGACATTATTTTGTGCGTGGTTTCTTTAACACACAAGGATGTTGTAAAGCAAAATATTATGTCAATTTTATTTCTATCAGCATGAATTCTGCAAAACACTATAAATCCACCTACCACAGTTTGTTCCAAATCATCAATAATTAATTTGTAGCAATGTAAATATGTAATTTAGTATCAGTAATGTTTATGTTTACTGTATATACAGAAGGGCGCAAAAGATTTTCACACTTTAACATGATAGACATACACCTCTCTTCTGATGACCACATGGTGTGACTTCAAAGGGATCTTTAAAGGAAACATAATATTACTCATTGCTGCCATAATTAAATTTTTGTCGAAGTGTGAATACATTTTTGAGCCTCGTACCCCAAGTCTCCCGTCATAGGCTCCAGCGGTATAGACGATGAGTGAGTGAGAGAGAATCATTATGTAACAAAACTTTTACAAAGTAGCATTCGCATACTCCTAAACCCGTTTCACTTCAGTAATTGATGAAAGCACATAATCTTTCAATCCTATTAATAGGAATCGAAAATACACCAATGATTTATGTAGCCTGTATATTGTACTTGGTTAATGAACAGTCAGCCATGCACTCTATTGTAATAATGTATGTACAGAGGGACTGTTTCTTAAAACTTCTAACACTTTAATGAAAGGGTGTCTATTTTGTGTTTACAATTCAGAAGCACTGCATAAAATTATTTAGGAACGTTGGAGGATTTTTATAAGGCTTACATACAAACTTGTGAAATGGCATCTGGCAACATTACATTTGTCTTCATATGGAAAAAATATATATATTCAGTCATTCCTTTCAGTAATCATGATTCTTTGTCTGTGCTTAGGTTTAGTATCTTTCTAGTAGTAAATCTAGTCTGTTTCATAATTTATTATACACATTGTTTAAAAAAAAAGGGTGTGTCCAAATATTTCAATTCACATTTCAACCTCGGGAGGATTTGTGACTAAGCAAATACTAAAGTGTTACTTTTTTGAAAATTAAGCAGTTCTTTTTAAAACGGTCTTTGACGGCTCACTCTGGAAACCTTGTTTGATCAAATGGCAAATTCCAGTCGAACAAACACCACAATACTTTCTTCACTGAAGTTTTGCATCCTCTCTAGAGCAAGAACTGAATTTTTGTTATAACCATTTTACATACTGAAGCAATTTCCTTAGCTTTTAGGAGAAATAAGCCCACTTTGTAGTCTAAATAGGTTTCAGTGGTTTTATATCACCACAGAATAACTGATCTAAACTCATTTAATCTGTTCCGATTAGAAACAGCTAGTTGCACCTATTTATGAATAAATTAAAATTCAAGAGTTTGTATTAGCTAGATTAGATTCTCAGAACACCCAATACAACTTGCTCTTTAACTTGTAGGCTTTGAAAGGTCTCAACATTTATCATTTCCTTCCTCCGCTGTGTGCTATATAATCCATGTATAATTTAGTGGTGAGAAAGTCTGGACTACACTGCACTCAGGAGGTGAAATCAGGAAACTGCAGCTTGCTAGTTGCAAGTGTTGTATTGAGTCTTTAAACATAAATCGTGTCATGGGAACCAAAGACCTAAACAGGGTTAATAGAATAGGAACTTCAAGCTATGCAACTTACACAGCCCAAGAAATGTCCAATGGCCAGATACACCCTTAAGTCCAGAAATTTGGACACCTGCATAGATTAAAGCCTTTATAATTCTGCCAAAGTGTGACATTTAACCAAGCTTAACTCTTGAAGAAACCCCACTTTGCATTAGGCTTTGTGCCATCCTGTGATTAATCATTTTTCAATAAACACACAACCACTAATTTTCAGCATCATAACTTATCCCACAAAGCAGACCATATTAGAGGATAAATAATGCATCATAAATACATGCATATAGTGCTATGCACATATCCAGTCTCACTTCTTCAGTACAGAGATTTGCAATGTAGCTAATAACCATGAAACAAACTCCTATTAACTCTGTGGCTCTGGGAGAACACCAGGGAACTCAAACCCAATTTCTGTAACTGTTCAAACTGAAAGCCAAAACTTAAGATTGAACCCAGGGCATTGGGGTTGTAATAGCATCACCCTCCTGTTGATCTGAAACCAATTTATAGAGCCCTTTACTTTTTTTGGGAGGAATAACCAATTCTGGGGGGATATTTGCCTTTAATCTACAGTATGCTCAGAAAAGCTCTCGGACATCCAAAGAAAACATGGACCAAATAAAAAAAACTCTAGTTTCTATAAACATTTATTAGATTAGCCGAGTGAACAGTTTAGACCAGGACACCGTACTGTTTCAGTACATCGGTGTATTTTGCAATCTTGTTCTCGACGTTCTTCTCTGCCTGCTTGGTCAGCTTGATCTGCACTTTTTTCTTGTTGTAGAACATCCTGGCCTTCTCTTTGCGGCGCTCCTCGAGCGTGGCTGTGATGGCCTGGTACTTCCAGCCAACCTCGTGAGCCAGACGACCCAGCAGGGCAAACTGACCGAGAGAAGGAGGGAGAGAAAAAGAATGACAAGTTAATACAATAATCTTCATTATTCTGTTTAAGATTAGTGATATGCTGCTCATCTCAGATGGTAGTGCATGAGAAGTATTCTCATGGTCGTTAAACTCGAATACTTCAGTGGAATAAAACATCACTGATGAGCAATTGCTTCTACTTTCCAAAAAAAAAAAAAAGCCTTGTGGAACTTTGCAGTGTGAAAATTGATGCTCTTACTGCATGTGCATGCCCTGTCAAGTGTTTTACTTTTAAACAGAAACTATACTGCACATACAAAATATGTATTTTCTGAAGTCAGATAGATATGAATAGTCTTGGTTTATGAGTTGTGCTATGTGCTTTGTACAAGTCATCAGGAAATCTAGCTACATTCTCTCAGACACCAATATGACCACTTCCATATTTTTGGAAAATACTTGAAATTAAAAGGTGTGTGGGGAGAACCTACACCCACAACACTCGGATGGTGGCTGAATTCCATAAAATTTATTCTAATGTTTAGTAGTAGAGCTGCACAATTCAGATACTGTGTCAGCTACTTTCATTTTAGCTTTTCCCCCCAGCTAAACAAAACACTAAATGATTAAAAATAATCACACATTCAGCAAATTTCACTTTTCTGGAGAGTGGACCAATTTTAAAATTATAGCTTTGTACAAGACAGCAAAAGTTTCCATCATGTTCCAACAGTATTCATGTTTATTAAATATATTCAGCAGTTTTTAATCCTTTAAAAACTAAGGAATTGCTGACAAATTTGGACAGCAAATACTGCTGATGAATTAAAATCGCAATGCCCTTACACTAAAATGAACAGTGTCTAGCCTGATGCTGAAACTGTGGCAGTAAGCTTACTTGGCTTTTTAATGCAAGACTCATTAAGATTCTCTAGATTACTTTTTATATGTGTAATGCAAGTTGTGTAGTGCTAAATCTAGGGATCCACAAGTACGAGAAAGTAATAAAATCCAAGACATAACAGAACAAGTTCTACTGGTACATTTGCTCTCAGCACCCTTTAATACAAGTCTAATGCACATGACATTTACTTGCAAGCACAAAAAAAAGGGGGGGTTCCATTAGATTTGCTTTTTATTTTTCCAAGTACAAACAATATTTGCCTTCAACACTGATTTGCTGCGTTTCATTGTTGTTGTGATGAATTATACACCAAGTGGTCCTACCTTGCGAGTTGGCTTCAGGCGCACAATTTTCAATGCTGCTGGCACCACCACACGCTTCCTCTGCAGGGGGAAAAAAGGTGACCAATTAAATACATATATTTTAAGTACCTAATGAGGTCTAAAACAGACTCAACATGTCTCAGTTAGGTTCAATGTTCTCAGAGGAAAATCAAACAATGTAGGTAAATAGAAATTAGCATCACAGACATGTTCACATATATAATGATTGAAGTAAAAAAAAAAAAAAAAAAGTTACCTTGTCATAAGGAGGAGGAATGCCATCGAACACCTTCAGCCTCTCAAGAGCAGCTTGACCACGCTTGGTTTTGTGGGGAAGCATACCTGTGTGATTACAATTTCAAGTTACATTTCTGCAAAAGAACAACTTACAAATTAATATTTTGATTTGGTCGAACTCAGTAGTCAGATCCGTAAAAGTTGTCTCATCAAAAGACTCAGATTCGGGATAAAAAGTGCTCATCACAGTTCACCAGGTAGTAGAATAAATTATTCCATGAAGAAATGACCGAATGCTCACCTCGGACTGTCCTCCAAAAGATCCTGCTGGGAGCTCTGAAGTGGTAAGGACCGCGGGAGGGGTTTGTGTTCATCCTCTTACGCAGGAAAGCCAAATACTTCACTAAAGAGACAGGAGGGCAGAAGTTTAGCCAAGAACAAAATTCTTATTCTTATGAGCACTTTAAAATGATCCTTTCTTTGCACAGATGTTGCAGAATAAATATTTTTCTTAAAAACAAATTCACTCACGTTTATTGCGGTAGAAGTTGCCAGAGATGTTGATGCCTTCGCATCTCACAACAACTACTTTGTGGCCTGTAACATAAAAGCACAATTTCAGACTATTTGCTGAACGGTACAAGATTGCCAAGTCATTTGTGACTTTAATGTACCTGAAAGGCAATCTAACCAAAGGCTATAATCACATCACCAGGCGAAAGTGACAAATCCAATTTGGTTTTAATTTGACAATAGTCATCGATCAAAGCTGGTGTGCCAAATAAGTGAAAATACAACATGAATGGGAAGTCACAAGACCAGAGTGGTACCTGTGCTCATGGAAGTTAGCCATTTTTTTTTTTTTAGTATTTAATGAAATTTAAGGAGAAGCCTTGGAGTGTTGGGTAAGTCAACATTTATCACATGGAAAGAAATTTAAAAAGGTTAAACTTCGTAACTTGTAATGTGACCATAGCCTTAAACCTCACTTAAATCTTGAATATTTAAATTTTAAATCCAAGGATTAACTTGTTTAGAAACCGTCTCAGATGGTAGTGCATGTAAGGTTTTCTCATGGTCGTTAAACTCAAGCAATGTAGGTAAAGACATCACTGACGGTCAATTTGATAGGACTGGATTACTATTAAAAATAAAAAAAGAAGTTATAAAATTCTGAAAACGTTACCAACCCAGCAGCACTTGCTTGGACACAATAGCGGCGAGACGACCGAGGAGATGGCCTCGGCCATCAATTACCAGAACCTAAAAAAAAAAAAAAAAAAAAAAAAAACAGAATTTAGATTAGTAAGAAGCATTTTAACTTGCATCCCTGAGCATGACAGAGAGCCATGATCACAACTAACTGCTTCTTAAAATACAAAATGTACACACTGATCAAAATCTTAAACATTACATGAGGACTAGTTTAACAAACGGTTATAATGTGAGATTAATTTAGCTTCCGTTTTCTGTAATAAAACAAAAACGTCTAAAACTTTGGCCTAACCGCGATCTTCAAGCTGCACATTAAAGCTGTCGCTAAACGTGGACTAAAACGCTACCGCATGCATGCTGGCCTACTCTTGTCAGCTAGCACACCGAGCCCACTTCCACATTTGAACAAATTATACACCTAAAGTGCGATTTGACCCCATGTACGGTCCCAACTAATGGGTTTAACTCACTTATTTACCACAAATGGATCTCCAAGTCAAGAATAAACCTCGCCGATGGACATCTTAAGTGTTTTTCCCCGCACGAGGATAGCTAGCTAGTAATCGAGCTCCGTTAGGGTCATGCTAATACCGTTCATAGCGGAAAGTCTTCTTAAAGCTTTGCTTGAAAAAAAAAAAATCACCACAAAAAAAAACTATTTCTAAACGTCACAGGCGTTTTAGAGCATTAAATAGTCTGTTCTAGGTTCGTATAAAACGTGTAATGATAACATTTATAGCGAGTTTGCACAGCGCTGAGAAACGCACCTTATGGAACCGGTCCGCCATGATGTGGGAAAAGAAAGACGCACGGGTTGACCCGCAGTAAAAGGCAGGGGTGTGGGCGTGGCTACAGCAAATGAGGAAATGACGAATGTAGATAAGCAGGAAGTTAATTTGCTGGTTCAAACACATCGTACAGATAGAATTTTAATAATACAAAAATGTCATTTTTAAAAGAGCGAGTGGATTTGTCATAACCTTATTAAAAGTTTGTTTTACAATTATGTTCAATTATAAATAATAAAATTTTTAAAATAAACAGTCTTTGCAAACAATATTTATTCTTAATTGTTAATGTCTTCAAAATCAATGCAGTTAAATAAATGTTTTAATTAGATAAATATTAAAATGATTATTTTGAGGACTGTGGGACAAATGGTGCTGTTTATTAAACTCATTTAAGTGTTCATTGGCTTCCTAAGTACAAGATGGTGTCAAAAAGTTTGGACACTACAGTAGTTTTATAACACACCAACAGGTGGCAGCACAAGGCTGAACGCACAGTCACAGGGAGCACCAACCTTTACAAGTCAGTGCACCAAAAGACATCGTCCTGTGTACATCAGGAACTGTGCAGTTGGTGCTGTTCTGACCATGTGCGCCATCACGTCTGCTATGGACAGCAAGTTATAACAGAGTGAAATTCAGCATAAAACTGGGCAAATCTGCCATAGAGACGTTTGACATGATTCGACAAGTTTATGACGATGCTGCAATGGGTCGTTCAAGGTCTTTTGAGTGGCACACACGCTTTACCCACATGGAAAGAACCTATATGAGGATATATGCGCATATATGAAACCTATATGCAGTATATATGTGCATATATCCACACCTATATGAGGATATATGCGCATATATGAAACCTATATGCAGTATATATGCGTATATATCCGCACCTATATGAGGATATATACGCATATATGAAACCTATATGCAGTATATATGCATATATATGATAATATATATGCTGCATATATGCGTATATATGCCACATATAGGCAACATTGAGGTGCATATATGTGCATATACAGGCCATATAGGTCTCCTGTATTGCTTCTTTATATCCACATATAAGCCCTATATGTACATACAAGATATGTCTCCTATGGCAGGATCTGGTCATTTTAGCTCATATCTCACTTTGGCAACTGTCATACATGATGCCTAGTTCATATTGTCTATTATCAAGGCAATAACTAAGAACTAACTTTAAAAAAAATGCAAAAAACTTATGTGCGAACACATGAAATTGGTATCCTAATTGCCCACATACAGTATATGAGGATATATGCACATATATGAAACCTCAGTCTCCGTGAAAATCTTTTTGAAACTCGTCACTAAAATTAACTGAAATGAGAAATGTTGTTGGTCTTTCGGCTGCTCCCGGCAAGGGGTCGCCACAGCGGAATATCCAGTCCGCACTACAACTTAGCACAGGTTTTACGCCGGATGCCCTTCCTGACGCAACCCTCCCATTTTATCCGGGCTTGGGACCAGCACTGTATCCAGTGGCTGGGGTGTGGGCACTGGCTAGAATCGAACCCGGACCACTGAGCCACCAGTGAAATGAGAAATATATCTATATATCTTAAAGTGTCTACTTTTAAATGATGCAAGTCACACTGAAAACAAATATTCTCAGTTTATGTAATCCGTATGAAACCAAGGAGAGGCACAGAATTTCTGTCGCACTTATCTGCTAATAACTGAGAGGGTGCTCGCTGCAGAGCCAAATGGGAGGAGCTGGAGCTCCAGCTCCCCCTCGCAGGAGCTCCAGCTCCCCCTCGCTAGATCTAGTGGGCGGGGCTTCAGACATCATTGGGCCAGGTAGATCGCCGCACAGTTAGAGTCCGTTCGAACTAGATGTACCTGTATCGCACGGTAAGAAAACTGTACTTTAAAGATAAATTTTACATTGAAATGTATATAAAATGTATATCTCACATTTATCGCTGTCTCGACATGACTATGGTTTCTATGTTTTCACACCCTTGAACAGAAACACCCTTAGTTGTTGTTTTTTTCCGCGTAACTAATGCTAGCATTCTCCCATCTCCCATGCTACATTTTTGCATGTGTAGTAGCACGTGTTAAATCTTTCCTGTTGCTATCTTCCTGTCTCCTCTTACATCAGCTCTTTAAGGTGTGAACGCTCCCACGCTCACCTTCCCATTCTCTCTTCATGTCTCTCTCCCCCTCTGTCTCCTTCCCCCTCTCCCCCTAACTCGAGCAAACATCTTGTGATCTGTCTCTGCACGGACACCTCTATCTTCCTCTCCTTTGATTCTTCAGGATCTCACCAGGACATTTACAATGGTTCATGCTCTTTGTAGTAACATATGTCTATAGCCCAGGCGTTTGGTCAAATATATATAAACCCCATCTTTTGCTGTTAATAAACAGAGACCTTTCTGACGGACAACGTGTGTGTGTGTTTGACTGAGTCTCTCCTGTCGCCAGAGAAGCTTACCGAAACACAGCGGACAGACCGAGCAACTCGCCTCTCCTACTACGTAATTTCAGAAAAACTTTATAGTAGTGTTTATATATAATCTTTTTTTTTTTTTTTTTTTTCAGATTAACCTGTACAGATGCATCAGGCAATACTTTTGCGAGGACAGGATCCCCTGCTGTCTATCCATAGATGCACAGTATGCTGCCAAAAAATTTACCTACTGTAAATCGGTTTACAACCATTTGCGTGAGCTCCGGAATCATGTAGCAAATCACATGCGAAATGCAGTTCAAGAAGGAGGTATGTGTGTTGTGAATAATTTTAATTGTAGTACTGTGCGGGTGAGAAACACATCATGCTTGTTGAACCTTTAAGTTTTTGCATTGTCATTTCTTCCTAGCATTTAAATCTTAAATATATTGTTCATTTAATATGTTCTGCTGTTGTGAAACTTTTGGGAATTTTGAATTTCACATACTTATGTTTAAAAAAATTTTTTAAATAGATTTTCTGTATTACATTACTTAATTTCAATCATTATAAATATTAATAACATGTATATAAATACTCTTTACGTGGCAATCAGGCTGCAGGGGCTGGTGTAGAGTCTGTCAGGTATTTGTTCCAGCTGAGTAGTTGCATGTTTAGCTAATAGTTTTTAAATCAGGGCTTTATTTGGTAGAACTTCATGTGTTCTGCTTGGACAGAACAAAACCTTCACCTACACTGGCCTTGGTGTTTGGTGGCAGTGTGGTAAAACAATATATAAAAAAAGGATCTTAATGTTGTTGTGCTCTTGAGCAAAGTGTTTCACCACAAAACCTCAGCATAGGCAATGCATTGTATTAAACATGTAAATGAAACAATTGTGCTAATTTTATTCTTTCTATGTTTTAGATTTTGTCATCATCAAGTGTGGTCTAAAGTGCAGGCAATCACCACATTTTCACTGCTGTTACTGTACATCAACAGTAATTAGACGTGACAGTCTTATTACACATTTTAAAATGTGTAAAAATGTTGAATCGGGACAACCACCATCAGCAGCACCACCACCATCTCCAGCATCAGCAGCACCATCCCCAGCATCAGCGCCACCACCACCATCCCCAGCGTCAGTGGCACCACCTCCATCAGCAGCACCAGGACCACCTCCAGCATCGTCAGCAAAAAGAGTACGCGTCCGGCAGCAAGTCAGGGTGACTTGCACACACTGTGGCATTAAAATAAATCAAAGGAACTTGCTGGTTCATATCAACCGAAGACATAGGCAAAGGGTAGACGTTATTACAGCAAAGCGGATGACATGATGGAAGTCACTCCAGCTGAGTCAGATAGCATGGAGATCACCCCAACCACAGGAATCTATGTATGTAGACACAATGTTTATGTATTGCTTAAATCGTTTATGCATTTACCTTTTCTGTTTTATATAGGTGTTTATAAGCAGAACTTCACTAATTACATTATTATTGGAATCCTTATCTTGCACACAGGACTCAGCGGTGATGAAAAACATTTTGCTGGCCTGTAAGTGGGTGGAGGAGAACCAACACCAATTTGCTGGGAAAATTGAACTGCCAAAGATCCTGAAGATGAAGGAGGAAGATGCATTGTTGGCTATCACAATGCGAGACTTGTTCCTAAACACAATGTTTTATGAAGGTGAAAGGGATGAAGAAGAAATTTGGGCTCCCTTCAGAGAGTTGAGGACATGGACATTTTCTTGCAGGAAGTACGAGACAAAAGAGACATCCATGTGTCTTCTTTACACAACCCTCACTTGTGAATGTACTAGTGGGGTACTGTAATGTAAATATTGATTTTTGTGTTGTGTTTTTGAAATATATTTATTTATTTTAATATATTGTTATACCATTAAAATCTTGTGTGAAAAGAAGTGTTGTGTTCTTGAAATATATTTATAATTTTATGATTCTTATTATGACATTTTGTCTAAATTTAAGATTTATTTTGTGTTTAGATGCACATTTTCCTGTTTTAGGTTAACAGAAACAAATAAATCCAGCAAAAAACTTGTAGGACAGTGGAGTTTGTGACCATTAAATGAAGTTGCATGGCTGGTTTTAGGCTACTGGACTGGTCACTTATTTCCATTTAAAATAATAATAATAAAACGTAAAAAATAGCATAATGTGTAGCCTATCACATAAAGGTGGAGTCTGTTTAAAATTATAGTCAAAATTCAATTTAAATAAACTTCATTATTTATTACATTATTAATCAGATGCTTTAGAATAGTTGATGAATTAAAGAGGGGTGCACAGATAGTTAGCAAACGGTTTTATCCAAAGCGACTTAAAAAGTGAGGAAACTATTCATCCTTATAAGTAGTAAATAAGACAAGCTTACATAAATACAACGTTTAGAAAGTTATTAGAAACACACACATATATAGTGTGAGTAATGTTCGTATCAAGTATTTGCGTAAAACTACACTATTTGTGGGCAATAAAGCATTACTAAAATATTTACGTAATGCCGTTAGTCACAAAAATGGTACTGGCCATGCTGAAAAGAATAAATCCTAATCTTGACAAATATTAGAGAAAGATAAACATTTACTTCCGTTATGGTTGAACCTGCACTGACATTAACATCCACTTGGTGGCGCTTGATAGCGTCTCAAGCCCCGCCCACTAGATCTAGCGAGGGGGAGCTAGAGCTCGTCTCAAGCCCCGCCCACTAGATCTAGCGAGGGGGAGCTAGAGCTCCAGCGAGGGGGAGCTGGAGCTCCAGCTCCTCCCATTTGGCTCTGCAGCGAGCACCACTTGTAATAACTCGAGGCAGGACACGCCCACACGCCAATCACACGGAAATCAGTCAGGGTAATTTACATACTAGGCCACGCCCCCGGACACCGGCCTGATCAACACACACACACACACACACACACAGAGAGACAGGTTTGAAAACACTCAGATTCAGTGAGTTTTCTGCACGTTTTAGAAGATGGCACGTGCTTACACATCCGAGGAAACTCCTGGAAAGTGGGAGGAGTTTACATTTACCTCAGAAGAAGACTGTGTGACTCCGACGACAAACGGGAGCATTTTGAACAGAGAATAGACCCATGCTACACTGGGTAAGTTATTAAGTCTTATATACCTCTTATTCTGATAATATTAAACTAATATTAGTAAATATTTTCCTAACTACATCTAGCTCTTGTTAGCTTGTGTGACACATTGGCTTTCAATGCCATTTATATAGTGTAGGTAAATCATGCTAGCATGCTGCCTCATGTAGCACAAACATGATATTTCCCGGTGGCTAAGCTAATGCCTTATGGAGTTTACAGATGTTTATAAATGTTCTAATGTATTTCACCTTGTTTTGGATAGCTTTAGATTATAGTTGCTAATATGTATTTGGCTCCGTTTTGGTTAGCTTATAACACTGCTATCAGTAATGTTATTTAGCACAAACAAGCTAGTTCCAGGTGGCTAAAATACAGCCTTATGTAGCTAAGTGATGCTTATGAATATTTCTTTGGTGTAAATGTATATAATCCCTTTTGTTTAGCGTGTATTTACAAATGCCTGATAAGATGTAATTGTTTAGAATGTGTTCAATATGTGTGTAATGTCCAATGGATGGTGTTTGCTAATGTCTCAGTTGTAAATGTTTGAGATCCACTACATGGTCTGTTGTCCATCAACAGATATTTGCCCAGCCTATTGCCCATCAAAAATACAGAGGGGCACAAAAATGTATACACACTTTCACAATTGTTATCTATGGCCTTTTTTAAAACTCAAATTGAATTATGGCAGCAGTTTGTAGTATTATCTATCACCATCATTGATGCTGTCATGTGACCTACAGAAGAGAGGTGTATATTTTTCATGTTGAAGTGTGGATACATTTTTTGGTCATCTCTGTATATATTATGCATCCATATTAATTGCACATCCATTTACTCTGAACAGTATAGGCTAAAATTTTTTTATTTATTTGTTTTTAAGAATGTGTCTGCATCACCCTTGCCTTCACCAGCCCCTCACATCAGGACACGCAAGCTCCGTTCAGATGGACCTCTTGTATTTGTGAAGTGGATGGACACACGAGAAGTATCTACATGTTGTACCATCCATTCTGCTTATACAGTAGACGCGGTGAAGATGAGGGTGAAATTACAAGGTACATGGACTACAAAGACATTTCCTGTGACTGCGTACAACCAGCACATGGGGAGTTGATCACTCTGATCAGCTATTACAATACTATACTACACAGCACAAAACAATGAAGTCGTACAGAAATATTTCTCTACACTGCTTGGACATTGCTCCAACCAATGCTTACCCTGCATATATGTTTTGTACAGTTTTTTTTTTATCTTGCACTGTTTTACTCTGAATGTCCGTCTTTTTTCAGTTTTTATTTTGTACTGTTCCTGTTGCAGTTTTACCCTGCATGTATCTTTATCATTAATCTGCATTTATACATAAAATCCTATTAACTATTGGGAAGCTAAACATGAGAATCAGTATGAAACATGAAAAGTTTCTAAAAGTTGCCAATAAATTAATATTGTGATGTGAAATTATTTTTCAGATTGAAGTTATAAAGTGCTCTGGGGTGTTTTGCCAGGCAGAAGTGTGGAGAGCAGCCCGCCTTGCCACCTCTGCTACTGCCATGGTACGGAATCTGCTGCTGGGCACCTTCGAATTGGAGACTGGACCAAATTAAAAAGGTAGCCATTATTGGTGAGTAAATGCATAATGCGTTGAGAAGGGAAAAAAACATAAGTTCACCACTTTAACCATACAGTAGCCTACTTGTATCAATGTTTATTAGCCATCAATGGAGACTGCATAAGGTAGGGCACCCATTATTGTTACTGTATCTGCTTGGTACCTATAATACTAATTCATCGCTTGCTCACTTCTTAATCCTACCTTTCCTCTTCTTAAGCCACATTTCTGGGGTATTGCGCTGTAGGGTGTGTAGTCCTCTATTTTGTAGAACATATAGTGTTGCAAATAACCTCGTGGCACTAATTGTTGTCGTCTGAAGTTTTAATAAATAATAATTTATTATTATTATACTGTCTTATTATTTTTGTCTTCTCTAGATGCTACATTGAAGAAGTGGTCGGCAGCCACCCGAAGGCAGATAGGCACATCTATCAATTCAAAGCTCACGGAGCTGGGAAGATCCACAAAATATATTTTTTTTCTTCCTGTTCAGTTTTTTGTCATGTTTTTGTTCTTTTACTAGTTGATTGTTCTTAAGAAAATAAAAAAATTTAATTTCTACATTTTGGGCTTTTATTTATGTTGTCTAGCAGCTATGGATTTTTTTTACTAATCTAGGTAAACATATAGGTGCATATATGCACACATATATACATGCATATATGTACCTATATATGTGCATATATGTACATAAAATATAGGAAAACTGCCAATTTTATATGTCACATATACTGTATTACTATATAGGTTCATATATGCACGCATATATGCACATATAATATAGGAAAACGGCCAATTTTATATATGTCACATATACTGTATTACTATATAGGTACATATATGTACGCATATATGCACGCATATATGTACATATAATATAGGAAAACGGCCAATTTTATATATGTCTATATAGGTACATATATGTACATATATGTATATATAATATAGGAAAACGGCCAATTTTATATATGTCACATATATTAAAAACCTATATCAAAACCTATATTAAAACATATATGTTTATATAGGTTCTTTCCGTGTGGGTAAGGGCAGAAAAACATCACTGGAAGATGACGAGAGATCACGAAGACCTTCAATGAGCTCAACCCCTGAAAATATGGAAACCATTCCACAACTTGTGCATTATGATCGTTGAGAACCATCCACAACATTGCTTCCAATTACTCGTGTGTCATACGAAACAGTCCAGGCAATCCTCGTGTATGATTTGATCATGTGCCCTGTTGCTGCCAAGCTCGTCCCCAGGCTGCTGACATAGGAGAAGAAGGAACATCACATGTCGAACCTTCACGTCGAGGTTCATTAACGCTGACAAAACTTGGGTGTACTGTACAGTATGTGTAAAACCTTAGGCGAAGCAACAGTCTTCATAGTGGAAGAGCACATCATTTCCATGATCGAAAATTCATTTCCATGCTCATCATCTTTTTTGACATTCGTGGCATTGTGCACCAAGAATTCGTCCCCAGGGGCGAGACCATAAATAGTGAATTCTACTGTCAGGAGGCGAGGACTTTTGGGTTTTCATGAGCTGTATGCCACAATCATCAATATTAAAACAATAAAAGGCTTGAACTACTTCAGTTGTGTGTAATGAATCTAAAATATATGAAAGTCTAATGTTTCCCACACGGAAAGAACCTATATAAACATATATGTTTTAATATAGGTTTTGATATAGGTTTTTAATATATGTGACATATATAAAATTGGCCGTTTTCCTATATTATATGTACATATATGTACATATATGCGTGCATATACAGTATGCATGCATATATGTACCTATATAGACATATATAAAATTGGCCGTTTTCCTATATTATATGTACATATATGCGTGCATATATGCGTACATATATGTACCTATATAGTAATACAGTATATGTGACATATATAAAATTGGCCGTTTTCCTATATTATATGTGCATATATGCGTGCATATATGAACCTATATAGTAATACAGTATATGTGACATATAAAATTGCCCATTTTCCTATATTTTATGTACATATATGCACATATATAGGTACATATATGCATGTATATATGTGTGCATATATGCACCTATATGTTTACCTAGATTAGTCAAAAAAATCCATAGCTGCTAGACAACATAAATAAAAGCCCAAAATGTAGAAATTAAATTTTTTTATTTTTATATTATAACTAGTAAAAGAACAAAAACATGACAAAAAACTGAACAGGAAGAAAGAAATATATTTTGTGGATCTTCCCAGCTCCGTGAGCTTTGAATTGATAGATGTGCCTATCTGCCTTCGGGTGGCTGCCGGCCACTTCTTCAATGTAGCATCTAGAGAAGACAAAAATAATAAGACAGTATAATAATAATAAATTATTATTTATTAAAACTTCAGACGACAACAATTAGTGCCACGAGGTTATTTGCAACACTATATGTTATACAAAATAGAGGACTACACACCCTACAGCGCAATACCCCAGAAATGTGGCTTTAGAAGAGGAAAGGTAGGATTAAGAAGTGAGCAAGCGATGAATTAGTATTATAGGTACCAAGCAGATACAGTAACAATAATGGGTGCCCTACCTTATACAGTCTCCATTGATGGCTAATAAACATTGATACAAGTAGGCTATGGTTAAAGTGGTGAACTTACAGTATAATGTTTTTTTTCCCTTCTCAACGCATTATGCATTTACTCACCAATAATGGCTACCTTTTTAATTTGGTCCAGTCTCCAATTCGAAGGTGCCCAGCAGCAGATTCCGTACCGTGGCAGTAGCAGAGGTGGCCCCACACGGAAAGAACCTATATAAACATATATGTTTTAATATAGGTTTTGATATAGGTTTTTAATATATGTGACATATATAAAATTGGCCGTTTTCCTATATTATATGTACATATATGCGTGCATATATGCGTACATATATGTACCTATATAGTAATACAGTATATGTGACATATATAAAATTGGCCGTTTTCCTATATTATATGTGCATATATGCGTGCATATATGTACCTATATAGTAATACAGTATATGTGACATATATAAAATTGGCCGTTTTCCTATATTATATGTGCATATATGCGTGCATATATGAACCTATATAGTAATACAGTATATGTGACATATAAAATTGGCCGTTTTCCTATATTATATGTACATATATAGGTACATATATGCATGTATATGTGTGTGCATATATGCACCTATATGTTTACCTAGATTAGTAAAAAAATCCATAGCTGCTAGACAACATAAATAAAAGCCCAAAATGTAGAAATTAAAATTTTTTATTTTCTTAAGAACAATCAACTAGTAAAAGAACAAAAACATGACAAACAACTGAACAGGAAGAAAAAAAAATATTTTGTGGATCTTCCCAGCTCCGTGAGCTTTGAATTGATAGATGTGCCTATCTGCCTTCGGGTGACTGCCGGCCACTTCTTCAATGTAGCATCTAGAGAAGACAAAAATAATAAGACAGTATAATAATAATAAATGATTATTTATTAAAACTTCAGACGACAACAATTAGTGCCACGAGGTTATTTGCAACACTATATGTTCTACAAAATAGAGGACTACACACCCTACAGCGCAATACCCCAGAAATGTGGCTTTAGAAGAGGAAAGGTAGGATTAAGAAGTGAGCAAGCCCCAGAATGTGGCTTTAGAAGAGGAAAGGTAGGATTAAGAAGTGAGCAAGCGATGAATTAGTATTATAGGTACCAAGCAGATACAGTAACAATAATGGGTGCCCTACCTTATGCAGTCTCCATTGATGGCTAATAAACATTGATACAAGTAGGCTATGGTTAAAGTGGTGAACTTATAATGTTTTTTTCCCTTCTCAACGCATTATGCATTTACTCACCAATAATGGCTACCTTTTTAATTTGGTCCAGTCTCCAAGTCGAAGGAGCCCAGCAGCAGATTCCGTACCATGGCAGTAGCAGAGGTGGCAAGGCGGGCTGCTCTCCACGCTTCTGCTTGGCAAAACACCCCAGAGCCCTTTATAACTTCAATCTGAAAAATAATTTCACATCACAATATTAATTTATTGGCAACTTTTAAAAACTTTTCATGTTTCATACTGATTCTTATGTTTAGCTTCCCAATAGTTAATAGGATTTTATGTATAAATGCAGATTAATGATAAAGATACATGCAGGGTAAAACTGCAACAGGAACAGTACAAAATAAAAACTGAAAAAAGACGGACATTCAGAGTAAAACAGTGCAAGATAAAAATAAAAAAAAAACTGTACAAAACATGTATGCAGGGTAAGCATTGGTTGGAGCAATGTCCAAGCAGTGTAGAGAAATATTTCTGTACGACTTCATTGTTTTGTGCTGTGTAGTATAGTATTGTAATAGCTGATCAGAGTGATCAACTCCCCATGTGCTGGTTGTACGCAGTCACAGGAAATGTCTTTGTAGTCCATGTACCTTGTAATTTCACCCTCATCTTCACCGCGTCTACTGTATAAGCAGAATGGATGGTACAACATGTAGATACTTCTCGTGTGTCCATCCACTTCACAAATACAAGAGGTCCATCTGAACGGAGCTTGCGTGTCCTGATGTGAGGGGCTGGTGAAGGCAAGGGTGATGCAGACACATTCTTAAAAACAAATAAATAAAAAAATGTTAGCCTATACTGTTCAGAGTAAATGGATGTGCAATTAATATGGATGCACAATATATACAGTACAGAGATGACCAAAAATGTATCCACACTTCAACATGAAAAATATACACCTCTCTTCTGTAGGTCACATGACAGCATCAATGATGGTGATAGATAATACTACACACTGCTGCCATAATTCAATTTGAGTTTTAAAAAAGGCCATAGATAACAATTGTGAAAGTGTGTATACATTTTTGTGCCCCTCTGTATTTTTGATGGGCAATAGGCTGGGCAAATATCTGTTGATGGACAACAGACCATGTAGTGGATCTCAAACATTTACAACTGAGACATTAGCAAACACCATCCATTGGACATTACACACATATTGAACACATTCTAAACAATTACATCTTATCAGGCATTTGTAAATACACGCTAAACAAAAGGGATTATATACATTTACACCAAAGAAATATTCATAAGCATCACTTAGCTACATAAGGCTGTATTTTAGCCACCTGGAACTAGCTTGTTTGTGCTAAATAACATTACTGATAGCAGTGTTATAAGCTAACCAAAACAGAGCCAAATATATATTAGCAACCATAATCTAAAGCTATCCAAAACAAGGTGAAATACATTAGAACATTTATAAACATCTGTAACTCCATAAGGCATTAGCTTAGCCACGGGAAATATCATGTTTGTGCTACATGAGGCAGCATGTTAGCATGATTTATCTAAACTATATAAATGGCATTGAAAGCCAACATGTCACACAAGCTGACAAGAGCTAGCTGTAGTGAGGAAAATATTTACTAATATTAGTTTAATATTATCAGAATAAGAGGTATATAAGACTTAATAACTTACCCAGTGTAGCATGGGTCTATTCTCTGTTCAAAATGCTCCTGTTCTGCGTCGGAGTCACACAGTCTTCTTCTGAGGCAAATGTAAACTCCTCCCACTTTCCAGGAGTTTCCTCGGATGTGTAAGCGCGTGCCATCTTCCAAATCGTGCAGAAACCTCACTGAATCTGAGTGTTTTCAAACCTCTCTCTGTGTGTGTGTGTGTGTGTGTTGATCAGGCCGGTGTCTGGGGGCGTGGCCTAGTATGTAAATTACCCGGACTGATTTCCGTGTGATTGGCGTGTGGGCGTGTCCTGCCTCGGGTCATTAGCAGATAAGTGCGACAGAAATTCTGTGCCTCTCCTTGGTTTCATACGGATTACATAAACTGAGAATATTTGTTTTCAATGTGACTTGCATCATTTAAAAGTAGACACTTTAAGATATATAGATATATTTCTCATTTCACTGGTGGCTCAGTGGTCCGGGTTCGATTCCAGCCAGTGCCCACACCCCAGCCACTGGATGCAGTGTCGGTCCCAAGCCCGGATAAAATGGGAGGGTTGCATCAGGAAGGGCATCCGGCGTAAAACCTGTGCCAAGTTGTAGTGCGGACTGGATATTCCGCTGTGGCGACCCCTTGCCGGGAGCAGCCGAAAGACCAACAACATTTCTCATTTCAGTTAATTTTAATGACGTGTTTCAAAAAGATTTTCAAAAAGACTGAGGTTTCATATATGTGCATATATCCTCATATACTGTATGTGGGCAATTAGGATACCAATTTCATGTGTTCGCACATAAGTTTTTTGCATTTTTTTTAAAGTTAGTTCTTAGTTATTGCCTTGATAATAGTTGCCAAAGTGAGATATGAGCTAAAATGACCAGATCCTGCGAAAGGAGACATATCTTGTACGTACATATAGGGCTTATATGTGGATATAAAGAAGCAATACAGGAGACCTATATGGCCTGTATATGCACATATACAGTGGTGTGAAAAACTATTTGCCCCCCTCCTGATTTCTTATTCTTTTGCATGTTTGTCACACAAAATGTTTCTGATCATCAAACACATTTAACTATTAGTCAAAGATAACACAAGTAAACACAAAATGCAGTTTTTAAATGAGGGGTTTTATTATTTAGGGAGAAAAAAAATCCAAACCTACATGGCCCTGTGTGAAAAAATAATTGCCCCCTGAACCTAATAACTGGTTGGGCCACCCTTAGCAGCAATAACTGCAATCAAGTGTTTGCGATAACTTGCAACGAGTTTTTACAGCGCTCTGGAGGAATTTTGGCCCACTCATCTTTGCAGAATTGTTGTAATTCAGCTTTATTTGAGGGTTTTCTAGCATGAACCGCCTTTTTAAGGTCATGCCACAACATCTCAATAGGATTCAGGTCAGGACTTTGACTAGGCCACTCCAAAGTCTTCATTTAGTTTTTCTTCAGCCATTCAGAGGTGGATTTGCTGGTGTGTTTTGGGTCATTGTCTTGCTGCAGCACCCAAGATCGCTTCAGCATGAGTTGACGAACAGATGGCCGGACATTCTCCTTCAGGATTTTTTGGTAGACAGTAGAATTCATGGTTCCATCTATCACAGCAAGCCTTCCAGGTCCTGAAGCAGCAAAACAACCCCAGACCATCACACTACCACCACCATATTTTACTGTTGGTATGATGTTCTTTTTCTGAAATGCTGTGTTACTTTTACGCCAGATGTAACGGGACACGCACCTTCCAAAAAGTTCAACTTTTGTCTCGTCGGTCCACAAGGTATTTTCCCAAAAGTCTTGGCAATCATTGAAATGTTTTTTAGCAAAATTGAGACGAGCCTTAATGTTCTTTTTGCTTAAAAGTGGTTTGCGCCTTGGAAATCTGCCATGCAGGCCGTTTTTGCCCAGTCTCTTTCTTATGGTGGAGTCGTGAACACTGACCTTAATTGAGGCAAGTGAGGCCTGCAGTTCTTTAGATGTTGTCCTGGGGTCTTTTGTGGCCTCTCGGATGAGTTGTCTCTGCGCTCTTGGGGTAATTTCGGTCGGCCGGCCACTCCTGGGAAGGTTCACCACTGTTCCATGTTTTTGCCATTTGTGGATAATGGCTCTCACTGTGGTTCACTGGAGTCCCAAAGCTTTAGAAATGGCTTCATAACCTTTACCAGACTGATAGATCTCAATTACTTTTGTTCTCATTTGTTCCTGAATTTCTTTGGATCTTGGCATGATGTCTAGATTTTGAGGTGCTTTTGGTCTACTTCTCTGTGTCAGGTAGCTCCTATTTAAGTGATTTCTTGATTGAAACAGGTGTGGCAGTAATCAGGCCTGGGGGTGACTACTGAAATTGAACTCAGGTGTGATAAACCACAGTTAAGTTATTTTTTAACAAGGGGGCAATCACTTTTTCACACAGGGCCATGTAGATTTGGAGTTTTTTTTCTCCCTTAATAACGTAAACCTTCATTTAAAAACTGCATTTTGTGTTCAATTATGTTATCTTTGACTAATAGTTAACGGCTTTTGATGAGCAGAAACATTTAAGTGTGACAAACATGCAAAAGAATAAGAAATCAGGAAGGGGCAAATAGTTTTTCACACCACTGTATGCACCTCAATGTTGCCTATATGTGGCATATATACGCATATATATTATCATATATATGCATATATACTGCATATAGGTTTCATATATGCGTATATATCCTCATATAGGTGTGGATATATGCACATATATACTGCATATAGGTTTCATATATGCGCATATATCCTCATATAGGTTCTTTCCATGTCAGTACATTACAGAAAATAATGAACTTTATCACAATATGCTAATTTTTTGAGAAGGACCTGTACAGGGTCATGGGGGCCTGGAGCCTATACCACCCTGGATGGGTTGCCAATCAACCACAGGACACACACAAACACATTCATTCACCTGCTGAGGGCAAATAGGAAACAATAATTAGACAATCTGCATGTCTTTGGACTGTGGGAGGAAAACAGAGTACACGGAGGAAACCCGCCAAACACAGGGAGAACAGGTGCCCTTGTTCAGTCCCTTGTTATTTCAAGACTGCACTACTGCAACTTAATCCCGGCCAGTTTGTGCACCATTTGTCCTTAGAAGCAGATCCAGAATGTAGCTGCATGGCTCGTTTTCAACTTTCCTAAATTCTCCCACACCACCCCACTGGCTTCCTGTAGCTGCCCACATCAAATTCAAAACACTGATGCATGCCTACAAAGCTAAAAACAGCCCTGCACCTGCTCACCTCTCAGCTCTAATCACAGCCCGCACTGCACCACGTTCCCTTTGATCCTCCAGCACCGCTCGGCTGGTCCCACCATGTCTGAGGAGTCGGGGAAGACATGCATTTAGACTCTTTTCTGTTCTGGCACCTACTGTAGGTGGTTAAAGGAAATTTCTCTAGATGTCTGTACAGCTGAGTCTTTGGCAATCATTCAGTGACGACTAATGACCTACAGTATGTGTTTCTGGGTTAACTTCCCCCACCCTCACCCAAAACAAAATAAATAAAAATAGAAATCCTTCCCAATACTGTATGACTGATGGTACTTTTAGCTTTTAATTAGTGGTTCTTTGTAAGGATATATTGAATGACGAAAACCTCAAAAAATGTATCTGACCATTCTCAGTAAACCTCTCCCATCAACAAGGCGTTTCCATCGGCAGAATTGGACGTGTTTTGAGCTTGATGAGCGGATGCATAGATGTACAGTATATGTGCTGCTTTTTAGGATATAAACACTATATTACAAAGCTTTAACACAGATAAACCTTTATTTTTCTGTAGAATACAATAATATCATCATTTTATAGTATAAAATGATATACCTTGGCTGACCAGTTACTGTAACTTATTTTATTCTATTTTAACAACCGTATAGAACTAATAAAATTTACAAAAATCCACCAAACTTAAACAGTTATTCTCCAGCAAAGTGTTTTCGTGACCATATTAATTTGCACAATTCTCAGTCATGCTTTTTTAATTGCTGAATTTTGCCCTCGTGGCGGCTGATCTCGTCTTTAAGACGATCGATCTCCTTCTGGTGATGGCTGATTTCTTCCTGATGATGTTGTTTGAGAGCAGCTATCTGTTCCTTCTCCTTTTTCCTATGACAAACAAGAATGCAAAGACATGAATGAGGAGTCAGCTCAGAGTTTCATTACAAAATGTATACAAGATTAATTATTTATTATGGCTACTTCAGTGCAAGTAAGTGTGGTTCACAGTTACAAAGTCTTGTTCAATGCACAGAAAGAGAAAATCCCCACACAACTCACCTGAAGTACATCTCTTCCTCAGCGGCCTGCTTCTTTCCGAATGCGCCTCCTGCCTCCCTGACTGAGCCACCGCCTCCTCCTCCCTTTCCTGCTCCTTTCCCGAGCTCTCCCAGCTTTCACATGCAACAGAAAAAAAAATTACATTACATACTCACTGTGCAACTTGCTATTGCAGAAACAGTCACACCACACCACAGTGCTGATGAATTCTTGATTCTGATTGGTCAGAATGTGCTGATCAATTTTCTATAACAGCAGCTCTAGCCGTGATCCTTGCAGGACTTCCAGGTACGAAAAACAGATTTGATTATGGTCTCCCATAGTCTCCCAGCCGGAAAAGTCTTCAGGGTAGAGATGGTTTGTGCTTTGCAGTTTTTCTTTGGTCAGATAAGTGATAACATGAACTTGTTGAAGTGCATTATTTTTGTATTACATCACAGTTTGGAATGTGTTATTCTGCTTATACTGCAGAAATTTGTAAATGATTAAAATTTTCAATTGATTAATGTACAAATGTTGTTTAGTTACACTTATTGTTGTGGAAATATTAGAGGCAAGTTTTTTTTTGAAAAAAAAATTTTTTTTAAGAAAATAATTATTTAGTTTATGTATCATGTATGAAAACATTCAGATTTTTTTTTTTTAATTGCCAGTCAACCATTAGCAAATTAAAATGTATAATCATTGAAAAAGTGTTGCGCTATAAGAGTGATAAAACACTTCCAAACACGATATTATAGGAAACTAATCAACATGAGATTAGAGACTCTGTTATCCCTATCCTGAAGTTGATTGTTTAAATTTTCCTATAAAGCCCTTTTCGGCCATTGTATCCGTACAAATTGCCACGTCATCAATCTCTCAAAGCATCTGTCATTAGACACAGGTCAATGGTCACAACTCTGCCCATGTTGCTGCCTCACCGCTGTGTAGAGTTCCTGCTGTGGTGGTGGTGGTGGTGGTGTTGGTGGTGGAGGTGGCTGAGTAAAAAGGGCCATGTGGCACAAAAAGCCTTTAAAGAATTTGTTCTGAGTTTCCTGCATGTCCTTCCACATCGCCATCTGCATGGACCGCTCCTGCGTCTCATACTCCCTCGCTTCTTTGCGAAGCATGTCCTCGTACTCTCTCTGCTCTTTAATGCGGACAGACTCTCTTTCGTTATAGTCTCTTTCCATGTTGGTCAAGAGCCTGCGTAAGGCCTCGGAAGGCTGCAGATGCCGGACCTTCCCTCTTGGTCGTTTTTTTGGCGGCGGAGTAGAAGGGAATTCTGTTGGAAAATGAACAAAAACAAAACCAGAACTTTCGATTAGCTGAACTAGTAGTGAAGCATCATGCTGAATCCTTACCCATGTTGCCAAATATGATAATTGTAAGTAAATTTGGGATTTTTTTGGCACTTAAAATTTTATTGAGTTGCTGCAAATTGTATTTTTTTAGGCCTGTGATTTTTTTTGTATCGTTATTCTATACATTTTACAATTTTATAAATATGTTGTTTAGATATCACACTTTTTCAATTCTAAACAAATGTAGCAAATATTTTTTCATACCACAGGGGATGCTGTGCTAAAACTATATTATGTTATAACTTTATTTTAATCTTATCCAATTTAACATTCATAAATATTAAACATTTGAGACCTTTGTGTTTGGCCTGTATTAATGACAATTCTAAACTTAATTTAAAATTTATTGAGGACTCAAAAAGTAAAAAAAAAAAAAAAAAGGTGAAATGATATACATTCTTAACTGATTTAATGTAATTAGTTTTTCTTTCATTTTCAATCCACAAAAAAAAAATAAAAGTTATGCATATTATAATTGGTGTTCCCAAATTGCCTGTAGTGTGAATATGTGCGCGAATGTTGACCAGAGGTCCTACCACAGTCGTAAAAAATGTGGGAGGAAACCGGAGTACCCAGAGGAAACCCACCAAGCACAGGGAGAACATGCAAATTCCATGCACACAAAGACGGGAATCGAGCCTGGGCGGGAATCGAACCCGGATCCTGGAGGTGCAGTAAAACAAAAACCTAACACATCTTTAACATTAACGGTGGCACTAAGTCTGTTTGTACAACGTAACTCACCTGGGCGACTTTCTTCTTGTTCCTCCTTCACCACAACGTCCATCGTTTCTTCTTCCGAAGTGATCCCGTCCTCAGGATCCACATTAGACAAGTCCTTTCCATCCTCTGACTCCGTTTTGCTCGGGCATCCGCTCCCCCAAATCGACTCACACAAGTCGAAGTACGGCCAGTGCAGCGTCCCTCTATTTCCATACCGCTCCTTTATAGTGAGGTAGGTTTTCCGCAGACTTTTCAGTTTGCTAATGATTTGGGGTTTGCGCCAGTGCACACCTCGCTTCTGCAAGGTAGCGGCCATGTTTTGGTACACGACCCCGTCCCGTACCGTCCCCTTGATCTTACTCAGGATCTTGTCCTCGGCTCGAAGGGACAGCAGCTGCCTGATTTCAGCGTCAGTCCAATTTGCAGACATTCCTCCCAACAACACTATTCTCTCTTCTCAATCCCTGGTCCCTTTTTGCCTTTTAATGTAAGTTTCAGTGGGAACGGACCTAAGCCGGACCTCGAAGCAATAACGGATCATCATCAACACGACGGTACAAGTCTGAATACAGTCACATTAACGGATAGGCACGTACAAGACTACGACTTAGTGACGCAAGGACGTCGTTGCGGAAGTGACGATAAAAAGCTGCGACAAAGCGCTACATTCAATAAGGCAAGCGCTAGCGAATGGTCAGTTTGCTAAACGCCCTTGTGAACTGACCGTTTATGCAAGCGGTTTTGCAACAAATAAAGACTGCGAATGGGGAAATAGATTCTTTTTTGTATGGTTTCAAGGCTTAATAATTGTGTTGTTTACTTCTTTGCTTATGTCTTTGTATTAGGATATGTTACACAACTCGAACATGTTAAATTAACGTGTACAAGAAAATTATTAATTCGCTTTTTTGAATTAGTGAGAATCTTTAGGGAGAAAAAAAGAACGACTTCGTAAACGCGTTCGTTATTGAACGTACCACAGAACAAACACCATTTCCGTCATCTTCACCCCTTCGACCAATCAGAATGAAGAATACTACTGCGTCACTGCAAAGTGGGCGTGGCTTAACAACGACCCTAACGTTTAACAAATCTGACATTGAGCACACAAGTGTTTAATAAGCACATCGCTGCTAACAGATTATACTATTAAAATAATAGTATTCATCAAAAGACATAAAAGTACGTGAGAAATGTATAGTTTTAAGGCAGTGAGATAAATAAAAAATAGAAATATGTCAAGTGCGCACTGAGGATAAATGACTGCACATTACAAGACTGTTGATTTTTTTTGCGAAAACGAATTTAAAAAACGACTACCTGTTCAGACGACATCCTGACGTGTGCGGTAAAGACGCTCCTCAGTCTTGGAGTGAAAAACCTCCACATTATTAATATGCCCGGACAAGTTCACGCTCGTGCCCGTGTGTACTGTATTGGTGTGTGCGCGTGAACGTACAGAAACTGGGAGAAACCATTCCACAGAAGGGGAGTGGAGGGGGGAAATGGGGCTGACGTCATCTCCAGTCATATATCATGAGCTCAGTCAGAACATTTAAGTGATTTGTTTATATTTTTTGATAAACGATGAGTGTTAATACTCGTTTTGAAGAACAAACTAGCTCTTTATGTTCTGTAGGTTTTGGATAAGAATGGTTTAGACCACGCGAGGTTTTGAACATGTCACGAGACGCACAGAAACAGAAGTACAACCAGTTAAACACCATTCATATAATAATACTTATAAGGATTCATTATGTAATGATTAATAAATATTTTATTTGAAAATCTTTGGGGAAAATAATAAAAGCAAACAACCTTGCAGTCGAAGTATCTATATGAACATCATGAACATACATCTCATGGCATTATTGGGCTTGTAGTGAATTTTTTTAACTGGTCTTTTTCTGCTTTAGAATACTTTTACCTTAAATAAGAATTTGGACAAAGACGTTTGATTTATTTTTGGCTTTTATGAACATCACAGTGTTGGCAACTTGAGACACACAGAGCAAATTTCACCTTTTGTTAGTCATCAGCAGGCTTCTGAATTATTAAGGCCCAAATACTATGACACCACCATAAAGACAACCTGAGTATGACGTGATCGCTATCGCTCGCATCAATACTGATGTTTTAATAGTGCTGATGTTATAATGGCCGGAGACCCTCTTGTTATTTTTTCAATCAGCTGAAACCTTTTGGAGGTTTAACATGCTCAAAAACTGAGCATTTTGCTGAGCATTCACAGGCGATTTTGCTGCATAGCTCATACACACTTGAATATATGCATGTGCTACTAGTTACACTCATTATTCAATTTTAACAATTGTCATTGTTGCAAAGCAGCTTTACACAATCAAAAGAATTATTTAAGTCTGTATGGAATGTGAATGTGCATGAATCAAAATGAGCAGATAGTCCCTGGTGAGCAAGCCGAGGGCAACAGTAGCAAGGAAAAACTTCCTGAGATAGTAATAGAAAGAAACCTTGAGAGGAACCGGACTCAACAGGGAACCCATCCTCATCTGGGTGAAACAGGAATCAGGAATTGATCTGCATTTATACTGTGTGTTAGGTGGCAGTGTTAATTAATGTTAATATGGAGTCCAGTTAGTTATTGGGGACTCAGGTAAACTTGGGAGGAAATTCCAGTCTTGAACTATCGAGCAACTGCAGCCAAGTCAAGTCTTCAGAGAAACAGCTGTCAACACCGGTCGAGGCCATAACCGTCTTTATGGTAGAGTGAAACCACTCCCAGACACATCCCAAAGAGACATCCATGTGACGAGACCTCCAACCAGAAGCGGGGCACCAGGATGGGTCAGATAGGTCCGGGGGGCAGAGGGAGTCTGAGTCAGTGGCAGCTCAGGAATGACATGTGTAGCTCGACAGAGAGAGAGAGAGAGAGAGAGAGAGAGTGAAAGGGGGAGACAGGGAGAGAGAGGGAAGAGAAAGAGGGGGAGAAAGAGAAGAAGAGGAGAGATGGCGGTTAGGTATGATCATAGTCACATAATGTATAATGTGAATGTATATTTACTGTAGAGTGCAAGCAGGGACTCCGGCAGGACTAACTATGACAGCATAACTAAAAGGGAGAGCCAGAAGGAAACACAAACATGAGGGGGAACTGAGATGTAAAGCAAACAATCACCTCACCATCAACAAACCTGAGTGATCAAATGAGAGTGAGGAAGACAGCATCTAAACATACCAGTTCACCATAATACTCTACGTCCATGAGTCTCCCAGATCTGCTCCTTTACCTAAGGCAAATCTATTTATAAAAATGCTTGGCTAAATAAATAAGTTTTTAGCCTAGACTTAAACACTGAGACTGTGTCTGAGTCCCGAACACTATTTGGATGACTATTCCATAATTTTGGGGCTTTGTAAGAAAAAGCTCCGCCCCCAGCTGTAGTTTTCATAATACGCGGTACTGACAAGCAGCCTTGCATCCTTTGATCGAAGTAGACGTGGCGGATTGTAAGACACTAGCAGTTCGCTCAGATACTGCGGCGCGAGACCATTTAATGCTTTATATGTCAAGAGTAGTATTTTAAAATCAATGCGAAATTTCACGGTGAGCTAATGAAGTGAACATAAGGTAGGTGTGATGTGCACGCATCTTCTGGTTCTAGTGAGGACTCTCGCTGCTGCATTATGGACTAGCTGAAGCTTGTTTATGCATCTAGTTGAACATCCAGACAGTAAGGCATTACAATAGTCCAACCTAGAGGTGATAAAAGCATGAACTAGTTTTTCTTCATCATTTAGCAACAGTATATTTCTTATCTTGGCAATATTTCTGAGGTGAAAGAATGCTATCCTGGTGATATTATCTACATGAGCTTCAAATGAAAGGCTGGAATCTATAATCACGCTGAGGTCTTTTACTGTTGCACTTGATGGAACAGAAAGGCAATCTAAAGTTACAGTGTGATCTAAAATCTTACTTCTAACTGAATGCGGTCCTATGACTAGAACTGTCTTATCAGGATAAAGCAGAAGGTAGTTAATTAGCATCCAATCTCTTATGTCCTGCACACATTGCTCAACTTTAGTAAGCTGTTTTTTCTCATCTGGTTTTGCTGAGACATATAACTGTATAACAATGAAAACTAATACCATGTTTACTGATTATGTTGCCCAGAGGAAGCATGTAAAGGGAAAAAATCAGTGGACCTAAAACTGAACCTTGTGGAACACCAAACTCCACTAGAGAACATGCAGAATAATCACCATTTAAATCTACATACTGATAACGATCGGTCAAATAGGATCTGAGCCAGGAGAGGGCTGTACCCTTAATTCCTACTACAGTGCTAATCTGTGAAGAAGAATACTATGATCAGTGGTGTCAAAAGCTGCACTGAGGTCGAGTAATACAAGCATAGTTACACAGCCCTGATCAGAGGCCATTAGAAGGTAATTTACTACTTTAACGAGTGCTGTATCTGTGCTGTGATGAGGTCTAAATCCTGATTGATACAGTTCATGTATGCTATTTCTATGTAGATATGAGCATACTTTAGCTGCTCTGCTACTATCTTTTCGATAAAAAGGGGAGGTTTGATATTGGCCTGTAATTGGACAGCTGACAGGGGTCCAGGTCAGATTTCTTAATAATTGGTTTAATAACTGCTAATTTAAAAGATTTTGGAACATACCCAATGCTGAATGGTCTTATTTCTAGTTAATTTGGCTACGGTGTTAAATAAAAATCTAGGATTATTTTTGTTATTTTCTATAAGAGTGGAGAGATACGTTGATCTAGCTACACTATATTTCAGGATACTCTCCTTCCATGCTATTTGAAATACTAACAATTTAGTTTGACGCCATTTACGTTCTAATTTCCGAGCGGTCTGTTTTAAAGTGCGCGTGTGATCGTTATACCAGGGAGCGAGTTTCTTATCTCTAATAATTTTTTTTTTAACTGGAGCTAAATTATCTAAGGTATAACGGAACATTGACTCTAAATATTCATTCGCCTGATCGAGTTCTGTGGAGTCAGACGGTGATCTAATCAAAGTTGGTAACTCTGGGAGATTACTGGTAAAGCTCTGTGTGGTAGTTGATGTGAATGTACGTTTAATACGGTAGCACGGTGCTGCGCGTACATTATCACTATAACACACTTTAATTGAGACAAGATAGTGATCTGATATAACTTAAGACAGTGGAATTGGGAATAAATTTATGAGTGGGTCCTACAGTAATACACACTGATTTACTCCTAAATGCTTTATTGGACATAAATGCTTTAACCAGAGGGTCTTCGGACTCTCAAAATGAATATTAAAATCTCCAGCAATTACGCTTTGTCTACAGAAACGACTAGGTTTGAGAGGAAATCTGCAAATTCACAAAGAAATTCAGAGTACGGTCCCTGGAGGTCTGTAAATGATGATTAGCGGGATCGACTGAGCTGACTTCATATTTGTAGCTACACTTGTTATATTACTATAGAGAACTTCAAATGAATTCAATGTGTGTCGGTGTTTTTGTACGATAGTCAGATTATCATTGTAAATAACTGCGACGCCTCCTCCTCTACCAGTTAACCGAGGCTGGTGTATGTAGCTGTATCCAGGATGACTACCTTCATTTAGAGCTACATACTCATCCTGTTTAATCCAGGTTTCAGTTAAACAGAGTATCAAATTTCTGATCCGTGATAATTTCATTAACAATAACTGCTATAGATGCAAGAGATCTAATATTTAACAGTCCTAGCTTCAGATCAGAGGTACCGGCTGTGCATTCAGTGTGATCCGAGTTCGTGGTATCTATGTTAATTAAATTACTAAAACAGACTTTCTGAGTCTTTCTACATTTTTTGGTCATTAGGCCAAAAATTTTTCCCTATGAATGTTATGGACTCAACTCAACATGAAGTCAGATATTTTAGTTTGTTTGCAAAAAACCCATACAATGGACACACATTACATACACTACACAACACTACATACAGTATGCACAGTGCACAAGCACCTGCACCATCGGCATTCACGCACACCAAAAAGACATTTCCAGGTGTGATGATGCCTTAAACTTGTGCCAAAAAGTGGCTCATGGTGTCTTGTGTGACATCATATTCAGTAACATTACCATCTAGGGCTTTTTAGAGGTCATGTTGGGAGCAGCCGAAAAACCAACAACACCAACATGCTCAAAAGGCAAAAAGGTTGTGTGGTGCACCTGGGCAGCAATGGCTTTTTGAAGGTCTTAACATGCTCAAAAAGCACACAGTTTGTGCGCTTGGCGAGGTCCCTGAGTCCCCGCATTGTAGCTTGCAACTATATTTCCAATTGTTGTAAGATTTCTCCCTAATTTAGTCGTGTCCAATTCCTCCCAATCACTAGGGGAGCTATTACAACTCAGTCTGGAGGGCCAAAGACTATCACGTGTTTCCTCCAAACCTGTTTCCTCCGAACCACGTAATGGCAGTCTTCTGAGTCAACCGCATCTTTTTGAATAGCTTGCTCACGCACCGCTGGGGGCAACGTAACATACTCGGAGGGCAGCGCTATCTGCTCCCTCCTGCTTACGGACACCCCCGATTGGCTGTAGAGCCATGATTAATGTGAGAACTAAGTACCTCTCATCCTTCCCCTCTGAGAGAGCTCGGCCAATCAGCTCTCTCTAGAGACCTTCGGCACGCGAGAATCGTACTCGCGATCTCCGGATGATAGGGCGAGCATTTTACCACTGCGCCACTCGGAGGCCCAAATAGTTATAAACAAAGTAACTAAGTGATCAATAACACCATGTAGATACACATTTTCAGTCAAATACTAACCCTATCCACTTTCCATTATGGCAGCATAAAGGTATCACTGACCTTCATAACCTATTTCAAAATACCCAGTTCACTGCCCGAACAAAAAACAACTACACTCTAGTATTTCATTGAACTGTTTTTTGCCTTGATCATGGCGCACATTCACATTTCGATAAGTTATGTCACAACATCCAGGGTCATGTTAATTTCTCTCCAAGATCTTGTATTGATAATGGGAGAGTTGGCCTTCTACGGAAAGTTATTGTTGTCTACAGAGTACATTGTTGTCACAACCAGAAGATTGCCAATTCCAATCTGGCAAGGTTGCTTAAGAAATGAGAAGCTCCTGTGGTACTGTGGTATCACTGTGTTAGTAATAAGTTATGCAGTGTCACAACTATTATTACCATCCAGAGTGACAATAATTTCTCTCCAAGATCTTGTATTGAGGATGAAAGAGTTGACCTTCTACAAAGTCTTTTTTCAATCCAAAAATAATGTCTTTATGCTCCCTGTATGACTCCTTTGCAGTATGAGTCCTACGAATCCTGGCATTGTCATCGTGGAATATGCCTGTGCCATCAGGATTAGAAAAAAAAAATTGATGGAAAAATCTGGTCATTCAGTTTGTTCACAGGATATGTCTTCTGACATGGATGTTTAAGAAATGAGAAGCTCCTCACCGCATCAGTTAGTGTTAAGTAACTTATTGGCAGTTGAAATATATTACATAGACTGCACCATTAAACAGGGAAAAATCTGGTTAGAGATTTGACCACTGTTCATAGCAGAAGTGCTTTGTAGTGCTCATTTACAGCTGTTGGTTTCTTACAGTAGCATGGACCAAATATTTAAGCATGGTCCACAAATTTTTTACAGTTCAAAAGCTAACATTAGCCTACTTTATTATTTTACAGCTATCTTTGATGTGGCTAATTGCCCTGTTATAACATCCAGTTTTGTCCAAATTTCAACCATCTAGCTGATGAAGAATTTTCACATAGTTCATTATTCCGTCCACCAGTTCCACTGGCAGCAAAACAGATCCAAAGCATGATGCTCCCACCATCATGTTTTATCAGTTCTTGTTTTACCCTTACTTCTCCAAACGTACATCTGGTCAAAATCTTTCATCATAATATTTTATCTTTGTCCAACCTTGCAGGCTTTGGTTGAGATTTCAGGTGTTGATTTTGGAGCAGGGGCTTCTTTCTTGCACGGCAGCCTTTTGGTTCATGGTGATGTAAATCTTATTTGACTGTAGACAGTAACACTGGGATTTCAGCAGCTTGCAGTTCCTGACAGGCCTGTGCTTTGGTGATTTCTGGGACGTTCCTAAATAATTTCCTCTCAGCTGATAGTAACAATTGCTGCTTCTTGTTGAAACTGTTTCGTGAAATACGAATTTACCTTCTAAACAACAAAATCACATGAGCATGCAGCTGGTCTAGTTACGTTTCCTCATACATGCAGATGCCACTATGTCTCCTCAGAAATAGCTCCGATTTTTGAAAAGAGCGTAAATTAAAAAAAAAAAAACTAAGTGATTATACACATAACAGGTACTTCGTTATAGTACAGCTCACTGTGCCACGGAAACAAAAAAAATACAGAACTGCAGCAGTAATGTGGAGCCAATATTACATTATCATGCTCTTGTCATCTTCTTGTACCCCGAGAGATGGTGTGACCAATTGAGCAGAGGTGTTAAGAGGATAAGCAAGTGCATGGTCAAGTGCTTTGAGATAAATGAGTTCTGGTGGGTTTTTTTTGTTTTAGTATCAGCCAAAACACAGTATTGGAGCCGATTTTATTCATTTTATACTACTGTATACATATAATACCGAAAATGTGTGTATCAAAGAAGCTACTTCTGAATTTTACACAACATGGAAGTGACCAATCTTGCTTCCCTAAACATTTCAAGTTGATAACTTCAGCCGTTTTGGAGAGGTGATTTTACATGCTCCCCAAAATGGCAATGTTCAGCATTATACTTTTTCACTTTAAAGAATAATTCCTTTGAGTATTAATACTAAAATTGGCGTAAGCTTCTAGAAGCATTTGACCTGTTATTATTGTTGCTTAAACCATGTCAAATTTCATATCAAACTCATACATTTATTCAGGTTGTCTTTTCACATGAAATCTATATTGGCCAAATTTCATCTGAATGACAAATACGATCATTGAAAGATTTGAACTCAGGAAAGTTACGGACACTACATAGAAGGGCAAATGCTAACAAATGTGTTTTTATCTGATAAAAATGTGTATGCATATTTACCAAAAAAAAAAAGATGGCATAATACAGTATATTCTAAAAATTGAATTTATACATGTTTTAGCACTACTACTGAGCAGTGCTGGAATGTTACAGGCACACTGAGCTGACCTTGTGCCTCCCTTTTAACTATCTTATCATGCCTTCCACCATGATGCTGCACTGTGTACTTCAGTGTTAAAGGCACAAAGAACTGGGCCTGCTTTGAGAGTGAATCCGGCTTTACCCTAGTATTAGATCAGTGTTCCTACGCAAGTGGCTTAGGAAGGAAGAATTTGGATACTCTTTCTCAATGAACCATATAGAAAATGTGTACAATACCAATTAATTTCAGTTGAAATAATAACAGAAGGACACCTTTGCTGTGAAGGGTTTTATTTATTTTTATATATGGGAATGCTCACAAACATCAGATCGACCATGGAAAACATGGAAAGCGATGACCTCCAAGGCGAGTTTTACTTGCAGGGTGGCCAAACCTGAAATTGCTTTAACTTACAAAGAACACTAAATAATGCAATATAGAAAGAGAAAACTCCTGAGATGTCAAAACGTATCCAACAATTTCTCATTAAATCCTTGTCTTCTTAATCCTCTTCCTAAGCCTTGATTGGCTCCATCCTGCTCTTCTAATGCTTTCCATTTTCTTTATCCTGACCCGTTCTGGATTATATGAGGGGATTTTTTTTTTATTTCAGCATGCAAACATTAATCAATTACAATGAAAGCCTTCTTCTCAAGGCAACGTCTGTGACTTGAAACACAGAAATACATTTAGAAACTGAGGCCGGTCGATCACGAGCAACAAGGCTTCCCTGGAACGTTAACACTTTTCGATTTCATCGAACATAGACATGGAAAAATGGACTGGATAATTTCATGACTTCCCACACAAACACACACTCAGTCATGTAACTAGAGGCACCCAAAATAAAAAGGACCTAAACTGTAAAAATTTCAACAGATTTCTAATTACTTTTAACATTTCTTACTCGTATAAGTTTCTCTGGAATAAAAAAAAAAACTGAAATTAACTGTGTATTTACAGATATAGTCACAATCTTTTTAAATCCTAATGAAACCCAAATGCTCAAATTATTCAAAAGTAAAACTTGAACAAGAAAGGCTAGGCCCTTTTTGTATAGTGTTCCTCATCAATGATGAGGTTAAACGAGGTACTTTACCCTCATGCTTTCTCTCTCTGGGAAAAAATGATAAATTAAGCCTATAATATCAAGAAAATCGTCACTGCTGGGTGGAAACCTTGTATGTCCCTATTTGGTCTTTTTTACATATCTCAAAGATATTAGTTTCCCTTTATGTCTACCTGTGGGATTTACAAATATTTAATCAATGAAAATGATCAAGATTATCATCATTGTGACTAAATCTCATAACTCCACTGGAACTTCAAACTGCCTGCAGGTTTTTTTTTTCTTCCTGACATACACATCATAGGTTTCGACCCATCAGCTAGAATGTGGAAAATATAATTATTAACGTTTGGATGCAATTTGAGAAAGAGAGAACATGTCATAATTAAAAAAAAGTATGAACCTTCTCGAGTCCTCTTTCCTCCATTGCTTATGATTATACACAAGTCCAGTTAAAGTCAACAGATTACAAAATTTGTGAAACAAAACGTCAAACTTTAAGGACCTAGAAGACAACTATTAAGAGAGAGAGATACTTTCTTCAGACAGCCAGAAGTGGCCAACGCAGGCCCTTCCTGTGAGGCGCAGATGGTGAATGTGGCGCCCTCTGGTGGAGCTGTCAGTCTTGTTTATTTGCATCTTTGATGGCCCTGAGCCGCTCCAGCAGCGGAGGGTGTGAATAGTGCCACATCGAGAAGAGCCAATCCGCCACCGGGAAGCCCAGGTTGTCTTTGTTTAGCTTGATGAGGGCCGAGCAGAGCTCAGTCGATCGGCCCATGGCTCTTGCGAACGCGTCTGCTTGGAACTCGAATCTGCGACTCAGCACAGTCAGGCAGAACGTCAGCAGCTGGAGAAATGAAATATAATTGAGGAGCAAGGAAAGAGAGAACATTAGGTCCAATTATTCAGTCTGAAGATGCCCAACTGTCCAAATCAATGAAAAAGACTTACTGTATTGTCTAATATAAATCTACGTTAATCATTTAAAATTATACATTTTGTCACATTTATTTAAATTCTCAGGTCAAGCAGCTTTCAGCAACATAATAAACAATAAGCTATAAATAAGCATGGACTAAATATTTACAATGTTATAGGAAAATAATCAATAACCAGTTGGTATGATGTGGTGTCACATAAGAAGTATCTTACGCAATGCACCCATCATGCATCCATTTATTATACCTCATTGTATGGGGAGAAGATGAACTGGAAGATGATCAGGAGCCCGATGAGAGTCGGCTGGCTGTCGTAGAAGCCAAAAGCCATGAAGAGCTCTTTCCGGCCAATCAGAACAGCGAACAGGAAAAAGCAGAGGAAGGAGTTCACCTGTAAAGGTCAAATGAGAAATAAATTCCAGGTGGACTTTGGTTTATTCAGGACATGATAAATTGTTCCGACAGGCTGTGTTCAGCTCCCCAGAGGAGTCTCTGTCTGTGTCCTGAATTATAACGTTTAAAAGATGCAGGATCTGCTTGAAAAAGAGAAACGAAAAAAAAAAAGAAAAAAAACAGAAACTGAAATCACAGACATGAAACATTAGATTAAAGTATCTAGGAGGAGGTGTTCAGTGAACGATAAAAGTACAAGTATGTATCATTATCATTGTTGCATGGATTATTTTCAGCAAGACTGAAGAAATAACACATACTCAGTTTAACACTAGTTGAAAATCTCAGGTGTTATCTGCACATAATTTCTATCTCACCTGGCTAATGATGATGTGCTTCACGGTGTGGCCCAGTTTCCAGTGTCCCAATTCATGGCCAAGAACCGCCAGAACCTCAGAGTTACTGCAGCCTTGCTTCTTGTGCTAGAAAACAATAATAAATAAACACTATTTTGGAGAGTAAACCAGGATCATAAAAACACAATTAATAATAATAATTATTAGTATTATAATAAAAATAAATAAAACTATGTAGAAGAATATACAACAGATCATAGCAACACTTCAGATAGACTGTGCTAAAGTATTTAATGTGAAAAAGTATTGGCCCCCACTGCGAAATCTTCTATTTTTACACATTTGTCCCATGTAATTGTTTTAAATACTCAAACTAACTTGAACTTAAAGCAAAAGCAACCAGAGTAAACATAACATTTTTATTTCATTCACTGAAGGAAGTATCGAGTCCTCGGTCAAGAATTCTACAGTGCTGTAGTGTACATTATTTAGTTTATCAGAATTCAGTTCAGGTCTGTTATTCTGTAGTTCTTGAGTACTGACTTTAGGTTGAAGCTTGGTCTCTTCTACCGTCTCCTCGTTCTTGTCCCGTTCGGAGGTGGAGTCTCCATCGGTTTTCTTGTTCAGAGGTGAGTAATCTTCCAACAGCGTGTCAAACAGAACAATGCGCTTGTTCTTGAAGAAACCGTAGAAGTAGGCGTTGCTGTGTGAGGATCTTTTAGAGCCTGGAAGGTGATGGTGGAAGATGATAAAAAAAATAAAAAAAAAAGTCCCTAGGTATAATTGTAGATTTTTTTTCCAAGCTGATGATTTAATAATAAAAACGGCACTCAAACATTCATAGGCAAATACCCAAACTGCATAACACACCAATCAATAGTGTGAAAATTTTAAAAGGTAAATCACAGGTAAAGCGTTGAGTTGATTTGATTATTGGTGTTGTGATTTTTCAATAAGGTTCAAAAGCACTAAAATATACTTTGTGATTTGTCTTACGCAGTTACATTTCTTACATCAACAAATCAAAAACGCATAATAGATACTCTTCATAGATTCAATTAAAAAAATTTTTCATGATAATCTGCTACTCTACCCGTCAGTGCAGTAGGTGGCGGAATTGTACTAACCGCTCCATAAACCCAAAAGAAGAAGAGAAGATACTATTGCAAAATGCAAGTATTGGCAGAAAATGGAAGCAGCGTCTATATTCTGCACCAGATCTGTTCCTTTTTTAAGGACAATTTAACGTTTGTAACTTTACCTTAATAATACAGGTGGGGAAAATGTACTCAGTTATGTATCTCGATTTATTTGTGTGGCAATGCATGTATCGCCACAGTGACTCCAAAACTTCAAAAAATTATTATTTAAAATTTATATACATCTGAGGAGTAAAATGTTGCATTTCTTCATAATCCTGCAGGTGGCGTGCTATAAACTATTGCACAGTATAAATATGTATTAAGCTGTAATATATATTTATAGAATATAATAAAGACAATAATAATTATTATTATTATTAAAATAATAATATAAAAATTAAATATTTATAAAATCTAATTAATTTCAGAATCAACAAAATGCAGATGAGATTACAAAAGTGATTAAATCGGACAGCTCTAGTAGTTCCACAGCCTGATCGGTTTCAAAATCACTGGTTTCCTCTGTTCATTTTAATATTCACATCTGTGTAATAATTTTACACTTCCAAAATACCTTCTACCACATAGATCTTGGTGAGTGGGAAACTGATGGACTTGGCCATGCTTTCGATGTCCGTCTTTAGCTCTCCTTCTGGCAGCGGGGTGAACTTATCAAACAGCGGGGCGATGTAGTCGGCGTAGATGGTCACCAGAATCTGCACGTTGGAGAGATTGGAGGAAGAGGAGGAGAAAATGGGGTTAATCAACATGTTTGATTGAAGGCTGTTTTTTTTTTTTCAAACTCCCAAAACATATTTACATGTAATCCTATGATGAGTGGATATTTTTATAAAGTTAAGATCAGCTGTCACGGTGAAGCTTTTCATAATATCAGTGAATCAGTGCACTTTTTGGAGGACCAGAGGGGAGCCTATAACACTAATATTATATAGGATTTGAACAAAGAAAAAAAAGGGTTAAAGCAACATTATGTTTCTTCCTCTCAGCTCAGTTGTAAGTTGCTTTGGATAGAACCAACTGCCAAAGGAATGAATGTAATATGAAAATGCAATGCAGTCTAAACCACAATAATTGATTGCCACCACCTTGAATACTCCCAGTCAGCACAAATAACTTGTGTTTATATAATACAATGCGATTACACTGTACATCGATCGGGATAGCGACTAACCAGAGAGACAACGAGTGTGAAGAGCCAGGCGTAGATAAAGAAATAATCTCCGCCGATCTTTATGATGTAGAGGAGCAACGAGGTCACAGGCAGCAGAATGCACTGAGTCACTACGAACTTCTTTAGGGCATCTTTCAGGAAGAAGCCTAATGTCTGAGGATAAAGAAAGACAGACAAAGATACAAAAAAACAAACAAACATAAGGGGTGATACATACAGAGAATTGTAACTTTGGGATTATTTTCCGCTGCTCTACACTTTTCCAACTGTGGTTGTTTTCCTGACCTGCTGGTTAAAGCCATGCTTCTCCTCGATGACGAAGGTGCTGTAGAGACTCCAGGGCAGACCCGTGACCGCGCTGAACAATGTCGCCAGCAACAAGAAGGACAACGACTGGGAGATCTGCAACAGCCGGTGCATAAGTTATTTATTTTAAATCCAGTCTTGCTAGACAAATGCTCAGGATTTGAGGAGGAATATCACTTGACCCGCACTATCTACTGAAAGTAAGAGAAATTTAAATGAGCTCAGACAAACCTCGTACTCTGGGCCGAGGCCGAAGCGCCCGGTCAGGCTTCCTGAGATCTTCCAGAGAAACGGGATGCCTCCAAACAGCAGGATGAGCTACAGGGAAAAAAACAAAACAAAACCGAAACCATTAATCCAGTCAAAACATACCAGTTCTGACACACCAAATTCAACTGGGAAATAAATAGAAATAAATTTAAATTAATGTGGAAACATACACCACAACATTCTAAAAAGCTTAAACATACTTAGAATAAAAGAAAAATCGATTAAAAATCAATAGAATCAAATCTATGAGGTGGTAAAATGTTGCAGGTCCTCTATAGTCCTACAGGTTACAAGAAAATTCACTTACTGTATAAGAAGCATTAAACACTTCAGTTAGTAATAAAATTAATTGTTGATTGTGTTAATTCACTATCACTTTATACTTAAATCAATAATCGCTACATGCATGTTTTGTTGAAAATGTCTTGCTGCATCTGTGTAACAAAATGATCACAGTATGGTCATGCATACACAGTGAACTAGTTAGCTAAGGGCTGGAGATGAATGCTTTATACTCGTGATATTAGAACCTCACCGTTCCCTCACTCTCAGAGTAAAGTCCAGACCAGAACCCGAAGTTACTCTTGTCCAGCTGGTAGAGACGTGACTTCTCAAACGTCTCAGGGTCCATAATCTTCCCCAGCTCGTCAGGCACATGCATGGCCGACCTGTAGATCCTCCTCTGAGAGGGCAAAACACAAGTGTTGGCAAAATACACACTTTAAAAAAAATCTACTGTGAAATCATAGAAATCAGCATTATTAGGTCAGATGCTATGTTTTACTATAACAAGCTGGCACTGATGAGATCATGTCATTGATCTGAGACACATCAGTGGTATAACTGGTGTGATATTTTGAGCTTGAGCCAGAAACCAAGAATTTAAAAAAATGGGAAAAGACAGTGAGGAAACGATTGTTTATAGCGGTTATATAATAAGTCGCACATATACTCGGTTCTTCTTTGTTTGACCCTCTAACATTTTTTTTGCATATACAGTATTGTGTGAAAGCACCATAGTAACCTAGTACAAATTATGTTTCATGTATTTATCATGTCTGCGTTATTATGTACAAAACCTATATATTTTTTATTATTCCTACTATCTCTATTTCCAAATACGCCTTCAAAATGAATAAAGAACTACAATTACAGAAAAATATTTGCATGCCAGCAAAGAAAGCAACATATTACATGAGAGACTAGTTTTCAGATGAAAACCAAAAAAAAAGTGCCTAATATAGTCTCCTGGGTTTTGTGTGCAGAATAGAAAGAAGCAAGTGTGAAAAAGTTACCAGAATAACTCATTCTCCAGCACTCTCAGTAAAACCTACCAGCTGTTTTACTTACAGAGGCATATTTGCTTATGGCTTTTTATTTGTTTGTGCCCAAGACATCTGCACAGTACTAGAATACATATATGTTTTTTTCCATTTATTGGTCACATGAACAACTGAAAACAACCATAAAAACATGTGATCTTATGAATCTGCTCTATTTTGTTGCCTACGTGACCCATTTTAGAATTATTGGCTCAGTCATTTTTGCATAGTTGGTTAAAATTAAATTAAATTCAGTTCCTCATATTGCCTCATTTGTGCTGAGAAAAAAAAAAAAAGATCTCTCATTCTATACTGCACAATCCTGACCCCATATACTGTATACAGAGTCTAAATAATGTGTACACACTTCAGGGAAAGACGTATGATGTATATTATCATGTACATACAGTGTATAAACAGATAGAAATAAATTTAGTATTTAAGTATTTATACAAATTTTTCTTTTTGGTTTAAAGGGCTATGTTCTCTAACAAACAGTGCTATATTTGTACACCAAAGAGTGTTTAGTTCTTCATTCTTTACTTTTTTTTACTCTTCACATGGAGTAGATGTACGAGAAGGTTTCTAGGTTGGATCATTGAACTGTGAAATTAATAGAAATATCAAATAAATCTAAATATTGAGTTAAAGGTCACATGTATTTGTTTTTGGTTGTATGTAGTGGAACACTTTCGTACAGCAGGTAACGTTCCACCGCATGTATATTTCAAACCTGTGGCCTTGTACATCCAGAGTCAAGTTCATTTCCCACCTCGGGGTCTGTGTGTGTGTGTGTGTGTGTGTGTGTGTGTGTGCATAGAAAGTCTGTATGTTCTCCTTGTGCTTGGTGGGTTTCCTTTGGGTACTCAGGTTTACTCCCACAGTCTAAACACATGGAGATTAGACTAACTGGCATTTCTAAATTGCCCGCAGTTGACTGGAGGTCCTACCACCATCATACAAATGGGAATAATTGGGGTCACCATTGGCCTCCACAGTCCCTTGTTGGATACAAAGGTTGCTAGATGGGTGCATGATGGATTTACTTGCAAAATCTGTTTGCATGCATCTGGCGTCTCCTTTTCAACTATGTGTAAGACATGTTACTTCCTCAATTTTTATAAGGATCCCCAGTCACACGACTAAGTGAAGCTTTTGGAAAAAAATATTACTACTACTACATATTTCTCTGGAGGGATTTGTCAAGTTATACAAGTCAGCTTATCTAAAATATATATTTTCAATTATTATTTAAACATTTAGATTTATTGTGATTCTATGAGGTAAGTTGTAATGTTTAGGCATACCAATATGTTCAAATAAATTAATAAATATAGATAGACAGACGGAGGGACAGAAAAAGAAAAAAATACAGATAGAAAGATAGATAGAGATAGATTCAGACAGACAGAAATATAGACAGACAGAAATAAAAAAAGACAGATAGATAGAAAGACAAAAAGAAAGAATGACAGAACAAAAAGATAGGTAGCCAGATAGACAAAAAATAGATAGACAAAAAAAATAGATAAACAAAAAGCCAAAAAAATAGATAAACAAAAAAGAAAAATAGACAAAAAAATAGATAAAAAAGAAAAATAGAAAAAAAAATAGATAAACAAAAAAAAGAAAAAAATAGACACAAAATAGATAAACAAAAAGAAAAATAGAAAAAAATAGATGAATAAAAAATAGAAAAAAAGACAAAAAATAGATAAACAAAAAAAAGAAAAAAATAGACACAAAATAGATAAACAAAAAGAAAAATAGAAAAAAATAGATGAATAAAAAATAGAAAAAAAGACAAAAAATAGATAAATAAAAAATAGAAAAAAATAGATAGACACAAAATAGATAAACAAAAAGAAAAATTGAAGAAAAAAAATAGATAAATAAAAAATAGAAAAAAAGACAAAAAATAGATAAATAAAAATAGAAAAAAATAGATAAACAAAATAGATAAACAAAAAAAAAAATAGATAAATAAAAAATAGAAAAAATAGATATACAAGAAAATAGATAGATAAAGAAATAGAGCAAAAAATGGAAAGGCAAAAAAATAGACAAAAATAGACAGATGCTTCCACTCAATATACACAACAGTCAGTTATTATTGCAGTATTTTTATGTATTGCTAAAATAATCAGATAATCGAAGTTAAGTAAGAAGCTCTTTAAGGGGCCACATTTCTAACAGTCCATCAGTGAGAACAAACACGCAGTGCTGCTGAACACATGAGTTTACCTGTCTGTGAGAGAGATAGGCCTCCCAGAGATACACCGTCCATGAAAACACCAAGACTGCATAAAAGATTTTATCCTCCAGAGGCAGGTCGAGGATTTCCTTCAACATGATTATTATTTTTGTTTATTATTTAGAGAGATGTACAGTGGAACCGCGGCGGCTCAGTGACTCAATAACCCAAGCTAGCTGACTCGCTTTTAGTCTCGCTATCACCCGTATCAGTCAACTACACCGACAGTTAAACCACTCGCAAACCGGTTCTAAAAAAATATAACTGGTGTGTTATTTTCCAAACAAGTCCTATTATAACCGATTATTTCGTCATGGTCGTATTTCCTTTTTCTCCATTCATGTGCAATACAGTGAGCAACCAAAAAGTATGTTCGGGCGGAAACAGGAACACGTCGTTTTTTTGTTCCTCCTTCCCTCCGGTAGGTTTGATGGCGTTTTTCTGTACTAAAGGGTAGATGGTGGAAAGATTGTTTCTTTTGTGTGGCAGTTCATGTATTTCCATTCATTTTTAATGTATATATGTTTGTATTTGAGGTGGTAACATGTTGCTGTTCCTCTGTAATCCTACTATTGTCAAGTAGGCAGCACAGCTTCATTTGTGTTAGGAGTGAATTATTAAGTTTGTTTAGAATTGTTGCAACTCACTCTCACATACTCTTCATCTACGCCAATTTATCTTGTATACAAGTTCACATGGGGCCTGGAGCCTTTCCCAGGAGACGAAGCAGGGTACATCTTAGATGGGGCACCAATCTTTCACAGGTTGAACACACTCACACAATCATCAATACACAATGTGCAATTTGGGAATGACAATTGGCCTAATCTGCATGTCTTTGGACTGTGGGAGGAGAACCAGTGTACCCAGAGTGAACCCACCAAACTCCATGCACACAGACCCGTGGTGGGAATCGACCCTGGACCCTGTCGGTGCAAGGCAATATTGCTAACCACTATGCCACCGTTGTATTGTAGCAACGTCTGAAAAGAATTAGGGTTGTTCCGATTCCGATACTGGTATCGGAAATGCTGCCGATAGCACAAAAAAATCTGGCATCGGAATCGGCGAGTATTTGAGTCCACGTACCGATCCGATACCATTTTCCTAAACATAACCTATTTATTATGTCCGCTATCTTTGCTAGCTTAGCTTATTTACAGAGTGTCACGGCGTGCGCCTGTGATGGGCGTGCGCCAAAATGGATATCGCTCCTCGCTCACTAGTTAGGCGACCTCTCCCCCCTGTAGGTATTTGAAGGAGCAGGGCCGCAGAATCAGGCAACGGCCCATGAGCTATCGCCGCTAATGATCCCGGCGCTATAAAACACAGCGGGGAGTGTAGCTCGGGGTCTGACTGTTGGGAAGCTGGACTTTGCGACACGGTGGATTTTATGAGTACTGTACTGACCTATAATATGGATGTACAGTAGTGTAATGATTGCACTTACTAAATGGGTATTACACTGCCTGGCCAAAAACAAAGGGGATTTTAAATGACTGGAACCGGGTTAAGAACCCTTTAACACATTATCAATGCCTGTCAATCCCCCTTTTTTGTTTGTTTGCATGATGGATGTTTTTTTTTTTTTGCCCAGGCAATGTAATACATACTGTAGCATTTCACTCCATATTATAATGTGTATGAACTGGATATGTGACAAATAAAATCTGAATTTGATTTGGAAGGATAGTGCTGAACTGTCTACTACTGGAAGAAATGCGATCTGTGAAACACTTGGTGAAGGTGCATGGTAAGAAATCAACATTTACTGATAACTAAGTTTAATTGGGAAAGTAAGAGCATTTCCACACACACACACACACACACACACTATGTGATTAAACACTCGCAGGATTGGGAGTAAACATCTGTCCATGAGAAAACCACTTGCTAGGGAGACGAATCAGAGAAAAGGCTTCAGTTTGCTTAGGGAGCATAAAGATTGGACTTTGGAGCAATGGGAAAGGTCATGTGGTCTGATGAGTTCAGATCGATCCTATTCCAGAGCGTCAGGGTAAGAAGAGAAGCACATGAAGCACTGCACCCATCATGCATAGTGCACGCTGTAGCCTCTTACTGTTATGATCCGAGATTGCTTCAGTTGCTTAGCAACATTATGTGGCAATAAAATAAAGTCAGCTGATGCGAAAAATGTAGCACATCTACTGAGTTTTTTTTTTTTCCCCTGATCGCATAGGAAAATTACAGGTCTCAGACTGTGAAGGAGGTGTTCTTGGAGCAACACATGAAATGGAAACCACATTGTGTACTGTAATCCGAGATAAATGAATGGAATCTGAAAGTGATTCACCATAGAACTTTATACCGGTTGGTGTTGCACTGTTCCTCACTGTTTGTTGTTTTTGTGTTTATTCTTGCAGTTTGCGAAAGTGTACACTTGTACACTTTATGCAGTCTTTTTTTTTTTTTTTTTTTTAGATTAAGTTAGTTAGGTTTAGTTGTCATGTAGCTCTGTTGTTTTCTTTTTAGTTTTAGACAGTGTAAATTATATCTCTGTTTCTGTTGTTGTTGTTTTTTTAAATATGCTTCTGCATATGCAAAATATGCTTCCCCATGTTGCTCAAGACAATGCATACAGAATCATATTGCTTGACCCTGCATATGGTATCTGACCACTGTTCTGCTTATACTGGGAAAATTCAGCAAAAATGTGTTCTCTTTCATGATTTGTTGTGATATACATACAAAATGTACATAAAACCAGACACTGATCCCCTACATATCATTCTCTAGCTTTAGTCATTCATTCATTCTCTATACCGCTTTATCCTGTATTTAGGGTCGCGGGGACCTGGAGCCTATCCCAGGAGACTCTGGGCACGAGGCAGGGTACACCCTGGACAGCGTGCCAAACCATCGCAGAGCACACACACACTCATTCACACACTATGTGTTAGCAACATTATGTGGCCATCCATCCATCCATCCATCCATTTTCTTCCGCTTATCCGAGGTCGGGTCAATTAGCCAATTAGCCTAATCTGCATGTCTTTGGACTGTGGGAGGAAACCGGAGTACCCGGAGGAAACCCACCAAGCACGTGGAGAACATGCAAACTCCATGCACACAGAGACGGGAATCGAGCCTGGCCGGGAATTGAACCCGGACCCTGGAGGTGCAAGGCGACAGTGCTAACCACTACACCACGTAATAAAGTCATAATTTCAGAAACTAAAGTCAGGTGTAAGCATGATGCTACTTCATCACATCTGTATTACATCTGTCCTTATTCCTTCCTATTCAGTTTAGATGTGAAGGAAGCATTCCGATCATGGAAATATTTCTACCTTGATGGCAACCAAGCACTACAGTAGTAAAGTGCTGGGATTATAGGGAGAAATAAATGGAGTTTTGACTTTCATAAGTGTGGTCTTTTATTCTGCACAATCGAAAATCTGGCTCTGATATGAATATCACTCGTATAATTGTTGCAGCAAGTTTCAGCTTCTGGTACAAAAAATATTTAGATGGACAGCATGGTGGCTTAGTGATTAGCATTGATGCCTTGCACCTTCAGGGTTGATGGTTTGAGTCACACCTCAAGCCTGTGTGTGGGGATTTGGCATCCCTGGGCTTTTGGGTTTTTTCGGGTACTCCATTTTCCTCCCACATTTTAAAGACATGCAGTCTAGATTAAGTGGCATTCCCAAATTCCTGCAGCATGTGAGTGTCCTATGATGTATTGGCACCCTCTCCAGGATGTACCCCACCTTGTGCCTTATGTTTCTTGGGATACGCGGTATAGAAGATGAATTCAATCAATCTGAAAGTCAATCTGATGGTCCTGACCAAAACAAGTACAAAACCATCAAACCGAATAAATGGATAAAATAATTTTATTTTATAGATCCACAGATTAACTGAAAATTACAAATGTATTTTATAAATGTAAAAGAAAAACAAGGATGATTCCTTGCCTGTGAAAAAAAAAGTTTAAATGTGTCTTCAATGCAAACACTATTTATTTTTTATTGAAACAATACAAACAGAATACAAGAAACATTAAACATATTTAATAATAACAAAAGTAGCAACAACAACAACAAAAACTTCACTTACAGCAAATCAAACATAAAGGACAAAGAACTATTAATTTGACAGTCCAAAAAATTGATAAAATATACGGGAGGATCGAAATGATGTATAAACTGTGAAAAAGATGTAGCAAGAGACACTTTATTCATTCATTCATTCTCTATACCGCTTAATCCTGTGTTCAGGGTCGCGGGGGGCCTGGAGCCTATCCCAGGAGACTTCGGGCACTAGGCGGGGTACACCCTGGACAGGGTGCCAATCCATCGCAGGGCACACACACATACACACACTCACACACCCAATCACACACTACGGGCAATTTAGGAACTCCAATTAGCCTAACCTGCATATCTTTTGGACTGTGGGAGGAAACCGGAGTACCCGGAGGAAACCCACCAAGCACGGGGAGAACATGCAAACTCCATGCACACAGAGACGGGAATCGAGCCTGGCCGGGGAATCGAACCCAGACCCTGGAGGTGCAAGGCGACAGTGCTAACTACTACACCACCGTGCCGCCGAGACACTTTATTTCAATTAAAAATAATATCATTGTAAGTGCCATATCGCACTTGTTATGAATTTGTTGTTGTGTTTATTTTATTTTATTTGTTGTTATTTCATTTATTCCACCTTGTTCTATTCATTAGTAAAGCATTAAGTTTGTTACATAAGCCATAAGCTTTATATTTTTTAGTCATGCATCATAAGTTGACAATCGTAAGTTGGTCTGTGATGTAATTCTACTATTACATGCATTTGTGTGACTGTCATATGTTAGAGAGTTCAGTTTAGATGTGAAAGGCTACGGAAACACAAGCTTTTGACCGTCAGCTAATGAGAGCAACCGGTAAGCTAGAAATGTAAAATACAGCAAATAGGTTGTTGTAAAAGTCAGAGATTTGCAAGATGCAGCAACTGGTGTCTGTAATCACAGTGGATTTACTCAAGACGACTGTATGAAGTGTTGATTCTTTGATGCTGACAAATAAACTACAAAAGACAAAGAGATCGGACTTCTGTCATGTGAGTGAAACTTTAAGACATTAGCTACGCGTCAAAACTAGTGAAATAATATGACCGCATCTACAATCATAATAAGAAGAATAATAGACTTCTAGATTATTAAGTTTAATGAATTTAAGAGAATTAAAAAGTGATGTCATTTCTAGAATGAAAAGAGGAAAATGCAATTATTCCTTTTTAATTCTCTGTTTATGTATAAGGTATTTTGCATGTAAAACAAAATATTTAACAACAAATTCAAGCTGTTCCTTTTCCACACTTCAATGCAAACCTGCGCAAATCCCTCACTCTAACGTTACTCCCGTGATGCAACACGGGCCCGCCCCGTTTCCGCAATTTCAAACCAATCATATTGCAGCTCAGTGAAATGCCGCACACTTATTGGCTGACTGTAGCTAGGGCGCAACATTCAAAGCGAGCTAACTGTCCGCCGGAGCCTGTTGCTGTTCAGTGCTGTGAGGGTTTGTCGAGTCTGGAGTTGACCGTGTGCGCTAAAGATAAAGATTTAATTATATCATTAATTCACCCCGTGTGGCGACACCAGCGGAGACACGTTGTTGGGTAAGTTTTCAGAGTTAACATTAGTTTTAATAGCAAACTTGTAGTCGGGGTATTTAAATATAAGCTGTTGTCTCTTTACAGGCGCCATAACATTACTGAACCGGTCAGATTTAAACATATAACGGGTTATTTGTGTCACATTGGTTGTTTAATTGGTTTTCTTTATACACAGATTGATTAAGTGGAATTATTTGTACAGTAGTCAGGCTTTAACTTTAACGTTAATTGTTGTAAAAATGTCACGAGCCTCGACTTGCTAACAGCAGCAGCTCGCGCACGTTGACTAACAGAAGACTTGATTATTTTTCTAGTTGGATTTAATCAGTGAAGATCAAACTGGATAAGTCCAGGAGAGGCTCTCTGACCATGTCCAATCTCATACCTGTGGCCAAGAAAGATGAAAAGGGCCGAAACATCCAAGTAGTGGTGAGATGCAGGTGAGCATGTTTACTTAATTCTTATTTTCTTCCTTTAACTTCCTGTTTGTTGACCCTGTGTCTAATGGCTGAGGTTTATCAGGACCATCTGCTGTGTGTGTTAGTGTTTCAAATGAGTTGTCCACGATTTATAATGAGGAACATTTATTAATTGTAGTGGATTGTGTGTTATTAAAAATGCTTATTGTAGATATTTGTTAAGTATTATTGGCAATATTTGAGATTTGATATTCATTAGTGAGGGATTATGGTGAATATTTGTTTCATTAAGAACATTTATGGCAGAGCTTCACAATTAATCACACAAATTTAAATCGCGATGCGTGCAAAAAAATCTTATCACATTGTGTCTTAATGAACTTGGTGAAAATAACTATTGTAGATGTTTGTTAAGGAGTATTGGGAATATTTGAGAAGGCTTATTATGGTTATTTATTTTGAGGTATTATTGGGAATATATTTATTGCCAATTTATTATTATATTTATTTATAAGGTTTATGTTGAATATTTATTGATTTGAATTTTTATTGAGAAGGTTTGTGACGGCGCCACACAATTAATGGCATAATTAAAATTGTAATATGCCTCAAAATAATAGTGTGATTTATTATTATTAAATTATAAGTAACTCGTGTTGTGAATTTAAAAAGTGTTTATTTAATTAAATTGTGCAGCTCTAGTTTATAGTGAATATTTATTGAGGGTTTGTTGTGAATCAACAAATTTTACTGATGCATCTATTTTCCCAATGTTTATTGTATATTTATTGAGTAAAGCATTGGTATAGGTGTTTGTTGTAAATGTTTACTGTAAATATTTTTGTGAATCTTTTGTAGACATTTATTTGCAAGGCTTACTCTGCTGTATGTCTTGTCCCTGTTTATTATTATTTATGATGGTCTTTTGTAGATATTTATTGAGAATAATCTGTGTTTTAGAATTTCTATCGCCTGTGTTTTGTAATGGTTGGCCTGATCATGTTGTGGTTAGCACTGTGGCCTTGAACCTCCAGGATTGTGGATTCTAGTCCCACAGTCCGAAAACGTGCACGTTAGGTTATTTTCTTTCCAAGTCGCCCGTTTTGTGCGTTTGTGGCCTTTGGTGGATTCTTATGTCGTCCAAGGTGCTACCTATATAGATTAAATTAGTTTTTTTATAACCAATATTTATTGTAAATGTTTTTCAGGCCTTTCAATGCAGTGGAGCGCAAGTCGAACTCTCATGGAGTGGTGGAGTGTGACTCAAGTCGAAAAGAGGTGACGATCCGTACTGGAAATGTCACTGACAAAACCGCCAGGAAAATGTACACTTTCGACATGGTGTGTATTTCTGAGTAGAATTTTTTCCCCCTTCCCAAATGGTGCTGTTGCAGAGGTTTTATGCATCTGAAACTGGATATATATACATATGATGATCTGATCTAAAGTTACGTGAACCTATGGAGTAAGTTTAAAGATTGTACTAATGGCAAGGGCTCAGTCAGCATCTTTATCTGTTTAATAATTTTATAATAAAGTTTTTAAATTTTCCAAATAATCCTAGTTAAGGAAGAGTTTTTGTTATTCAGGATAACAAAGCTCTGTTAAACCCTGAACTGTGAATCACACCTATCGAATTCTTAAAGGGCTTTAAAAATGTCTCTTTTTAGAAAAACAAAAACCTTGTTTGTGCATGAATTGTATTTCTAAACATTTCTTTAACCTGATCGTTGTTGGTTTAACTCAATTAAGATTCTCATTGAAAACGTACTACATGAAGTGAAACTATTTCATTGTGTCAAATAAAAGGAAACCATTTAACACTTCTGCTTAATCATTTAGGTGTTTAAATACATCTGCATATATTTACTGTAATGTGGTGGGTTTATGTTTTCACTCCCCCCAATATACAGGTATTTGGTCCATCTGCAAAGCAGATAGACGTGTACAGGAGTGTAGTGTGCCCCATACTGGATGAAGTAATTATGGGTTATAACTGCACCATCTTTGCGTGAGTGAACCTCCAAAACTGCAACATCAGTCTCAGAAAATACACTTCATATTTAAGCACCGTTTATACTTGTTAAGCGCCGTTTCTACTCTTTAAGATACGGACAAACGGGCACAGGGAAAACCTTCACGATGGAGGGTGAAAGGACACCTAATGAGGAATTCACCTGGGAGGAGGTACAATTCCGATTTATTATTTTTATTTAAATTTTAAAGGACCTGTGAAAATTAAGTAATTTTGGTGTAATAATTGGATAAAGGCATAAAGGTTTTTTCTTTTTTTGTGCTAAATATTTGTAATCTTCCTAATGTCACCGTTTGTGCCATTACCTGCTGTAACCACTAAATATTTATACATTTTTCTAACGTTTACTTATCGCACTGTATAATAGCACCCACAATATCCGTCAAAATAATCACAATGGTGTTATTTTCTTGTAATCAAATCATGCAGTCGTGTGATGAAGACGTTGATGCATTATGATGTATATATATTTTTTTTTCCCCGTTTTCCTTCAGGATCCTCTAGCTGGTATCATCCCTCGTACTCTCCACCAGATCTTTGAGAAGCTAACGACTAACGGCACAGAGTTCTCCGTGAAGGTTTCCCTGCTGGAGATCTATAACGAAGAGCTGTTCGATCTCCTCAGTCCTTCACCAGACGTCACAGAGAGGTTGCAGCTGTTTGACGACCCCAGGAACAAGGTCTGTGACCGTACCATGTCTTCTGAATATATTGGGTTATGATGGCTTATTGCATATGTTTAAGTCTGGACAAATTTTTTTTTTCTTGTCTCTCACTAATTATTTTTTTTACTTAAATCAGAGAGGTGTTATTGTTAAGGGCCTTGAGGAGATAACTGTACATAACAAAAACGAGGTCTATCAGATTCTTGAAAGAGGTGCAGCCAGGAGGAAGACTGCATCCACACTGATGAACGCTTACTCCAGGTAGGAACTTGAATGAATGCCCATGATTATTTAGTTTTTCCAAATGGGGAGAATTTTATTTTATTTATTTTTTGTTAAAGCTTTAAAGCAGTTTAATAGAGATTGATTTGTTAAAAGGAAGCATTGTATGTATAAATTATTAGGGATTAGTCCATCATTGAGCCTGTTTACCTTTTCATTCAGTCGTTCCCACTCCGTGTTCTCCGTCACCATACACATGAAGGAAATTACACTGGACGGAGAGGAGCTGGTGAAGATTGGGAAACTAAACCTGGTAAGATTTGCTAGATTTTGTTTGATTATCCAACTTGACTGTTATTTCAAGGGGGAAGTGCACGCGTGTTGGCGTATGCCTTGCATCTCTACTAATACAGACTTTCATCTCTGCGTGTAGGTGGATCTCGCAGGCAGTGAAAACATCGGCCGCTCCGGAGCGGTGGACAAGCGTGCACGTGAGGCAGGAAACATTAACCAGTCACTGTTGACACTCGGCCGTGTGATCACAGCTCTGGTAGAACGCGGCCCCCACGTGCCCTACCGTGAGTCTAAACTCACCCGTATCCTCCAGGATTCACTGGGAGGACGCACCAAGACCTCCATCATTGCCACCGTCTCTCCAGCTTCCATCAACTTGGAGGTGAGATTCATTGCTAGTGATCAGACATGCTGCTTAAAACCCTCACTGACGGCCTCCGGGTGGTAAAGTGGTCGCCCTATCATCCGAAGATCGCTGTTTCGATTCCTGGGTGATGCTGTAACCTCTCGCAGCCGGCGGTCTAGAGAGAGCTGATCGTCCGAGCTCTCTCAGAGGGGCGGGATGAGATGTACTTTGTGCTCCCACACTAATCATGGCTCTACAGCCAATCAGGGGCGTCCGTGAGCTCACGCAAGCGAAAGGAGCGGATAGCGCTGTCCTCAGAGTGTTATGCCGCCCCTAACGGTGTTTGAGTGAGCAGTTCGAAAAGATGCGGTCAGCTGGCGTGAGGTGATTGGGAGGAAACACATGATGGTCTTCCCCTTCCCGACTGAGTGGTAGTAGTAGCCTTAATGTGGGAGCCCCCTAGTGACGGGAAGGAATCGGACACGACTAAATTTGGGGGGGGGGGGAGGAATCAGGAAAATAACCCCCCCCCCCTCCAAAATTTGAATGTTCAAATTTGTATTTATTTTAGGAGACATCATAGAATAATTGTTCTGCTGTACATGAAATAAAACGCTGGTTGACATGGTTAAGTCAAATACATCGTTTAATGTTTTAAATACTGTAACAATACCTGTACTTGTAACTGATCTTTAATGTTTTCTTGGTCACTGAATACAGGAAACTCTCAGTACACTGGATTATGCGAACAGGGCCAAGAACATCATGAACAAGCCTGAAGTGAACCAGAAACTTACCAAGAGAACCCTGATCAAGGCAAGTCCTGTCACAATTGTGTGCACTTTCTCTAAAACTGAACAAAACCATGCTGAACAGCTTGTGTTTATCTTCTGCATAGGAGGTTTTAATTTAAAGGATTACACAATCGAGATTAAATGACAGTATTTTAAATGTTGCTTTTATGATCTAATCTGGGTTTAACTTGATGTGCTCACGGTTATTATTTTTAAATTCAGGAATACACAGAGGAGATCGAGCGTCTGAAGAGGGATTTGGCTGCCACCCGGGAGAAGCATGGTGTCTATCTCTCAGCTGAGAACTACGAGTGAGTTCAGTTTTCTGACATTCTGAATGTACTAGAGCAGGAAATCTATGCTTTTTGTCTCAAATTATGGTCACCATTTTTTTATACAAGTATTATAGAATCTTTTAATAATTTGCATAATGATTGAAGTCACTCTGAAGGTTTTTCAAGTCTGTCTGCTCTTGAAACAACTAACATAAAAGCAACTGATTCTCGTTTAATGCATCTCTTTACCATAATATTACATGAAATTGTGTGCTGGTGGTTTGAATGGGTTAAATGGCAAGTGTAGAAGTACTTTTAAGATTCAATTCCACATGGATGTGTAATTATTTAAAATGCGGTCACACACAGCCCTTGCAAAGGTGGTGTGTAATGAATTTGAAGGCTATTTAATTGTAAATTGTGGTCTCATTTTGGTATCGCATTTTATTTTAATCCAAACTTTCTCTGCTAATAAAAATACCAGAGTTTTAGATAAGTGTTACTGATTTGCGTATGTATTTTGTAGGAGTATGAACAGTAAACTGGTGAGTCAGGAAGAACAGATCACAGAGTATACAGAGAGGATTGCAGCGGTGGAGGAGGAACTCAAGAGGGTGAGTCTATTTAAAATTTCTGCTTTTGTGCAAGTGTCACCCACCAAAAAAAAATTATTTTTTAAATTAACACTTAAAATTTAGATTTATAAAGTATAAAAAAAAAAAACAATTAACCTAATTATTTATTTACAACCTAAAATCTACCGGGCTGCTTTCACTGTCGGTTCAGTTGATTTTTGTTTTTGCTTTCACGTTAATTACAGTTAAACCTTGGATTGTGAGCATAATACATTCCAGAAGGGTGCTTGTATATCAGAGCGAATTTCCTCATAAGGAATAATGGGAACTGTGATTCGTTCTATAGGCCCAAAATATTTATATTTAAATTGCCCCTATTATGCTTTTTCAAATATGATCTTTCATGCAGTGTGTCATGTAGCTGTATGTGAACATAAACTATCTGCAAAGTTGTGACGCCGACATAAATGAAGTTTTTGTCTATTAAAGAGTCGGCTCACATTCGCCTAAACAAGATGTTAGCAATTCTAATCTCTCTGTTACGGATCCACGTCACTACATAACATATTTGCATAATGTTCGCCCATGTTCTACGTTGCGAACAACTTGCCCGCCATCTTACAATTAACGTTACCACACTCTTGTTAACATATGACACTTACCATTGAGAAATGTCCTGCTCCAGTCATGCTTGCGAAACAGTTTCTTGTCGATGTCCCACTTCAACTGTTTCATCGTCAGACTCCGGCTCGAATTGATACGGTAAAACCGACGCCATCTTTATGTATCTCCAGAGCTGTCATTCAGTTATGGTAATGGGCGCTTCGTTTTCCTACACACGCTGTAGCGGTAGACCAATCACAGCAGTGAGGGCTCATGGAAAGGAGGGGTTTAGACAGACTGAATCTTCGAACTGCTTCACACAAGTCGTTTACGAGTCATTTAGAAATGGGGTAAAAGTAAATCTATTTTTGGAGAAAACTAAAGTGTTTTTTGACCTTGCATACATGTAAACCTGTTTTAAGACTCATTAAGCAATATTAGCAACCTTTTAAAATGGCATAATAGGGGCACTTTAAAAAAATGTATACGAAATATAAAGTAAAAAAAAAAACAATTAACCTTCACTTTACCTCAAAAAGAATCATGACTGGTGTTAGAAAGTCGTCCCACACAGTAGCCCCCTTCTTTCGTCTCTCTGGTCACTGAAATCTTTTTTTTAAATTTTTGTATTTTTTTTTTTTTGCGCGTTTAAACAAGGATGACTCTAATGACGCTTTGCTTTTGCCTCATTTTGAGGATTTTGCGCACATGTGACACGGCATTGTGATTAAACAGATTCATCTCCTTCGCTACAGCCTTTTAAATACATTTTTGCAGACCACGTTACTTGCAATCCATGGTTCCAATTTTTTATTTTTTATTTTTTTCCTCCCGTACCCGAGAACACTTACTTATTCACACATGCTGTATGCTTGGTTTGTGCTAAAAACCGACACTTTTCTGCAGGAACAGAATGTGAATGACGTGTGTTCAGAGTGATGCCTGTAGGTTAAAATGACTATAATAAGGCACCGAAATCTTTAATCTAGATGATGGAGCTGTTCACGGACAATACTCAGAAGCTGGAAAAGTGCAACGAGGACCTGCAGGACAAGAGCCAGCAACTGCAGGAGGCTCACAAGGACCTGAAGGAGACCAGGCAGAGACTCACACAGGAGGAGTTCATCACCACTCAGCTGCAGACCACCGAGAACCAGCTGTACAACACTGCTGGCCAGGTGTGATGCCATGGAAAGCGTGAATTCTAGCAAATGGTAGATTTAGTTGTTCATGTCTTGTAACATTTATCATTACATGCATGGTGTATAGTTGCTGAGTACAGCGGATGTGAGCACAACGGACGTGGGAGGTCTGCATGCTAAGCTGCAGCGGGTGAAGGCTGTGGAGCAGCACAACACCACAGCTCAGAGCAACTTCGCCCAGAGCATGGAGCAGAGCTGCGGCAGCATACAAAGATCGCTGCAGGAGCACAGTCTTAAACATGCTGCCATGCTCGATTATTACCGCCATGCCATGGGTAAGTGTCTCAATCCTGGGGCTGAATAATTATTTATTATAATAAACAAAGTGCACGCAAGGTACTTAAGACTCTTTTCAGTTGAAGTTCTGTGTCTATCATTTCCAAATTGAATTGTAGCATGTGTAATTAGGTCTCCTCAACTAAAAAAGTTTTTATTTATTTTTTAAAGGAGAATCCTATTTTAAATATGCCTGATGCTTCTAAATAAAGTCATATTTGATAAGGATTAGGTTGTTGAATTGCTGAGGACAGGCTGTGATCTTTGTGTGTGTTTGTAGGGCAACTCCTTGGAGGAACTGGCCGTGCTTTTGAGGAGGCCGTGGGCTCCATAGTGCGTTCCTACACCACTGTCCGAGAGGCGGTGAAGGAAGGAGTGGACGATTGTAAGGCCAAGCTTCTGCAACAGGAGGGGCTCACAGTCGGAAGCAGAGACACCATGCTGGAAATGCTGGTGAGAGGATTTTACAAGAAATGTTCTTGAAATACAAAATTACCTTGTGTAAGGATTTAGGGTTAATGAAAAGATTGTGACTTCAAATTCCGAAAAATGTGCTTGTGTGGATTTTGTAATAAGTTGTGCTTATCAACTAAAATAAGCACTGTTCCGTTTTTCACCACATCAGCCTTCTGTGATGTTAACTGTCCCTTTTTACAGGACAGTAACTCATCTTACCTCTGTTCTCCAAGTTTTTTTTTTCTTTTAGGGTTTTTTTCAGTGTTATTTGTAATGAGGATTGAAATTTGACTTTGACTAATAAGTGAACTTTCCTTTGCCCCACAGGATAAGCATAAACTTAATCTAGATGAGGTTCTAATTGGAGAAGTGATGCCCCCCATCAGATCAATTATGGATGTGAACGATGGCTTGAAACAGACCCTGCAGAGATGCAATGTGTTGGCTGGACAGGTGTGTTCAAAACTGGGGTTATGTCATCACCTGAGAAATGGGATAAAAGCTATACTGAAACAAATCATGAGTATGTTAAATGTACACATGATTTCGTTTCTTTTCTCCTTGTGGCGTGTTGCTCAGTTTGTGCATTTTTGTGTGCGCTTTGGTGTCTCTTGCTGTCTTGTATAATACTTGGATAGTCGGAGTCATTTATTTTGTCTTAGTTAGCAAATTTTTTTTTATTTAGTTAGTTTTAATATATGTATGTAGCACCATGGTCCTGGGGGAAGATTTTCTAGTTTCATTGTGTACTAAACTCTGTATGGTTAAATGAATGACAAAAGCCTACTTCTTTCAGATGGAGGGAATGAAGACGGAGATGGCAATCATTTTCAGTGGCCACATGGAGGCGCTGACGAGCATGCGGGAAACCGCTCTGCAGGGCTTCGCTTCTCTCCAGGCTGAGCACAGCAAGCTGAAGGAGCAGATCAACCAGACCAGCAACCAACATGAAACAGTACATCTGTTTACATTATATTATTTTTATTTAATCTTTCTCTTCAACTTTAATAAAATAATTCAATAAAATGCACACTAGTTTTTAGCAGAAGTTTAATAAACTTTCTTCAGACTGATGTGGCTAAGGAGATTTATATATATATGTGTATATATATTTACACACACACACACACACACACACACACACACTCTCATACTCAGCAAAAAAAAGAAACGTCCTGACTTTCAACTGTTTTTACTTTCAGTAAACTTTATTAAATAAGTCAGAAAGGAGGAGAAAAAATTTAATTTAAAGTGGTTCACACAACGTGCACACTAATAAATATACACATGTTTTGTGCAAACCACTTTGAGGCTGTGATGTTGGGTTAATGAAAGCAGTACGAGCCAACTGACAGTGTCTTGTCCATAACCGATTGTGATAACATTGTTTTCCACATTGTCTTCCAGCGTGTAGCGCAGCTCCTTCGGAGTGTCCAGGACCAGATAAACCTCCTGGCACTAGACACACAGTCTGACTTGAAGGGGCTGCAGGAGGCAGCAGATGCCCAGCAAACTCCCATGGAGACTCTGAAAACCACAATACAGAGGTGAGCAGAGAGAGCGCTAGGGTTAACTGTAAAATCCTAATTTGTTATTCTGAATGTAAACTTGGACAAAGCACAGCAGTCATTCAGTTCACAATGACTCTTGACCATTTCATCATGATATTCCTTCTGCCCCTGTTTAAATGTACCTTTACTGCTAACTTTAATTTGCTTGTCAGTGTAAATTTGTACAAGGTGATGTGTATTAAAAAAAAAATAAATAAATAAATCTATTTTTATTTAGCAAATGCACCGAGGTTGAACAGGAGAGCTCATCAGTCGGCGCTCGATTAAGTTCCTATGCAGATGGAGTGATAAAGGAGATGAGCGAAGTTGCAGAGGAGGGACGCACAGCGTTGGATGAAGGTGCTGGTTACTGTGGCCTCCTGCAGCGCTCCCTAGAGTCGGTGTCCGACTCGAGCATTCAATGGTGTCAACAGGCCAGAGACCTGACTGAGAGACGTGCTGAAGAACAGTTGAACCTTTTGGAGGAGAACAAAGCTGCAGCACACGAGCTTCTGAAGGTAAGACGGGCCATCACTAACGTTATGCGCCACCTGTAGGGGTGTTGTACTGTACAAGCGCTGTGTAGTGATGGTTTGGAATTGTAAAAAAAAAAAATAATAGCTCAAACTAGACAAGTAGTTGAACTTGAACTACAATCTTGCACATTATCTAACCAATAACTGGACTCGGCTCTACACTGCACTTACAAATATAAAGTTAAATATATATAGTGAAATGAAATATAGGAATGTGATGTATCTTATTCTATTTTATTTAGATTTTTTTTAATTATTCCTATTGCTGTAGATTATGTAAATTTAAGTTGTTTTTAATTCTCTTATTTGTAATATTTTGGTCAACAGCAGTCATATAAGCATTTCACTTTATCATACTGTGTATGTGACGAATAAAATTTTTATTTAGTAGAACAAACTGCTGTTAAATTCTCAAGACTGTTGAGTGAAAGTTTTTGCTTTTGGTAGAGCTGCCATGGGTGTAACTTGGATTTCACATGCGGTGTAAATTATACGGCAGAGTGTTTAAATTCTGTTAATTGGGAAATTGCTGTTGAGCTGTTTTATTGATTTTCCATTAAAAAAAAATATATATATATATTTTTACCTTACAATCATCATGGAGTTCAGTCATTAAAAACAATTCCATAGCTCTTGTAGAAAATATTAACTGATTACATTTTCCACAATTGAGGTGTGGTGCTAAAGATTGGCAGGAAATAAAGTTTATCACTTTGTACAAGACATAACAGTTAAACAATCGACAAAGTTAAACAATATTCCAATGATATATTTTTATATATAATATAAAATTTTTTTTTTTTTTTTTTTATGCTGTAAGACAATTACCTGCTTGAGGCACATTAGCACAGTTGAATCAACTGGAAAACTCACAATGCCCAACAATGAAATGGACAGGCTACCTATGATTCACAGCTCATTTTTCTTTGGATTGCCTACAACTCACCACTGAGTTAATGTGTATGGTGTCCATCTGATCTCATGCTTTGTGTACACACAGGGCGTAGAGGAGCGCGGTCAGGCCTCAGTAGAGGAGTGCCGAACTCGCCTCGCTCCAGTAAAGCAGGAAATGGAAATGCTCTTGAAAGGAGTGGAAGGGCAGACGGGTGAGGATCGGGCAATCCTGCAGCAGCACAGAGAAGAGCTCTCGACTCTCGCCACACAAGCACTTAATACAGTCAACCACTTCCTTAATGATGAACTCCAGCAGGATCTGCCTACTGGTGAGACCTCAGGAGATGTTTTAGTGGGGAATTAGTACCTTCAGTCAGATTTGTAAACAGACTAATAGATAGAAGCAACTTGGTTATATCTGCTATGGGCTTTACATTAAGTTGTGTTAACTAGTAATTGGTTATGTTAAAAAATGGATTCATAACATTTATGAACAGTTTTAATAAAATTTTCAATTTACACGGGGTACCAGCTTCATGGTATTCCTCTGTTAGCTGTTTAAGGAAAATATTGACCTCCATTGCGATTGTTCTCGTGTACGTGTAGGCACAACGCCGAAACGTAAGGAGTACGCGTACCCACGGGTATTGGCACCACTGAGGAGCAGAACAGAGCTCGAGGAGGAGTTTCGGGTTCAGCAGGAGCAGCTGATGAGCGCATTTGTTCAGTGTGAGATCCTCGCTGAAGGAGAGGAGGAGGAGAAACCTGTAGACCAGGTACAACCCTGACATCAGATATTAATGCATGGAAATAAAACAAATAGGAACTTTTTGTACGAGTCTAATTGTTGCCTGTGATGTATGTAAAGGACTCTCTGGAGGATGAAGTGTACAGCTCCAGTGACAGTAACTCGACGCAGCAGTCTATACCAGATGAGAATCTGATTTGCTACGAGGAGGGAAGGGTTCCCTTTTTTATGGTAATGTTATTGGTTAAACTTGCACAAATGGATATATTTGTGCACAAATAAGTTACCAGCCATGAAGGCCAAAGAAAATTTAGAGGGTAATGACTTTTCCTCCCAGTGTAGTCATATACAGTTATGTAGTCCATATTATAGGGCTTTCGGAGGGTCCTCGGTTTGAGCCCCAGTATTGCCGGGCTCCCGATGTTAGGTCTGTTAGCAAGATCCTTCATTCTCAACTGCTCAGATGTAATCAGGCATTGAGGTGGCAACCTGACTCTGTAAGGAACTGCCAGAGAAACAAACCACAGATGTGTCTCTAGGAAGTATTTATGCTCAAATACGGAGAGTGATCGTAGGGAGGGATGCATACACAGATCAATGGAGACCAAGACACCATGGAGGGACAGATGCTCTCTTTTGAAGGGTAACTGGGGATCTTGCTATAGTGCATAAGAACATTATTCAACTCAGGAAAAATCCACATATGCAAGGTCAGGTGTCCACAAACATGAATCATCTAGTGTGTTTTCAGTACTTAATGAAGTATGTTTAGCTGCATTCTTTAACCACCCTGATTAGTCTATTTATTTTTATTCATGTCCTGTTTTAAATCGAAATTGAGTACAAGTATGGTACAATAGGTCTTGGCCATTGACAAATTTCATGGTCAGTGTGAAAAGCAGGAAAATTTTATAAACAGAACACAAGTACAATGTAATCCTGGCTAAATTCCATAATCTGTGGAAATATGCGTTCCAAACTATACGTTTTAACATGTATTGCACTTGTGCAACCCATTAGTAAAATAGAAAACTATAATAGTAATTGTATTTTAAGGCTCAGTCTAGGTTCTGTTACATTTTAGAACTTTACATGAATCGTTTTAATCGCCATTTTTATTTCATTCTTGCTTTCCATTTCCTTTCTACAGAAAAAGTCTAAAAAAGAAAACCCCAGCAGCAAGTCCCTGAACCGCTCAAAGGTAGCTGAAAACGAGACCACGGTGACCCCTCCTCGATCCAGATTACCCCTCAGGTCCCAAAATCAGTGTTAAAAAAAAAAAAAGGAAATGGATTCAACAGTTACCTGTAGAGACTTGAGCTACTTATTATACTTGTATATATACTGCACCTCTATTGTAACTTTTTTTTTTTTTTTTTTTTTTTTTTTTAAACATGAATTTAAATATTCATTTATATGTTCGCATCTTCATTTTCTGTCACTGTTTTTTATTGTTGTGTCTGTTCAGGATGTTGTGTAACTTTTTATTTGTTCTTCACTTGAATGAAATATGTATTGTTTTTTTTTTTTTTTTTTTTGGGGGGGGGGGGGGAAAGACAACTAAACTAATAAAGATTTTAAGATTCTCTACTTTTGTGAGTTTATTTTTAGTGTAAAAAGTTTTTTTTTTTTTTTTTTTTTATATATAAATATTTAAGAAATATATTGTTTCAATATTTTGGATAAGGATTAAAATCCAGTAAACAAAGGGTTAAAAATCAGTCTCATCACCACTTTCTTGAGCGGGATTTCGCTCCAATACAGTTTCCACCAATCATATTTGCGCACCAAGTCACATGACTCGGTTCCACGTCTACGCGTTTCTCAGCTGCCCGGTTATACACACTCGTTCACTTCCTCCTCTTGTGCACTCTCTCGGCGGGCGGAATGGGAAACGTGTGCGCTCTTCGAAGTGCACTAGATAGCGAAATGAATGCGGACTTGTGCATCAGGAAGAGACCCTGAGTGTTCATTTGTTTTAAACAGATGGTTAGTTTTTAAAACCCTGTGACATGTTATGTGGGGAGAGGTTTATCAGAAATGGATTTGGAAGAAGCTTTTCAACTGGTTGGAGAGTTTGGCAGATACCAGAAGCGCATGGTTATAGTGCTGATATTGCTGCAGGTAATGTCAAGGCTAGCTAGCTCTATGGTTAGCTGCGTGTGTGTGTGCGCGCGTGCGTATGTGTGCATATGCTGTAATTTATTATATTCATAAATCTAACACTTGCTTTTGGCTGAAGCTTGTGTGCAATATGTGATTTTATGTATACGTGGATAATGATGAGTGTGTGTGTATATACTGTAGGTTGGAGCCAAAGCAGGTCTTTTAGTTTATTAATGTAATCTTGTTTGTTTATTTTTGCTACTGTGTGTGACAAGGTGAAATGTAATGCAGTCCAAATCTCCACAGCAAGTGCCATGATTTGCATGTCATTGTTTTAGGTTCAAGCTTGTAACACTTGCTTCCCTTATATTTGTTCCTCCAGTGTTCATCCACTGAACTAGATGATGCATCATGATGTACTTAAGCAATACCAGACAAGGTGAAGTGCTGTTGTAAGGAATATCAGCACTAGTCTCAGTTAGTTCTTTCGGCCAATTATGGAAATATATTTGTTGGCAAAGTAAAATATTTGGTTAAAAAAAAAACAGAATGGATGTGATTTCTACAGTACTTGAGATGTGCCCTCTTGTCTACAGCTACATCACCATTTTGATATGTTTCTTTATATAAAGCAATTATTTTGCTTCGCCAACATGTATGCATTCACGACTGTTGGACTTAACTGTGACTGTTACAGCTGCTCGATCGAGAGTTAGTGTAGTTAACAGGAGTGAAAGTTGTTTTAAGTTATCACCTGTGCTGTGGAGCCAAAATGAGATGGGAATAAACCATGGAAGTGGTGGACAGTCCTGTAAACCTTGTAAGATTCTGTTTCCTCTTATTCTGCTTTAGAATACCAGCTTTGCTGAATCCGAAATAACACTAAATGGGAAGCAATTGCGCTATGTAGGGTGTGCAATCACCTGTCTCACACACACACCAGGTAATGCCCTTGATCAGGGGTTAGGTATAGGAGATATAGATGTAGACATAGGAACGTCTCTTTCGAAATGACTGGACCGAACATCTGCATTGATTTCTTAAAGACTTTTAGCTTGAGCACACTGTAGATTATGGAGCGATATCGCGGACAATATGCAATCAGTGGCAGGGGGGTATTTTAGCGCATAACACCGGTAGGCAGCGTTTCTGAAAGATTTAGCTCCAGCAGGCTGTAACAGGAGAAGATCTAAAAATATTTTTATTTGTAAAAACTTTTCTGTCCACTCCGGAGCAAGAAAATATGCGATTTGTCATTTTTGTGTGTTTATTTCTTGATAAACAAATGAGAGAATCTCGGTTCACCTCCAGTGCTCAAATATCCCCCTCTTGGTTGGCGACTGCGAGTGACGTCACTCCCTATACAATCCCACCCCACAGTATAGACCCGCCCCTGACGCTGATTGACAGGTTTCTGTGTAGCGTGTTGGAAATGCAATTGCAAATGGATTAGCAATTGCGTTTGAATTTTGGCCAGCTTGACGCGCGGCGCAGAGAAAGTGAAAAAGCAAACTTGGTAATTGATTTTGCTGTTTAAATATGACCGGTTCATGACGTGTAAGACCTGGGGAAATACAAATGCAAATGGACTTTGCCAAATTTCAAATGAAAAAGCAGTCAGTGTGCGCTCGCAAAGGCGAAACAGCAAACGGTAATGCAAAGTTTGCAATTGCATTTGAATATTGTCCGCGATATCGCTCCATAGTAGATATTCAGTACTGTGGAAAAATCTGGAGTCACCCCCTTTCTTCATATTAAATTAAATGAAAGATGTGTGAGCAAATGTCTGCAAAGAACCTAATTATACAATTAAAAAATTGGTTGTTTATGCAGCAACCTCATTTCCCCTCTCGGTTTCCAGCATTACCAATATACTATACATCTATACTATACAATACTATACTATACATACCAGTATACATCACTGGCCTGATCATCTGTGCCTATTTCTCACTGGTTCATGCCTTAAGTTAGATGCTTTTTATGCTTAAATGATTCATAGGTCACTGTGGGGCTTCACAAACAAAAATCATTCCTGTGAATCTGCTCAGCAACTGGATTGAAAATGACAGACAAAACAAGTCCTTCAGGAAAAAAACCCCAAGAAATTCTGCTTCTTTAGAAGCAAATCAAGAAAAGGGTGGCTCATGGCTTTTGTACAAATGTATCAGTAGCACCTGAAGAATGTTTGTAATTCAAATGATCAGCTGCAGGCTTTACATGCCGACACTTCCACTCTCCTGAGAGGGTGAGGTACTTATTACCACAACATTGATTATTTTTCTCTACCAGCATGTTTCCTTGTCTTCCTATTTTTCATATGATACATCAGTTTGCAAAAAAATATATATCGTTTAATTTTATTAAAAGATATATAATACAGAGCGTACACATTTTATTTGTTTATATTTAGTACATTCAATCTTGACTCTCCAGAACAGGTTAGTTTCTGTTACCACTTGATACTATGATACAAGTCCTCAACTCATCAAGGTTTTCCACTCAAGACTTCTTCCATAAATGTTCTATGTATATATAAATGTTTTCATTTATTAAAATTAAACTATTGTTAAATAATACTTATTATTAGCCTTAAATCCCTGTGAAAGAGCAGTTTTTATAGAAATAGTACATACTGCTGATATAAAGCATAACAGCACTGGGACGTTTAACTATGTGTCAATCTGCATCAGAACAACTTAACAATTGTGAATTACACTAACTATCAGTCACAGCATGGGTGAAAGTAGGTCTGTACAGTCCGCAGTACTGAGGAGAGACCCACATTCAAAAACAATCACAGAAGCAATTTCAGCAAGAAAACACATCTGATAACGTTGTGATCTTAAGCGACACTTTGTCTTTCTTGCAATAAGTCATGACCTCCTTGTTGTTTTATTTAACAAGTACTCCCTACAGAGCACTTTAACTTTCTGTTTAACACTATTGGGGATTCAACCTGGAACCCAGGAGTAGAAATATAAAGAGAAACTTATGAGATTTACAGAACTGTCCACCACCTCCATGGTTTATTCTTCTCACATTTTGGTTATTTAGCACTGGTAAGAATGAAAAATAAATAAAACAGTGTTTGTGCAACTCTTGTATAAAAGCAATACCACACTTGAAGGTTGTGACATTCTAAATATCAGCACGGCTGTGATATCTAGTACCCGGGCTGCGTCCTCATGCCTATGACCTCATCCAATTAAACAGCATAACCTTGAGTTTAATAGAACATTTCTCTTGTATAAACAGATGGAAACATATGCTGTTACTGGAAAATAATTGACTTCAGGTAGTAACAGTAACTGCTCTTTGTCACAGTGCCTTGTTAATTGTTTTCCTATAACAGCATGACCCCACATATTCTGTAATTCTTTTTTATGGAATGCATTAAAATCTGTTGCAGTAGTTTTACAACTGCTATTTAAAAGAAGAAAATCTCTTAAAGAAATCTCTTGTCGATTTCTTCTTTACAACATCAGAAGAATCCACCCATTTTTTTTCCTCACAGGCTACTCAGGTGCTTGTTCAGTTTCTTGTTATTTCAAAACTCGACTACTACAACCTGCTCCTGGCATGTCTGCCTCTGTGCCACATTTGTCCTCTGCAGCTTATCTAGAAGGCAGCGGCACGTCTCGTTTTCAACATTCCCAAGTTCTCCCACACCATCCCACTTCTCCTTTCCCTGCACTGGCTTCCTGGAGCTGCCCGCATCAAATACAAAACCCCGAAGATAAAAATGGCCCAGCGGCCTACCTACCTCTCAGCTCCAATTACACCACGCACTCCACCACATTCCCTCCGATCCTCCAGCAATGCTCGCCTCGTCCCACCAGGGACCTCAGGGATCGAGGAAGACATTCATCCAGATTCTTTTCTGTTCTGGCACCTAGGTGGTGGAACGAACTTCCTCTAGATGTCTTCGGTGTATCGGTCATCGAATTGGCCGCAATTTACACAGTTTTCTATATTTTATCACTCACTTCCCATTTTGCCAAGATGACCAATAACTCCACAACTGACTCCAGCGACGCGCCAAAAGTTGTCTGGCCCTAGTAGATACTGTAGATGCGGTCATATTATTTCACTAGTTTTGACGCGTAGCTAATGTCTTAAAAGTTTCACTCACATGACAGAAGTCCGATCTCTTTGTCTCTTGTAGTTTATTTGTCAGCATCAAAGAATCAACACTTCATACAGTCGTCTTGAGTAAATCCACTGTGATTACAGACACCAGTTGCTGCATCTTGCAAATCTCTGACTTTTACAACAACCTATTTGCTGTATCTTGTAGATTACAATCTTGGCTTGGGTATATAACAACACTCTTGTTGTTTCTTACATTCCCAGCATACGTTAGCTTACGGTTACAACAACCTAGTTGCTGTATTTTACATTTCTAGCTTACCGGGAGCTCTCATTAGCTGACGGTCAAAAGCTTGTGTTTCCGTAGCCTTTCACATCTATACTGAATTCTCTAACATATGACAGTCACACAAATGCATGTAATAGTAGAATGACATCACAGACCAACCTACGATTGTCAACTTATGATGCATGAGTAAGAAATATAAAGCCTATGGCTTATGTAACAAACTTAATGCTTAATGCTTTACTAATGAATAGAACAAGGTAGAATAAATGAAATAACAGCAAATAAAATAAAATAAACACAACAACAAATTCATAACAAGTGCGATATGGCACTTACAGATACCACTAACATTGAATGATAAAAGAACATGCTCTTGTTTATCTTACAGGTCTACATGGCGTGTCAATGCATGTTCATTGTTCTAGTCGGTGCCGTTCCCGAGTACCAGGTCGACGCCGTCACACAGAGCAGAGGGGCCTCCACTCAGACTGCCACGTTCAAGGAAGACGACCGCACCATCGTGACGGAGGTGAGAGAGCATTGACTTTAAGCAGGTTTGTTCAGGAAGAAGACGATGACCGTTCGGACAAGGTCAAGTGGTGTTTTTATGGAGTGCGTTAGTGAGGAGAAGATTCTCCAGAGCATACTGCTGTATGCTAGCATCTAAAAAGAAGTACAACGTATTTTAGACTTTTAAAACTAAGTGATGTAGAATTAAAGTTAGAAATGGCAACGTCCTGCATAGACCTGCATAGTGATTAATGTATGAGCCCTTATGACAGGAATGCAGTCAATATTATTCAGAAATTCATACAGTAAAAATGTCACTGATTTTATTTAGTTTTTTGGGGGGTCTGACAGAGAGACAAAGTTTATTCATTTATTTAAAAAAAAAACTTTTTTATATATGCTTTTTGTAACTGTATGTGTGCCCCACATGACTGCTGGACTTATTCATTTTTGGTACTTGTTTGTTTATGTGGGAGAACGTTTTTTGTAAGATAATTATTATGAAAATGACTAAATAGAAGGTTCATCTAACCAGAAAATTATCGCTAGATTAATCAGGAAAAATATTCATTAGACTAATAAAAAAAAAAGTATGGATTCAAAAAATTAAATGCAGCCATAATAGAAACAATAATGTAGTATATAATGTAAGTGTGTTAATAGAAACGAGCAAATAATACCTGCAGTACTGTCGAAGCTGCTCTTATAGAAAACTCAGAATTGAGAAATCAACAGCATCAACCTGTTATTCAAATTGTAATAATAGATGTGTTCATTATATTGAGCAATTATTTTTGCTTTGCATGATAATTATGAATTCTGTCTCTGAACAGTAATTTTGAAATTGAGATATTGTGCACGTGTCATCACCTCAGTGTGTGTTTGTTTTGTTTTGCAGTGGTATTTAGTCAAGGAGGAGGCGTACAAAGTGAGCCTGGCAGGATCGCTGTTTTTTGTCGGCGTGCTCGTGGGAAACGTGCTGTTCGGACCGCTGTCTGACAAAATCGGCAGGAAACCCATCTTCCTCATCAGTACTGAGACTTATCTGTTTAATACTTAGCAGGTGTTTAAATAAGAAAGGCTGACCTCTATTATTTATTTATCAAGGCTTTAACAAGCATGGTATGGTTCTTACTAACTTCGATAAACAAACAAATAACCTCAAATGACAACAAAAACTCTTAATCAAGTAGTAGATCAACATTCAGAATAAAGTTTTCACATCGCACTATTTCTTTAACAAATTAACCGAAGTCTCAGAGCTCTGCCAAAGTGTGTGTGTGATAATTCCCAGCTAAAATACCCCTGAGGTAATGAATTTTTTATACCTTATACTCCCTCTGTTTCATTCCTTTCTCGAATGTACTGTTTCATTGTCTATGTAAATGAGCTCCTCCTGAGCCACGCCCCACCCCGAGGGACAGCAGTGCTGAGCAACACGATGGTGGGGGGTTTCTCTCTTCTGAGGTCACATTAAGGGGGAAAACATCTAACTGGCTTGTTTAAATGCCGTGCATTGCTAAATTTTTTAAAGAAAACAAAAAGCCGGGTATTAATTTATCTCACATTTGCTGTTAGTACACACTGAAGACCCGTCTAAATATCTAAAGATGACTAAAAAGTGAATGCTACATAATACATGCCCTTTAACTTTGATAAATTTGATATTTTTTAATTTTACTTTAAATCCAAGATTGGTTTGAAACTAACATAACAAAGATGAAATAAAACCAGATCTAATGGAGATCTTTGGTGTCTTTTTCTTTGGACTCATCTGCAGTCATTGGACCAGAACAACGACTGCAATCGAACCTCATCAGTTCTGATACATTAAGAAATGTTTAATGTTTTTAACGTCACAGGCTGTCAATTTAAGCATTTGCTGTCATTTAAAAGCATTTTCTAAGCATTCCACACCTTTAGCCCACACTGTATATCACTACACTGATAGACGTTGACCTTCAGATGCCTGGTGCACATTTTTATGTTCTGATTTTATCACTGGCACCAGATTCTAGTGTTTCTCTCTCACTCTCTCACTCTCTCTCTCTCTCTCTTTCTTTTCAGGTCTATTCTTTGAAATGCTCTTTGCATACGGCAGTGCTCTGGCCCCTAGTTATGAGCTCTTCGCCCTGTCACGGCTGATGGTCGGGATGATGAACGGAGGGATGGCCCTCGTCTGCTTCATCCTCTCGCAGGAGTACGTGGGTAAAGCCTACTGGGCTCTAACAGGTAGCGCCATCTGGTGGTGAAGCAAAAAAATTATATTACAGGAATATATCTGTAGGTCAGAAAAGATAGCAGCATATTATATAAAATACTTTTTACACCCATAAAAAAGTAAAAAAAAAAAAAACACTGCATAAACAAAGAAGCAGATACGACAAGCTCCCCAGAAGGGTTGTGACTGGTTCGGCAGGGTGCTCAGTAAACTAAGCATCTATTTTACGTATAAACCTGCACAAATTGTGCCAGATTTTATATTTTAAGCAAAGGGCCCCAATCGTTGACTTTGTTTCATTAATTACTGTTAACTGCTTTTTATGTTTTTTTTAATGTAGAATTTTTTTAAAGAAATCCTTGCTCTTAAGTAGTTATTTGCATGTGTGTAAGACTTTTGCATCGTGACTTGCACAACTAGAGTACTTGGATTACTTTTCTGCCCCCTCTGTTATTCCTGCTGTTATACCCCTACCTCACCTATGCGGTTTGTCTTGCGGTAAGAAGCGGTGTTAGGAACTGTGAGTCGTCGCGAGTGACAGCGAAGTTCTGTAAAGTCTACGAGGACCGACGCGTGGAAAGATGGAAACATTATCACGTAATAAATTCACCGCCTAAAGGGGTATTGGTAGTTCACAGATTATAGGCCAAACTTCACTGAGTGATGAGGGTAGAATAATTATAAAGGTCTTGACTAAAACAACACGCACAAGGAATCACAAAGGAGTTTTCATTATTTTGCAATGGAAAAGTACTCAAACTAGAGACTTTTATCAGAAAGTAGTGCTGTAATGTAACTGATTACTTTTTAATGACAGTAATTTTGTAATGTAATTAGTTACTTTAAAAAGCAACATTACCCAACATGACTCTCCACAAAATAGCACATACTATTGAAGCAGGAAGGAAAAAATACAATATCGTTTGCAAAATAATTTCAAACTAATTGATTCCAGGTTTTACTGTCATCATCAAATTGAGAAATATATCTCAGTGTACAAAATGTAGAAAAGTTAAAAAAGTATGACTATGCAAGGGTTTGCTCGTTTGTGTGTGTTACAGGAACGATAACCAACATGATGTTTGCAGTGGGCATCGCTCTGTTTGCTCTTCTCGGCTACTACATCAGGTCCTGGAGAAACCTGGCTTTTGCTGCTAACTGCCCCGGTGTACTGCTCTTTCTCTTTTGCATGTACGTGTGAATATCTGAATTATGGCTTTAATGGCTGCATACCACTAAAACTAGTGTGCAGTAGTGAGGAAATTTAAACCGTTATACTGTAAACATAATGCTAGGTGAGGATATGATGAAGCTTATTTCAGTGCATTGGCCTAAATATAGCTCATGTTATTTTACTTTAGTGTGTAAATAGAGCTGGGGTCAGAAGTTTACATATAACATGAACATTTCATGAAGTTCAGTGTGTTCACTCAGATAACATGTCTGTACGTTAAGATGTAAGATGAGTAATATAACAAATCAAGATGGCGCTGTAATTTTTTTTAAACATGCTTATGAGTGAATTAAATCCCACACTTAAAAGTCACAGACACATCTACTGTCTCATATAACAGTTTCTTGGGGTTTGTATTTATGAATGTGTGAATGTATGCTGTATATACACTTAACACCAGAAAAATACCAGTTCAAAGAAACTGTCTCGGTTTGTTGGGTTTATAAGCAGGTGGGCTGAGGTACTGGTTGCTGAGGGACACACAGGCATAGGAAGTTGAATAGGAATTGGTGAAGGGCATAAAACAGCAGTACCCCAAACTTTGGGATCAGGCTCAACCAGAAATAATTTGGAGTGGAGCTTAAACCAGTGTGACAGCTGGTAAGATGCGAGAGTTTATAGCATATCTTTGCTCCAAGCATGCTTTTTGCTCACAGCATTGTGGAGGAAACCTGGCAGCACCCACAGCCGTTCTCAATGCCTTGCTCCTAGCTCAGCAATTTGAGGAGATCAACTTGTTGATCTTCACAACCACACTTCCAGAGTTTTTTTTTTTTTTTCCAGAGCCATTCCCTACGCCGTCTGAGCCATACATGGCCCTGTTTCAGCCATGCTGTGCTAAACCTTCCATCATCAAAGATGTCCTGTTTGTACCACCTCCCAGGATCAAGATTTTATATTGGCATCACTACATGACATCCAGATGGTTGTGCTGGTTCCATCAGCTGACTTCAGAACTATTGTTCTGGTGCCACTGCCTGGATTTTAGGACAGAGGGCTGGATTCCACTGGCCTGCTTCAAGAATGACATGCTAGCGACACTACCTGGCTTCAGGATGACATGCAGCTGGCTTTGAGAATTTTGTGGTTCTTTTTGAAAGCCCATGAAGTTCCTGCCCCAAGCTCCAGCTCAGTCCAAATTTGATTCTTGTCAGAGGCCTAAAAAGAGTTGTTCGGTGTGGGTGTTTAACTCTAGAACTTGTGTGGACGTATGTTTATTGGTGAGTGTGTCTGTGTTATTGATAGCATGCTACCCGAGTCTCCACGCTGGCTGTACTCTCAGGGCCGGACGGGGGAGACGGAGAAAGTGCTGCAGGATTTTGCACAGCGGAATGGAAAGGGAAGTGTTACTCTGAAGCTGCGGAAAACTCCAGGCACACCGGGCACAGAGGCATCCAGCGCAGGACTGCTGCAGCTGGTCAAGCACCGCGTGCTGCGCTGCAGGACTGTTGTCCTCATGTATGTTTGGTGAGTATGCGTGTGCGCACGATGACTTATTAAACTATTTAAACACTTTACAAAACACAGAACAAGGTGACACATGACTGGCTGGTGTACACATTGTTCTCATTTACACCATGTGCAGTCAGTTAACTTCTTTATCTGATCAAAGGAGAACACAGTCTAAAATAACACTAATGTAAGATGAGAGAAAGGTGACGAGCTTCCATAGATGTGACCCTGGTCATTCAGTAGATTCAGGTTGTCAGCTGACTTCATTTTATTGCCACGTAGCATTGCTGAGCCTAGACCTTCAACCCCAGATCATAACACTGCCTCTAGAGGCTTGTACAGTAGACACTATGCATGATGGGTTCATCGCTTTATGTACTTCACTTCTTTCCCTAGTGTGTACATCGCTCTGGAATAGAAATAACCTGACCTCATCAGACCACATAATGCTCTCTAGGAAACCGAAGCCTTTTTAGTTGTTTGATACCAATTTAATTCATCTTCTTTCTTTTTTTGTTTTTGACTGGGGTTTCTCAGGGGTCGCTACAGCGAATCACCTGCCCTTCATCATCTTTTCTGCATCGTCTTCTCTTACACCAACTAACTTTACGTCCTCTTTCACCACATCCATAAATCTCCTCTTTGGTCTTCTAGTTCCGACCTTAGCGTCCTTCTAGCCATATATTCGCAATTCTTTTCTGAACATGTCCAAACATCTAATCTCCAAAACATCTAACATGGGTTGTCCCTCTAATGGACTCGTTTTTGACCCTATCCATCCTTGTCACTGCCAAAAAGAACCTCAACATCTTCAGCTCTGCTACATCCAGCTCTGCCTCCAGTCTTTTCTTCACTGTCTCTAAGCCGTAGAGCATCGCTGGTCTCACCACTGTCTTCTACACCTTTCCATTCATTCTCGCTGATACTCTTTTATCACACAACATACCTGACACTTTTCTCCACCCTTTCAAACTTGCCTGCTTCACCTCCTTCTTTGTTGCTCTGGACCGTTGACCCTAAGTACGTAAAGTCCTGCACCTTCTTTACCTCTGCTCCCTGTAGCCTCACCGTTCCACTTGGGTCCCTCTCATTCACAGACATGTATTCTGTCTTGCTGTGGCTTACCTTCATTCCTCTGCTTTACCTCCACCTCCCTAGATTTTCCTCCCCCTGTTCCCTACTCTCGCTACAAAGCACAATGTCATCTGCAAACAATTTGATTATTACTTTTTAATACAGGTTTGCTGTGCTTTAGTTATGAAACGTTTATAATGCTACAAATGCTGTTCATGGGACAAATAATGTCTTTTGAGTTGTGTGTGAGATAATAGGCGTACAGTTGGTGTAGGGTGAAAATCCAGACAGCAAATTTGCAAAGTGTCTGTCGTACTAAAATGTAAAAATGTAAAACTAAAGTCTCTAACATTTTACATGCCGAAAGATAATGTTGGACCCAGGGTGTTTGGGATTTTGGAATTAAACGTTACCTTTCATTAAAGCCTTTCTATGTTGTATAATGGATATCACCATCATACTCAAACTTGGTACGATGGATTTAGACATAACTATGTTCACCTGTGGCTGATAATGTCTGTATGTGTACATAACGTTTGTCTTTTAGGTATGCATGCAGTCTGGTGTATTATGGACTGACGATGAATGCGAGTGACGATAAAGGCAGTCTCTACCTCACTGTAGCCATGTACGGCCTGGTGGAGCTGCCAGCCTACCCACTGTGCATATACTTCATCAATAAGCCTTGGTATTTATACACACACACACACACTGCATTAACATTTTCTCAGCAGATACCTACAGTGTATTCTGTATGAACACTACAACACATTGTACTGCTGGTTAAATTATCTTACTCATTACTTTCTCTCTTTCCTTCCTTCTCTCTCTCTCTCTCTCTCTCTCTCTCTCTCTCCTTCCCGCCTGCCCCTGTTTCAGGTTTGGGAGGCGAAAATCTTTAGCAAGTTTTCTTATCCTTGCTGGTCTGTGCTGCCTTCTCTCTGTGATTGTCCCTGTTCGGCCTGGTGAGGAGACCATACTGTATTTTACTATAAATAGACTGTTGACATACCAGCAACATTCAATTAAATATATTTTAGTAAATGAGGCTTGATTATCTGCTGCAAGGTAAAGCGCAGGTTTGTACTTGTATCTGTGGTACAATAAATTAACAATTCAATTTGTTTCCTGCAAGATGTTAGCATCTACGGAATAGGTCTCCATTATTAGCAGAGATTTGCTAATCTGAAGATGCTCCTTTATTTAATGACAAGAAACAGACTCTTCAGGACAATGGGTTTCTCAGTAACATATGAAATTGCATTTGTTTTATTCAGTTTTTAAAAAAGTTTAAAGCTGTTAAAACAGCAAAATACTTGTTTTCATCCTTGGTCCTGAGGAAAACTGCTCGGTTTCAAAGGGAACCGTGAACAGTGCAGGGAACAACTGAACCACAATTCATCACGTCTCCAGAGGCTAGCGAGCGAGTTACCAATGATCAGAAGAGGGAATATAGACAATTCCTGTACTTGAGTAAAAGTATAGATTCCCTTGGGCAAATATTACTTGAGTAAAAACGGACGTCCTCCATTTAGTTGTGTACCTGAGTAAAAGTACAAAAGTATTCACCTTTAAGTATAAAAAATACAAGATTTGTAGTAACTCACAGTCTTTTTAATATTAAAAAATATATATATTTCTTTTTCTGTCTCACTCTCTCTCGGCTTCCCCAATCAGCTCTGCTTCTGATTTCAAACACGTTGTGTTATTAGGTGTGTCTCAAAGGGAAGGCAAGTCATGTAGTTACACATAATAGTCAGCAGGTGGCCCCCTTCAAATACTACACATCACTGTTCTTAGGAAACACAACACCATGCTGAAATGTGGTTAAGTAGAAGTACAGATATTTGTTGTCTTTGTAAAAAGTAAAATGTATCCTCTAATTAAACTACTCAAGTAAAGTACAGTTACTTGAAATATCTACTTAAATACAGCAACAAAGAACATGTACAGTACAGTACTCGGTATCTCCCCACCCCTATCAGTCAGTCATTGCACCTGGAATGAGTTGCGTGCACTATTCATGTTGTTCCGATTGCAGCTGTGGTTTTTTAGGGTTTGATAGCCTGATGTCCAACCCTTCTCCTTTTCCATCCAGACCTTTAATCCAGCAAAAGTGGAGTAATTTGTGTGGACGTTGGCGTTATGTACCCTGGCTACAGTCTACTGTAAGCCCAGGGAGAGTCTGGCCCTGGAAGTAAGCGAAGCCATTGTCAATAATGCCGAAAAGACTTGTCAGAGACTAGTAGTTAATCTTGTAGTGTTTTATATGCATACAGTTGCTTTTATATACACCTAGGAATTAAGAAATAACACAAAAATAGATAGACAGTAAACAGTAGACAACAGTATTTTACATAGACAAAACTAACAACAGACTGAACGATGGAAGGGGCTAAAGGAAAGAACAAAATAAATGTCCCCAAAATGTCACACTTTTACTATACAACTTCTTCTTTTCGTTGCTCATGTTAGGGATCGCCACAGTGGACTAGTTTTTCCAACTATCTCTGTCTTTACATGGCACATCTTCTCTTGTCAACTTTATATATATATATATAAGGAACACTCCAGTCTAGCTACACTCACTCACTCACTCATCTTCTATACCGCTTTATCCTGTATTCAGGATCGCAGGGACCTGGAACCTATCCCAGGAGGCTTAGGGCAAGAGGCAGGGTACAACCTGGACAGCGTGCCAATCTATCGCAGGGCACACACACACACACACACACACACTACGGTCAATTTTGGGAATGCCAATTAGCCTAAGCTGCATATCTTTTGGACTGTGGGAGGAAACCGGAGTACCCGGAGGAAACCCACCAAGCACGGGGGAGAACATGCAAACTCCATGCACACAGAAACAGGAACCGAGCCTGGTCGGGAATCGAACCCGGATGGTGCAAGGGCTAACCACTACGCCACCGTGCCGCCTCTAGCTACACTATGCTTGCCAATCCAATAACCAAAAGTATAAAGGGTCACACCCTCCCCTTCTCTGGATGTCTAGATATGTATAAGTGTGCTCCTACTTACCTGTCCAAACCTCAAAAGCAAACGTACACTGCAAGTTTTTAAATGTTCACTTAATTCACACGAATCATTCTTTCTACATGCTAATTTAATAACTATCAGCAGCATGCATGTGCTGAAAAAGAGGACATTAGGACCACAATTTATCATGGCATGAATGACTGTCTTCTCAAATGCAGGTGCTTCCAGCCGAACTTTAAGGGTGTAGATCCTCCTCCCAAACATCACGATTGGTCACTAGATGATTGGTGCAGATTCATGTCTTCGTGGATCTGCATACAGAACAAAAACAATCATAAATAATCATAATTCTTTTGATTGTGTAAAGCTGCTTTGCGACAATGACAATTGTTAAAAGCGCTATACAAATAAAATGTAATTTAATTAATCATGAAGACTATTCAGGGCTGAACGTAAATTTTTACACACTTCATACCACTTTTCTAAACCTGTAGGCTGTTCATCGTTGATCTACAAAAATATACAGTGGTGTGAAAAACTATTTGCCCCCCTCCTGATTTCTTATTCTTTTGCATGTTTGTCACACAAAATGTTTCTGATCATCAAACACATTTAACTATTAGTCAAAGATAACACAAGTAAACATAAAATGCAGTTTTTAAATGAGGGGTTTTATTATTTAGGGAGAAAAAAAATCCAAACCTACATGGCCCTGTGTGAAAAAGTAATTGCCCCCTGAACCTAATAACTGGTTGGGCCACCCTTAGCAGCAATAACTGCAATCAAGCGTTTGCGATAACTTGCACCGAGTCTTTTACAGCGCTCTGGAGGAATTTTGGCCCACTCATCTTTGCAGAATTGTTGTAATTCAGCTTTATTTGAGGGTTTTCTAGAATGAACCGCCTTTTTAAGGTCATTTCACAACATCTCAATAGGATTCAGGTCAGGACTTTGACTAGGCCACTCCAAAGTCTTCATTTTGTTTTTCTTCAGCCATTCAGAGGTGGATTTGCTGGTGTGTTTTGGGTCATTGTCCTGCTGCAGCACCCAAGATCACTTCAGCTTGAGTTGACGAACAGATGGCCGGACATTCTCCTTCAGGATTTTTTGGTAGACAGTAGAATTCATGGTTCCATCTATCACAGCAAGCCTTCCAGGTCCTGAAGCAGCAAAACAACCCCAGACCATCACACTACCACCACCATATTTTACTGTTGGTATGATGTTCTTTTTCTGAAATGCTGTGTTACTTTTACACCAGATGTAACGGGACACGCACCTTCCAAAAAGTTCAACTTTTGTCTCGTCGGTCCACAAGGTATTTTCCCAAAAGTCTTGGCAATCATTGAGATGTTTTTTAGCAAAATTGAGACGAGCCTTAATGTTCTTTTTGCTTAAAAGTGGTTTGCGCCTTGGAAATCTGCCATGCAGGCCGTTTTTGCCCAGTCTCTTTCTTATGGTGGAGTCGTGAACACTGACCTTAATTGAGGCAAGTGAGGCCTGCAGTTCTTTAGATGTTGTCCTGGGGTCTTTTGTGGCCTCTCGGATGAGTCGTCTCTGCGCTCTTGGGGTAATTTTGGTCGGCCGGCCACTCCTGGGAAGGTTCACCACTGTTCCATGTTTTTGCCATTTGTGGATAATGGCTCTCACTGTGGTTCGCTGGAGTCCCAAAGCTTTAGAAATGGCTTTATAACCTTTACCAGACTGATAGATCTCAATTACTTTTGTTCCTGAATTTCTTTGGATCTTGGCATGATGTCTAGCTTTTGAGGTGCTTTTGGTCTACTTCTCTGTGTCAGGTAGCTCCTATTTAAGTGATTTCTTGATTGAAACAGGTGTGGCAGTAATCAGGCCTGGGGGTGACTACAGAAATTGAACTCAGGTGTGATAAACCACAGTTAAGTTATTTTTTAACAAGGGGGGCAATCACTTTTTCACACAGGGCCATGTAGATTTGGAGTTTTTTTTCTCCCTTAATAACGTAAACCTTCATTTAAAAACTGCATTTTGTGTTCAATTTTGTTATCTTTGACTAATAGTTAACGGTTTTTGATGAGCAGAAACATTTAAGTGTGACAAACATGCAAAAGAATAAGAAATCAGGAAGGGGGCAAATAGTTTTTCACACCACTGTACATTGAGCTTTGGAATAATGTGAGGAACTGTGGCTCTAGACTGTCTTCACATGCATGTCTAATTAGCGCTGTTTACTGTTTAAATATATATATATATATATATATATATATATATATATATATATATATAACAAATATATAATATATAATAAATGCAAAAATTAAATCTATGAATATAAGACGACCCTTCATTTTTTTATTTTTTATAAATTTAGTCGTGTCCAATTATTTCCCCCCGATTTTCTCCCTAATTTAGTCGTGTCCAATTCCTTCCCGTCACTAGGGGGGGCGCCCACATTAAGGCTACTTACTACAGTACTTGTACCACTCAGCCAGGTGGGCCATGGGCTGTCACATGTTTCCTCTGAACCACGTGACACCAGCCGACTTCTTCTTTTCGAACAGCTCGCTCACGCACCGTTGTGGGCGGCGTAACACAGTCGGAGGCCAGTGCTATCCGCTCCCTCCACGTGTGCGAGCTCACAGACGCCGAGTATGGCGTAGAGCCGTGATTAATGTGGGAGCACTAAGTATCTCTCATCCCTCTCCGCTGAGAGAGCTCGGGCAATTTAGGCCTCTGGCTGTGAGAGGTTACAGCATCACCCGGGAACCGAACCAGCGATCTCCGGATAATAGGGCGAGCCCTTTACCACTGTGCCACTCGGAGGCCGACCCTTAGATGGAAATTTTAGGGGAAAAAAGATTGGACTGACAGTCGCTTGGTATATCCCTCTCCATATTTCTCTCTTTCTCACACACACAGGTTCGTTTGTCAATGGCAGCTCTTTGGCTCTTTTGGGGAAGCTGATGGTCAGTGCTGCATTCAACATTGTGTATGTGTACACATCAGAACTTTACCCCACTGTCATCAGGTATACACACACACACACACTAGCCCGCTCATTCCTACAGGGGAATGTTAGATTAGATACTGCATTGCAAGCGCTCAAAGTCTGCGATATTGTCTAGATGTTTGTCTAGATTTGTGTGTATGTCTGTGTGTGTGTGTCATTCAGGAACGCAGGGCTGGGTGTCTGCTCCATGTCTTGTAGGGTCGGAGGAATTTTGGCCCCATTTATTCCTAGTATGGTAAGTATTGTGCAGTATATACATTTGCATATAGTGTTTAAAGGAATGCTTTTAAAAATGATGTACTATATGTAATTCTTTCATACATTCATGGCCACTTTAACAGCATTAAACATGCTCGTTTATGCATTTATCATTTGGCAGCAACGCAGGGCATAAAATCCTGAAGATATAGATTTAGTTAAATACATCAGACATCTTTTTTACAATGTCCAGTTTTGATGATTCTGCACCCATTACAGCATCAGACTCCATCAATGTGCTTTGGCGCCCTTGTTGAACCCAAATCCCAAAGTTATTCATCCAACATGTGCAATTTTAACCACCTATGTTGGTTAATAAAAACATTCTGCATACTTTTGCATTACTTTCGGTATATCCCTCACATTAATGATGACATAACATTTGTGTTTTGTTGATCATTCAGAAAGTGCTGCATGCGTCCATGCCGTTCATTGTGTTCTGTCTGACTGGTGTGTCAGCCGGAGCCACAGGACTTCTCCTCCCAGAAACACACAACAAGCCAGTGGCCGAGACGCTGGAGGAACTCTCTTCTCCTGCTTATCAGCGGATCCTAGACACACAGGTAGCATTGGCTCCGCCCATACCAGGTTGTATTGTCACTCAGCATTGTGGACGCTCTAATGTGGGTTGTTTTTTGCAGGTTCATCTGCTGGCGGATGAGCACTTGTCGAGTCGGGGAGGATCAGATAGTGAATGATACGCTCACACTCACGCACAGAAGACTCTTATTTGTGAATATCATGCCATATCGACTTGTTCTGTGCCAACCTGATTCACAGAAAGTGTGTGTGCACTTAGTGCCTTCTGTGAACACTGAACACTGAAGGGATCAACAAAAAAAGTGAAAAATGCATTTCAACATAAGAGGACGTGACCAAATGCTGACTAAATAATCTCTCATTCCGTTTCACAATCATGCCGTTAATGCTCCTGCTAATGAACCAATTCTGACTGATACCTGTGCATTGCAAATACATTATTTCCAATTACCAATTTACATAATGAATGTGCTTCAGAAAGCACTACAACATTAACACTACACTCTACCTGTATCACAGAATTGTGGAATATTTATAAATGCCTCTCTTGTCAGTTATGACAGATGGAGAGGTATGTACATATATATATCTGTATATGTTGCATATATCTTGGGGTTTCTGAATTGGGAGGAGAATAATTTAATAATAAAAATCATTGAGAAATGAAAAGAGAAATACCACTAAGCTATACTCATTTATGAATGTGCTTAAAAGAGTTAAATATTACATTAAATGCTAAATATACAGTATGCTTTTATGTATGTAACCAATCATAATGCAGAAATCTGGATTTGTCGCAAAAAGTGGCAAGCCTAACCTAACCACAAAGTTGGGGAAAAAAATACTATTGTGTTTCTGCAGATTGAGCAGGACCAATTTGCAAATGTCAAAATGTTATATTCTGTTTAAATGCTTTGAGCATGTAAACACACATCTTATTAGATCAGACTAAATATTTCTAGTTAACTGTGATATCCTTTTATAACATGTAAATTTGACCTCTGCCAAGATATGGGAATGACGTGGCAAAAATCTAGATCTGAGCAACTGAAGCAACCGCACATCATAACACCGCCTCCAGAGGCTTGTACAGTGGGCGCTATGCATGATGGGTGCACCGCTTCATGCACTTCCCGTCTTACCCTGATGCATCTATCACTCTGGTATAGGGTCAACCTCATCAGACCATATCATCTTTTGTATTTATGTTACTAAGTATAAATATCGGACTTTGGAGTAATGAAAAAGGTCATGTGGTATTCAATCATTTCACAGTACTGGTTTTGCTTGGGTGACATACCAAGCATGCCTTGGCTTTCTTACAAAGATCTTGCTAATAAGCATGGTGGTCAAAACAGTCTGTCTGTATAAAGGGTAAATATTTCTAGTTATCTCTGCAGAAGATATTCTCAGGAAAGTGTCATGCTTATCATTAACAGTTGATGATGAGCTGCATGCAGTAGAACTACAGATAAGCTTTTTCAGTTCAGTCTGCAATCAGAAACCTGCTGTAGAAATGCCAGTTCTGCACCTCCAGCTGAGAGAAATATTTAAATGTAATTTTTACACTTTTCATTTGGGGTTAACGTATGTAATTTCAAGAACTATGTGAAGTAAATAGCAAAACTGTGCAACATAATGTTTTGCGGACTGCTGCACAATAATTCTACATATTCAAAATAATCTTTTCCAATTAAAAAACAAAACAAAAGAAAGCCACCAAATTATTAATTTGCATAAAAAAATAGCAACACTTGTCAAAATTCTAGATTAGTGACATGCCATGTGAACTCTTACTGTAGTTCTACTAAAATATGACATGACTCAACCTCCAGAAAACCTCACCTGGATGGCTGAGAATCTTCACAGACATTAGTGATGTGCGTTAATATTAACAGCCCTACTTTAAACCAAACTCTAATTCTGTTAATGGTAGAAAGGGTAATGGTAATTTGGAATTTTTATTTTGTGGTTGCTTAAAGGCACAGTGGTGTAGTGGTTAGCACTGTCGCCTTGCACCTCCAGGGTCCGTGTTCGATTCCCAGCCAGACTCAGACCTTTCCGTCTCTTTGTGCATGGAGTTTTCATGTTCTCCCTGTGTTTGGTGGGTTTCCTCTGGGTACCCCCGGTTTCCCCCCACAGTCCAAAGATATGCAGGTTAGTATGATCTGGTCCCATCCCAATGAGACGTGGCGACATAGCTTACAGCAGGTTATGGTCGCTGAAATGCTGGATGTCCAGGTGGTGCTCCGAAAATAATGTTGGCTTTATAGATAATTGGAAGACCTTTGAGGGCAAAGCTGGCCTGTTAGGGTGGGACTGTGTCCATCCCACTCGGGAAGGTGCTGCTCTCATTTCCTGTAGTATAGCTCATAGTCTCAGTAGAGGTCTAGTTAATCGGTGACAATCCAGAGCCCAGGCCAGGGAGCAGACAGACAGGCTAAACCAACCGTCTGCTAGCTGCATAGAGTCGTCACTCAGGGTTCACCATATTGAGACAGTGTTTTTTCCCCCGATCTAAGCAAAAATGTAGAAAGACTCAGAAAGTCTGTTTCAATCATTTAATTAACATAAAGACCACAAACTCGGATCTTACTGAATGCGCAGCCGGCACCTCTGATCTGAAGCTAGGATTGTTAAATATTAGATCTCTCGCATCAAAAGCCGTTATTGTTAATGAAATTATCACAGATCAGGTGTTTAATATACTCTGTTTAACTGAAACATGGGTTAAACAGGATGAGTATGTAGCTCTAAATGAAGCTAGTCCTCCTGGATACAGCTACATACACCAGCCTCGGTTAACTGGTAGAGGAGGAGGCGTCGCAGTTATTCACAATGATAATCTGTCTATCATACAAAAACACGGACACAAATTTAACTCATTTGAAATTCTTTATAGTAACATAAGTGTATTTAAGTATATTAAATCAGCTCAGTCGATTCCACTAATTATAATTTACAGACCTCCAGGGCCGTATTCTGAATTTCTTAGTGAATTTGCAGATTTCATCTCAGACCTGGTCGTTTCTGTAGACAAAGTGTTAATTGCTGGAGATTTTAACATTCATTTTGAGAATCCAGAAGACCCTCTGAGAACAGCATTTATATCCATACTGGACTCCGTAGGCGTAAATCAGTGTGTAGTAGGACTCACTCATAAAGCAGGTCACACTTTAGATTTAATAATATTCTTCGGATTAAGTATAAGAAATTTATTCACAAAAGTCTGAAATTATCTCAGATCACTATCTTGTCTCAATTAAAGTGTGTCACAGTGATAATGTACGCACAGCACCGCGCTACCGTATTAAACGTACATTCACATCAACTACCACACAGAGTTTTATCAGTAATCTCCCAGAGTTACCAACTTCGATTAGGTCACCGTCTGACCCTACAGAACTCGATCAGGCGACTGAATATTTAGAGTCGACATTTCGTTGTACCTTAGATATTGTAGCTCCACCTAAAAGAAAAATTATTAGAGATAAGAAACTCGCTCCCTGGTATAACGATCACACGCCCTCTTTAAAACAGACCGCTCTTATAGAAGAAAATAAAAATAATCCTAGATTTTTATTTAATACCGTAGCCAAATTAACCAGAAATAAGACCACTACAGAAATCTCCACAACATCATGCAATAGTGAGGACTTCATGAACTTTTTTAATAATAAAATTGTAAATATCAGGCATAAAATTGAGGCTTTGAAACCGAACAATGTAATTGATGCAGATGTTAACCTAGCCATGTCAGATCGGGACCTAGAATACTTTACTCCCCTTGAAGAGAATGAACTAATTTCACTCATCTCTTCTGCAAATTCATCAACCTGTATATTAGATCCTATACCGACACATTTTCTTAAACAGATAGTACCAGTAATAACAGAACTGCTGTTGAGAATAATTAATTCCTCACTCAGAATTGGTTATGTTTCAAAATATTTTAAATTAGCAGTTATCAAACCAATAATTAAGAAACCTGACCTCGACCCCTGTCAGCTGTCCAATTACAGGCCAATATCAAACCTCCCCTTTATCTCTAAGATTCTGGAAAAGATAGTAGCGGAGCAGCTATGCTCATATCTACATAGAAATGGCATACATGAACTGTATCAGTCAGGATTTAGGCCTCATCACAGCACAGAAACAGCACTCGTTAAAGTAGTAAATGACCTCCTATTGGCCTCTGATCAGGGTTGTGTAACTATGCTTGTATTACTCGACCTCAGTGCAGCTTTTGACACCATTGATCATGCTATTCTTCTTCACAGATTAGAAAATGTAGTAGGAATTAAGGGTACAGCCCTCTCCTGGCTCAGATCCTATTTGACCGATCGTTATCAGTATGTAGACTTAAATGGTGATTATTCTGCATGTTCTGTAGTGGAGTTTGGCGTTCCGCAGGGTTAAATTTTAGGCCCACTGCTTTTTTCCCTTTACATGCTTCCTCTGGGCAACATAATCCGTAAGCATGGTATTAGTTTTCATTGTTATGCTGACGACACACAGTTATATGTCTCAGCAAAACCTGATGAGAAAAACCAGCTAACTAAAGTTGAGCAATGTGTGCAGGACATAAGAAATTAGATGCTAATTAACTTCCTTCTGCTTAATCCGGATAAGACAGAAGTTCTAGTCATAGGACCGCATACAGCTAGGAGTAAAATCTTAGATCACACTGTAACTTTAGATGGCCTTTCTGTTCCATCAAGTGCAACAGTAAAAGACCTCGGCATGATTATAGATTCCAGTCTTTCATTTGAAGCTCATGTAGATAATATCACCAGGATAGCATGCTTTCACCTCAGAAATATTGTCAAGGTAAGAAATATATTGTCGCTAAACAATGCAGAAAAACAAGTTCATGCTTTTATCACTTCTAGGTTGGACTATTGTAATGCCTTACTGTCTGGTTGTTCAGCTAGGTGCATAAACAAGGTAGGTGCATAAACAAGCTTCAGCTAGTTCAGGCTGCTTGTCAGTACCGCGTATTATGAAAACTACAGCTGGGGGCAGAGCTTTTTCTTACAAAGCCCCAAAATTATGGAATAGTCATCCAAATAGTGTTCGGGACTCAGACACAGTCTCAGTGTTTAAGTCTAGGCTAAAAACCTATTTATTTAGCCAAGCATTTTTATACATATATTTGCCTTAGGTAAAGGAGCAGATCTGGGGGACTCATGGACGTAGAGTATTACGGTGAACTGGTATGTTTAGATGCTGTCTTCCTCACTCTCATTTGATCACTCAGGTTTGTTGATGGTGAGGTAATTGTTTGCTTTACATCTCAGTTCCCCCTCATGTTTGTGTTTCCTTCTGGCGCTCCCTTTTAGTTATGCTGTCATAGTTAGTCGTGCCGGAGTCCCTGCTTGCACTCTACAGTAAATATACATTCACATTATACATTATGTGACTGTGACCATACCTAACTGCCATCTCTCCTCTTCCTCTCTTTCTTCCCCTCTTTCTCTTTCCTCTCTCCCCCTGTCTCCCCCTTTCACTCTTTCTCTCACTCTCTCTCTCTTTGTCGAGCTACACATGTCATCCCTGAGCTGCCAGTGATCCAGACTCCCTCTGCCCTCCGGACCTGTCTGATCCATCCTGGTGCCCCGCTTCTGGTTGGAGATCTGGTTGGTGTCTGGGGATGATTCTCTCTACTCTTCCACTGCATAGTACGGCACGACAAGGTTCAGTTCTACTCACTTTTGGGGGGTCTTCCACTGGGAACAGTACATGGTACCTGGTCCTTTTTTTAGTACCACCTCAGCCGAGGTTCCAAGCGCGCCGAACCGTTGCCAAAACGTGACGTGTAAACTCTGCTGGTCACTGATTAGCCGGAGAAAATCGTCATTACTGCGTCACCGAACTTGCGACACGAGACACAACAGAACCGCTATATTTAAAACAGCCAGAGAAGGATCGCACGCACCTTTTTGTATTAACCGTCGGCCTCTTTTGAAACAAACTCCTTCGTCTTGCTGTTAAAAACATCCACATGCCGAGAATGAAGAACACCATGCCGTCGATATGCTCCATTGTTGTGTGTTCGTTTGTGGCGGGTTTACGGTGACGTCACGGCAGTAGCGGTGCCGCGACTAAACGACACGTGAGTAATCCCGCCCATGCTAAAGCGTTACTACACTGCAGTGGAAGCGCAAACCGAGCCAAACTGCGCCGAACCGAAGTGAGTTGAACTGAACCGTGTCGTGCCGTACTATGCAGTGGAAAAGAGGCATTAGAAGACGGTTCTGGCCTCGACTGGTGTTAGCAGCTGTTTCTCTGAGGACTTGACAATTCGATAGTTCAGGACTAGAACTTTCTACAAGTCTATCTGAGTCTCCAATAACTACCTGGACTCCATTTTAACATCAATTAACATCAACTATTATAGCTGAACTGCCTGCCACCTAACACACTGTATAAATGCAGATCATTTCCTGCTATCTGATTCACCCAGATGAGGATGGGTTCCCTGTTGAGTCTGGTTCCTCTCAAGGTTTCTTCCTACTATCATCTCAGGGAGTTTTTCCTTGCCACTGTCGCCCTCGGCTTGCTCACCAGGGACTATCTGACCATTTTGATTCATACACATTCACATTCCATAGAAAGTTAAATAATTCTTTTGATTGTGTAAAGCTGTTTTGAGACAATGACAATTGTTAAAAGCACTATACAAATAAAATTTAAAAATTGAATTGAATAAGTCGCTCTGGATACGAGCGTCTGCCAAATGCCTAAATGTAAATGTTAAAATGTAGAACTCTCAAAATGAGCATATTATTATTATTTTGCAATAAAAACATCTTATCATGTGTATCTGTGCTATTCTTTTGCCTATTTGACCCATTTTTGTTTATTTATTTTTGCTCAGTCATGGTTGTTGTTAAAATGAACAATATGGATATGTCAAGTTCAAGTTCAAGTAGGCTTTATTGTCACTCCAACCGTATACAGTTAGTACACAGTGAAACGAAACAACGTTCTTCCAGGACCAAGGTGCTACATACGACATAAATGTATAACATAAATTAACAGAAAAACTAAACTAGCTAACTAAGAGGCCTAGTTAGCTGGCTAGCAGAGACAAGACAGATAGACTAACATAAATTACAACATAAATTTACAAAAACTAACTAGCTAAGGAAGACTATCTACAGGTTTTACAGACAACATAAAGTGCACGTGCAAATGTGCAAACAAAGTGACAGAGCGACAAACACGACATAACAGAATAATATGGTGTTGAGGTAGGGGAGAAACCGTAAACATTCACAGTAAGAATTGAGGAATTAGTGCAAAAAGTAATCCAGTAATGAATATTGTGCAAAAGAGATAAACAGTGAAGCATTTACAGGTTGGTGTGTACGATAGTTTGGTAGTGTAGGTCAGTGTGTCTGCGCTTGTGTTGATTAGTCAGTCCAGTCTCAATGTTTTTGAGGTAGTTGAGTTAAGCTGAGTGATAATGTTTGTGTGTGTGTGTGTATGTGTTTATCAGTCCAGTCCCTTTTTGTTGAGTCGGATGGCTTGTGGAAAGAGCTGTTACACAGTCTGGATGTGTGTGCCCGAATGCTTCTGTACTTTTTTCCAGATGGCAGGAATGTGAAGTGTGTGTGAAGTGTCCGATCAGCCACAATGCTGGTGGCTTTGCGGATGCAGAGTGTGGTGTAGATGTCTTCAATAGAGGGGAGAGAGACCCCGATGATCTTCTCTGCTGTCCTCACTATCCGCTGTAGGGCATTGCGGTCCGATATGGCACAATTCCCAAACCAGACAGTGATGCAGTCGCTCAGGATGCTCTCGATAGTTCCTCTATAGAAGGTGGTCTGGATCGGTGGTGGAAGCTGGGCCTTCCTCAGTCTTCTCAGAAAGAAGAGATGCTGTTGGGCTTTCTTGTGTAGGGAGCTGGTGTTGAGGGACCAGCTTAGGTCCTTCTCTAGGTGGACACCCAGGAATTTGGTGCTGTCGACGATTCCCACAGAGGAGCCGTTGATGCTCAGCGGAGAATGGTTGCCTCATGTCCTCCTAAAGTCAACAATCATCTCCTTTGTCTTGTCAACATTCAGAGACAGGTTGTTGTCTTTACACCAGTCCGTTAGCCTCTGCACTTCCTCTCTGTATGCTGTTTCCTCGTTCTTGCTAATGAGAACTTAATGATGTGATTTGAACTGTGTGTTGCTACACAGTTGTGAGTCAGCAGTGTGAACAGCAGGGGACTGAGCACACAGACTTGTCATTCTATATTTAAAAAACAACAACAGGAAAAAAAAATGGCTAAAATGCTCTGAGCTGTAACAAATGTTAAATTGAAATCTCTCGAATGGTAAAGAGATTTGCTCCTATAGTGGTGCCATGTTTGTTATCTCCTTTTCAACATGGCTAATGCAACTGGCTAACACATGCTTCAGCAAAATGTCTTTCTTCTGTTTTGAATACATGCAGAGTGAATGAGTGCAGTTGCCATTTGTCATGGATTCCATGTGCTGTGACACTGAGGTAGTCATCCAAGGGTCTCCAGTAAGTGCAATAAAATATAGCCACTTCCTCACTTTTACATCCTTTTCAGTGTCTTACATTTTATGTATCCTTGTAAAACAAGTTCCCCTTGAAGGTAGATCGAGCACACAACTTAGTTCCAAACATACATCTAGAAGCTGTTTATAATGAAACTTGCCATTCAGTTTTCTCGGTCATCTTATTATCCGCGTTAAACGTGTCAATTATGTCTCACACTAGTGATGGGTCATTCATGAACGATTCGTTCTTTTTGAAGGAGTTGTCTCAGAGAGTAATTCGTTAGTTTTTTCCGACTGGGCTCGCATGCGCAAAGCATCGCAAAACCACCATAGGTTATGTATTGTCTTGAATTGTCTCAGGTCTGAATTATCAGTCCCACAGATGCTATTACACAGAAAACAGAATTGAGCGGTCCTTCTAATTGGCCTTCTGGTCTGAATCGTTCATTCTTTTTTCATGTGACTCTCATAGACGCTAATAGTGTAAAAGAACGAACAATTCGGAGCAGAAGATATGAGAGGTGAGCTTCTCATTCTGTTTATCATAATATGTCCTTAGCTGCATTGTAATATTTTCATTATTGGATCTATCGCCAAAATTTGTGACGTGTTAGGGGTCTGTTTATTCAAAATGTAATATTTAATTTTATTTCTGATCAAAAGCACGAAATGAACTAAATGACTCAAAAAAGATTTGTTCATTTTGATGAAAGAGATTCAAAGAACCGAGTCACTAAAATGATCCAAACTTCTTATCACTATTACACACAGCCGGGTAACTGTGCTGCAATTATGGAAAGCCATTAGGAACGAATTTTTATCATGTGATTAATTTGTGTTTAAAAATAGTAATGTGTTAAAATAGATTAATCACATGAGTTAACGCGTTCATATTGACAGCCCTACTTTAAACTGAACGTTAATACTGTTAATGGTAGAAAGGGGGATTTCAAGATTTTTACCTATTTGTCTCTGGGACACACTCATACTGAACCTCAATCCAATCTCTTTGAAAATCTGTATTTAATTTGGAATTCCCACCACTGTGCTTGCTTAAAAATGGGTCTATTCCAATCTAACAAGAAGAAAACAGATAGCCACAATGATTCTGAGCCTTATACCTGAGCAACTGAAGCAACCGCAGATCATAAGACTTGTACAGTGGGCACTATGCATGATGGGTGCATCACTTCATGTGCTTCCCTTCTTACCCCGGAATAGACGTAATCTGAACTCATCAGACCACGTGACCTTTTCCAATGCTACAAAGTCCAACATTTTTGCTAGGAAATATAAATATTGGACTTTGGAGTAATGAAAAAAGTCATGTGTGTCATTCCAAGCATGCCTTGGCTTTCTTATAAAGATCTTGCAACCGTCTTGTTGTGTAAGAAGACAGTTTAACAAGTATGGTGGTAAAAACAGTCTGCCTGTATAAAGACCAAATATTTCTAGTTAAGTGTGATATCCTCATGCAGATAACAAGCTTTATCAGTTCGGTCTGCAATCAAACGCCTGGTGTAAAAATGTCAATGATTCACCTCCAACTGCAAGAAATATTTAAATGCAATTTTCACACTTTGGCAGTAACATATGTCAAAAAGAAGAAAAAAAATTCAAAAACAGACAAACTGCAAAAAAAAAAGACTGGCAAATCTCTATGATTAAATAATTAGTAGGGAGTTCAAGTCAAACCGGGACTCTTGATTCTGCGGAGGCTATTTTCTCTATATAATCCCTTGATAGAGTAATGCACGTATCCCAATATTTCAATAGTGCTTGGGTACCATCATGGTAGAAAGTATTCTCAGAATGTTGGAGTCATGATCAGACTTCCTGCTTCACATCTAAAGCACTGGCCTCCCAGGATCTCCTTTATCTTTTCCAAACATGTGGAATGGCTTGGAGTGAGGTCAGGATTGTTCGGAGCTGCAAGATAATGAATCACAGATGAGAAATAGAAAAAGCAGACCAGTTAAAGATGAAGTTTTGTCTTTAAATGACTCCAGGGTGCTAAAACTCACTTGTGCCAGGTCAGCGCTGTTATTTCAGCTGTAAAAATATTATGTTTAGTTATTCTAATTAATATTTATTGGTGCAGGTTCAACGTCAGGCAAATACCAAAGTACTACAAAAGTTTAATAAAATTTTGTTGAGCCAGTTTTGCATGATGCTGTGACAAAATCTTGCTGGACAGACATACATACAGACAAAACAAAAAAAATTTGCTAAAACTGGTTTTGGGGCCATACAGACAAAACCTCTCTTTTATATTTATATAACATACAGTGAACCTCGGGTTCACAAATGCCACAAGTACTGTACAAACAAATCAGTAACGATCCAAAAATTTGCCTAAAATTTTAACTCTTTCTCGGAACACAACGTAGAAACTACCATCCCTAGCTGCTGCTATCAGCTGAACAAAGGCATCAATGTGTCGCCCAGCATCAGTTTTGCTCAGTCCGCGGTGGCGGATTGTACACATGAACTTTGTGCAAAGTGGAGTGCTCCAAATTATGAGCAATAACACATTGTCTCTTTTGTGCAGTGCAGAACAAACAAATCTATCTGGATAGCAATAAAGCCGGAGCTAACTCACCTTGTGTGGCAAAAGATCAAGATTCCTCCAGCCATGGTTATTTGACAGCAGACGTCTCAAGCCACTGAGGCCCACTGTCATGCCATTGCAGAGATGGCCATAATGCTCCTCAATGGTATCATAGAGGAGTCAACCTCCTGGTCCAACCTCATCATTACAGTACCCCAAGCCAGTTGGAACAATCCGCCTGTTTAATGACTTCTGGCACCTCAATCAGGTCCCTGATTGATACATACTCATTGCCTCACTATGGCCTCATAGAATGCATCATTAAAATGATGGACCTAGCAAATGGATATTGGCTCTCACAACTGATATCAATGCCGTTCCGGCATCTAATGAATATTGCTTTCTGATGTCATTGCCTTTACGTGCTTGTCTGCACGACACCCCCCCCCCACATTTATATATAAATAAATATAAATATTAAAAAAATCAATTCCCATTTGTGTTTGACTGATGGCACTTAGTTAGTTACCTAGTAACCCAGTGTAAGTATCTATCCAATGACGGAAACAAAATCAAACGGAAATCAAAGCACTTTTTGTAAGTCGCTCTGGATGAAAGGGTCTGCCAAATGCCTAAATTTAAAATGTAGTATTTGTAATTCGCCAAAAGTATAACAGCATGCTACTGCTGCAATAAGAATCTATTCTTGGTACTCTAAATATTATATTAGGATCTGGGTTTGAGCTCTGCTTTTGCTGGTTACCTGTTCCAAGCCTGGGTAAAATAAAAGTTGTGTCTGAAAGGGCATCAGGTGTAAAACCTGTGCAAAGTTGTGTGTGGACTGGTTAGTCTGCGGTGGTGATGCCTTGACCACAATGTTTTTTGGATTTGGCCAGAAGCATGCTACAGCTACAATATAATTTGCTGTAATGTGCTTATAATACATTAAATATATACTGTACTTTTACTATATATTAGTATTACTATTATTGTCAGATATGTACATTAGTACATAAACAGTCATATAAGTTTACTAAGTATACTTAAAGTTCTTCCACTTTAGCATATAAAAGTATACTTAATACACTATTGATGCACTATATGTACTATAAATGCAGTACAAAATTAGTTGTTCCAAAATAGCAAACTTCAAGTACAGTAGTCATTAGTCTGGCTGCACGTACACTTAAGTATGCTTTGGCATGCTAGAATTTAATATACGTAGTTGTCATACTTTTTTTCACTTGGGTGAGCTCTTGGCTGGCAGGATGTGCTCAATGTGCACCAAAGGAAGGGGTCTGATATTTTCCTCAGCTGGCAGTGCGTTTTGCCTCACTACTCTGCAGACAATGCCTGGCTATAAAGACCACCAGAACATCAGGCGGGTGAGTAGATTATGTTTTGTATGCAAGACACATTGTATTCTGTCTGTATGATGTCTCTACCCCTTCCTCTCACCAACTGTCACTCTGTCACACCTTATTCTGATCTGTCCTGCCATCAGCTTTTACAGCTGTAATTCTCAAATGATTAATTCACAGTGGTGTCAAAAGTATTCACATTCATTACTTGAGTAGAAGTATAGATACTAGGGTTTAAAAAGACTTCTTTAGAAGTTGAAGTATCAACTCAAGCTTTTTACTTAAGTAAAAGTGTAAAAGTACTGGTTTCAAAACTACTTAAAGTATAAAGTAAAAGTATTGTGAGGGGGAAAAAAGCATTAAGGATAAATGTCTACAATAAACATTAGTGCTGTCAGAACGAATGATTAATCCAAGTGATTAATAATTTATATAATAAAAAATTATAATATATGTGTGTGTGTGTATATATATCATTCCTGTTACCTTCTGGTGCTGTTACCTTCCTCGCTGGTGCTTGGTTGTGACATTTCGCTCGAATCTTGAGTCTCTATCACGGACAGCTTCGTTTACTTATCACAACCTTATCAACCGAAAATGCTAATTTATTCAAATGTCCTTGCTGGAGTTTGTAATGTAACGTCATGTGCAGGTGCGATGGATTGCATACCAACCAACAGGGTGTCGGAATGGTATGTTTATACTTCTCATCTGTAATCATCTCTTCTATAACCGAAGGACGGTATAGAAGAAAATAAAGATGACATAGACGAACGGAGTTGTTAGCGAATGTGCCGTTTACTTTTTTGATCTCTCATGCGCATACCCAGTGACTGATTACACATGCTTAGTTACCTTGTTCCGCTCGACGTGCTTACGTCAGAGTCAGGATGCGGAACAGAAAACTTGGAACAGAACTACATGCAAACATTATATCATCCAACCACAATCTGGATGGCGCGATTTATCTGGATGTTTTTTTTGTTTAGTTTTTTGAATGACAAGCTGAAATAAAATAGGAGTAACGAGGCTATTTTTAAAAAGTAAGGAGTAGAAAGTACAGATAATTGCGTGAAAATGTAAGGAGTAGAAGTAAAAGCATTTTTAAAAAAGTCGGCTGAAAAATAATTACTCTAGTAAAGTATAGATACCCCAAATTTCTACTTAAGTAAGTAGATTACTTAATGTTAATTCAATATTTTTGTTAAACTCTATGAATTAAAGCTAACATTTTAATCACATACTGTGATTGCTTTATTGTTGGTGTGCAGAGTTGGTGTTTATTATTCCATTGATCTAGGTCGTGACTTACGAAAGTCTCAGTGGTAGAACGAATATGAAAATTTTTTTGGCAGTCATGAACCAGCAGAGAGGTAGACTCCCCAATAATACAACCCAGAAATAACAAAAACACAAACAGAGCAAACAACGACAGATGGCAGGGCACACACACACTGGTGCCATCTTGGTCATCCTTGGACTTTTTATTGTTGTATATTATTTTATTTGGATTTGGATGTTTTTAATAAGTATTGTCTGTTTTTATTGCTTTTTTCTGTTTGCAGCTATATTAGGATTGTACAGCACTTTGATCAACTATGTTGTGTTAAATGTGCTTTAAAAGTAAATTTGACTTTGACTGTGATAGAAAACATTTCAAACATTTAGGAATACCCCCTGGAGGGCACTTAGCACCTGTAGACTATTGTGTATGTGAACTTTAGCTGGAACTTCGTTTCCCAGGGTGCACCTGTTTCACCTGGTTTTTGATTGAGATCACTTGTGGCTTGTTTGGCCATAGGTGTATAAATAGACTTCGGGTTATGTGTTTAGTTTTTCTACAATTTGGACTAATAATGTGCGTTTTTTTGGTTCTGGTTTGTTAATGTTGTTCTGTTGCCATCATTTTGAATCGTTGTTCATGGAAATATTCTTGTTAAAGCTTCCTGGTTTATTTATATTTTTCAATCATGTTCTGCCCTGAACACTAGCTAACATCAGCTAATAAAAATGTTCAGAAATACCTGCAGATAGGTCAACAATGCATTAAATGTTTTTACTTAGTTTTATGATCTAAATGTAATAGAACTGTTGCACAACAGCTATAAAAATATACCTATATTTGCAAAGGGTGTAATCATAAAACATATGAAAAGGAAACATGACCAGGGCCTATATTTACTAAGCGTATCAGAATCGCTTGTAGGAATCGTGCTCAAATTTCATTAAGGACTGAAAATAGTCCTACCTCAGTGTAGGACATAAAAGTTATTTAGAAAGCTTCCTATTCTTACTTTTGACGAGGAGTAGGACTGCGCTGAGAAAAGCATGTGATATCACTTTTTATGACATTGAGAGCCATAAAGTAGATTTTTGTAGTTTTAAGCAGTGGTAAAGTGAAATGCTGAAATCGGCGGCAGTTGTGTGAAAGCTTTATGCACACAGACGAAACTTATAGATGCGTGACTCGGCTGCATGACGTTATCCTAATCAGACTGCTATAATCACAACTTTTTAAAGGCCCTATAATAGAGTTGTGTAGGATCGTCATAATCTGAACAAAATGTTTTCGAAAAGAAAGCAAAACTCATTCTGAGAAATTTTGGCCACTTAGGAGCGATTTTCTATTCTGAGATACTTAGAAAAATAAGGGCCCAGTTTTTACCCCAGACCTTAGATTTACTTGTAAAACCGGCTCTGCACATTTCCAGATAACTGAATGTTATCTCAGGGTGTAGAACAGTCTACTGAGTATAAATACTGACCACAGCAGAAGTAACAACAGAACTGACACCAACATCAGCATGAGAGCTCATCCTTTAATTGAATAAATCTGGTAAGCAATGATAAAACTTTATGATTTTTTGTACTTAAAATAATAAAATAATATTTGCGTGAAGTGTTATTAAGCTATTCACAAGAAAGATCAGAGCCAAATGCCTCTAAAGACATTCAGGATCATAATCTAACTAGCATTATAACATTATAAAATTTTATTCAATTCAATTCAATTCAATTTTATTTGTATAGCGCTTTTAACAATTGACATTGTCTCAAAACAGCTACACAATCAAAATAATTATTTAAGTTTGTATGGAATGTGAATGTGTATGAATCAAAATGGTCAGATAGTCCCTGGTGAGCAAGCCGAGGGCGACAGTGGCAAGGAAAAACTCCTTGAGATGGTAATAGGAAGAAACCTTGAGAGGAACCAGACTCAACAGGGAACCCATCCTCATCTGGGTGAAACAGATAGCAGGAAATTATCTGCATTTATACAGTGTGTTAGGTGGCAGGAAGTTCAGCTATAATAGTTGATGTTAAGTGATGTTAAAATGGAGTCCAGGTAGTTACTGGAGACTCAGATAGACTTGTAGAAAGTTCCAGTCCTGAACTATCGAATTGTCAAGTCCTCAGAGAAACAGCTGACAACACCAGTCGAGGCCAGAACCGTCTTCTAAGTAGAGAGAATCAACCCCAGACACCAGACGCATCCCAAAGAGACACACGGGGCATCCATGCGACGAGACCTTCAACCAGAAGCGGGGCACCAGGATGGATCAGACAGGTCCGGAGGGCAGAGGGAGTCTGGATCACTGGCAGCTCAGGGATGACATGTGTAGCTCGACACATGTCGAGAGAGAGAGAGAGAGAGAGAGAGAGTGAAAGGGGGAGACAGGGGGAGAGAGGAAAGAGAAAGAGGGGGAGAAAGAGAAGAAGAGGAGAGATGGCAGTTAAGTATGTTCACAGTCACATAATGTATAATGTGAATGTATATTTACTGTAGAGTGCAAGCAGGGACTCTATGACAGCATAACTAAAAGGGAGAGCCAGAAGGAAACACAAACATGAGGGGGAACTGAGATGTAAAGCAAACAATCACCTCACCGTCAACAAACCTGAGTGATCAAATGAGAGTGAGGAAGACAGCATCTAAACATACCAGTTCACCATAATACTCTACGTCCATGAGTCCCCCAGATCTGCTCCTTTACCTAAGGCAAATCTATTTATAAAAATGCTTGGCTAAATAAATAGGTTTTTAGCCTAGACTTAAACACTGAGACTGTGTCTGAGTCCCGAACACTATTTGGAAGACTATTCCATAATTTTGGGGCTTTGTAAGAAAAAGCTCTGCCCCCAGCTGTAGTTTTCATAATACGCGGTACTGACAAGCAGCCTGCATCCTTTGACCGAAGTACATTTACATTTAGGCATTTAGCAGACGCTCTTATCCAGAGCGACTTACATTTTTATCACATTACACATCTGAGCAGTTGAGGGTTAAGGGCCTTGCTCAAGGGCCCAACAGTGGCAACTTGGTGGTTGTGGGGTTTGAACCTGGGATCTTCCGAACCGTAGTCCAATGCCTTAACCACTGAGCTACCCCTGGCCCCGAAGTAGGCGTGGCAGATCGTAAGACACTAGCAGTTCGCTCAGATACTGTGGCGCGAGACCATTTAATGCTTTATATATCAAGAGTAGTATTTTAAAATCAATGCGAAATTTCACAGGGAGCCAATACAGTGAAGATAGGATAGGGGTGATGTGCTCATATCTTCTGGTTCTAGTGAGGACTCTCGCTGCTGCATTCTGGACTAGCTGAAGCTTGTTTATGCACCTAGCTGAACAACCAGACAGTATGGCATTACAATAGTCCAACCTAGAAGTGATAAAAGCATGAACTAGTTTTTCTGCATCGTTTAGCGACAATATATTTCTTATCTTGGCAATATTTCTGATGTGAAAGAATGCTATCCTGGTGATATTATCTACATGAGCTTCAAATGAAAGGCTGGAATCTATAATCACGCCGAGGTTTTTTTCTGTTGCACTAAAAGTTACGGCCATCTAAAGTTACGGTGTGATCTAAGATTTTACTCCTAGCTGTATGCGGTCCTATGACTAGAACTTCTGTCTTATCCGGATTAAGTAGAAGGAAGTTAATTAGCATCCAATTTCTTATGTCCTGCACACGTTGCTCAACTTTAGTAGGCTGGTTTTTCTCATCAGGTTTTGCTGAGACATATAACTGTGTGTCATCAGCATAACAATGAAAACTAATACCATGCTTACGGATTATGTTGCCCAGAGAAAGCATGTAAAGGGAAAAAAGCAGTGGGCCTAAAACTGAACCCCGCGGAACGCCAAACTCCACTAGAGAAGATGCAGAATAATCACCATTTAAATTTACATACTGATAACGATCGGTCAAATAGGATCTGAGCCAGGAGAGGGCTGTACCCTTAATTCCTACTACATTTTCTAATCTGTGAAGAAGAATAGCATGATCAATGGTGTCAAAAGCTGCACTGAGGTCGAGTAATACAAGCATAGTTACACAACCCTGATCAGAGGCCAATAGGAGGTCATTTACTACTTTAACGAGTGCTGTTTCTGTGCTGTGATGAGGCCTAAATCCTGACTGATACAGTTCATGTATGCTATTTCTATGTAGATATGAGCATTTTATGACAGTGATGGTGCAGTGTAAGATGTTATACTAGAAATCTAGTAATGTGGGTTATTTTAAGATAAAGTACAAAAAGTAGACTATTTGTCATTTAAATTGCATTACAAAATGAAAATGTAAGAAGTATATATTCTTAATTGCAAAAATTTAATAGCAAAAAATAGTCTTATTAAAAAAAAGTGTTTCATGTGGCTTTGTAACTTGTACCGTGGCATTTATTGTAGCCATACCTGGTTAGGTGTTTTATTAGGCCAGGTGAATGCAAGGAGTTGAGGAAACAAAATGTTCTTCTGTTTGCGGCTTAGATGCTCCTGGCACAGCTTTGATAATGCTTTGCTTTTTACATAACTTTTTACAGTACTAGACTGTACTGTAGGCGGTAGACATTGATCTTAATTGTAGTGCAGTTACTGTTAATCATCAGTTCACGTCTAACAAAATAACAAATAAAACCAATGTGCTAGAACTACTCTTTTAAACAATATGCTGTACTAGTGTCTATAAAATCTATTAGTAGGGATAAAAGATGCTCCTTTAGTTTCTCTCCTGCGGGTCAAAGATGGTCATAGCATTAAAATGCAAAGCATTTTAAGACCTCAGAGGGTATGCTGTGGTGTCTGAAAACAGGGCATTAGAGATAAATCACTTGGATGCTGTGGGTTGTGGGGTGGGGCCTACATGTATCAGACTAGTTTGTTCAGCACATTCCATACATTCCCCTGGGCCTGTATTGACTAAGCATCTCATTGTAAAAAAATCGCTCCTTAGTGGCCAAAGATTTTCAGAGTGATGCCATTTTGGTCCTACTTTTAGGAATAGGAATAAGAGCAAATAATCAACATTCTTAAAATAGGAGATCACTCCCATCTCCACCAAAATGTAGGAGAACTCCAGATGTGTATGAAGGTCATACATAGCTTATAAAAGACATGTTTGGACAAAAATGGAATACTTTTTTCTTTTAAACCCATCGTTTGCTGCACTGTATGTAACTGTTGATTAATGAACATTACATATGCTGTCTGATACTGTACTTTTTTTTTTTAAGATAGTGAAGATGCAGCTTTGAAACAGTGACAGTCAACAATGTCGGAAATATTAAATCAAGCTTCGCTCTTACAGCACCACAGATTATACATTTACCCACCATACTGTGTGAAATCAACTGCAGTCAAGGAGTTGTGGGCATCATTCATCATGTGGCACGGCACACACATTAAAGTAACTGTATCAGATTACGAGTAACACAGTTTACAAGTGTTCCGCAAGAAGATTTTGAATACATTTTGACTTGAAAAACGAGCATTGTCTTGGTTTACGAGTACCGAGTATCATGCATCACGCATGCGCTTCTTGTTTTGACGCCAAGCGTCACATGATAACAACTGAGAATGATTAGGATAACATCATGCAGCGCAGTCACCCATCTATAAGTTTTGGCTGTTTGCATCAAAGCTTCCACACAACTGGCACTGATTTCACCATTTCGCTTTTCCACTTACTAAAAAGAACATTGTCTGTAATGAAACTCTTTAGAAGTTGGGTGATGCAACAGAACAATGGCCCAAAACACCGAAGTCTACATCCGAATAGCTTCAGAAAAACAAAATTTGCCTTTCTTAGTGGCCAAGTCAGAGCAAAGACCTCAAACCATAGATAACCTGCTATTCAATGACTCGAAGAGAGTCCTGTTATTAATTCCAAGAGTTCAATTACTTTTTCCACTACCATTTTGAACGTTGAATGAGTGTGTTGTGAAAAAAAAATTGTGTGGGGAAAAAAAGGGATTTTTTGTTATGATATTATTATATTTGTAAATTCCCTTGGCCTTGAGATAAAGATTAGATCACATTTATTGAAAAATGAATGTAGAAATCCATGAAATTCCATAAGTTTCACATACTTTTTCTTGCCACTGTATATAAAATATTTTAATGTAGCTGTGTAAATTATGTGACTGAATGGTAGATCATTTGTAGATAGCCAGTATGATAGTCTATGCATTCATGAATGTGAAAGTGTAAGGAGCATCTCTCTATAACAAAAAGGTAGGAACCTATTGAAGGACTATTAGCATCAATTGCTTGAAAACCTAGCTGAAATCTTGGATCAATTTCTAAATCAAATCTGGTATAAACAATGATGACAAAATGGTTCCAGCTAAATCCTAAACATTTAACCACTCATTCTTTAAATATTACACTAAAACATTTTTGGATTAACAGACTTAATTGTGTTCTTTAATTTTTTTTTATTCTAAAGGTATTTTGAAAATTTGTATGGGCAGCTTGAAAAAGCAACTTAATGCTGAAGAAAGATGGCTTCCAAGCGAGATTTTATGAAAAGTAGGAACTATCTGTTAGCATTCTTAACAATATTTTACATTCATTCATATATTTATGCATATGAAGCTATATGAATGTATCTCACCTCACTTGATTTTACTACTGTACTAATAAACTGCAAAACTGTTGAGTTTTTAATTTAAAATGTCTTCATATTATGCATAGCAAGAGACAGTGGATCAGGAACAAGATCAACACCGAGGGGCTCAAGCCAACTTAGAGGTGAGTTTAAGTTATCAACACTTAATCACAACAGTCATCATGATACTTATGAGTTTTTCCTAACAAGTCTTTCCATATTTGCTATCAGACCCCTTAATCTGATTCACAATGCAAGTTTAATCCACTGATGCTTCCCCACGAAGCCAAAAATTACACCAGCTTATACATAATTATAGGGACATACAGTGGTGTGAAAAACTATTTGCCCCCCCTCCTGATTTCTTATTCTTTTGCATGTTTGTCACACTTAAATGTTTCTGCTCATCAAAAACCGTTAACTATTAATCAAAGATAACATAATTGAACACAAAATGCAGTTTTTAAATGAAGGTTTACGTTATTAAGGGAGAAAAAAAAACTCCAAATCTACATGGCCCTGTGTGAAAAAGTGATTGCCCCCCTTGTTAAAAAATTACTTAACTGCGGTTTATCACACCTGAGTTCAATTTCTGTAGTCACCCCCAGGCCTGATTACTGCCACACCTGTTTCAATCAAGAAATCACTTAAATAGGAGCTACCTGACACAGAGAAGTAGACCAAAAGCACCTCAAAAACTAGACATCATGCCAAGATCCAAAGAAATTCAGGAACAAATGAGAACAAAAGTAATTGAGATCTATCAGTCTGGTAAAGGTTATAAAGCCATTTCTAAAGCTTTGGGACTCCAGCGAACCACAGTGAGAGCCATTATCCACAAATGGCAAAAACATGGAACAGTGGTGAACCTTTCCAGGATTGGCCGGCCGACCAAAATTACCCCAAGAGCGCAGAGACAACTCATCCGAGAGGCCACAAAAGACCCCAGGACAACATCTAAAGAACTGCAGGACTCACTTGCCTCAATTAAGGTCAGTGTTCACGACTCTACCATAAGAAAGAGACTGGGCAAAAACGGCCTGCATGGCAGATTTCCAAGGCGCAAACCACTTTTAAGCAAAAAGAACATTAAGGCTCATTTCAATTTTGCTAAAAAACATCTCAATGATTGCCAAGACTTTTGGGAAAATACCTTGTGGACCGACGAGACAAAAGTTGAACTTTTTGGAAGGTGCGTGTCCCGTTACATCTGGCGTAAAAGTAACACAGCATTTCAGAAAAAGAACATCATACCAACAGTAAAATATGGTGGTGGTAGTGTGATGGTCTGGGGTTGTTTTGCTGCTTCAGGACCTGGAAGGCTTTCTGTGATAGATGGAACCATGAATTCTAAAAAATCCTGAAGGAGAATGTCCGGCCATCTGTTCGTCAACTCAAGCTGAAGCGATCTTGGGTGCTGCAGCAGGACAATGACCCAAAACACACCAGCAAATCCACCTCTGAATGGCTGAAGATAAACAAAATGAAGACTTTGGAGTGGCCTAGTCAAAGTCCTGACCTGAATCCTATTGAGATGTTGTGGCATGACCTTAAAAATGCGGTTCATGCTAGAAAACCCTCAAATAAAGCTGAATTACAACAATTCTGCAAAGATGAGTGGGCCAAAATTCCTCCAGAGCGCTGTAAAAGACTCGTTGCAAGTTATCGCAAACGCTTGATTGCAGTTATTGCTGCTAAGGGTGGCCCAACCAGTTATTAGGTTCAGAGGGCAATTACTTTTTCACACAGGGCCATGTAGGTTTGGATTTTTTTTTCTCCCTAAATAATAAAACCCCTCATTTAAAAACTGCATTTTGTGTTTACTTGTGTTATCTTTGACTAATAGTTAAATGTGTTTGATGATCAGAAACATTTTGTGTGACAAACATGCAAAAGAATAAGAAATCAGGAGGGGTGCAAATAGTTTTTCACACCACTGTATAGTCAAAACTTGGATTGTGAGTAACTTGGTCTGTGAGTGTCTCGCAAGATGAGCAAAATGTTTTAATTCATTTTAACTTGATTAACAAGCGAGGTCTTTCAATGAGATACAGTATATGCTTTACGTGCAGTATACCTAGTCTGCAGAGCGTCACATGATCAGACGTGGGAAGTAACGAGTTACATTTACTTAACTTTTTGAAAAAAGGCTGTAGCAGTGCAAGCAATTAATGTGTTTAATGACAATGAAATGGCACATTTCCATGAGATTCTCAAAAGGAGGCCAAAGCAAGTGTCATTGAATAGCAGTGATTAGCGAGTAATGATAGTGAATATCCATCCTCCTCTACACCAGTCACAATTCTTTTCAAAGACAAAATGCAGGTTACTTTGTTTTATTTTTACTTTATATTTTGTATAAATAATTTTTATAATAAATAAAACCAATATTTTGGTTGTAGTACGAACCATCCGACTTTCCATTATTACTTATGGGGAAATTCTCTTTGATATATGAGTGCTCTACAAGCACGTTTCTGGAAGGAATTATGTTCGAAATCCATTGTTTTACTGTATTTAACCCTGCTTCCTTTCCTTAAGTTCAAACGAATAATAAAGACCTAGTTTTCACAAATTACTTTACCAATCAAGTGGGAAAATGATATACCCTTTCTGAAGGGTACAATTGAACGTAAAAAACAACTGAATGCAAATATTTTGATGCACAAAATATGATTTCCACTTATATAATTAGTATTCAAATAATTTTTTCCCCCCAGATGTACTACTTTCATTTTTGAAAACACTGGGACTTGAAAATTATTACCCAAACAAGCTGACTCTGAGGTCTTTGCTGGAAATCAACAGTGCCACTCTGGCTGGTGAAGAGATTGACTCACTGCAAGCAATACCATGGGCCTTTCTAAGAAAGTTACTGATGGTTAATTCGAAATCAAGATCTTTATTATCTGCACTTTGTGAAAATGATGAGGGAGATGACTTGTTTAGTGAAGAGGACAGTGATTGCAGCATTAACCTTCTAGATCTTCACACTGCCCTCTTTTTATGTTCAGATAGTTGTCTTCAGCAAGAAATAGCCCTAAAATTGTCAATGTGCCAGTTTGCAGTACCATTTGTGTTACCTCAAGGAGTACATAACCAGTGCACTCTTATGTTATGGGCACTTCGAGGAATCATGAAAGAATGGCGTCCACATTCAATGTCAGAATCTAAAGGCTTTCTCGAAGACAGTGTTGTTAATGCAGACATTCCCTTGATATCATTTGTGAGGTTAAATAACAGCAGCTTGTCCAAGTCCCAGGTTTTAAACCAAGTGCTCAACAATTCAGAGCAGCATCATGACTTCTTTTCTCATCGTGAAATGATTGGAGGATCTGCTCCCAAGGTTGTCGCTAACGGCCTGGTTGAAATATGCTGGAGTCTTCCATCTGGGAATAATAGCATTGATGTCTTTCCTGAAGCAGTGGCAATTGCTAATTTAAGAGGAGGAGTGTGCACTTCTGAAAAACAATTCAGTTTCCTTACTCAGGTGTCAACAGCTGTCTTTGTGTTTCTGGACAGTGTTGAAGAAAAGGAACAAAAGCTATTTGCCTCTATACAAGGGATTACGTCCAAGTTATTTCTTGTGGTCAACCCTCAAAGAAATATAAACCACAATGTGAAGTCATCAATTGAAGCAGCAATTGTAACTCTGAAACTAGAAAGAGACCACATCATTAAGAAAAGCCAAAAAGTGAATTTGGCTACTTTTGCAAAAACGATCAATTCTGCCATTAAGAGTGTTATACTGAATAAAAGTCATGAATCATGTCGTATCAATTCCATGAAGGACATTGCTCAGGGTGTAGGTCTAGATGTTGATGAAATTCAGAGAAAAGCCTGTGTAGCGGCAGAAGCAGCTGCAGAGCAAGTCATAAAAACTATTGGAGTTCGTCAAATAACAGACTATAAAAATACACAGCTGCCATTACAAGGTGAAAATTGGAAAAAACTGGCAAAAATAGAGAAAGAGCAGTGTAGGTTGAGAAATTCAGGAAAACGGAGCTTGGAGGAGTATAAAGTTCAACTTCAAAAAGAAAAAGATTACATCCGGAACAAACAAAACCAGTACAAAATGACAAAAACAATGGAGCTCTTCATAGATTATCTGTTGAGTGCTGATATTAAGCGAGCTTTCTTCCTGAAATGGATGGGACTAAAGATGGACATGCGATCACGCAAAAACATGTCAAGTCTTCGCCGCAGATACAAAGAATGTGAACGAAAGAAAGATAAAGATGGTATAGCTAGATTAGACCAGGACCTTCTTGATTGCTCTCTTGGCATAGAGCACTACATGAGAGAAATGGGACTAATCTATGAATCTGCTTCATTTGGTTCAAACAAAACATTTGATAAAATTAACAGTCTCCCTAATTTGGCTGCTAAAATGCTTCTATCTGGGTTTCCACTTGAACTACTAGATGGAGATGCATCGAATATCCCAGAGAAATGGGTGAGTGATGTTCTCATGGAGCTTCATAGGATGGTTGGCCAGAAGAGTCGTTTGCTGGTTGTGACCGTGTTAGGAGTCCAGAGTACTGGTAAATCAACACTGCTCAACACCATGTTTGGAGTTCAGTTTGCAGTGGGCAGTGGACGATGCACACGTGGAGCATTCATGATTTTCCTTCCAGTGGGCAACGACTTGAAGGAGGAGTTACTTTGTGACTTTGTCCTTCTGATTGATACAGAGGGTTTGAAATCACCTGCATTGGCACAACTGGAAGACAGTTATGAGCATGACAATGAATTGGCCACATTTGTCATTGGTCTTAGTGATGTAACCATCATCAACATAGCAATGGAGAATTCCACAGAGATGAAGGACGTCTTGCAAATAGCAGTTCATGCATTTCTGCGGATGAAGGAAATTGGTAAAAAAACTGTTTGTCATTTTGTCCACCAAAATGTTGCTAGTGTATCTGCATATAACAAAAACTTGACTGAGCGAAAACAACTTCTCGACCAACTAAATGAGATGACGGTAATTGCAGCTGAGATGGAAAAGAAGCCAAAAATAAAACAATTCACTGATGTTTTGGATTATGATGTCAAAAAGAATAACTGGTATATCCCTGGCCTATGGCATGGAACACCACCAATGGCACCAGTTAATACAGGTTACAGTGTGGCTGTTCTTGAGTTTAAGGAAACCTTATTGGGAATCCTTAAAACAAGAAAAGATGAACAACTCTCTCACATTCCAGAGTTCCTGCAGTGGATGAGTAGCTTGTGGAGCGCTGTGAAGTTTGAGAACTTTATCTTCAGTTTCAGAAACACTCTTGTGGCCCAGGCCTATGACAACCTTTGGAAAGAGTTTTCAGAATGGGAGTGGTCTTTCAGGAGACACGTTCAATATTGGCTTACAGATGAAATAGTTCAAATATCTAACACTGAAAAACAAGGCAGTAATGAGGTTCTCGAGCCACTTAAACAGAAAGCACAAATAGAGATTGCCTCTCAGAAAAAGATTATTGATGAAAAGCTAAATAACTACTACAAAAAGAAAGACAGAAATGTATACTTTGTTGAAAAGTACAAAGTTGATTTTGCTAGCAACATCAAAAGTCTAGAGATCGAAATGAAAGATGAAGTAAAAAAAAGATTAGAAGCTGCTTTTCAGATCAAAATTAATCGGAAAAAATTTGAGGAGATTCATACAAAGCAAACATCAATGATTGAACACCAAGTCCTTCAACTCCTGCAAAATTACAAACATCGTACAGATGAAGTGTCTGACAAGGAACTCACTGCTGATTTCGAAAGAATGTGGAAAAGAGAAGTTGTAAAGAGCAATAGTGTAGAAGAAAAGGATGTTCCTGCTGACGTTTTGAGGCAACTGCGAGCAAGTTTAGCCAATCGCAATGTCATGGAGGATTTGCAGAAAGTTCTAGATCTGACACAGTATGGCCGAGAAAAATTCCAGGTCAAAGACAAACATGTAAAATGGGAAAAGAAAATACAAAGTTTCTTTACACAACGTAGCGCAATGAAAGATCTAGAGCTTGTTGCAAACAACATAACTATATTCTGTACTAAAATGATTCAACAATTTGCACAAGAAAAAACTGACTACCAAAATATCTTTACAAAAGACGTGCTGGAGGAAATTGATGAACAGCTACAAAAAGAAGGTTCAAAAATCAATACAAAATTTGAGCTGGATCTTAAATTGCACATTTGTGGCATTGCCTCCCGGAAATTCCTTGAGATGCACAGGAAATTCCTCGGTGACCAAGATCCCTTTAAACATGTTCAGAAACTGAAGATGAAGTATCTATCTGATTTCATTGATTTGTACAGAGAGAAGGACCAGTGCCAAAGAAAAGCGCAAGACTTCACTCAGCTCTGTCTCAAGCCAGCAGTCACTGATTACATCAACCAGTCTATTGGACCTGACATTGTTGACACTGTTCTGCTAAACAACCCAACTGCATATAGTTCTCGAGTGCTGTTTCAGTACACAATTCTGAAGGAGCTGCTGGAAAAAGCAAATTTCAATGATTTTGAAAAGTACATTTTGCAATACAATGTTTATGTTAAAGATTGGATATACAATCATATTGTTCAATGCCTTTCCAAAGACAAATCTCTGCAAAGTTTAAAAATAAAGAAGCTGGAGATCATAATGAATACAGTCATGAAAGCAATGGAAGACTCTAAGGTTGACAATGGCTCTCCTTTGCCCAACAATGCAGCAGGTACAAAACGGTTGATCCAGAACTTTTGCCAATTTATGAGTCGTGCCATCCCAATATCCACGAACACAGTGGATGGGGTCTTCTTTCAGAATACAAGCTGTTGTGCTCCCTTCACCAAAAGTCTATATGAATGTATAAATAACATGAAAAAACAGCTCATAGAAGAGATTTTCACGTCAACCGATATCAAAGAGACACTGAGCAATGTGTATGTGAAGCCTCAAAAGGAGCTCTTTAAAAGAATCTTCGGATGTGGGAAAAAGTGTCCCTTTTGCAAAACACCATGTGAGGCAGGAGGAAAGAGTCATACAGTACACCATGCAGGGCTACATAGGCCAAAGGGCCTTGGTGGCTTCTTATATACAGGAAATAATACTCTCTGTGAAGAGATTTGTACATCTAGCATACATGCGAATGGAACATTTCGAAATTATGAAACAAATTTCCAATCTCATCCATTCAATGATTACAAGAAGTACTACCCAGACTGGCAGATTGCACCTGACAAGTCTGCAAAGGCCTCAGATTACTGGAAGTATGTGCTGGTGACATTTAATGCCAAATTTGCTGAAAGGTTTGAAGCAGAACCAGCTGTGTATCCAGATGAATGGAACAAAATCACTAAAGCACAAGCTCTACTTAGCTTGAAGCAAAACTTCAATATTAATTAAGTAAGTAAGTAAGTAAGTAAGTAAGTTAGTAAATAAAAATAATTACAGCCCCTCAAAAATGTGAGTTTTGTAATTTGTGAAAAGTAAATCTAAACTATAAAAATAAAAAAAAAGCTAGTTTTGTCGATCTACACTATATTCTTTATTGTTAGTCTTTCAGCTACTCCCATTGAGGGGCCACCACAGCCGACCAGTTGATCTACACAACAATTTGGTATAAGTTGTCCTTCCTGATGCAACCCTCCCTTTCTCTGGGCTTGGGACCAATGCTGCATCCAGTGGCTAGGGTTTGGACATTGGCTGGGAATAGAACTCGGGCCTTCCACATGGTAGGCAAGAAACCTACCACTAAGCCACCAATGCCCATCTATGCCATCTTTTTTTGTGTGCTGATAATTGGCTCATTCTTTCTCAAAAATTATGTATTATTTGCCTTGCTAAAAAGTTTAGTTGTGACTTGTTGAGAGAGTTGAATTATTTCTAATAAACAATCATAACAAATGAAAAGTAATATAAACAGTCTAAAGCCAATTTTGTGGTTTCTGCTTTACATATTGTCATATTTGTGATGTAAATTGAAATTATACAGCTGTGTTTTTATAATCACTTTTTTATGGTTGTCACAACTTTGCTACAAATGTTTATGCTTATTAATATTTTTGGAAAGTCAAATAAATGCAGTATTTAACATATACCGTTTAACCCTATGAACTGACTACATGAACATACAAAGATGTAATTTGTAACAAAATGGAATAAAACATTTGTGAAAATGTGATTGTAGTTTGAAAAAATAGAAACGCAGTAATGTATAATCTCCCATATGCTTATATCTGTATGAATCATCCCTGCATACAGTAATTCATAATGTATGTGTAACCCAGGGTAAAACCTTAATGGTGTCCCTAATATTGTTAAAGAATTGGGTTTAAATTGGCTCAGCGCATGCATTGAGGTGTTGCTGTGCTACTGTATATAACAGTTTGTTTAGAGTGAACTAAAAGACCATGAAGTCACACAACCTAGTTTCAATGCAAATACGGTTGAAATAGGATTTGTTAAGTGCAGCGTTAATATCTCTAGTATCCAATCAGAGCCATCCTTGAGCGGGACTACTGATGGGGGGTGGGGATGAAAAGTTTCTGGAGGGAAAAGACGAAATGGTGGTATGTTTGGAAGAGAAGAGCTAGAGGAGACGTCACTGCCCGTGAAACTCTATAAATATAGAAATTCTCTTTAAAGTTGTTTATGTCTTCATAGTTCTCTAGAAAGTGTTGTAAACTTGTTTAAGTAAAGAGTGTAGTGTTTATCCACACGTGTGCAAATAGAAGACTGTGTATAGCTGAAATGTTACCAGGCCATGCTAATGCTGTACTTAACTATACTAACTGCAATTCAATTCAATTTTATTTATATAGCGCTTTTAATAATTGATATTGTCGCAAAGAAGCTTTACACACACATTAAAGAATTATTTAAGTTTGTGTGAAATGTGAATGTGTATGAATCAAAACGATAAGATAGTCCCTGATGAGCAAGCCGAGGACGGCGGCGACAGTAGCAAGGAAAAACTCCCTGAGATGGTAATCGGAAGAAACCGTGAGAGAAACCAGACTCAACAGGGAACCCATCCTCATCTGGGTGAAACATAGCAGGAAATTATCTGGATTTATACAGTGTTAAGTGTTAGGTTCAGCTATAATAGTTGATGGTAATTGATGTTATAATAGTTGATGTAAAATGGAGTCCAGTAGTTATTGGAGACTCAGATAGACTAGTAGAAAGTTCCAGTCCTGAACTATCGAATTGTCAAGTCCTCAGAGAAACAGCTGACAACACCAGTCGAGGCCAGAACCATCTTCTAAGTAGATAGAATCATCCCCAGACACCAGACGCATCCCAAAGAGACACACGGGGCATCCATGCGACGAGACCTCCAACCAGAAACGGGGCACCAGGATGGATCAAACAGGTCCGGAGGGCAGAGGGAGTCTGGATCACTGGCAGCTCAGGGATGACATGTGTAGCTCGACACATGTCGAGAGAGAGAGAGAGAGAGAGAGAAAGAGTGAAAGGGGGAGAAAGGGGGAGAGAGGAAAGAGAAAGAGGGGGAGAAAGAGAAGAGGAGGAGAGATTGCAATTAGGTATGGTCACAGTCACAATGTATAATGTGAATGTATATTTACTGTAGAGTGCAAGCGGGGACTCCAGCAGGACTAACTATGACAGCATAACTAAAAGGGAGAGCCAGAAGGAAACACAAACATGAGGGCTCCCTGGGATGTAAAGCAAACAATCACCTCACCGTCAACAAACCTGAGTGATCAAATGAGACTGAGGAAGACAGCATCTAAACATACCAGTTCACCATAATACTCTATGTCCATGAGTCCCCCAGATCTGCTCCTTTACCTTACGGCAAATCTATTTATAAAAATGCTTGGCTAAATAAATAGGTTTTTAGCCAAGACTTAAACACTGAGACTGTGTCTGAGTCCCGAACACTATTTGGAAGACTGTTCCATAATTTTGGGGCTTTGTAAGAAAAAGCTCTGGCCCCAGCTGTAGTTTTCATAATATGCGGTACTGACAAGCAGCCTGCATCCTTTGACCGAAGTAGGCGTGGCGGATCGTAAGACACTAGCAGTTCGCTCAGATACTGTGGCGCGAGACCATTTAATGCTTTATATGTCAAGAGTAGTATTTTAAAATCAATGCGAAATTTCACAGGGAGCCAATGTAGTGAAGATAGGATAGGGGTGATGTGCTCATATCTTCTGGTTCTAGTGAGGACTCTCACTGCTGCATTCTGGACTAGCTGAAGCTTGTTTATGCACCTAACTGAACAACCAGACAGTAAGGCATTACAATAGTCCAACCTAGAAGTGATAAAAGCATGAACTAGTTTTTCTGCATCGTTTAGCGACAATATATTTCTTATCTTGGCAATATTTCTGAGGTGAAAGAATGCTATCCTGGTGATATTATCTACATGAGCTTCAGATGAAAGGCTGGAATCTATAATCATGCCGAGGTCTTTTACTGTTGCACTTGATGGAACAGAAAGGCCATCTAAAGTTACGGTGTGATCTAAGATTTTACTTCTAGCTATATGCAGTCCTATGACTAGAACTTCTGTCTTATCCGGATTAAGCAGAAGGAAGTTAATTAGCATCCAATTTCTTATGTCCTGCACACATTGCTCAACTTTAGTAAGATGGTTTTTCTCATCAGGTTTTGTTGAGACGTATAGCTGTGTGTCGTCAGCATAACAATGAAAACTAATACCATGCTTACGGATTATGTTGCCCAGAGGAAGCATGTAAAGGGAAAAAAGCAGTGGGCCTAAAACTGAACCCTGCGGAACGCCAAACTCCACTAGAGAACATGCAGAATAATCAACATTTAAGTCTACATACTGATAACGATCGGTCAAATAGGATCTGAGCCAGGAGAGGGCTGTACCCTTAATTTCTACTACATTTTCTAATCTGTGAAGAAGAATAGCATGATCAATAGTGTCAAAAGCTGCACTGAGGTCGAGTAATACAAGCATAGTTACACAACCCTGATCAGAGGCCAATAGGAGGTCATTTACTACTTTAACGAGTGCTGTTTCTGTGCTGTGATGAGGCCTAAATCCTGACTGATACAGTTCATGTATGCCATTTCTATGTAGATATGTGCATAGCTGCTCCGCTACTATCTTTTCCAGAATCTTAGAGATAAAGGGGAGGTTTGATATTGGCCTGTAATTGGACAGCTGACAGGGGTCGAGGTCAGGTTTTTTAATTATTGGTTTGATAACTGCTACTTTAAAAGATTTTGGAACATAACCGGGGCGGCGCGGTGGTGTAATGGTTAGCACTGTCGCCTTGCACCTCCAGGGTCTGGGTTCGATTCCCCGGCCAGGCTCGATTCCCGTCTCTGTGTGCATGGAATTTGCATGTTCTCCCCGTGCTTGGTGGGTTTTCTCCGGGTACTCCGGTTTCCTCCCACAGTCCAAAAATATGCAGGTTAGGCTAATTGGCGTTCCTAAATTGCCCGTAGTGTGTGATTGGGTGTGTGAGTGTGTGTATGTGTATGTGTGTGTGCCCTGCGATGGATTGGCACCCTGTCCAGGGTGTACCCCGCCTAGTGCCTGAAGTCTCCTGGGATAGGCTCCAGGTCCCCCGCGACCCTGAACACAGGATTAAGCGGTATAGAGAATGAATGAATGAATGAATGAATGGAACATAACCAATGCTGAGTGAGGAATTAATTATTCTCAACAGCGGTTCTGTTATTACTGGTACTATAAAAATCTAGGATTATTTTTTTTTCTTCTATAAGAGTGGAGAGATACGTTGATCTAGCTACACTAAGAGCTTTCCTATAGTTCAGGATGCTCTCTTTCCATGCTATTTGAAATACCAACAATTTAGTTTGACGCCATTTACGCTCTAATTTCCGAGCAGTCTGTTTTAAAGTGTGCGTGTGATCGTTATACCAGGGAGCGAGTTTCTTATCTCTAATAATTTTTCTTTTAGCTGGAGCTACATTATCTAAGGTACAACGAAATGACGACTCTAAATATTCAGTCGCCTGATCGAGTTCTGTGGGGTCAGACGGTGGCCTAATCGAAGTTGGTAACTCTGGGAGATTACTGATAAAACTGTGTGGTAGTTGATGTGAATGTACGTTTAATACGGTAGCGCGGTGCTGTGCGTACATTATCACTGTGACACACTTGAATGGAGACAAGATAGTGATCTGAGATAATTTCAGACAGTGGAATTGTGAATACATTTCTTATAATTAATCCGAAAAAAATTATTAAGTCTAAAGTGTGACCTGCTTTATGAGTGGGTCCTACTACACACTGATTTACGCCTACGGAGTCCAGTATGGACATACAGTGGTGTGAAAAACTATTTGCCCCCCTCCTGATTTCTTATTCTTTTGCATGTTTGTCACACAAAATTTTTCTGATCATCAAACACATTTAACTATTAGTCAAAGATAACACAAGTAAATACAAAATGCAGTTTTTAAATGAGAGGTTTTATTATTTAGGGAGAAAAAAAATCCAAACCAACATGGCCCTGTGTGAAAAAGTATTTGCCCCCGGAACCTAATAACTGGTTGGGCCACCCTTAGCAGCAATAACTGCAAGCAAGCGTTTGCGATAACTTGCAACAAGTCTTTTAAAGCGCTCTGGAGGAATTTTGGCCCACTCATCTTTGCAGAATTGTTGTAATTCACCTTTATTTGAGGGTTTTCTAGCATGAACCGCCTTTTTAAGGTCATGCCACAACATCTCAATAGGATTCAGGTCAGGACTTTGACTAGGCCACTCCCAAGTCTTCATTTTGTTTTTCTTCAGCCATTCAGAGGTGGATTTGCTGGTGTGTTTTGGGTCATTGTCCTGCTGCAGCACCCAAGATCGCTTCAGCTTGAGTTGACGAACAGATGGCCGGACATTCTCCTTCAGGATTTTTTGGTAGACAGTAGAATTCATGGTTCCATCTATCACAGCAAGCCTTCCAGGTCCTGAAGCAGCAAAACAACCCCAGACCATCACACTACCACCACCATATTTTACTGTTGGTATGATGTTCTTTTTCTGAAATGCTTGTGTTACTTTTACGCCAGATGTAACGGGACACGCACCTTCCAAAAAGTTCAACTTTTGTCTCGTCGGCCCACAAGGTATTTTCCCAAAAGTCTTGGCAATCATTGAGATGTTTTTTAGCAAAATTGAGATGAGCCTTAATGTTCTTTTTGCTTAATAGTGGTTTGCGCCTTGGAAATCTGCCATGCAGGCCGTTTTTGCCCAGTCTCTTTCTTATGGTGGAGTCGTGAACACTGACCTTAATTGAGGCAAGTGAGGCCTGCAGTTCTTTAGATGTTGTCCTGGGGTCTTTTGTGGCCTCTCGGATGAGTTGTCTCTGCGCTCTTGGGGTAATTTTGGTCGGTCGGCCACTCCTGGGAAGGTTCACCACTGTTCCATGTTTTTGCCATTTGTGGATAATGGCTCTCACTGTGGTTCGCTGGAGTCCCAAAGCTTTAGAAATGGCTTTATAACCTTTACCAGACTGATAGATCTCAATTACTTTTGTTCTCATTTGTTCCTGAATTTCTTTGGATCTTGGCATGATGTCTAGCTTTTGAGGTGCTTTTGGTCTACTTCTCTGTGTCAGGTAGCTCCTATTTAAGTGATTTCTTGATTGAAACAGGTGTGGCAGTAATCAGGCCTGGGGGTGACTACAGAAATTGAACTCAGGTGTGATAAACCACAGTTAAGTTATTTTTTAACAAGGGGGGCAATCACTTTTTCACACAGGGCCATGTAGATTTGGAGTTTTTTTTCTCCCTTAATAACGTAAACCTTCATTTAAAAACTGCATTTTGTGTTCAATTATGTTATCTTAGACTAATAGTTAACGGTTTTTGATGAGCAGAAACATTTAAGTGTGACAAACATGCAGAAGAATAAGAAATCAGGAAGGGGGCAAATAGTTTTTCACACCACTGTATATGAAGTACTGTATGTACTGTCCAGTCAAGCTCTGACACACGGGGATTGGAAACCCCACCCCAAAGTAGTCAGTCAATCTGGGAGAGATTCAGCTAGCAGAGGTGGACCTCTTTGTCGCGACCAAGAGGGGGAAATTTGAGCCATGGAGGTGAACCATTGGTTCACCTCCAGTAAAGTTGGTGTCATGCGCTAAAATGCCCCCCTGCCACTGATTGCACCCCCACAAAATCTCTATCAAATATATTAGGACATCACAATCAAAAATTCATATGATTATTATCAAATATATTATCACTATTATAATTAACCCTAAGCACGTGACAAATTAATACATGAAAATTAAGGCACGTAATACAAATTCTCATATAATGTTTATTTTGTGGCACATTTATTTTGCAGGGGTTTGTCATGTAATACAAAAATGTTTACACTAAACAAATATTGTTTATGATGAAAAATTACACGAAGCGATTTTTATTATAAATAAGAAATATAAAGATATACATGTATATGAAAAAATATATAATGTATATATTTTTCCCTATACTACATGTATTTTTTATATTGTTTATTTTATAATCCAATTCGTTTGGTGCAATTTATAAATCATAAACATATTAAGTTATGTTCTAACATAATATTCGATAGAGGTTGGGGGGGCAATCCGTGGCAGGGAGGCATTATAGCGCATAACATTACAAAAAAAATCAATAGCTTTTTTGTTATGTGGATTACACATGTAAAACCAGTTGTATAATCCACTCTACCACTGCTAATAACTACAACCTTTATCTCATTAAGTTTGATTTCATTTTTCTTTTTTGCAAAAAAATTATAAAAAAATTAACAACTGAAAAATTCAAACTGAATATTGCAAAGGGAAGGGTTGTAGTTATTAGCAAGGACAGAGTGCATTATAGTACAGTTGGTTTTACTGTCACGTTTCTCTCTATGTCTGCGTCTGGTGCGTGTTCGCGGCATGAATGCGGAGGCGAGCTGACGGTTCAATAAGTTCTTTTTATTAAAGTAAATGAACATAAACCAGGTTAAACACCAAACACAAACGAATCCTACACCAACAAAAGCTAGACGCCTGACTGCTGTTCAGCCAGGGTATTTATACACAATATAATAAAATAATATTGGCTTACCTCGGTTCAGGTGAGCTTCTCACGTCACCTGACCGAGGTGAAAACTGGGAACTGAAGTCAAAAACGAAACATAAAACAAACTACAAACCAAAACCAAAACGGGCGTTAGGCGCCCTCTAGGGGTTAACTGTCACATTTACATTTGAAATTTCTATGAATTTTGATGATTTGTCATTTTTTGCAACTCATAATAGACTGTACCAAAGTGCATTAATTTTCGTACATATCTTTACAATTATTATTATTATTATTATTATTATTATTATTTTAATAATAATAAAACACCCCAACTCTCATTTAACAAATTATCTGTTTTATTGCCACAAGAATTGTCCGTGTAATCATTTATTTTAAAATGTACATTAAAATAATTATTAATCAATTAAACAAACAAATAAAGAAACAAATAATCCATACTGTAGCCTAACAGTGTAATATATTTGATGTCCTGTGAGGTATTTCTCTGTAATCTTGTGTATTCTTCTGTAAATAAAAGGTTGGGTCTTGGTCATGCACTTTTTAGACGGTCCCTTAGTGGCTCCATCGCTATAAAGCGCCGGTAAGCAGCGTTTCTGAAAGATTTAGCTCCAGCAGGCTGTAACAGGAGAAGATCTAAAAATATATTTATTTCCACTCCAGAGTAAGAAAATATGCGATTTGTCATTTTTGTGTGTTTATTTCTTGATAAGCAAATGAGATAATCTCGGTGTAATATATTTTGATAGGAGGTTGCTTACTAAGAAAGACAACAGACACGTTTATGCAAGCTTACTTAGCATTTTTACTAGAACTCACTTCAGAACAGGTGACACCCAAGGGGCGTGGTTTACTTTTAATAAAGGTCACTCAACACATATACAGTATTACACTCCTCCCCTTTTAGATTTGAACCGTCAAGCCCACATAAACATCTTAGAGACAACTTTTTTTTTTTTCAACACATTAGCAAAGAAAACCAATAATATTATCCCTTATAAATCCAATCTTTTTGGAGCAGCTCAAATCCTCTGAGGGTATCTGCGAACAGTTCCTACAGCAGGTGTTGCACGACCTGGATCCTGTACAGTTAAGTTCTCTGTGTTGTCAGGGCTCTTAGGCTCACAGGTGGTCCACATGCACCATGCGCCTTCTGTGCCCCTCCTGCACAAGATAACTTACAGGAACCTTCCGCTCGATCACCGTTGCACTCAACCATTTTTCCTGCCCTCCTCTGAAATTCCGGACTCGTACTGGCTCTTCCTCCACAAAGGATCTTAGAACTCGTTTTCCTCGATCATGTTGTCTCTTTTGTTCCTGCTGTTTTTCATGAACTGACTTTGCTAGATCAGGCTTCAACAGTGAAAAACGTGTTCGGATTTGCCTCCTTAGAAACAGCTCTGCTGGTGTTTTTCCTGTCACGGTATGAGGTGTACTGCGATACATTATCAAACAATTTGCCAATTTGTGCTTAAGTGAAACCACCTGCTTGCTCTGTGGATCGCAAACACTTTTCAGGAGTGACTGTTTAAGTACCTGAACAGATCTTTCTGCAGCGCCGTTAGATGCCGGGTGGTAGGCAGGAACTCGTGTATGTTTTATTCCATTTCCTTTTAGGAATTTCGTGAACTCTGCGGACACCAGTTGCGGCCCGTTATCTGAGACCACCTCTTCTGGTATCCCATAAGCTGCAAAAAAAAAACTCGGAGAGCATCAATTGTAAGTGAGGAGGTAATTGATGCCATTGGTACGACCTCTAACCATTTTGAATGGCTGTCAATCACTACTAGGAAAAACTGCTTGTCTCTTTCTGCAAAATCAATGTGGATTCTCTGCCATGGCCTTTCAGGCCATCTCCACGGATGAAGAGGAGCCCCGGCAGGTGACTTTTGAACTGCCAGACAGCAGCTACAGCTGCGCACTCTCTCTTCAGTGCATCTAATCCTGGCCACCACAGAATACTACGCGCAAGGGCCTTCATCCGGCAGATTCCGGGGTGCTCATGGTGCAGCTCATCCAGTAGTCTTGATCGATATTTGGGAGGAATTATAACACGCATTCCCCACAAAACACAACCTTGATCCTCCGATAATTCATGCCTACGTGTGAAGTATGGCTTTAGATTTTCCTCCGCCACGTAGTTTGGCCAGCCATTTACAGTATAGTTCCACACTTTGCATAGTGTGGGATCTTTCCGTGTTGCTTGGGCTATGTCTCTTGCTGCCACTGGAAGATCATCCACCTGGGAAAAGTAGAACACACTTCCTTCTTCCCCAGTACAGTCTTTCACCATTGTTGGCAGCCTGGACATTGCGTCCGCATTCATGTGGTCGGCTGATTTCCGATACGCAATGTCATAATATTAGCACTAATGCCCATCGCTGCATTCGAAGAGCTGCCAAAGTTGGTATTGCTGCCTTTGGCCCGAGAATCGCCAGTAGCGGCTTGTGGTCAGTTATTAGTGTAAATTTCCTTCCATAGATATATTTATGGAACTTCCTTACCCCATAAATGATGGACAAGGCTTCTCGCTCTATTTGAGCATACTTTTTCTCTGTTTCAGTTAACGTGCGAGACGCGAACGCTATTGGGCGCTCTTCTCCATTGTCCATAATGTGCGAGATCACAGCACCCACCCCATAAGGTGAGGCATCACATGCTAATTTCAGGGGTCGGTTGCCATCATAATGCACCAGCACTGTACTACCGAGTAGCAGCTGTTTCGCCTCCTCCAAAGCCCTATCACAAACAGCAGTCCAGCTCCATGGTTGCTTCTGTTTAAGCAGATTGTGTAAAGGCTGCAGCCTACTGGAAAGATTTTGCAAGAAACGACCATAATAATTTAGAAGGCCCAAAAAAGATCGTAACTCTGTGACATTATTTGGTTTCGGCGCATTTACGATTGCTGCTACCTTTTCATCAGTAGGGTGAAGTCCCTCTTTGTCAATGCGGTGCCCCAAATACTCAACGCTTCTTTGCATAAACTGACACTTGGAAAGTTTTACTCTGAGGCCATACCTCTCCAACCTCGTCAACACTTCGTCCAGTTTCCTGATATGCTCCTCTTTTGTGCTGGCAGTGACAAGGATGTCATCCAGGAAACAGGTAACCTGATCTAGCCCTTGAAGGATTTGATCCATGATGGCCTGGAAAATAGAAGGAGCACTGGCCACTCCATAACTCAGACGATGGTACTTGTACAATCCCCGATGAGTATTAATGGTGAGGTACTTCTCTGAGCTCTGGTCTAGTCTTAATTGCTGATAAGCATGCGCCAAGTCTAGTTTGCTAAACAGCGTTCCGCCTGCTAGCTTAGCGAACAGATCCTCTGTGTTTGGTAACGGATACGTTTCCTCCTCCAAGTTCTGATTAATAGTGAACACAGATGCGAATGGACTTGTCATTTTTAGGCACGACTACAATTGGTGCTGCCCAGTCACTGTCAATTTTGGATACTATGCCTGCCTTCTCCAGCCTATCCAGTTCTTTTTCCACCACTTCTCGTAACGCATTAAGGAACAGGTCTAGCTTTCTGAAAGATCGGTGTTGCCTCAGGACGTACTCGGATAGTTGCTTTAAAATCTTTAATTGCGCTTGGTTTGTCAGAAAAAACCTCTGTGTGTCGTCTCAGCACGGCTTTTACTGCTGGGTCAGAGGCCACTTCTGCTTTCTCGACATTGAAAATGTTTTGCCAATCTAAGTGAATTTTCTCTAACCAGTTCCGGCCCAGCAGGGCTGGTCTTTCCCCTTTGACAATGACCAATGGCAGTGTCTTATTCTGCCTCTCATACTGCACTGGCACAACAACAGATCCCAGCAATGGAATTCTCTCACCTGAATAGGTAATGAGCTGCATGCTGGTTTTACTTAACGGAAGGTGAGACAGAAACTCCTTGTAGGCCCGTTCTGACATCAGTGACACAGCTGCTCCTGTGTCAAGCTGCATGTCCATGCCTTTGCCATCCAATTTCACATTCACCACAATTCCTTTCTTTCCGTCTGAGGTTGTACATATTGTATATACACCAAACAACTCTGATTCTTCATCTTTTCCTTCATTACAGCTATTTGTTTCCACATACTGTGTCTGTCCAGCTGCTCTTTTATTTCTACATGCTCTAGCAATGTGTCCCATTTTGTTACACACATGACATTTTTCATTTTTGAATCTGCAGTCTCTAGCATAATGTTTCCCAGCACATCTGTAACATTTATAATTTTCTTCTTGTCTCTCTTTCTGGTATTTTCCTTTTTCAGCAACATCTCTCCCCTTAAACTTCCCTTTTTCTCTCTTTTGAAAAAGTTTTACTTCATTCACAGCATTCACTGACTGTAAATCTTTTGTTTTACCAGCAATTTCCAGCATGTTTCTCGATGCGAGCTCCATGGATAATGCAATTTCACAAGCCTGGTTAAACGTCAGATCCTTTTGACTGAGCAGTTTGCGTTGCATTGACTCTGCATTGAGTCCACTCACAAATCTGTCTCTGAGCGCATCATTCAAATACTGCCCAAATTCACAGCTCACTGATAGCTGCCTCAAAGCCACGATGTAATCCGCCACGGATTCACCTTCCTTTTGGTTTCGTTTCTGAAACTTAAAACGCTCCGCGATCACTAATGGTTGCGGTCTGTAATGCGCTAGCAATGCTGCTTTCAGTTCATTGTACGTCATTTCACTCGGCTTCGTAGGTGTGACTAGATTCTTTAACAATCCATATGTCTCTGCCCCGATCATGGAGAGAAACACACTAACCTTTATCTCACTCGCGATGTCATTTGCCAGCAGCCACTGCTCCAAACGCTCTATGTATGACTCAAAATCCTCCTTAGCTTCCTTGTACTCATCCACACGGCCAAATTGCATCGCCGCCATCTTAGCTACGTTGTTAGCGGCTTTCCACTCGTGCCTCGTTCCTTTTTCTTTTTACTTTTACGACAAGTGCAACACAGTGGTTTTCCCACACGAACAGTCTCAAAATATCTCTTAATCCTCGTCGCCACTGTAATATATTTTGATAGGAGGTTGCTTACTAAGAAAGACAACAGACACGTTTATGCAAGCTTACTTAGCATTTTTACTAGAACTCACTTCAGAACAGGTGACACCCAAGGGGCGTGGTTTACTTTTAATAAAGGTCACTCAAAACATATATTACACTCGGTTCACCTCCATTGCTCAAAAATTGCTCCTCTTGGTTGGCGACTGCGAGTGACATCACTCCCCATACAATCCCGCCCCACAGTATAGACGCTGATGCTGATTGACAGGTTTATGTGTAACGTGTTGGAAATGCAATTGCAAATGGATTAGAGATTGCGTTTGAATTTTGGCTGGCTTGACGCGCAACGCAGAGAAAGTGAAAAAACTAAGGTGGTAATTGATTTTGCTGTTTAAATATGACAGGCTCATGACTTGTAAGACATGGGAAATATAAATGCAAATGGACTTTGCTTTTTCATTTGAAATTTGGCAGTCAGTGTGCGCTCGCGCAGGTGAAAAAGCAAACAGTAATGCAAAGTTTGCAATTGCATTTGAATTATGGCACACATTGTGCGTCCACATATGGGAAACGCAATTGCAATTCCGTTTTAATATTGTCCGGGATATCGCTCCATACATAGTTGCTGAAATGAAAAACTATTTCAATCAAAAACATCCTAACAGGGAATGTCACATCTTAACATACGACCCCTTCTTTGATATCACCTTCACAATTCTTGCATCCATTGAACTTGTGAGTTTTTGGACAGTTTCTACTTGAATTTCTTTGCGGGATGTCAGAATAGCTTCCCAGAGCTGCTGTTTTGAATCAAACTGCCTCTCACCCTCATAGATCTTTTGAGGGTTCTCCAAAGGTTCTCAATGGGGTTGAGGTCATGGGAGGATGGAGGCCACACCATGAGTTTCTCATCTTTTATGTCCATAGCAGCCAATGACACAGAGGTATTCTTTGCAGCATGAGATGGTGCATTGTCGTGGATGAAGATGATTTTGCTACGGAAAGCACGGTTCTTCTTTTGTGTACCATGGAAGAAAGAGGTCAGTCAATATAATTTGTAGAGGTAATTTTCACACCTTCAGGGACCCTACAGGGCCCTACCAGCTCTCTCCCCATGATTCTGGCCCAAAACATGACTCCGGCACCTCCTTGTTGACAAAATACCTGTTTGCTGCTTTGTAATGGCATTTCAGCAGCTGCTCTGTTAATCTGATGAATTTTCTTGCAGAAACCTTCTTCATTCTGCCTTTATCTGCACGAACCTGTCTGTGCGCTGAATCAGCCAAAAATGTCTTCACAGTACGATGATCACGCATAAGTTTTCATGAAATATCTACAAACCGGATTCCAAAAAAGTTGGGACACTAAATACATTGTGAATAAAAACTGAATGCAATGATGTGGATATAGCAAATGTCAATATTTTATTCAGAATAGAACATAGATGACAGATCAAAAGTTTAGTCCGAGAAAATGTATAATTTTAAAGGAAAAATATGTTGATTCCAAATTTCACGGTCAACAAATCCCAAAAAAGTTGGGACAAGGTCATTTTCAGCACTGTCTGGCATCTCCCCTTCTTCTTACAACACTCAACAGATGTCTGGGGACCGAGGAGACCAGGATGGATCAGACAGGTCCAGAGGGCAGAGGGAGTCTGGATCACTGGCAGCTCAGGGATGACGTGTAGCGCAACAGAGAGAGAGAGAGAAAGAGTGGAAGGGGGAGACAGGGGGAGAGAGGAAAGAGAAAGAGGGGGAGAAAGAGAAGAAGAGGAGAGATGGCAGTTAGGTATGGACACAGTCACATAATGTATAATGTGAATGTATATTTACTGTAGAGTGCAAGCAGGGACTCCGGCAGGACTAACTATGACAGCAAAACTAAAAGGGAGAGCCAGAAGGAACCACAAACATGAGGGCTGCCTGAGATGTAAAGCAAACAATCACCTCACCGTCAACAAACCTGAGTGATGAAATGAGTCCATCTATGTCCATGAGTCCACCAGATCTGCTCCTTTACCTAAGGCAAATCTATTTATAAAAATGCTTGGCTAAATAAATAAGTTTTTAGCCTAGACTTAAACACTGAGACTGCGTCTGAGTCCTGAACACTATTTGGAAGACTATTCCATAATTTTGGGGCTTTGTAAGAAAAAGCTCTGCCCCCAGCTGTAGTTTTCATAATATGCGGTACTGACAAGCAGCCTGCATCCTTTGATCGAAGTAGGCGTGGCGGATCGTAAGACACTAGCAGTTCGCTCAGATACTGCGGCGTAAGACCATTTAATTCTTTATATGTCAAGAGTAGTATTTTAAAATCAATGCGAAATTTCACAGGGAGCCAATGCAATGAAAATAAGATAGGGGTGATGTGCTCATATATTCTGGTTCTAGTGAGGACTCTTGCTGCTGCATTCTGGACTAGCTGAAGCTTGTTTATGCACCTAGCTGAACAACTAGACAGTAAGGCATTACAATAGTCCAACCTAGAAGTGATAAAAGCATGAACTAGTTTTTCTGCATCGTTTAGCGACAATATATTTCTTATCTTGGTAATATTTCTGAGGTGACAGAATGCTATCCTGGTGATATTATCTACATGAGCTTCAAATGAAAGGCTGAAATCTATAATCACGCCGAGGTCTTTTACTGTTGCACTTGTTGGAACAGAAAGGCCTCATAAAGTTACGGTGTGATCTAAGATTTTACTCCTAGCTGTATGCAGTCCTATGACTAGAACTTATGACTAGTACTGTATTATCTGGATTAAGCAGAAGGAAGTTAATTAGCATCCAATTTCTTATGTCCTGCACACATTGCTCAACTTTAGTTACCTGGTTTTTCTCATCAGGTATTGCTGAGACATATAACTATGTGTCGTCACCATAACAATGGAAACTAATACCATGCTTACGGATTATGTTGCCCAGAGGAAGCATGTAAAGGGAAAAAAGCAGTGGGCCTAAAACTGAACCCTGCGGAACGCCAAACTCCGCTAGAGAACATGCAGAATAATCACCATTTAAGTCTACATACTGATAACGATCGGTCAAATAGGATCTGAGCCAGGAGAGGGCTGTACCCTTAATTCCTACTACATTTTCTAATCTGTGAAGAAGAATAGCATGATCAATGGTGTCAAAAGCTGCACTGAGGTCGAGTAATACAAGCATAGTTACACAACCCTGATCAGAGGCCAATAGGAGGTCATTTACTACTTTAACGAGTGCTGTTTCTGTGCTGTGATGAGGCCTAAATCCTGACTGATACAGTTCATGTATGCCATTTCTATGTAGATATGAGCACAGCTGCTCTGCTACTATCTTTTCCAGAATCTTAGAGATAAAGGGGAGGTTTGATATTGGCCTGTAATTGGACAGCTGACAGGGGTCGAGGTCAGGTTTCTTAATTATTGGTTTGATAACTGCTAATTTAAAAGATTTTGGAACATAACCAATGCTGAGTGAGGAAGTAATCATTCTCAACAGCAGTGCTTTTATTACTGGTACTATCTGTTTAAGAAAATGTGTCGGTATAGGATCTAATATACAGGTTGATGAATTTGCCGAAGAGATGAGTGAAATTAGTTCATTCTTTTCAAGGGGAGTAAAGTATTCTAGGTTCCGATCTGACATGGCTAGGTTAACATCTGTATCAATTACATTGTTCGGTTTCAAAGCCTTAATTTTATGTCTGATATTTAAAAGTTTATTTTTAAAAAAGTTCATGAAGTCCTCACTATTGCATGATGTTGTTGTGGAGATTTCTGTAGTGGTCTTATTTCTGGTTAATTTGGTTACGGTATTAAATAAAACTCTAGGATTATTTTCATTTTCTTCTATAAGAGTGGAGAGATACGTTGATCTAGCTACACTAAGAGCTTTCCTATAGTCCAGGATGCTCTCTTTCCATGCTATTTGAATACTAACAATTTAGTTTGACGCCATTTATGCTCTAATTTCCGAGCGGTCTGTTTTAAAGTGCGCGTGTGATCGTTATACCAGGGAGCGACTTTCTTATCTCTAATAATTTTTCATTTAGCTGGAGCTACATTATCTAAGGTACAACAAAATGTCGACTATGTCTGACTATAAATATTCAGTCGCCTGATCGAGTTCTGTGGGGTCAGACGGTGATCTAATCGAAGTTGGTAACTCTGGGAGATTACTGATAAAACTCTGTGTGGTAGTTGATGTGAATGTATGTTTAATACAGTAGCGCGGTGCTGTGTGTACATTATCACTGTGACACACTTTAATTGAGACAAGATAGTGATCTTCTGACACAATGCTTGCTTTGAAGGACTATACTTGACAAGAAAATAGGGGATAAGAATCATATTTATAATAAGATAATTAATTAAATAATAAAATGATATCAAATAAGAACTTTATCTAAATGCCAGACTGACCAAATTTCTCATTCACTGCTGAAGTAGTTAAATATGCTTATACTGTAGATACGTAGGTTACATTTTAAAAGTACAATCGCAATTAAATTACAAACTGCATGTAATGTTGTAAAATATAAATAAAACAGTATTAGACACAAATATATGATCTGGTAGTATATAAAATGAAAAAGCTCAACGAGTGCTCAAATGTAATTATTAAACGCAATTATTAATTCATTGTGTATATTTAGCTTCATTCAGCCGTTTATGTTACATGAAAAATAACGTTCCTACCAGCCCACTTTTATTTTCTGTTCAAATTTAAAGATACCTGCACGTATGTACAAAAAGACAAATACAAAGAATACAAAAGTGAATAATCCTTAATAAAGTTTGCCTAATACAATATTGTTTCCAATGCTGAAGCAAACATGATTTTGTTTTAGTCTATTCGCTGAATACAACGCGACAGTGCTCTCCGAGGTGACACCCAGAACCCCCATTAACTGTAATCCCTCTTCTCACCTTTCATTCATGATAGGTGTGAGGTTATCAAACCGGTTTCGCTTATGGGGGAATTCACAGAATTGAGGAGTTTAAAACAATTTAACAAGACCGAGCAGACGTCTCTGTCTAAAATTTATTTCGCCAGCAAAACATAAACATATTCTATATTTAATAAAACTGTATTGAAACAAAATTGTGTGTTTTCCTTATTTAATATTGCTTCCGGAACATTGTTGTCCAAACGTTGTATGTATATGGGAAACAGTGAAACCTAAGCACAAACAGAAAGGACCTTTATCATGTTCAAATGAATGCATTATGTTTCAAGACATTTTTAATTTACATTTTTCTCCAAATTATATTGTTAAGGTTGTGGAGATCCGCACCAAGTTTTACTGATTATAAGAGCCCTGACGCAGGTCTTTAGAGGGGGCAAGTGAAATAGGAGTTGTGAGCGAGGCCGGCTCTACGCAGGGGCAAGATGGGGCAGCGCCACCTCAAATAAAAGTCTTGCCCCCTCAAATCAAAATTTTGAAATGTTCATGTTTGAAATCACATGTTAATATACTCACAAAATGAATATATTGCAAGTTGATAAAATGATCTGTGGTAGCGGAAAAATCCGCCGAAAAAGGGACACTACATCATGCGTTATTAGAATCCCTCATGTCCCTCTGCTGCGTGTATTCATTCACAGGCTGCAGCGCACGCACAGGGAAATAGGAGCCTGTTTTATTGGATTATCCTACTGATTAATAGGATTTATAGGAAGAGAGAGAGTAGAGTTTGTGCTTTGTGCACTTTAACCCGAAAGCGCACACTAAACTGCTGCGTCACTCTCGCTCACTTTCTCGTCGGTTTCTTAGACACACAGAGGCTTGGGCTTTGCCTGTGTCTTCTTCAGCGCACTTTGTCTTTGGCCCTGACACCTTTTACCGGTGCGACCGAATGATCACACGGAGTGTCACGGTATCACGACCCGGCCCGTTCTGAACAGTTTATACATACACATCCACAAAGAAATTTCTGAACGAATAGGCTGTTCCCAGAGTGCTGTATCAAGGCACCTCAGTGGGAAGTCTGTGGGAAGGAAAAAGTGTGGCAGAAAACGCTGCACAACGAGAAGAGGTGACCGGGCCCTGAGGAAGATTGTGGAGAAGGACCGATTCCAGACCTTGAGGGACCTGCGGAAGCAGTGGACTGAATCTGGAGTAGAAACATCCAGAGCCACCGTGTACAGGCGTGTGCAGGAAATAGGCTACAGGTTGCAAATTTTGCATGTCATTCAGAAATCAAGGTGCCAGAGTCTGGAGGAAGACTGGGGAGAGGGAAATGCCAAAATGCCTGAAGTCCAGTGTCAAGTACCCACAGTCAGTGATGGTCTGGGGTGCCATGTCAGCTGCTGGTGTTGGTCCACTGTGTTTTATCAAGGGCAGGGTCAATGCAGCTAGCTATCAGGAGATTTTGGAGCACTTCATGCTTCCATCTGCTGAAAAGCTTTATGGAGATGAAGATTTCATTTTTCAGCACGACCTGGCACCTGCTCACAGTGCCAAAACCACTGGTAAATGGTTTACTGACCATGGTATTACTGTACTCAATTGGCCTGCCAACTCTCCTGACCTGAACCCCATAGAGAATCTGTAGGATATTGTGAAGAGAAAGTTGAGAGACACAAGACACAAGAATCTGCAAAAGGATTCCCGACCAAGTATTCAGTGCATAACTGAACATAATTATTTGAAGGTTGACTTTTTTGTATTAAAAACACTTTTCTTTTATTGGTCGGATGAAATATACTAATTTTTTTAGATAGGGATTTGGGGTTTTCATGAGCTGTATGCCACAATCATCAATATTAAAACAATAAAAGACTTGAACTACTTCAGTTGGTTGTAATGAATCTAAAATATATGAAAGTCTAATGTTTATCAGTACATTACAGAAAATAATGAACTTCATCACAATATGCTAATTTTTTTAGAAGGACCTGTGTGTATATATATAATATACATTTAACAAATGCAAAATACAATTCACATATGTACAACTGGGCGGCGCGGTGGTGTAGTGGTTAGCACTGTCGCCTTGCACCTCCAGGCTCTGGGTTCGATTCCCTGGCCAGGCTCGATTCCCATCTCTGTGTGCATGGAGTTTGCATGTTCTCCCCGTGCTTGGTGGGTTTCCTCCGGGTTCTCTGGTTTCCTCCCACAGTCCAAAGATATGCAGGTTAAGCTAATTGGCGTTCCTACAGTAAAATTGCCCGTAGTGTGTGATTGGGTGTGTGAGTGTGTGCGTGTGCCCTGCGATGGATTGGCACCCTGTCCACCAGGGTGTACCCCGCCTAGTGCCCGAAGTCTCCTGGGATAGGCTCCAGGTCCCCGCGACCCTGAACACAGGATTAAGCGGTATAGAAAATGAATGAATGAATGAATGAATATGTACAACTGTGTAAATAATTTTTTTAATGTTTAAAATTTACGAGTGTATCATGGACTGTGCATGTGAAAATCAACTTTCGTGCGTGAATATCCTTGGATTTGTGTTTGTGTATTTTTGAGACTTTGCTGGCTCCAACGTGCCAGCAAAGTCTCAGAAATACGGCCTTCGTGCTCTTATCAGATACAAAATAGAGTTTTTGAAAATTTAAAACTTTTTAAAAGTAACTTTAGTTTCAAATAAAGGTTGTATCAGTTATATCAGGAGGTGGTGAAAGGTGGTTGCTAAAAATGTACAGTACTTCATTCATTCATTCATTCATTCATTCAAGAGATTAGTTTAAAATGTTGATTTATCCAGTAATGCAATAAGTGAATCCTTGAGTCTTGTGGGAGAATTACGTTTATTGTAAAGAATCAAAAATCATGGCTCTCAATTTATCCATTCATGCAGCTTAGAGTGAATTATCAATAATTATAAAAGACTGTTTCAACAGGTGACAGGAGTTAATTGATAAAATAAAATACCACCAGCATTACAGAGCAGCCTGCAAAACTTTTTTTATATATTTATATTTGTCTGATCCAAGGGCACTGGTGGCTCAGTGGTAGGTGTTTCACCTGCCATACGGAAGGCCCGGGTTCGATTCCCAGCCAGTGCCCAAATCCCCCCCGCCCAGCCACAAGATGCAGTGCCGGTCCCAAGCCCGGATAAAATGTACAGGACATGCTATTTTTACTATGCTGAGTGTTTGCAATGTTTAATTTGAAAATGAAAAACTGTGACAAACATGTAATGAGGGTGAAGTGTTTATAAAGATGATAAAGTGGTCAGCTGTGTTATTTTTGGCGAAGTTCATTAATGAAACATTACAAAATAAAGTAGTAACTTAGACGTGCATCCTGTTCTTGGTTAGAGTAGGTGAAAATTCATTTCCGTTGTAATTAATGCAGATTGCGCAAAAGGTGTGCAAAGCTGAGCTACTTGAGTGCTGCTGGAGGGCTGTGATTGGTCGCATCCAATTGGCTAAAGAGCACAAATGACGTATTTTTTTAAACTGCAGCGGTGGGATGAAAGAGCCACATACGACTCTTCAGCTGACCCCTGCTCTAAATGATTTTGTGCACTGCACTCCTCCCATTTGATTGGCAGATTGAATACGTGCATGAACGTGCAGTTGTACAGATAATCATAGTAACTATTACAATGGCCAGGGAGTGTTTATTGTTCATGTTTGAAAAACCTGCTCTACATGTTTGCGTGTACTTCTATCACCGCAGGGAAAGTTTTAATGTTTTATGACACATAACCTTTAAAAATGCCTCTGGGCTCTTATTATATGACGCAGACAATGTATTTGAATACTCATAAACATAATTAACGCCTGCTATTGTCTTTTATATGCAATAGTAATGCAACTATAAGTGTTTGCCATTATAATATATGTGTACATGTTAAGTCTTCCAATTAATTAAAAGTATGTTTTAAGGAAAGGTTTGGATTCTGTAAAAAATCTGTCCAAGATGCAAATCTGTCCAAGATGCAAAATTGGGGTGAATATAAGTAAATACTGTATAAGTACAGTAGGTGTTGGTCCTCACTGACTGTGAAGTCATATGCATATTGTGCTGCATTTAATGGAGGCGAGTAGGCTGCATTACCTGCAGCACAAAATTGGTCTTCGGTACACAACTAACAAATATATATGACCTTTAACACAATATTTAGATATATTTTATTTTCTCTTAATTTCACATTTCAGGGATCAAACCTACTAACCCTCCAACCCAAATGCACAGTTTACAAGCACTGTCTACTTTGTGTGTATCTCTGGGATTTACAGATGAGCCATATTTGAGGCACATTTGAGAAGATGGCTAAAATCTCATTCAAGGCTCAAAGATGGCTCATTTCTGTCTAGGAGACAAACAAGAGATTGATATGAGATCTCATCTTGGACTTTCCTTATCAGAGCACACAGACAAAATAAGTGTGTGTATAATTCCTAAACATGCATAAGGTTTCAATGATGTTTCAATAAAACAGTTGTAAGTATAAATATAATGGGTTGCGCATATGTTACATTTATATATTGCAATATATTAATACATACAGTCGTGTGAAAAACTATTTGCCCCCTTCCTGATTTCTTATTCTTTTGCATGTTTGTCACACAAAATGTTTCTGATCATCAAACACATTTAACTATTAGTCAAAGATAACACAAGTAAACACAAAATGCAGTTTTTAAATGAGGGGTTTTATTATTTATGGAGAAAAAAAATCCAAACCTACATGGCCCTGTGTGAAAAAGTAATTGCCCCCTGAACCTAATAACTGGTTGGGCCACCCTTAGCAGCAATAACTGCAATCAAGCGTTTGCGATAACTTGCAACGAGTCTTTTACAGCGACCTGGAGGAATTTTGGCCCACTCATCTTTGCAGAATTGTTGTAATTCAGCTTTATTTGAGGGTTTTATTTTACACTTCCTTTTTTTATTTTAATTTTTTTTATTTGAACAATTCTATAAATAACATTAACTGGTTTTAAATGTGTTGTTGGGGGAGGGGAGGGTGAGGCAGAGAAATGAGCAAAATATGTAACATCGTCATGACTTGTTGAATAAATGTTATGACAGGACATTTTTGCTAACTTTCGATTTAATTTGCCATTCCAGTTTTTCCTGAGTGGTTTCCTTCTGCAAACAATTCAACTGACATAAGAACATTTCAGTAACTGTCAAGGGTGTAGATTTGTTTTTAAAAAGATAAGGGCAAGTCAATGGCCTTTTTGTCTTTAACCACTGGTTTGCTGATTTGGCTTGAGGAAGGTGACACTCCTCCCAAGCTTTAATGTGCAGGGTCATTATAATTTTTTAGCAGACTGAAGCAGGTTCTCTTGTAAGAATATACTTACATAGTCCACATTCCCCTGTTTTGTACTCCATCTACCCATAGTTTGGCCTTTAAAATGTCAGCCCACAGTATTGTACTTTATCAATTAACCAGATAATGTGTGCAGCTTGCTAAGATTTTGGCAAGGAGCTTGCAGCCTACCATGCCTCCTGTCTAGACTATAGTGACCCTACCAGTGGACTGTTAGTACAAATGACCAGTACAATTAGAAACCCCCTCACCCCTCACAACAGCCCTATTGTAAATTAAACCATGTATGCATAAGGGTGCAGTTGTTAAAAAAAGATAAACACTTAAAAATACAGAACTGATGCTCATTATCATTCTATTTCCTGCACTTGATTATTTTAACAACTTATAATGGGAACGTTGGGAAACATTGTTAAAGCATCCTTTTCATTTAAAAAAAGAAACATCTTGTGTGAATATTTTTGTGCTATCAACCTAGCACAGATTTTCAAAAGGATTTATTTAACTGATCTGATAAAGCCAAACAATTTACATAGAGCCTAGAGCAGCTCAGTGAGATCAAGCTACGAGATTGTGAGCTCAGCTCCAACTGTAAGTTCCTGGACCAATGGTAAGGACCATACACTGTCAAAGAACGATTGCCAGTGAACTATTGCCAAGAATAACCAGGTAATAAGAAAAGTGCCGAGCTTTACCACCTACAGTAAAGTATTTTTTTTTTCAGTTTCAGCTCTTGCCACTGTCTCTCTGAACCTGTGGGTCTGATCTGATCCAGCGAGCAGCTCTCACCTCCTCACAACATTCGAGGTGGAGGTCAAACTCAGGGCTTCTTTACAGAGTCCTGGGTAAATCACCGTGTCTGACCTGAGATCGAGACTCCTTTAAGTGTGGTTATTTGTAGCAGCCACTGTCATGCCATCGAAGCAACCATGACCAAGATGGCAAAAAATTTTATCATAGGGGAGTGATAAATGATTGATGCTGTGGATGGCAGCTCATTTTGCCTCACTACCCTGCAGACATCGTCTGGCTATAAAAGGCCACTAAAAACATTAGGCTGGTGAGTAGTTTTATATGCAAGACACATGCTCTGTCTCTCTCTTCGCAGACTCTGACATCCCAGGAATTTATCTGCAGCCAAGCTATCTCTGCCTCTCACCAACTGTCACTCCAGTCTCCGCGGCTTCAGGTTTCTACCCACAACACCCACCGCTCTCCTGCCTTATGTGCCACAGCCAATGATAGCCACTCTAAATCTGCATCATCTGCACACCTCACTTAATCAGACAAAATCCTCCATTTCCCTCCTCTTCACTGATCCTCACTTTTAATTTATTCACAACAGCATCCCTTTTTCTGCACTTCTTATTCTGACTTCAGAAGTCCTGCCATCAGATTTTACAGCTGTAATTTCTAAAAGATTAATGCAATATGTATACACTTTTATCACATAGCGATTGCTTGAGTGGAGGTATGCAGAGGAAAAACTGAAACTGAAACTGTGTTAGACTACATTTTATGTTGATGACTTTTGATTCAATCTGCCATGAAGGTATTTCCTGAGTTCTTTCATTTTGTGAACAATTCAATTGACTCCTCCTTAATTTTTCATAATAACAATTCTGTAAGTGACATGGGTGTAAATTTGTTTTTAAGTACATGAGGGCAAGGCATAGTAATTAATGAAATTAGAAACCAATCTCCATAATAGTAAGCTGCATTAAATGCCTTGTCACTTTTGGACTATGATTGTTGTAATCTTTATCTGTTACAAATAAAGGATTCTATGCAATTGATAAATAGCATGGGAATGTTAAATTGAATGAATTTAACTTTAACTTCAATTTGACCTAATTCTGATGAACATAAGAAGTTAACTAACTTTAATTCAAATATACATTGCCTGATCAAACAAATATTAACGCGCTCTAATATTTTCTTGGACCACCTATTCTTTGATTGTGACATGCTTTCTCCGTGTCATCATTTTGATGAGCTTAAGGTCACTTTTTTCCCATGCAGAGTGACATTAATTTCTTTCCAGTATCTTGTATTGATGATGGGAGAGTCAGCCCATTTGCTGCTCTACACCCTGTGATGTGAAAAGTCTTCTACAACAAATTCCAGGGAGCCCCAAGTTTTATTGTTAATGTTTTTAAAGTTATGCCTGATTGGTGACCACATTTTACTCTTTGACATGTGCTTTATCAAAATATACACTGTTAAATGAATTATATGAATGAAATCTTTTTTTAAAGAATTTTTTTTTAATTTCAACCTGTTCAAATCAAATTATATGTATCATGTACATGTAATATTTCTCAAAACACATAATATTTATTCACTGTGGGTTTAATAATTCTAAGTAATTTTAAGTACAGTACTTTAAATATATATTGAATCACTATGATGTGTCCTTGCAAATTTCCCAAAGTAACATGACCAGATCATACATGGCTTTGGTTTTTACTTGCAAAACCTGCTCTTCACATTTGAACTGATGCCATCTCAGGGTGTAGAACAGTCTACTGAGTATAAATACTGACCACAACAGCAGTACCAACAGAACTGACACCAACATCTGCATGAGAGCTCATCCTTTAATTGATTAAATCTGGTAAGCAATAATACAATTTTTTATTTTCTGTACTAACATGATACAATGGTTATTTTACCAAATTGTAAAATAATATATGTGTGAATTGTTATTTATTCACATGACAGAACATGAGATTTATACAATTTCCCTTTGGGGTTAATAAAGTACGCTTTTTATCTAACAGAAAGCTATTGGCCAAATACATTTTATGACAGTCAGTATCATAATCTGACTGGCATATTTTATGACAGTGATGACTCCAGTGCAAATGTACGCTCTTCTAGAAATCTAGCAGTTTTGGTCATTGTAAGAGACAGTATATTAAAAAGTACTAAAAAAACTATTTGTCTTTTATTTTGCATTAAAAAAACATTACATTTAAGAATTGTATTTTTTTAATTGAGCACGTATTTAATTGAAGTTAATTGCAAACAAATGTAACTGCAATAGTCTTATCAATAGAAAGTGTCTCATATGACCTTGTAATGTGGTTACATTCAGTCATATCTGATTAATTGTTTTACTAGCCTGGGTGAGTGCAGGGAGTTGAGGAAACAAAAGGTTGCAAAGTCTTCTGATGGTGGCTTAGATGCTCCTAGAAGAGCTTCCACAATACTTTGCTTTTTACAGAAGATGTAAGCCAGGAAGCCAGTGGGACCTCCAGTGGGAGTGCAAATTTCTTCTGGGCAGCATTTTTTGAATCATATTCAAAATCATATTTTATGACAGTAATGACTCCAGTGCAAATGTACACACAAAAAATGCTTGCAAAATAATGCATGACATTAATTAGACAAAAATAAAACGTGTCTAACTTTTTATAGCACTAGTAGATGCTGATCTTAATTGTAGTGTAATTACTGTTAATCCTCTTTTCACTTTTAACAAAGAAATAAAACCAACATGTGCTGGACCTACTATTTTAGACAATCTGCTGCACTAGTGTCTATAAAATCTACAGTATTAGGAAGCAGGTTCAACTGCAGTTATTCATTGGTAAATAGAGTGAGTACACACAAATAATACTACTTTAGTTTCTGTCCTAAAGGTCAAAGAAGGTTTACTGTATGTAAGGTTTGTGGTAAATTCTGATTATAAACTGGTTGGCCTTTAACAAATCCCAGATCAGCCATAACATGAAAATGCAAAGCATTATGCCCAATATTGTGTAGTTTCCCTTTGTGCCACTGGGGCAGCTCTTGTCCCTTCGTGCATGATCCTACAAGACGAATGAAGGTATGATGTAGTTTCTGGCAACAGGGCATTAGAGGTGGATCATTTGCATACTATAGGTTGTGGGGTGGGGCCTCAATGTATCAGGTCTTGTTTGTCTGAGCATTCCATAGATGTTCAGTCAGATTGAGATCTGCAACTTTTTAAACAACTTTTAACTGCTAGCCTGCTTTTGCATTACAAAGTGCTCTAATACCATTCTATCGTAGCAAGAATTAACTTCAGTCCACCTTAAGTTCTGTTAGTGTTGTGGCTGAATAAATCAGCACAGAAAAAGGAACTCTCTCAACTCAAACATTCGTTTGCAGTCAAATATAAGATACTAAAGGAACAAATAATACTGCATTAAAAGGGCAATCAATAAAATAAGTTTATGATTTTAAGTTTAAGTGTATATATTTATTTAATATTTTTGTAGTGTGATTTCTGAAATATGATTGAACAATTTGAATACATAAATAAAAATATTTGAATATAGCTTTGTAAATATTGTGACTGCATATATTGTGATCATTTTTAGACAGCCAAGTGATAGGCTGCGCATTCCTGAATGTGAAAGTGTTAACAATGATGACGCAATGGTTCTAGTTAAATTCTAAATATTTAACCACACTTTCTTTAGATATTACACCAAAATATGTTTGAATTAACAGACCTAATTGTGTTCTTTATTTTCGCCTCACACATGTTTTGAAAATTTGTATGGGCAGCTGGAAAAAAACTACTTAATACTGAAGAAAGATGGCTTCCAAGCAAGATGGCAAAAGTAGGAACTATCTGCATTTGTGACATTATACTGTATCTTCATTCAGATATTCATACACATATATTAATTTAACATTATTTTATGTGTAGCAAAAGACAATGGATCAGGATCAAGGTCAACCCAGAGGGCCTCAAGCCAGTTTAAAGGTGAGTTTAAGTTAATAACACCTTAGTCATTATAGAACCTATAGTTAGCCTTTCCTAGGAAGTCTTCCCATACCTGCTATCAGACAACTTAATCTGATTCACTATGTAAGTTAAATCTACTGATTTCTTTTCTATTGTATTTCTTTTTTATTCATATTTATTTCTTATAAATAAGCTTTTACTTTTAAGGTCACTGGTGGTCATGTAAGCATTTCACTGCATATCATACTGTGTATGTGACAAATACGTAAATTTGAAAATTTTAAATTTGATGCTTGCCCACAATGCCAACAGTACACTAGCTTCCACCAAATTCCAGGGACTTATCAAACCCTGCTTCATTTCCTTAACTGCCTTCAAACAATGACTAAAAACATAGATTTTCAAAAATTCCTTTATCAATCACAAAAAGTAAAGTGGACAAATTATATACTTTTTCTGAAAACAACTAAATGCAAATGTTTTGAAGCACCATTTTAATGATTTATATAAATCAAAGAAAAACATGTTTTTATTTTCAGATGTACTTCTTTCATTTTTGAAAACATTGGGACTTGAAAAGTACTACCCAAACAAGCTGACTCTGAGGTCTTTACTAGAAATCAACAGTGCCACTGTGACTGGTGAAGAGATTGACTCACTGCAAGCAATACCATGGGCCTTTCTAAGAATGTTACTGATGGTTAATTCGAAATCAAGATCTTTATTATCTGCACTTTGTGAAAAGGATGAGGCAGGTGATTTGTTTAGTGAAGAGGATAGTGATGGTAGCTTTAACCTTCTAGATCTTCACACTGCCCTCTTTTTCTGTGCAGATAGTTTTCTCCAGCAGGAAATGGCACTGAAAATGTCAATGTGCCAGTTTGCAGTACCATTTGTGTTACCTCAAGGAGTACATAATCAGTGCACTCTTATATCATGGGCACTTCGGAGTATCATGAAAGAATGGCGTCCACATTCAATGTCAGAATCTAAAGGCTTTCTTGAAGACAGTGTTGTTAATGCAGATATTCCCTTGATATCATTTGTGAGGCTAAGCAACTGCAGCTTGTCCAAGTCCCAGGTTTTAAACCAAGTGCTCAACAATTCAGAGCAGCATCATGACTTCTTTTCTCATCGAGAAATGATCGGAGGATCTGGTCCCAAAATAATTGCTAACGGACTAGTTGAAATATGCTGGAGTCTTCCATCCGGGAATAATAGCATTGATGTCTTTCCTGAAGCAGTGGCAATTGCTAATTTAAGAGGAGATGTTTGCACATCTGAAACCCAATTCAGTTTCCTTACTCAGGTGTCAACAGCTGTCTTTGTGTTTCTGGATAGTGTTGAAGAAAATGAGCAAAGGCTATTTGCCTCTTTGCAAAGAATTAAATCCAAGTTATTTCTTGTGGTCAACCCTCAAAGAAATATAAATCAGAATGTGAAGTCATCAATTGAAGCAGCAATTGACACTGTGCAACTAGAAAAAGACCACATTATTAAGAAAAGCCAAAAAGTAAATTTGGCTACTTTTGCAAAGACGATCAATTCTACCATTAAGAGTGTTATACTAAATAAAAGTCATGAATCATGTCGTATCAATTCCATGAAGGACATTGCTCAGGGTGTAGGTCTAGCTGTTGATGAAATTCAGAGAAATGCCTGTGTATCGGCAGAAGCAGCTGCAGAGCAAGTCGTAAAAACTATTGGAGTTCGTCAAATAACAGACTATAAAAAGACACAGCTGCCATTACAAGGTGAAAATTGGAAAAAACTGGCTAAGATAGAAAAAGAGCAGTGTAGGTTAAGAAATTCAGGAAAACAGAGCTTGGAGGAGTATAAGATTCAACTTCAAAAAGAAAAAGATTCCATCTGGGACAAACAAAGCCAGTACAAAATGACAAAAACAATGGAGCTCTTCATAGATTCTTTGTTGAGTGTTGATGATACTGGGCGAGCTTACTTCCTGAAATGGCTGGGACTAAAGATGGACATGCGATCACGCAAAAACATGTCAAGCCTTCGCCGCAGATACAAAGAATGTGAACGAAAGAAAGACAAAGATGGTATAGTTAGATTAGACCAGGACCTTCTTGATTGCTCTCTTGGCATAGAGCATTACATGAGAGAAATGGGACTAATCTATGAGGCTGCTTCATTTGTTTCAAACAAAACATTTGATAAAATTAACCATCTGCCTAATTTGGCTGCCAAAATGCTTCTATCTGGGTATCCACTTGAACTACTAGATGGAGATGCATCAAATATCCCAGAGAAATGGGTGAGGGATGTTCTCATGGAGCTTCACAGGATGGTTGGGCAGAAGAGCCGTTTGCTGGTCGTGACTGTGTTAGGGGTTCAGAGTACTGGTAAATCAACACTGCTCAACACTATGTTTGGAGTTCAGTTTGCAGTGGGCAGTGGACGATGCACACGTGGAGCATTCATGGTTTTCCTTCCTGTGGATAAAGATTTGAAGGAGGAGTTACTTTGTGACTTTGTCCTTCTGATTGATACAGAGGGTTTGAAATCACCAGCACTGGCACAACTGGAAGACAGTTATGAGCATGACAATGAATTGGCCACATTTGTCATTGGTCTTAGTGATGTAACCATCATCAACATAGCAATGGAGAATTCCACAGAGATGAAAGACGTCTTGCAAATAGCAGTTCATGCTTTTCTGCGGATGAAGGAAATTGGTAAAAGAACAGTTTGTCATTTTGTCCACCAAAATGTTGCTGGTGTATCTGCATATAACAAAAACCTGACTGAGCGGAAACAACTCCTCGACCAACTAAATGAGATGACGGTAATTGCAGCTGAGATGGAAAAGAAGCCAAACATAAAACAATTTACTGATGTTTTGGATTATGATGTGAAAAAGAATAACTGGTATATGCCAGGCCTATGGCATGGCACACCACCCATGGCACCAGTTAATACAGGCTATAGTGTGGCTGTTTTTGAGTTTAAGAAAACTTTATTGGGAATCCTTAAAACAAGAAAAGGTGAACAACCCTCTCAGATTCCAGATTTCATGAAGTGGATGAGAAGCTTGTGGAGTGCGGTCAAGTATGAGAACTTCATTTTCAGTTTCAGAAACACTCTTGTGGCCCAGGCCTATGACAACCTTTGCAAAGAGTTTTCAGAATGGGAGTGGTCTTTCAGGAGACACGTTCAATCTTGGCTTACATCTGAAATAGTTCAAATATCTAACACTGAAAAACATGCCAGTAATGAGGTTGTTGAGCCACTTAAACAGAAAGCACAAATAGAGATTGTCTCTCAGAAAAAGATTATTGATGAAAAGTTAAATAACTACTACAAAAAGAAAGACAGAAATGTATACTTCGTTGAAAAGTACAAAGTTGATTTTGCTAGCAGCATCAAAGGTCTAGAGAACGAAATGAAAGATGAAGTAAAAAAAAGATTAGAAGTTGCTTTTCAGTTGAGAATAAATCAGAAGAAATATGATGAGATTCAAACAAAGCAAAAATCAATGATTGAACGTCAAGTCCTTCAACTCCTGCAAAATTACAAACATCGTACAGATGAAGTGTCTGACAAGGAACTCACTGCTGATTTCGAAAGAATGTGGAAAAGAGAAGTTGTAAAGAGCAATAGTGTAGAAGAAAAGGATGTTCCTGCTGAAGTTTTGAAGCAACTGCGAGCAAGTTTAGCCAATCGCAATGTCATGGAGGATTTGCAGAAAGTTCAAGATCTGACACAGTATGGCCGAGAAGAATTCCAGGTCAAAGAGAAACATGTAAAATGGGAAAAGAAACTACAAAGTATCTTTACACTGCGTAGTGCAAAGAAAGATCTACAGCTTGTTGCAAATAACATAATTGTATATTGTAGTGAAATGATTCAACAATTTGCACAGGAAAAAACTGACTACCAAAATATCTTTACAAAAGACGTGCTGGAGGAAATGGATGAACAGCTACAAAAAGAAGGTTCAAAAATCAATACAAAATTTGAGCTTGATCTTAAGTTGCACATTTGTGGAATTGCTTCTCAGAAATTTCTTGAGATGCACAGAAAATTCCTCAGTGACAAAGATCCCTTTAAACATGTTCAGAAACTGAAGATGAAGTATCTGTCTGATTTCATTGGTTTGTACAGAGAGAAGGACCAGTGCCAAACAAAAGCACAAGACTTCACTCAGCTCTGTCTCAAGCCAGCAGTCACTGATTACATCAACCAGTCTATTGGACCTGACATTGTTGACACTGTTCTGCTAGACAACCCAACTGCGTATAGTTCTCGAGTACTGTTTCAGTACACAATTCTGAAGGAGCTACTGGAAAAATCAAATTTTACTGATTTTGAAAAGTACATTTTGCGATACAATGTTTATGTTAAAGATTGGATATACAGTCATATTGTTCAATGCCTTTCCAAAGACACATCTCTGCAAAGTTTAAAAATGAAGAAGCTGGAAATTATAATGAACATAGTAATGAAAGCAATCGACGACTCTAAGGTTGACAATGGCTCTCCTTTGCCCAACAATGCAGCAGGTACAAAAAGGTTGATCCAGAACCTTTGCCAATCTATGAGTCGTGTCATTCCAATATCCATGAACACAGTAGAAGGGGTCCTCTTTCAGAATACAAGCTCTTGTTCTCCCTTCACCAATAGTCTTTATGAATGTATAAATGACATGAAACGACAGCTAACAGAAGAGATTTTCATGTTGACTAATATCAAAGAGACACTGAGCAATGTGTATGTGAAGCCTCAAAATGAACTCTTTAAAAGGATCTTTGGATGTGGAAGAAAATGTCCTTTTTGCAAAACACCATGTGAGGCAGGAGGAAAGAGTCATACAGTACACTATGCAGGTCTACATAGGCCAAAGGGCCTTGGTGGTTTCGTATATGCTGGGAATAATACTCTCTGTGAAGAGATTTGTACATCTAGTGTACATTCGAAAGGAACATTTCGAAGCTATGAAACAAATTTTCAACCTCACCCCTTTACTGATTACAAGAACTACTACCCAGACTGGCAGATTGCACCTGACAATTCTGCAAGGGCATCAGATTACTGGAAGTATGTGCTGGTGACATTTAATGCCAAATTTGCTAAAAGGTTTGAAGCAGAACCAGCTGTGTATCCAGATGAATGGAACAAAATCACTAAAGCACAGGCTCTAATTAGTCTTAAGCAAAATTTCAATATTAAATAATTAAATAAAAACAAATCCTGCCAAAATGTTACAGCCAAAAAACTAAAGAAAACAAAACAAAAACATAAAAAATGGCATTTGTAAATTGTCCAACTAAACAATACAAGTAAAAAAGCAGTCACAATCCCAACACTCATGCTATTACTCTGGTGTGCTTGTACTTTATGTCAATCTATCTTTTTTTTGTATACTGATAATTTCCTCATCCTTTCACTAAATCATCCAATATTTGCCTTGTTAAAACATTTTGGTGTGAATTCCTTTATCATCATGGTTTATTAAAAACATTTAACTTTCTAAACAAAAGTAAAATGAACAGTCTGAAAACATGGGTTTCTGTGTTGCATATTTTTTGTGTTGTTAATTGAAACGGTACAGTGGTGTTTTATAATCACTTTGTTATGGTAGTTACAACTTTGTAGTTTTCCGACTTTTTCGGAAAGTCAAAAAAATACATAACTTAAAATATACTGTTTGAACCTATGAAGTGACTACATGAACATACTATGTATTCATTTGTAACTCAAACCAAGTGTGATTGTAGTGTGCTTTAAAAATAAACTAATAAAAATGCAATAATATAATAATCTCCCATTTGCTTGTATTTGTATAACTCATCCATGCATACGACAGCTAACAGAAGAGATTTTCATGTTGACATACAGTACGTAATTCATTATGTATGTCTTGTGTTTAAAATATGATATGTGTAGAGCCCTGTATAACAGTATATCCATTGTGTTATGTTCATATGGGATGTTTAAAATAATTCAAAGTGTGTATGTTTAAGAGGAGAATTAAAGACTCCCATTTTTTATTGCTTTCTGAGAATGTCAAGTCATCCTATGAGAACTGTATACTCTGACTCTTTAAGGGAAGGGGCGGGGCGAGAGAAAAAAAACAGAAAGAAAAAGTTCGTGAGAAAAGAAAAAAAAACTGAGGACATTTTGTGCTGAATAACGGCTCGGACTGAACTGTGGTTGCGGACATTGTGTGCGGCAGCTTGAATAAAGGGTAGGGGTGGGCGTACCAATCCTTAATATCGATACTATCGATTCTAGGGGTTGTATCGAAAATGATCGATCCAAAAGTCAAAATATCGATATTAAGAGCTTTTTTTTTAAACCCGTGATTTTATTTATTTTGCATGAAATATAATATTTAAAATGCGCTTGTATATAACGCTTTCTCTTATGCAGCTCCTTTCACATGTCATGCACATTGTCCAGCCCTCCCCGCTCTGCTGTGTTTTGTTGCCTTAACCATCACGTGACTAAAACAAGCAGCAGCAGAGAGAGTGAGAGCGCGGTGTGTGTCTGACTTGGTATCACGGAGTCGGCAGATAAAAAACGGAGCGCTGTGTGGAGGTATCTTACTGCTGTGAATGAAAACACAGCAAATTGCGACGTCTGTTAAAAGGTGATTCGCTGTGGTAACACCACCAACTTACACAAACACATAAATGACATGACAAAGAGAGCTCGGAACTACAAAGAGAAAGACAGGAGGTAAATCTTTCAGTCAGATCCCCGCCCCCTGGCAGCAAGACAGAAGTGTCCTTTCAGCCTCAGTAATATCCAGGTAGCTAACACTGGTAAAAATATGTTTTTAGTCATATTGGATCTTCAGCATGAAGTGTCATCACCATACTGTAGTTGTTGTAAAAACGTAACCATGGGTGATATAAACCACAAATTAATATGGAGTCCAGGTAGTTATTGGAGACTCAGGTATACTTGTAGGAAGTTCCAGTCCTGAACTATCGAACTGTCAAGTCACCAGAGAAACAGTTGCCAACACCGGTTGAGGCCAGAACCGTCTTCTAGGTAGAGAAAATCATCCCCAGGCACCAGATGCATCCCAAAGAGACACACCAAGGAGAAGCAGGGCACCAGGATCGGTCAGACATGTCCGGAGGGCAGAGGGAGTCTGGATCACTGGCAGCTCAGGAATGGCATGTATGTGTAGCTCATCAGAGAGAGAGAGAGTGAATAGGCGCACAATAGGCGCAGAGCCCCTGTAAGAGCCATATCGTACTTGTTATGAATTTGTTGTTGTGTTTATTTTATTTTATTTGTTATTTAATTTATTCTACCTTGTTCTATTCATTAATAAAGCATTAAGCATTAAGTTTGTTACATAAGCCATAAGCTTTAAATTTCTAAGTGATGCATCCATTTTGACAATCGTAAGTTGGTCTGTGATGTCATTCTACTATTACATGCATTTGTGTGACTGTAAATGATAGAGAGTTCAGTTTAGATGCGGAAGGCTACGGAAACACAAGCTTTTGACCGTAAGCTCGTAAGCTGGGAATGTAAGATACAACAACTAGGTTGTTGTAACCGTAAGCTCCCGTAAGTAGAGATATACAACAAGAGTGTTGTTATATACCTAAGCTAAGACTGTAATTTACAAGATACAGCAAATAGGTTGTTGTAAAAGTCAGAGATTTGCAAGATGCAGCAATTGGTGTCTGTAATCACAGTGGATTTACTCAAGACGACTGTATGAAGTGTTGATTCTTTGATGCTGACAAAATAAACTACAAGAGACAAAGAGATCGGACTTCTGTCGTGTGAGTGAAACTTTAACAATGCTTACACTAACCATAGTTTAACTGTGGTATTTTTTTGTAAAACTGTGGTTTTATATTAAAATTAAAGTGATTATTTTGCCGGTGTTGAAAAATGGTAACACTGTACAAATAAAGTGTCATTTGTTAACAATGTATTAATAGACAACTAAAAATGAATAATACTTTTTTTTTTTTTTTTACAATATTTTAAAATCTTCATTAATGTTATTTAATCAAAACTAAGATTAACAAATAACTGCACTGCGCCGGGTGTGTGTTCACAGTGTGTGTGTGTTTAATTTAACCATGTGTCATGTTTCTGTCACGCTTCACATGCCTTCGCCTGCAGATACCGCTTAAACCTGGAGGGGAGAAGAAAGACACACATGTGTTAGTGGGTGATAATACAACGGTGACCAGACAGCGTGGTGTGGGTTCGGCTGGGTTAAATAGGGAGACAAGTGAGGTGTGCACAGGTGATCTGTATTTGTTAATCATGGTAAGTACTGACATACGTAGACACACTAGGGGGAGACAAAGCCACGGCTCAGTAATCCGGCGAGCCGGATCTTTCTCTCCGGGGCTGAGGAGGCTCGGGCGTGACACCATGGAAGGGACACAATAGGATTGTTATAGGATTATGGATAGGCTATAGACTAAAATTTATAATTTTGTAGATGTAATTTATATTGTGTGCTAAAAATAAAATAAATATCGGTATCGGTGATATTGGCCCTGTAAATATCGGTATCGGATCGATACAAAATTTTGCAGTATCGCCGACCTCTAATAAAGGGGCCGAAGAGGGTTTTCTCATATGTATCACGCTCTAGGAAAACTTTGGTGTGAGGGAGAGCGCGGTAAGGAAGTTTGGAGGAGGAGAGCGGGCATTTCAGCTTGTGTGAGTTTGCTGGGGAAAGTTCCAGCATGGGAAGGCTCCATGTGAGAGACTTGGTTACAGTGTGTAACGGGGTTTTTTTTCCCCCTGTCGGTTTGTGTTCGTGTTTGTTTGAACAGCTAACCGGAAGAATATAACCGTGTTTATTTTGCTGAGTTCAATATTGTCAGTCGCATTGTTCGCTCTAAGTCTGACTAGAAATACTCTTGTTTATTTTATTGCCTAAGTGGAGTAGCCTCCGAGTGGTGTGCAGGCCGGAGTGTGTCACATGCGTGAAATTCGTTTTGCATCAGGAGATGAAAGAAGATCTCTGAGGATTTAGCTGATCTGTTCGAGGAGGGAGACGGCAACGGATTCCGTGATTGTTTTTTTCATCGTGGTATGCTTCCAGGATCAGTGTTTATTATTTCAACAGTGGATACATGAGTACAAGTTTTCTTCATCAAAAGAGCTCCATCTAGCTCGCCAACAAGGTACTGAAAATCCCAGCTGGGTAATTTTAATGTGACGGCACATCACAGTGTCATTGAGTGTGTTTTGTTCATTTTCCTTTGTATGGTTATGTTTATTTTGTTAATATGGTTGATGGTGACCAAGTGACTTGAACTATTTGTTTACTCATGTGACAAATATAAGAGAAAGAACAAAACAAAAGAAAGAAACCACAAAAGAGTTCCTGGGGACAAATAAATCAACAGTTATTAATCAGTTAAAATTTGTGTGGTTTTCTGTGATACTCCTTAAACACATGTATGGTTAAATGTAAAGGTTAAATGCAGGTTGTACTCTCTCCCAGGGTATTGGAAAAGTTACCCCTGGACAGAATTTTACCTTTTGAGTCGTGTGTGATACTACCTGGTGGGAGGGCTACATTTTTGTGGGGGCTCGTCCGGTATTTGTCAGATTATTCAAATTGTGTTTTCAGAAATAGTCCATTTGAGTTTGTGTAAATAAATAAATAAATAAATAAATAAAAAATTAGTTTTTTTGGACGCTAATTGTGTACATACTGTGTTTTTGTAACTGCATCAAAAAGGACAAACTTAAATGGTAAAGAGTCATCACCTGTTGTTTTTTTGCACCTAGTGTCAGTAAGACAAGTGAACAAAATTGGAGGTTCGAGAGATTAGAGAAAAAGACGTTGAGCTGGACAGAGTTTTTATCCTAAGCAATGTACCTACAGATTGTGAAGACAGAGTCATCTATAGTGTGCTGGATGCTGTTCTGGGAATTGGAAAATGCAAAGTGCTTGATCGTCGCGCTGATAAGAATAAGCGATGGCAGTTTGTCTTGCTTGAAACCCATGATAGCATTGCAAAGATGTCTATCCCAGCAGAGCTTGGGGGGCCTGAAGTAGGCTGCTGGTACACACAGGTTGTTTATGTTGCAGTTGAAACACCTATGTAACGCTTGGATTATTATGAAACCTTTGGTTACAAAAATACGGATTCGGGAACCTAAATATGGGCTGTTTAACACTACTTCCGGTATTGCGTAATCGCGACAGGACAAAACACGACGCGACACAAAACAATTATAATAAATTAAACCAAGTGTATTATACACAGACAAACAAATAAATAAACAAACAAGGTGCACCAAAACCAATATATACAAATATATTACAAATATAAATGGTGTGTGCGGGATGTATGCGGGTGTGTGAGTGAGTGTATGAAAGTCCAGTGTCTGAACAACGGCAAAGGGTATGAAAGTGTAGAGTTGGAGAGATGGTTCGATCTCACCAGATGACGATGCAAAGTCTGGGAGATCGAGAAACGGAAGGAGCTGGGTACTGGATGAAATTATTGAACAATAATCTGCAAGCAGTCTCTCAGCCTCAAAGAATATGCAGCGCGCTGTCCTCATCTCTCCGTGCCGGCTTACATTTACATTTACATTTAGGCATTTGGCAGACGCTCTTATCTTATCTATTCTACGCCGGTTCCGGCTTTATGCCGGCTCATGTGACCCACGTCACTTCCGGGTTCCCTAGCGTCGCGATCGCGCATGCGCGGGAACTTGCCACTGTCGATGGGTGAACAGAAACCGCTAGGGCACACCTTCGGCCACAGGTGAGCAGCATTAGCTCTACAACCAATTCCCTGTGTAAGAAAATGTCCCTTTTGTGTGGCTGCGCTACATAGACCCCCCCCCCCCCCCAAGCTTCCGGCGTCTGAGGAGAACGTCCGTACCAGCGCTTTAAATTCGCCACACTGTACAGATCGGCTTTATGTGGGTAGCCCCAAGACATTGTGTATTTTATTGGTCCTTTCCTTCTTTTTGTTTCTGCTGGTCCCTCCCACTTGGGCGCTAGCTTAGCAGAATCTCTCTTGGCTGTGGAGGAGAGAGGTTGAGTTTTGACCCAAACCAGTTCTCCCGGTTGAAAGTGCGCTGCTTCCCCCCGGGTATTGTGACCTCTGGCTGGTCTGGATCTATGTTGTTCTGCTCTGGGTTTGCCCTCCTCCATGATAAGTCTTTGTCGGGGTGGTGATGATTGTCCTGCCTTGTGTCGGTGGCAAACGCTGCAAGATTTTGTATAACGCCAGACGTCTTTCCGCACCGCCGGCCACCACGCCACCTCTAGTAACCTCAGCAGGGTCTTCAGTTGTCCCCAGTGGATTGTCATGGTAGTAATAAAGAAAGTTTCTTATTAGCGACTGGGGGACTACTAGCTGAAATTTCTCCCCATGCTGTACTGGTACCCGGCGATACAGCATGCCCTGATGACATTCGAAGGTGACCCTCTGATCTTGTGTGCTCCTTGGGTGATCTTTAGAGAGCAGCTTCGTGATAGTTGGGTCGTTCTGTTGGGCTCTGATGATCTCACTCAGGTCGCTCGGGAAGTTGGAGGCCTCTTTAGTGGACGTGGTGGGTAGACGTGGGGCGTCAGCTCCTTTCAGCGGCGGGTGTGCTCGGGGTATGGCGTCTGGACCCGGATCAAAGCGGTCCTCTCGATCTTTCTCTCCCCTAGCACCTCTCTCCACCTGCTTTTCCCCAGTGCTCGCCGCTCCTCTTAACGCCACTCTCGTGTTGATGTTCTCCCGGGCTCGCCCCACTAGTTCTTCCTCGGTGTTATCCGGGTTCCCCATGAGACAGAGGGCGGGGTGATCATTGGTGAAGTCTCCCAGGCATTGCCCCGGCAGCTGTACCGGAGACCTCGGGTGGTCTTCCCCTTCGTCGAGGTCGTCGTCCAGTATAAATGCCGCCGTGAACGCCTGTTTAAAAGACTGCCAGTCCTTTACCTTGCCTTTCTCCGTCTTCCACCAAATGAGAGCCGGCCCTCGGAGAACTGTGCCGAGGGTTCCCAGCAGCTCAGGGCGGGTCAGGGGTCTGCTCTTCAGGTACTTTTCTGCTTGCTCGATGAAGTTCCTCACCTCCGCTGTCTCTGACGCGTCACAGAAGGCTGGAAACTCCACGCAGATGGATAGATGAGCGTGAAGAGAAGAAGAAGAAGAGAGTGGGGAGGAGAGCAGAGCCGAGGAGTGAGCTGGAACACCAGGAGGAACGTCGTTACCATTAGGAGTGCATGGTCGGTTTACCTTGGCCGACGCTGTAGTGGTTGGAGTGCTGGGCAGATGTTGTGCAGGAGATGGCGGGGATGCAGGGGTGCAGACCTGTAACCTGTGGGCAGGGGGCGTACTAGTGAGACACAGTCTCTTCATCCGGTTCTCCCAGATGACGTCCCGTCGCAGAAAACAGTCAACGATGGCTCTCTCCATTTTTTCGAGAGCCTCCTGGCAGTAGCGCTGCAGCCCTTCCAAGCTCGCGTCCACTGCGTCCCCTGATTTCTCGGTTGAGACTGCTGTCTAGGGATTGTCTATAATCCTGCTCCATGGAGCTCACTTTATCAGTAAGCGCCCCCACATTCATCTTGCATTGATACAGTTCAGTATGTAGTGTGTGCACTACCTCAATATCAGTCCCATGAACAATATCATCATCATCATCATTATTGTCATTATCATGGCTATCTGATATATATAAAGAACTAATCAATGAAGTTAATTCAGCTGTAGGGTTACGGCGTGTATCAAATGCATCCTCTGCCTCAACCAGCATGTTATTAGCTACTACAGAGTTGGCCTTAACAGCACTACTAGCATTAGCATTAGCGATGTTAGCATTAGCGTCCATTTTGTTGAGCCTCGTTACACAAAACCGGAAAATACCCCAAAATACAGATTCCCCGTACGGGCCACCACTATGTAACGCTTGGATTATTATGAAACCTTTGGTTACAAAAATACGGATTCGGGAACCTAAATATGGGCTGTTTAACACTACTTCCGGTATTGCGTAATCGTGACAGGACAAAACACGACGCGACACAAAACAATTATAATAAATTAAACCAAGTGTATTATACAAAGACAAACAAATAAATAAACAAACAAGGTGCACCAAAACCAATACTGTATATACAAATATATTACAAATATAAATGGTGTGTGCGGGATGTATGCGGGTGTGTGAGTGAGTGTATGAAAGTCCAGTGTCTGAACAACGGCAAAGGGTATGAAAGTGTAGAGTTGGAGAGATGGTTCGATCTCACCAGATGACGATGGAAAGTCTGGGAGATCGAGAAACGGAAGGAGCTGGGTACTGGATGAAATTATTGAACAATAATCCGCAAGTAGTTTCTCAGCCTCAAAGAATATGCAGCGCGCTGTCCTCATCTCTCCGTGCCGGCTTCTACGCCGGTTCCGGCTTTATGCCGGCTCATGTGACCCACGTCACTTCCGGGTTCCCTAGCGTCGCGATCGCGCATGCGCGGGAACTTGCCCGGTGACCAAACCACTGTCGATGGGTGAACAGAAACCGCTAGGGCACACCTTCGGCCACAGGTGAGCAGCATTAGCTCTACAACCAATTCCCTGTGTAAGAAAATGTCCCTTTTGTGTGGCTGCGCTACACCTAAGCAGTTATTTCAACAGTGGATACGTGAGTACACGTTTTCTTCATCAAAGGAGCTCCATCTAGCGCACCAACGAGGTACTGAAAATCCCAGCTGGGTAATTTTAGGCTACCCCTTACCCCTACACTTAGCCCTACCCCTCCGTTTGGCACGTTCACATGAAGGGGTAGGGGTGTCTCATTTCTCTTTTGGTTGGAGGGGTAGGTGTAAGGGGAAGGGCCAGATAACCCTCCAAACGAAGATTTTTCGGGACTTCACTTCAAACGAAGGGCTAAGCGAAATTTTCAACATGGCTGCTCACTCGAGCAAGCAGACCCATACATGTTAAGTAATTTTTGCCATTAATAAAGATTTTTATGACAAGTTTTCATTATATGTATATTACCTTTAGTCTTGTGTTTGTGTTTATGGTGATGTTCTGTAAAGAAACGTTTGCCAAAAAAATCGCTAAAGTTTGCTAGTGGATAGCACCGATTGCATGATATTACAAAAATATATTTTTATGTCACATACACTTTACTGCATGCTACAAACAAATATGAAAGTTTGGTAGCACGGCAGTTTGCAGAGCATTTGATAACGCATTGTTTGTTTTGTTTATGGCCATATGTCTACATGTAAATGAACGGTGCTTACACTATTCTTACTTATTACAACGTAACCAGAGTTTTGTAATTTATATTCTGTATAGGGACGGCTGAGGAAACCCGAAGGCTCATCCGTTTTTGTGGTGGAAATGAGCAACTTTTTAAAAAATTGAAAAATGGCGCAAAAATACTTTATATCTTTTTGATATATATATATTTATTTATTTATTTATTTTTTATATTTGGGAGTGAGTAATCTCTCTCTTATTGGAATGTGACATAAACATCGGCGCATGTTCTCTGACCTAATACAAACCGGATTCCAAAAAAGTTGGGACACTAAACAAATTGTGAATAAAAACTGAATGCAATGATGTGGAGATGGCAAATGTCAATATTTTATTCAGAATAGAACATAGATGACAGATCAAAAGTTTAATCCGAGAAAATGCATCATTTCAAAGGAAAAATATGTTGATTCCAAATTTCACGGTGTCAACAAATCCCAAAAAAGTTGGGACAAGTAGCAATAAGAGGCTGGAAAAAGTAAATTTGAGCATAATGAAGAGCTGGAAGACCAATTAACAGTAATTAGGTTAATTGGCAACAGGATTGGGTATAAAAAGTGCTTCTCAGAGTGGCAGTGTCTCTCAGAAGCCAAGATGGGTAGAGGATCACCAATTCCCACAATGTTGCGCAGAAAGATAGTGGAGCAATATCAGAAACGTGTTACCCAGCGAAAAATTGCAAAGACTTTGCAGTTATCATCATCAACTGTGCATAATATCATCCGAAGATCCAGAGAATCTGGAACAATCTCTGTGCGTAGGGGTCAAGGGCGTAAAAACCATACTGGATGCCCGTGATCTCCGGGCTCTTAAATGACACTGCACCACAAACAGGAATGCTACTGTAAAGGAAATCACAGAATGGGCTCAGGAATACTTCCAGAAACCATTGTCAGTGAACACAATCCACCATGCCATCCGCCGTTGCCAGCTGAAACTCTACAGTGCAAAGAAGAAGCCATTTCTAAGCAAGATCCACAAGCACAGGCGTTTTCATTGGGCCAGGGATCATTTAAAATGGAGTGTGGCAAAATGGAAGACTGTTCTGTGGTCAGACGAGTCACGATTCGAAGTTCTTGTTGGAAATGTGGGACGCCATGTCATCCGGACCAAAGAAGACAAGGACAACCCAAGTTGTTATCAACGCTCAGTTCAGAAGCCTGCATCTCTGATGGTATGGGGTTGCATGAGTGCGTGTGGCATGGGCAGCTTGCATGTCTGGAAAGGCACCATCAATGCAGAAAAATATATTCAGGTTCTAGAACAATATCTAGTCATCTCTTTCAGGGAAGACCCTGCATTTTTCAACAAGATAATGCCAGACCACATTCTGCATCAATCACAACATCATGGCTGCATAGGAGAAGGATCCGGGGACTGAAATGGCCAGTCTGCAGTCCAGATCTTTCCCCTATAGAGAACATTTGGCGCATCATAAAGAGGAAGGTGCGACAAAGAAGGCCCAAGACGACTGAACAGTTAGAGGCCTGTATTAGACAAGAATGGGAGAGCATTCCTATTTCTAAACTTGAGAAACTGGTCTCCTCGGTCCCCAGACGTCTGTTGAGTGTTGTAAGAAGAAGGGGAGATGCCACACAGTGGTGAAAATGGCCTTGTCCCAACTTTTTGGGGATTTGTTGACACCATGACATTTTGATTCACCATATTTTTCCCTTAACATGATACATTTTCTCAGTTTAAACTTTTGATCTGTCATCTATGTTCTATTCTGAATAAAATATTGACATTTGCCATCTCCACATCATTGCATTCAGTTTTTATTCACAATTTGTTTAGTGTCCCAACTTTTTTGGAATCTGGTTTGTATTAGGAACTAGCGACAATGTATGATGACGTATAACAGTGTTGTAGTGGTGTCCCATTTCTTAGGGGAAATATTTAAACCCTTCAAGGGGTAGGGGAAGGGGTAGAAAATAGAATTGGGATTCAGCCTTAATGTGATGTCACATCACAGTGTCATTGAGTGTGTTTTCTGTGATACTCCTTAAACACATGTATGGTTAAATGTAAAGGTTAAATGCAGTTTGTACGTAAAAGTCCGAATAGAAAACATTAATCTGACACAAACAAGCGTAAATCTTCCAACAAGTGTAAATTTTCCAACTGTGATTTCTGTGAAGTAAGAGAAGTGTGCACTCTCCCAGGGTAGTGGAAAAGTTACCCCTGGACAGAATTTTACCTTTTGAGCCGTGTATGATACTACGTGGCGGGAGGTAGGCTACATATGACAAGCTTACTGTATTATGATGAGTGGCAGTAATACACGATTTAATTCAATGCAATTCAGTTTTATCCATTTAGCACATTTAACAATTGGCATTGTTGGCAAGGAACAATTTCATGACATGAAATGAAGAAGAAACCTTGAGAGGAACAGGGAACCCATCCTCATTTGACTGATATCAGATAGTGTGTCCAGATACCTGTGTCCTATTATGTTGAAGTTATGTGATAGGAAAGGTATCTAAGAGACTTAACATACATAAGATTTAACATATAAACATATATTAAGTCTTACATAACATATGTTTATAACATTCACTTGGTTGTCTTGCTCTGCCTCTTCTTAAAGCAGTTTATCTGGTTCATTTGATCAGTTTGTGGATATGGTATATTCCATGTCTTCCGTTAATGGCAAAGCCTGTAATGTTTATTCCCTGCATTAAAACATAATTGTTTGGATCTAAAATCATCCTAAGCATAGGCCAGTAGAAAGTGCTAAGTCATGTCTAGGTAAGAACTATTGTGTGATTATGTATGTGTGGTACCTTATGATTAGCTGGTATTTAATCCAGTGTGTTGCCTGGATCCATTATAACGCAGACCAAGATAAAGTGCTTAGTAGAGATTAATGAATACATGAATGTGACAATATGAAACTCCCATTAAGCTTTACATGTTTGCAACATCATATATTTAAATGAAGTCAGACTTTCAGATTTAAATGGTGCTTCTCAAACAAATAATATTTGTACAGTATGTTGTTGTGAGGGTTAACCCCTAGAGGGTGCCAAACGAAAATTGTGTATTTTCGTTAAAGTAGGGAACTACATGTCTCAGGATGCACCTCGGTCAGGTGATGGGAGCTCTCACCTGGACCGAGGGGTCTCATTAGTTGATTTAGTATAAATGGCCTGTTTATGTTGAGCTTGTGGTCTAGCATTTGTTGTTATGGTTATTGTGTTTATAGTAGTTTGATGATTATAAATAGGAAGTTTGTTTCAGTTTTGCTTTAATTTGTGATTAAAAAGAACACCTTTCTCCATCATCTCTGCCTCTGCATTTATGGCACGCAGACACAAGCACGCCGAAAGTGACAGTTGTGTAGTCAAATCTGCTGACAAGAAATTAAACTTGAAATAAATGCAATATTTTTTGGTGCTCTTCAGAACAAAAATATTCATCATTACCTTACAAACTGTTATGCATAAGACAAGTACCTGAAAAGTTAATATAATTGTGAACCATATAGCACACAAAAAACCAAGGTGTCATTTTTTAAAAACTGTCATGGAATTATGTGCTGATAAGCTGAAAGGTTCAGGACAGTGATAAAAATTAGATTTATTATAAAACTTGTGCAAACAAGAAGAGCATGTTTTAAAGACTAGCATGTGAAGTCTTTTGGCAGCATTCCTATATTCACTCAAAAATACAAAAGAAAAATAGAAGAGCCACTATTATAATATATTAGTTTTTGAACAATATGCATTCTACTTCAGAATTATTTCACATGAACAACACAATATAAATGTTTCTAGCATAAATATGTTTACAGAAATATTTAAAAATATTAATTCTGGACAGAGGCAGTACAGTGGCTAAGTGGTTACCACTGTTGCCTTGCACCTCCGGGGTTCAGGTCTGATTTGCGCCTCGGGTATTTGTGCATGGAGTTTACATGTTCTCCTTGTGCTTGGTGGGTTTCCTACAGGTATTCCGGTTTCCTCCCATAGTCCAATGACATGCAGGTTAGGCTAATTGTTCCAAAATTTACTGTTGTGTGTATGTGTGTGTGTGTGTGCGCATGTGTGTGTGTGCTCCGAATGATTGGCACCCTGTCTCCTGGGATACGCTCCAGGCAGCAGCAACCCTTAATACAGGATAATGCATTCTAGAAGATGAGTCAGTATGTGAGATTTCTGGGCAGGGAAATAAAAATTAATCAACAAAAACTTCATACCATTTCCATTGTTGATGCCACTATGTGCTGATAAGGTAATCATGACATGAAATGGTGAAAAAGATAATAAAAAAAGTACTGCATGTGTTTTGAAAATTAAGTCTGCAGAAGATGGTATTTGCACATGTTATGTTTATCTTCATATATAGTGTGGTGTGAAAAACTATTTGCCCCCCTCCTGATTTCTTATTCTTTTGCATGTTTGTCACACATAATGTTTCTGATCATCAATCACATTTAACTATTAGTCAAAGATAACAGAAGTAAACACAAAATGCAGTTTTTAAATGAGGGGTTTTATTATTTAGTGAGAAAATAAATCCAAACCTACGTGGCCCTGTGTGAAAAAGTAATTGCCCCCTGAACCTAATAACTGCTTGGGCCACCCTTAGCAGCAATAATTGCAATCAAGCGTTTGCGATAACTTGCAACGAGTGTTTTAAAGCGCTCAGGAGGAATTTTGGCCCACTCATCTATGCAGAATTGTTGTAATTCAGCTTTATTTGAGGGTTTTCTAGCATGAACCGCCTTTTTAAGGTCATGCCACAACATCTCAATAGGATTCAGGTCAGGACTTTGACTAGGCCACCCCAAAGTCTTCATTTTGTTTTTCTTCAGCCATTCAGAGGTGGATTTGCTGGTGTGTTTTGGGTCATTGTCCTGCTGCAGCACCCAAGATCGCTTCAGCTTGAGTTGACGAACAGATGGCCGGACATTCTCCTTCAGGATCTTTTGGTAGACAGTAGAATTCATGGTTCCATCTATCACAGCAAGCCTTCCAGGTCCTGAAGCAGCTAAACAAGCCCAGACCATCACACTACCACCACCATATTTTACTGTTGGTATGATGTTCTTTTTCTGAAATGCTGTGTTACTTTTACGCCAGATGTAACGGGACATACACCTTCCAAAAAGTTCAACTTTTGTCTCGTCGGTCCACAAGGTATGTTCCCAAAAGTCTTGGCAATCATTGAGATGTTTTTTTTAGCAAAATTGAGACAAGCCTTAATGTTTTTTTTGCTTAAAAGTGGTTTGCCCCTTGGAAATCTGCCATGCAGGCCGTTTTTGCCCAGTCTCTTTCTTATGGTGGAGTCGTGAACACTGACCTTAATTGAGGCAAGTGAGGCCTGCAGTTATTTAGATGTTGTCCTGGGGTCTTTTGTGGCCTCTCGGATGAGTTGTCTCTGCGCTCTTGGGGTAATTTTGGTCAGCCGGCCACTCCTGGGAAGGTTCACCACTGTTCCATGTTTTTGCCATTTGTGGATAATAGCTCTCACTGTGGTTCGCTGGAGTCCCAAAGCTTTAGAAATGGCTTTATAACCTTTACCAGACTGATAGATCTCAATTACTTTTGTTGTCATTTGTTATTGAATTTCTTTGGATCTTGGCATGATGTTTAGATTTTGAGGTGCTTTTGGTCTACTTCTCTGTGTCAGGTAGCTCCTATTTAAGTGATTTCTTGATTGAAACAGGTGTGGCAGTAATCAGTGATCGACGATGGTTAGGATGGTGTTCTTTCCCTCGGAGACCGGCAGGCTCGTGATGAAGTCGACGGCAATGAGCGTTCAGGACCGATGAGGAACCGGGAGTGGTTGAAGCTCCCCTGGTTGTTTTCTTTTGCCCTGGTGCACACTGGGCATGCCTGGACGAACTCATTGACATCCCACACGATGGATGGCTACCAGAAGTCGTGCTGAATAAACTGAAGGGTGCGACGAGTGCCCGGATATCCAGAGAGGGGAGATGAGTGGCCCCACTGAAGGAGCTCCGCTCTCATTGGGTTGGGTACATAGAGTCGTCCAGGTGGCACGCCTGCCAGCTTGGTCTCTGCGGCCTGCGACAACGGAGCGGTGCAATGATTTTAGAAGATGGGAAGACAGGCGCGGGGTTCGCCTGGGGGATGTCTTCCCCCGTGTTGACCGGAGAGCGCGTCTGTCTTGGTGTTTTGGACCCCGGACAGTATGAGAGGTGGAAATTATAATGTTCAAAGAACAGAGCCCACCACGCCTGTCTTGGATTGTGTTGTTTCGGATTCCGAGTCGTGATCAAGTTTTGGTGATTGGTCAAGAGGATGAATGGGTCCAGGGCGACAGGGAGCAAGTGACGCCATTCCTCCAAAGGCCACTTTATGGCCAGCAGCACGCTGTCCCCTACCCCGTATCGCTGCTGAGTGGGGTCAGATTTTTTTGGAGAATGGGTGTAGTTTCTGATCTGGACCTCGCTGGGAGAGAATGGCCCCAAGCGCCTACATCTGAGATGTCCATCTCCACAAGAAATGGCTTGCTTGCGTCTGGATGGAGAAGAGTTGGGGCGGTGGTGAAATGACGACAGAGTTCATTGAATGTTATTCCCTGAATGGCAGCAGGGTTGAGGATGAAGTGATGAGATGAAGGACGGGTCAGGGCGGTTAAGGGTCTTGCGTAGAGGCCAATGACGCACAACTTTCAGCTTCTGTAGGTCCATGGCCACATCCTGGGGCAAGATTATAAAACCCAGGAACGTAGTGGAGCGCTCGTGAAAGGCGCACTTCTCCAACTTACAGTACAGCTTATGGGCGAGCAATCGCTTTAGGACCGCCCTGACGTGTTGGACATGCTCGTCGACTGTAAGGGAGTAAATGAGAATGTCGTCCAGATAAACGAATACCCACTGGCCTAGCATGTCCTGGAGGACATCGTTGATGAATTGTTGGAAGGCTGCGGGGGCATTGCAAAGTCCAAATGTAATGACCAAACTCATGTAGTGTCCTGTAGGGATAATGAAGGCCATCTTCCACTCATCACCCTCTCTGATGTGCACCAAGTTGTAGGCGCTTCAGAGGTCCAACTTTGTGAAAATGGTAGCACCAGAGAGGGCGTCCAGGGCTGAGTTGGTAAGAGGCAGTGGATTTTTTGATGATGATGTTGTTGAGCCGACACATGGGTGAAAAGCATTGGATACAAACTCCTCCAACGCCTGCATCTCCGTGGTGGATAATGAGTAGAGGTGGTGTCGACGTCGGGGGCCTTAGATTCCCTAGAACACGTCCCAGCCGAAGCCCGCAGGCAGAGTTTGGAGCAGGTTGGGCCCCACTGTAGGATCCGGTTCTGAATCCATGAGATTACGGGGTCGTGTTGGAGCAGCCAGGGATGTCCAAGGATGATGGGAGGTGATGAGATGGTGGTGAGATGAAACTGGATCTGTTTTTGATGTTGGTCAATGAAGTGGGTGACGGGTTGGGTCTGAGTGGTGATGGGACTGGAGGAGAGAGGCCGACCGTCAACAAATGTAATCCGAACGGGCTGGGATAACGCCTCGACTTTCACGTTACGTGCGGCACCGGAGTCGATCAACGCAGTACTTCTGACCCGTTTGTGGCTAAAGTGGAGGTGTACTTGAACCATGAGACGGGAGGTGTTGGTTGTGGTGGCGGAGACTTGGAGGTGACCCGGTGAGTTGCTCTCATTTCTCACCGAGCCTGAGCGTTTCCCGGAGTGGGCAAATGGCTTGATGGTGCGCCGCTGACCCACAATAGGCACAGAGCCCCTCTCGTGTCCTAATTGCATGGGTTCCCCGTCTCCCGTGGGTACCTCATGGCGGGAGGTGGAGATCCGACAGGTCTGGTGACTGTGGGGGTGAAGACAGGTCAGGCTTTAGGAACCGGCGCTTCAGGAACAGGGTGTGGTATGGGATAATGATGGCATGGCGGGCGACAAGGTCCGGGGGGCTGGCATTGGACGAGAGAGCAGACGTTGGTCTATTCGAAGGGCCAGTTGGATTAGGCCCGTTATGCCCTATCGTCAGTCCAGGCCTGATTACAAGTAAATGCTATAAATTATATTTTCTGATTTGTAAAGATATTACTGATTGAGTTTGAGTGTTTAAATTGAGTGTTACAAAAAATTGCGACTCATAGATATGACATCACTGTGCAGCGACTGACTCACTAGTTATTGCAACAGTGCAGAACTGCACGTGAAAACCGCAACTGCTGAGATGGATAAATTTGTTATTCGCGAATCTAAAAATGTTAAGGAAATTGTTTGTCTGAGTCATCGGAACCATGTACATCGACCAAGCAAAAGAGCAAGACCCCGTCAGAACAAAGTAGGAAACGTCAGAAATATGAGGAAGAATTCATAAAGTTAGTATCAGTATTCAATAAGTTGCGGTAGCAACCGAATACTCGAGTTGTCCCGTGCAGCAATGGATGTACTGCTTCAATGTGGATCTACATATTTGTGTGAGCAGCATTTTTCCGCTGTTACATATATAAAAAAATAAATACCGCTCACGTCATGATGTCGAGGATGATATGCGGGTAGCTGTATCCACCATCAGGCATTTGTGCTGCCAAAAACAAGTACACCCTTCCCATTGAAAGGTAAGCCAAAATTATTTAGATATATAGTAAATGTAGTCAAAATACTGTGAACAGCTTATGTTTATTGCTTGTTTTTGATAGTGGGGGTCGCAAGATCTTGTCGATCTTCAATTAGGGGTCGCAGGCTTGAAAGTTTGGGAACCACTGCTCTATAGTAACATAACAAGTGTAGCTACAAATATGAAGTCAGCTCAGTCGATCCCGCTAATCATCATTCACAGGTGAATTCACTACTCCTACTCGACTCAGTAGGAGTAAATCAGTGTGTAGTAGGACCCACTCATAAAGCAGGTCACACTAGAATTAATAATATTTTTCGGATTAAGCACAAGTTACAGTGTATCAGATCACTATCTTGTCTCAATTAAAGTGTGTTATACCTTACTGTCTTGTTAGGAGTTTGTTATTCTGCCCTCTGCTGTTCTTTCTGGATACTTGCTTGCTTTTCAGGTGGGTGTTCCTCCAGGCAATTCACCGGACGCTGCGGTTGGCTCATCTCCTCAACCAACCAGAATAAAAGGACCACCCCAAACTCCTTTCAGATGCCTTTGGTGCCATTGTGTGTGTCTCTTTGTTAAATCTGATCTTTGTATATTCGAGTTTCTTACTAAAGAGAATTATTAGTCTGACTGTTACAATTGACCTTAAGCCTGTTTTTGACTACGAGTTTGGATTCTGTTTTGGATTTGTTAGCCATCGGTTCATATTGTAAATAGTGTTGTAAATATTGTAAATACTTTCGTCATATTAAGGGCAGTAGGAGGTTGATGCCATTTATTTTGTTATATATATTTAGCACTCTGTTTTTGGTTAGGGAGTTAGGGAAGCCTTGTGTATCTTGTTTTATTTTCTTTTGACTTAGAAATTTAGTTCTTTTTAAAAGAAGACCATTTTGTTTATTATTTTGGCCTTGTCAACCTCTGAAGTTTGTAACCCTTATCATTTTGTCTAGAAATAAAAAGAAACACAATTTCCTAATCCCTTTGGTAGTGAGACTCCTTCACTCACCTTTTGCTACGACACAGACCCCTAGACGGTCGTAACAAAATTGGGGGCTCGTCCTACTTTTTCTCTAAAGGAAAACAAAACTCATAAAATTCGGTTTATATCTTTCTATGTTTGCATTTGCCTAGTGGTTTTGCCTAGTGGTTTTCATTTTAAGGAGGAGGGAATTGGAAATGACTTCGAAATTTGAATTAGATCAATTTGCGATCCAGCCATCAGCACAGAAATTGGATATCTGCCGCAAAGATGATTTGCTCGCTATTGCAGATTTGTTTCGGATTCAGGTTTCTCGTGGTGCAAGGAAAGCAGAAATAAAAGGAGTGATCTATGAGCATTTGATTGAGCAGGGGGTTTTACCTCAGGAACGCGAAGAAGCGGGTGTTGCATCTGAAATGTCAGCTTCCGCAGGTGAGGGGAAAGAGGACCCCAAACCCACGGAGCTGGCTAGCATAGATCCTGCTAATCTTCCATCTCCTAGTAACCCTTTTCTGGCAATCCGATTGAAAGAGCTGGAGTTAGAGCTGAGCAGACAGCAGTACCAGAGTCAACTGTTGCAGGTGCGGGTGGTTGAAATGGAAACTCAGCGAGCAATCAGGCTCAAGGAGTTGGATCTGGAGCTAAAGGCTCAACAACCAACTCACTTCCCCGCTGCGGAGGCGCCCAGGGTGAATGTGCCAGTCTCAGCTCCCGTCAATGCTTCCACTCCGAGTCCCGTTCCTGCACCACGATCACCTTTCCAAGTAAGTAACTCAGAATTTGATATTAGTAGACAAATTGCTTTAGTTCCATTGTTCCGTGAGAGCGAGGTTGACACTTATTTTAATGTATTTGAGCGTATAGCAGCTACTTTAAAATGGCCGCGGACTGTTTGGCCACTCTTGTTACAATGTAAACTCGTCGGAAAAGCGCAAGAAGTCTGTTCTGCTTTAACACTCGAACAAAGTTTGAATTATGATGAAATGAAGAATGCTGTGTTGCGCGCTTATGAGTTGGTGCCTGAAGCCTACCGGCAGAAATTTCGCAATCATGTGAAAACCACTAGACAAACGTTTGTAGAATTCGCACGCGATAAAGCCAATTTGTTTGAGAAGTGGTGCGCGGCGAGCAAAGTTATTACGTTTGAACAGTTAAAGGAGTTAATGCTGGTGGAGGAATTTAAAAATTGTCTTCCCGAAAGAATTGTGATTTACTTAAATGAGCAGAAAGTGTCTTCTCTGTCTGAAGCGGCGGTATTTGCCGATGAGTTTGTACTGACTCATAGAGTCGTGTATTCGTCACCCACGAAACGAAATGTTTCCGATCGTGTTCGTAACATTAGTCCTAATGATGCCACAACAGGATCAAAGAAGGCGCAAGGGGCTGTTAATGATGAAACTCGCGAGTGTTTTTACTGCCATGAAGTGGGACACCTCATCGCTGTCTGTCCCTCTCTCAAGCGTAAAACTACCAGGAAAACAAACGCGCCGAAAGGCGTTGCTTTGGTTGAACGTTCCCTGGTTACTACTGCGCCAGCAAATGCTACTGATGTGTTTGAGCCATTTATTGTGGACGGTGTTGTGTCACTTAGTGAAGACTCTGAAATGAAAAATGTTCGTATCCTTCGTGATACTGGTGCGAGCCAGTCTTTAATTTTAGAAAGTGTGTTACCATTTTCAGAGCAGTCAAGCTGCGGTTCGAGTGTATTGCTGCAAGGTCTTGGTTTGACAGTTGTTAAAGTTCCTCTGCACAATGTACATTTGCGCTCTGGTATTGTGTCGGGGAGAGTTAAACTGGCTGTTTGTGTAGAGTTACCAGTTGAAGGTGTAACACTCATTTTGGGGAATGACTTGGCTGGTGACAAAGTTTTTTGTTTACCAGAAGTGGTAGACGTTCCGGTTGCATTCGATGGTCATGATGATTTGCAGGAAGAATTTCCAAACGTGTTTAGCACGTGTGTAGTAACTCGAGCACAGGCTCAAAAGTTTAAAGACACTGTTGACCTGTCACAAACCTTTTTGAATGAAGATAATTCAGAGAAATCTGATATAGTAGAGCTAAAAATGTATGCACTACCTAATGTTGATTTACCGTGTGAGCGAGCTACGTTAATGGAGGCACAACGTACCGATCAAACTCTCTCTCATTGTTTTGCAGCAGCTGTCGAGCAGACCGTTTTGCCAGAACACCCCGTTGCCTATTTTGTTGAAGAGGGTGTGCTGATGCGTAAGTGGTCGCCAAATCGTGTCAAAGATGACTGGGGCACTGTTTTTCAGGTAGTGGTTCCAAAACCTTTTAGAGAACAGGTGTTGAGTGTAGCGCATGACCATGAACTTTCTGGACATGTAGGTATTCGAAAGACATACGATTATTTATTGAAGTATTTCTTTTGGCCATCAATGAAATCTGATGTAGTAAAATTCTGTAAATCGTGCCATGCTTGTCAAATGGCAGGCAAACCCAATCAGGTGATTCCCCCAGCCCCACTGAAGCCAATACCAGTGATTGGTGAACCTTTCGAGCGGATTATAATTGACTGTGTTGGGCCATTGCCTAAAACAAAATCTGGAAATTTGTATCTGTTAACTTTAATGTGTGCATCAACTAGATATCCTGAAGCGATTCCTCTCCGTTCACTTAAAGCTCATGCGGTTGTGAAAGCGATCATTAAATTTTTTACGACTTTTGGAGTACCTAAATGCATTCAGTCGGATCAAGGAACCAACTTCATGTCTAAAGTGTTCGCTAAGGCAATAAAAAAGTTAAACATCACGCATCAAGTATCAACTGCGTTTCATCCTCAGTCACAAGGTGCACTTGAACGGTTCCACCAAACACTCAAGTCTATGCTCCGAACTTTTTGCGTTGAACAACCGAAGGAATGGGATGAGGAAATTCCCCTTCTGTTGTTTGCCATTCGAACCACAACTCAAGCGTCGCTCGGATTCAGTCCGTCAGAGCTGATCTTCGGACACACAGTGCGCGGTCCTTTGAAAATTTTGCAGGAGCAAATGTTGTCCCTTACTCACCAAGCCCCCGTGAAAAACGTCCCAGAATATGTTAGTTCTTTCCGCGAAAAGCTACACGAAATGTGGAAATTGGCAAAACGATCGCTTGACTCGGCACAAGAACAAATGAAATGTCGTTATGATCAAAAAGCTGTCCAACGTTCATTTTGTGTCGGAGATAAAGTTTTAATCTTACTACCTGTGCCTGGTGCAGTACTGAAAGCTAAATTCACTGGTCCCTATGAGATTAGCGAAAAATTGAGTGATATTAATTATGTTTCCACTCCTGAACGTAGGAAGAAGTCGCGTGTCTGTCATGTCAATATGCTCAAAGCATATGTGACCCGTCACGATTCGGTGGAGAAGCGTCCTGTTGTCACTGTTGCAGCAGCAGTGGCGTCCCTTGCCGAATACTCGCCAGAAAATGATGATTTGATGATGAATAGCGCCATGTTCACTACTGCCCGTTTGTCTAACTCAGAAACTTTGTTGAATCTTTCTTCCAAGTTATCTCACTTATCAATTTCCAACCAAGCTGATATTAGAAACTTGATTCAGAGTTATCCAACCTTGTTTGGTGATTTTCCTTCAATGACACAAGTGTTAATGCACGACATTGATGTCAGTTCACATGCGCCTATTAAGCAAAATGCTTATCGGGTAAATCCAGTTAAGAGAGAACTTATGAAACAAGAAACACAGTATTTGCTTGAACATGAGTTGGCTATCCCGAGTTCTAGTCCCTGGTGTTCTCCATGTCTTATCGTGCCCAAATCCGATGGGTCGTCACGATTTTGTACAGACTACAGGAAAGTAAATTCGGTTACAAAAGCTGATTCTTTTCCCATGCCACGCATGGAAGATTGTGTCGACCGAGTCGGGAACGCAAAATTTGTAACGAAACTCGACTTGCTAAAAGGATATTGGCAGGTGCCCCTTTCAGCGCGTGCATCTGAGATTTCTGCGTTTGCCACCCCTGATGTGTTCCTACAATATCGGGTTATGCCTTTCGGACTTCGAAATTCGGGTGCCACTTTTCAACGACTTATGTCTATCGTGTTGTCTAACATGTCTAATTGTGAGGCTTACTTAGACGATGTTGTGTGTTATGATAATACATGGAAGGATCATCTTGAAACCTTGCGTGGAGTCTTTGAGCGACTTAAAGCTGCTAACCTTACTCTGAACTTGGCTAAGTGTGAATTTGGATGTGCTACTGTCACATATTTGGGTAAAGAGGTCGGAAGTGGTAAAGTTCGTCCTTTGAATTCGAAGGTTGAAGCAATCCTTCATTTTTCAGTTCCACAGAACAAAAGAGAGCTGCGACGATTTCTTGGAATGATCGGGTATTATCGCTGTTTCTGTAGGAATTTCTCCGTAGTTGCCGGTCCCCTAACAGGACTGCTCCGAAAAGCAGTCACATTTAAATGGTCTACTGAATGTGAATCTGCATTTAATGCTCTAAAGTTGTTGCTGTGTACAAACCCTGTGCTTGTTGCCCCTGATTTTGAAAAGCCATTTTTATTGGAAGTTGATGCTAGTGGTAGCGGTGCTGGTGCTGTACTATTACAGGTCGGGAATGATGGTTTAAATCATCCTATCAGTTTTTTTTCAAAAAAGTTCCTGAAACATCAATTAAACTATAGTACCATCGAAAAGGAAACCCTTGCATTAATTTTTGCTTTGCAACATTTTGAAGTGTACATTGGTTCCACTGTACAACCTGTCAATGTTTACACCGACCATAATCCATTGATATTTCTCCAACGCATGTCCAATGCCAACCATCGTCTCATGCGCTGGTCATTAATTTGTCAAGGTTACAATTTGAACATTTGTCATAAAAAGGGTACAGACAATGTGATTGCTGATTCTCTATCCCGTGTTAATTAGCATTTAAAACATAATATGTTTTATTTTATGGATGGGGGTGTTAGGAGTTTGTTATTCTGCCCTCTGCTGTTCTTTCTGGATACTTGCTTGCTTTTCAGGTGGGTGTTCCTCCAGGCAATTCACCGGACGCTGCGGTTGGCTCATCTCCTCAACCAACCAGAATAAAAGGACCACCCCAAACTCCTTTCAGATGCCTTTGGTGCCATTGTGTGTGTCTCTTTGTTAAATCTGATCTTTGTATATTCGAGTTTCTTACTAAAGAGAATTATTAGTCTGACTGTTACAATTGACCTTAAGCCTGTTTTTGACTACGAGTTTGGATTCTGTTTTGGATTTGTTAGCCATCGGTTCATATTGTAAATAGTGTTGTAAATATTGTAAATACTTTCGTCATATTAAGGGCAGTAGGAGGTTGATGCCATTTATTTTGTTATATATATTTAGCACTCTGTTTTTGGTTAGGGAGTTAGGGAAGCCTTGTGTATCTTGTTTTATTTTCTTTTGACTTAGAAATTTAGTTCTTTTTAAAAGAAGACCATTTTGTTTATTATTTTGGCCTTGTCAACCTCTGAAGTTTGTAACCCTTATCATTTTGTCTAGAAATAAAAAGAAACACAATTTCCTAATCCCTTTGGTAGTGAGACTCCTTCACTCACCTTTTGCTACGACACAGACCCCTAGACAGTCGTAACAGTCTGTTCAACTAGATGCATAAACAAGCTTCAGCTGCTAGTCCAGAATGCAGCAGCAAGAGTCCTCACTAGAACCAGAAGATACGAGCACATCACACCTCCCTTATCTTCACTTCATTGGAGAAATGGATCCCCGTGAAATTTCGCATAGATTTTAAAATACTACTTTTGACATATAAAGCATTAAATGGTCTCACGCCGCAGTATCTGAGTGAACTGCTAGTGTTTTACGATCTGCCACGCCTACTTCGATCAAAGGATGCAGGTTGCTTGTTAGTACCACATATTATGAAAACTACAGCTGGGGGCAGTTTTTTTTACAAAGCCCCAAAATTCTGGAATAGTCTTCCAAATAGTGTTCTGGACTCAAGTCCAGGCTAAAAACCTATTTATTTAATCAAGCATTTTTATAAATAGATTTGTCTTGGGTAAACGAGCAGATCTGGGGGACTCGTGGATGTAGAGTATTAGGTGAACTGGTACTGTATGTTTAGATGCTGTCTTCCTCACTCTCATTGATCACTCAGGTTTGTTGACGGTGAGGTGATTGTTTGCTTTACATCTCAGGGACCCCTCATGTCTGTGTTTCCTTCTGGCTCTCCCTTTTAGTTATGCTGTCATAATTAGTCCTGCCGGAGTCTCTGCTTGCACACTACTACATTATGTGACTGCGACCATACCTAACTGTTATCTCTCCTCTTCTGCTCTCCCCTCTCCTGTTCTCTCTCCTCCTCTCTCTTCCCACTCTCTGTGAAGCTACACATGTCGTTCCTGAGCTGCCAGTGATCCAGACTCCCTCTGCCCTCTGGACTTGTCTGACCAATCCTGGTGCCCCGCTTCTGGTTGGAGATTTTGTCGCATAGATGCCCCATGTGTCTCTTTGGGATGCGTCTGGTGTCTGGGAACGGTTTCACTCTACCATGAAGACGGTTCTGGCCTCGACTGCTGTTGACAGCTGTTTCTCTGAGGACTTGACTTGGCTGCAGTTGCTCGATAGTTCACGACTGGAATTTCCTACAAGTCTACCTGAGTCTCCACTAACTACCTGGACTACCTGGACCTGAATTTATTTTAATAATGAAATAAAGTCATTTAGTCACAGTATTCTGCTGTATTTCATGATATAATTTAATTACAATAAAAAAAAAATCTAAACTGTATTACGTTAATTTGTGTTCATGTATTACGTACATTTGCAAACGTCTTCATGTTCGCGGCGGACAAACGAGTGTCTATGTAGGCACGTGAATTTCTGAAAGGCATGTGATTTGAGGCTGAGCTCCAATTCTATTTTTTCAAATCATCCTTGAGGCGCTGCACTGTGCGCCCCGAACTGCCCCACCTTTGTTCTTAGCGAATCAATATTGTTTTTAAATATTTGGGCTCATCTGATTGGACCATTCTCAACGAGTCTTATTAACGGTCAGCAGATTGTTAGTTAATGTATTGAATAATGATTGATGTTGAAGCCAGCTAAATATGAGAGAAAATTCTGTAATTTCTTTGATAAAATACCCCTTGGCAAGGCAATCAGACGAAGAAAGAAAAAAGTTAAAGAGCTTGGACCGATCAGATCGACTTGATCTTCTAATTAAGCAGCAGTCAAGTGATCATGGCCGAGCTTAAACTCTGCTTTTCCAGCACTTCTTATGGCCATTTACAGGCGATTATTAAAAGTTTAATTTTAATTTTGTTTGTGGCCCGCCCAAAAGTTTTTGCACCAGTCGCCACTGGACACAGGTAATGTGGTTTCATTCATTTGTTCCTTTATAAGTGATTCATCCTTGTCAAAGTTGCAATGGCTTTTTATGGACCAGATTGCATCTTATAGACATACATATTTTTTTCTAAAATATTTTGTTAAATGTATTCTTCTAAATCTGTAACATCAGAACCACCACGGCCTCAGGGAAGAAGATCCAGCTCTCCGGACTACTGAGCCGACACCATAGCTCCCCCTAGTGTGTCTGTCTGTATGTCAATCACAATCACCACCAAGTATATTCACCTGTGTATTCCTAGTGTGTGTTCCTATAAAAACCAGCCGACCCCGTAGCCACCTGTTCGTTCACCGTTGTGCACCAACCCGCTTATGTGCTTCTGTGTGTTGCTACGTGCTTGTGTTTTTTTACGTCCTCCTTATTTTTTGAACCAGGACTGAACCGATTCACAGCTCGGACTCCGTGGGCCGTGGACAGCGGACACGAGGACCCCTTTCTCGCCGTTAGGCGTTCGGAGCTCCCCACGGATATTTTCTGTTTGTTTTCACGGGGACTGTTGGGGTGTGGGAAAACACAATAATCAATAAAGAACACGTTTGAGTGATTGAAAGCCTGCGTCTGCGTCTCCCTGCAAGAAGAGTCATGACAGATGAACGAACCACCCCAGACGCAGCAGGCATTCCGCTGTTGAGCGATAGACACCTGCAGAGGTGTATCGAGAAGCAGCAGAAGGAGATCGAAGGCCTGGCACGAGCAGTGAGCGACATGGCGCACTGCGTCCGACACCTCGCCATCCCCGACCCCTCTACATTGGGTGCTACGAGACGTGCCACGCCGTCCCCACCGCGCGCTGCCCCGCCCGAGAGGTACGCCGGTGATCCAGAGGGCTGCAAACGATTCCTCTTGGCCTGTGACCTGTACCTGGCAGACTATCCCGATATGACGGAAACGCAACGCATCAGGTTTGTCATTCAACAGCTCACAGGTCCCGCGATGGAGTGGGCGGCGGCCATCTGGAGCGAGGGCGGGGAGCTCACTTTCCGGTATCCGCGTTTCGTGGAAGCCCTGAAGGCTGTGTTTGACCACCCCGATCGCGGACGCTCCGGAGAACAGCGCCTCATGAGGCTCAGGCAAGGGGCTATGCCCGTGGCGGAATACGCCATCAAGTTTCGCGTCATGGCCGCGGAGAGTGGCTGGTGCGAGAGGAGTCTGCTCGCCAGGTTCCGAGACGGACTCCAGCCTGAGATCCAGCTTGAGTTGGCCTGCCGGGACGCCAATCTATCGCTGGACGAGACCATCATCCTAGCCATCTCACTCGACCAGCACCTCCGCAGCCAACGCTCGCGTACAGCAGCCAGGGCAGCCCCACCGCGTCAGTATGACACTCGCCGCAAGCCTCCACATGACGTGGGAGAACCGGCGCGTCCAGAGCCCATGGACGTTAACTCTTCCCGCCTCTCGGGAGCAGAGAGAAGAAGGAGAATCACAGCGGGACTGTGTTTGTACTGTGCCGGGGACAATCATCTAATTAAGGACTGCCCATTACTAAAAGTAACACCACATACACCGCCCCGCACACATCACCCTTTCTGTGTACCTGCTCAATTGTCCCATTGTACACCGCCCCGCACACATCACCCTTTCTGTGTACCTGCTCAATTGTCCCATGTTAATAATGTTTTGTCTGTCTTCCCTTTAATAGATTCAGGGGCGGCTGGCAATTTCATCTCCTCTGCTCTGGTTTCCTCACTGCGAGTTCCTGTGTCGAAGCTTCCACAGCCGATAACAGTGAAAGCTCTAGATGGCCGTGAATTAGACCAATCGCCTATTAAGCCTTTCACTGCACCCCTGCGATTAACCTTCCCTGACCACACGGAGGAGCTAAAATTCTTCGTGCTACCTCAGTCTGGTCATTACGTCGTGCTCGGCCTCCCATGGCTTTGCGCCCATAACCCTAATTTCGATTGGAATCAGTCAAGTATCCTATCATGGTCCCCTAGATGCGCCAAATTGTGTAAACCGCCCATGTTGGCGGTCCAAACCACCACCATAGAAAGTCCGAAAGCCCAACAAAGAATTAACGTGCCATCTGAGTATGCGAGTTTTAAACAGGTATTTAGTGTTAGGGCAGCAGCGCGACTTCCCCCTCATCGCCCGTGGGACTGCGCGATTGAGCTGTTGCCGGGGAAAGCACCTCCTTGCTCACGTGTTTATCCATTGTCCATGGCTGAGACCGGGGCAATGGAGGAATACGTGAGCGAGGCACTCCAGCAGGGGCTCATCAGCAGGTCCACGTCGCCAGCCTCGGCGGGTTTTTTTTTCATAGAGAAAAAAGGGGGGGGGGCTTAAGGCCCTGTATTGATTATAGGGGGCTCAATGCAGTCACAATAAAATACAAGCACCCACTGCCCCTGGTCCCAGCCGCAATCGATCAGCTCCAGGGCGCCTCCATTTTCACCAAGCTCGACCTCCGCAGCGCATATAACCTCGTTCGTGTGCGTAAGGATGACGAATGGAAGACTGCGTTTAGCACGACATCTGGGCATTACCAGTATAATGTGATGGCATATGGACTGGTAAACGCACCTGCGGTGTTTCAGTGGTTCATGAATGACGTGTTCCGGGATATGTATAACCGTTTCGTTATAATTTACCTAGATGACATCTTGGTTTATTCGCGGTCATATTCGGAGCACGTCAGTCATGTGACCGCCGTCCTTCAGCACCTAAGCGAACATGGGCTCTATGTGAAGGCAGAGAAATGCGCATTTGATCAGCGGGAGGTGGCATTCCTCGGCTATCGCACAGGGCCACGGGGGGTCGAGATGGAGAAGTCCAAGGTCGCGGCGGTGCAACAATGGCCGGAACCCACGACAGTGAAGGAGCTACAAAGATTCTTGGGGTTTGCTAACTTTTATAGGCGGTTCATTCGGGGCTTCAGCATGGTAGCAGCACCGCTCACTTCACTACTGATAGGTAAGCCGAAACGCCTCCGCGAGTTCCCAGGTGAAGCGCGTGAAGCGTTTGCGCGTCTCAAAACTGCATTTACATCAGCACCTATCTTAAAATTACCAAACCCTGACAAGCCCTTTTTAGTAGAGGTCGATGCGTCCGAGGTAGGGTTAGGAGCAGTGCTGTCACAACGCCATGGCCACCCCGAGAAACTTTACCCCTGCGCTTTTTTTTCTAGGAAATTAACACCTGCCGAGCGAAATTACGATATCGGTAACAGAGAACTGCTAGCAGTAAAAGCGGCGTTAGAGGAGTGGCGGCACTGGCTGGAGGGGGCAAAATACTCATTTACGGTACTCACTGACCATCGGAATCTCGAGTACCTCCAACAGGCGAAGAGACTGAATTCACGTCAAGCCCGCTGGGCGCTCTTTTTCACGCGTTTCAAGTTCATTATCACGTATCGCCCCGGCTCAAAGAACATTAAAGCGGACGCGCTATCACGCTACTATCCGTCGCCGGAACCAATTACAAATCCGGAACCAATTTTGCCATCGTCACTCGTAATGGCCCCGGTTATGTGGGATCTCGAGGCGGAGATAGCTCATTGGGCACGGTCCAACCCCGTGCCTAGGAGTTGCCCTCCGAATCGAACCTATGTGCCATAGTTGCTTCGAGAACGAGTGACGATCGAAGCTCATACGAGCCTAGCATCTGGACACCCCGGCGTTGCACGCACCTACCACCTGTTAGAACCAAAGTTCTGGTGGCCCAAAATCCGAGAAACCGTGAAAAAGATCGTTCTGTCTTGTGCCACATGTGCGACCACGAAAAGCCCGCGTTGTTTACCCGTTGGTAAATTAATGCCCCTCCCGGTGCCGAACAGACCGTGGTCCCATATCGCAGTGGACTTTGTCACGGATCTGCCGGTTTCGAACGGGTACACCACGGTTCTCGTGGTAATAGATAGATTCTCTAAGGGATGCAAGTTTATCCCATTTTGCTCTCTTCCGTCAGCCCTCCAGGTAGCAGAAACCCTATTCACTTCTGTGTTTCGCCACTACGGCATCCCCGAAGATATTATTTCCGATCGTGGGCCCCAATTTATCGCAAAGGTCTGGAAAGCGTTCTTCCAGAAGTTGGGGACCACAGTTAGCCTAACGTCGGGCTATCACCCCGAGTCTAATGGACAGGCAGAGCGGACTGTTCAAGAACTCGGGAGATATCTTCGAGCATATTGTAGTAGCCGACAACATGAATGGGCTGATTGTCTTATCTGGGCGGAATATGCACAAAATTCCCTCCGCCACTCCTCTACCGGCCTCACGCCATTTCAGTGTATATTAGGCTATCAACCTCCGCTATGTCCTTGGGATGCCACTCCCACCGATGTACCTGTGGTGGATGAGTGGTTTAAAAAGGCGGAGAGTGTGTGGGAAGACGCACACACAAAAATTTCCAGAGCAGTGCAGCGGTTCTCAAAATATGCCGATAGGCGGCGACGGGAAAGCGCTCCGCTCCAGGTAGGCGATCGGGTGTGGCTCTCGACACGGGACCTCCACCTTAACCTCCCCTGCAAAAAGCTCTCCCCTAGATTCATCGGGCCGTTTCCCATAACGGCACAAGTAAATCCGGTATCATTTAAACTGTCCCTCCCTGCACATTTACGTATTAACCCTGTGTTTCACATCTCTCTTCTTAAGCCAGTGGTCCGGGGTCCGTTGGACGAAGGAGCAGCAGAACCCTCACTCCCTGGGGCAGTGGACATAGGGGGCGCCCCCGCATTCCGAGTCAAAGAACTCCTGGACTCTCGGAGGAGAGCGGGGGCGTTGCAGTACCTGGTCGACTGGGAGGGGAAGCATACTGAGCCGGGAGCTAGTCACGGAGTTCCACAGGGCAAGACCGGATCGCCCGGCTCCGCGACCGCCGGGTCACCCCCCCCGTCGGCAGGTGCAGCAGACAGGTGAGCTCACGCTCCCTCCGAAAACGCGGGGGGGGGGGGGGGGGGGCGCCTTCGCCTCCCTCAGGAGGTCGGTACTGGGGGGGGGGTACTGTAACATCAGAACCACCACGGCCTCAGGGAAGAAGATCCGGCTCTCCGGACTACTGAGCCGACACCATGTCTCCCCGTAGTGTGTCTGTCTGTATGTCAATCACAATCACCACCAAGTATATTCACCTGTGTATTCCTAGTGTGTGTTCCTATAAAAACCAGCCGACCCCGTAGCCACCTGTTCGTTCACCGTTGTGCACCAACCCGCTTATGTGCTTCTGTGTGTTGCTACGTGCTTGTGTTTTTTTACGTCCTCCTTATTTTTTGAACCAGGACTGAACCGATTCACAGCTCGGACTCCGTGGGCCGTGGACAGCGGACACGAGGACCCCTTTCTCGCCGTTAGGCGTTCGGAGCTCCCCACGGATATTTTCTGTTTGTTTTCACGGGGACTGTTGGGGTGTGGGAAAACACAATAATCAATAAAGAACACTTTTGAGTGATTGAAAGCCTGCGTCTGCGTCTCCCTGCAAGAAGAGTCATGACAAAATCTGTCTTATGTAAAACCCTCATTGTTTTAAAACTACACAACTTAAAACTTATTAGAGCTTGATTTAGCAAGTCTATTTCAGTTTTCTTTATATTGCTTCAAATGTTCAGTTAAAGTGCTTTTAAACTTGGAGTACCCAAGTAAAAAAAAAGTATGCTAAGTATATTAAATCCTAGCGTGCCAAAGCATACTTAAATGTACTTGCAGCCAGACTAATGACTAGTATACTTGAAGTTTGCTATTTTGGAACAACTAATTTTGTACTAAGTGTATTTAAGTTGTAATTAAATTGTAGAAAAGCACAATTTTAAGTTTATTAAGTATACTTTTGTGTGCTAAAGTGGAACAACTTTAAGTATACTTTAGTACACTTAAAGTATATGGCTGTGTATATATACTAACGTACATACCTGACAGTATTATTAATACAATTTAAGTATATATTTAATGTATTATAAGTACATTACAGCTATTTTTACTGTATTACAAATACATGATTAATATACTATGAGTATATTCTTATTGCAGCAGTAGCATGCTGTTACACTTATGGTCAATTACAAATACTATAAAAGTACACTTTGTGGTTAATACAAATATACTTTATTGCATCATACAATACACACAACCTTCTATAATACTGCTATAATACTGTAACGTTTTTCGACGCCAGCTGGGAACTTGGAGGACGAGTGAGTTTGGTGGCTACCCAATGTAATGACTGGGAGTAGTTTATTTAACGCGCGCGCGCACATACACACACACACACCTATTCAGCTATTAGCTAGAACTGGAGAACGGTTGCAGAATGCAGCACATACACGCGTAGAGATAGCACACATGTACACATACTCAAACTTGGCCGAAGCCACTAACCTAAACACACGTCCCAAACAGGGTGAACACAAAAAGAACACCTCCCGCAAGGCACGACGGTCGCAAACCGCAGCCCCGCCCACGCCACAATACTGTATTGCAAATGTTTTACCAGTACATTAAGTGTTTAGGATATGCTAAATGCATTTTCTACACTATAACATGTTTTTGAAAAGCATTACATCAGTAATTATGAGGCAGATTTTATTCATGAGTTCAACAGATTTAATTTGCACAAGCTTACAAAAAAAGCACTATTATAGTTTATTTGTGCTCAACAAAAGTCAGGTTGTCTCACAAACACACAAACTAAAATATAAACTGGTGTGTGAACACAGACAGACATTAGTATTAAAATCTACAGGTACAGTATTAGTTTAAACCTCGTGTGTGAACACAGACAGACATTAGTATTAGAATCTACAGGTACAGTATTAGTTTAAACCTGGTGTGTTGATTCTGTTACACAGAGACTGAAAACAGGCCGAGAGCTACAGAGCCATTATACCGCAAGCAAAGTACATAACACATTAACAACAACACATTAGACAATACATACTATAGATTAAAGTATGTACTTAATTTAAAACCGTTAAATTTACCTTATGCCAATGAAAATAAAATAATAACGATACGAACTAACGCACACGATGATGCAGCTTCAGCCGTTAATTCAAACTAGAAGTGGAGAACTGGGGCGCCAATCAGAGAACGGACAGTCCGAATCTGCCCGCCTCCAGCCCCTGATTGGCTGGTGGGGCGCAGTCTAGTCTCCGGTTGGATGGAATAGTCGCAAAGTTTACAACCCTGCTGCAGTTTGTGTGTCGCTTTATGACAGTGAGCGAACAGAAGAGTGAGAGAGTGCACACATAAATTACCTTGAACGGCAAAAGTGATTTTGAGCGCGCAGGAACGAGTTTGAGATCGCGCGCGCGAGGGAGAGATTCAGCGTGCAAAAACGAGTCTAAAAGCATGCGCACGAGAGAGTAGTGCACTAAATATAAGTACATATTAATAAGTACATTTACATTTAACTGATAATATACTGAGACTACCGTATATTAAAATTTGTATTCTAATATATACTTTCTGTACATTTGTACAATGATTATTTCGAGCATATTTAAAAAAATATATACCAAAAATAAATTGAAAAACAAGTTTAAATAAGTATACTTTGGAAATTAGACCAGCCTTTCACTTAAAGTATATTTTCCAATAATATATCTTTGGAACGTGTACTATAATACAATTATTTTTAAGTATATTTAAAGTTTAATTCCAAAATTTGGTAAAAGCATGATGTTAGCATACTTTTTATACTGTATATTAACTGATTATATTAAAACTGATTTGTTAGTATATTAGCAGTGTATTATCAAGGATTTCAATATATTTGTAATACACTAAAGTGCATTTTTTTTTCACTGGGGTAGGCTGGTCTTTATCATGAATTCACACATGAAATTTGACCAGTTCTAGGAAGTCATAAACATACTGTAATGTTTGATTGTACATTACTGTAAGAGCTATCTAATCCCGGAAATCAATTTGCTGACGCAAATTTCTAAATGATTAACCACAAACTGTGATAAAAATATGCTTCAAAGAAATTACGAATAAATTTACTAACTTTGGAAACATCATCAATGATAACTAACAAAATCATCAATGATAACTATTTTTTCTATTTAGATTTAGAGAGAGAGAGGGAGAAAGTATAGGGGCCTTGTTTATATATACAGTGGAACCTCGGATTACTAGTAACGCGGTTTACAAGTGTTCCGGGAAGACGATTTTTTATCAATTTTGACTTGAAAAATGAGCATTGTCTTGGTTTACGAGCACCGAGTATCATGTTTCATGCGTGCGCTTCTTGTTTTGACGCTGAGAATTACGTCATCACAATCCAATGGGTTTTTTCTCTCTTGCGCTGCGAATTGTGGGTAATCGTCTCCCCTGCTGTGTCTTAGTGCTCGTCTCTTACTGGTATAATCAGCATCCATGCACACATGTACTATTTACTATAACACTGTGACTCCGTGTGTGTGTAAAACATTTTATTTTGTGTTCGGAAGCGCGTGTGTACAGCGCGTGTACTGTTTCTTATAACACACGTGTGTGTGCGAGAGTAAAGCAAAAGAAATTCTCAATACAGAGGTTAAAAATCCATTTTCTTCCTCATCACGGTATGTGTGTGTGTGTGTGTGAGAGTGTGTGTGTGTTTGTCTGTGTGCGAGCGTAATTTGACACTGTGCCATCTGTGTGCGCGCAGCCCCCTTCAGAAACATACAAACACACACACACACACACACGCAAGAGCATAATAACTCATAAACCAAAATACATTTTCCCATAAGAAATAATGGAAACTTAAATTATTCGTTCTACAGCCCCAATAATTAATACAAAATATAAAGTACAAATAAAACTAATTAACCTGCACCTTACCTTTCAAAAAAGTAAAAAATAAATCCAGACAGATAAGTGTTTCCGTTTGTGCATGCAGGTGTGTGTTTGTGTGTGAGGCTAGAGTAAGTGGAAACTATTGCTTTCAGCCCCTCTTGTCTCCCCCTTCTCATCTTACACAGTAAAACTTTCTCCTCTCGTCTGAATTAAACACACACACACATTAACGGAGAGACTGTTGTTCTCTGGTAAATTATTAAAGCTTCTCCGGTTTATTTTAAAGTTGCTCAGGACAGCGTAACAGCCCGTTAATTCATGCTGGTGTAATGATGAGATGGACAAACTGTTCGATGCCCGTTCTTTTATTTTCTGCATTGTCGGGCTATAGTACAAACTTTCGGGTGGATCCCGCACTTAATTCCAACTGAAAAAACTACTGAAGAACAAAACTCAGGAACTTTATCCTAGCCTACATCTCGCATTCGCATTCACACACACCAGACTGCATTACCCACAATGCCTCTCCGGCACTGGACTACAATTCCGTAAACAGTGGTCATAAATCAACCTCTCTCTCTCGCTACACTGTTTTATCTGAAAATTTGCAATAAACATCGCTAATGACACTCGCGCAAATTAACAGAATCACTGCTGTAAAGTAAAACAAACAAACAATGAACCGCATCCTTACCTCTGAGTTTACAAGAGGTACAAGAGCTGAGTTTCTGTGAAGAGCAGAGTGTGTGTCTCTCGCACGTGTGCGTGTGTGTGTTTCTAAAGGGGGTGACACACCTACACACACACACACACAGCCGGCACAGTGTCAAATTACGCTCGCGCACAGACACACACACCGCTATGAGCTGAGGAATAAAATAGATTTTTAACCTCTGTATTGAGAATTTCTTTTGCTTTACTCTCGCACACACACGTGTGTTATAAGAAACAGTACACGCGCTGTACACACGCACTTCCGAACACAAAATAAAATATGTTTTACATACACATGAGGTCACAGTGTTAAAGTAAACAGTACACGCGTGCACGGATGTTGATTATACCAGTAAGAGACGAGCACTAAGACCCAGCAGGGGAGACGATTACCCACAATTCTGCAGTGCAAGAGAGAGAAAACCCATTGGCTCAGTTGTGATGACGTGACGCTCGGCGTCAAAACAAAAAGCGCATGCGTGATACATGATACTCTGTGCTTTTAAACCAAGACAATGCTTGTTTTTCAAGTCAAAATTTATTAAAAATCTTTGCTTGTCGTGCGGAACATCATACATATATATAAACATGGCTGGCAGCAGGCCAACAGGAATCCTCCTGGTGCTCCCGATGGCCAGCCTGTGCCTGTATACATATGTGTGTATGTATAACTTTTTCAATATTTATCTATTTTTTTTTCTAGGAGTGATTTTGAGACGCTTAATTAATGCTGGCCCTGAACTTGGCCTACCCAGTGGTATGTCCGTAGGTCTCTTGGCTTGCGGGTTGATTGGCACATCACTAGCACATTGGTTTATGGTGAGAGTTGAGATATGAGTTTTTGTCTTGAAGGCCATATTGTGTTCGATGGTGACAAGGAATAACTCAATAAGATAACATGACGAAGACCTCTTGAGATGATGCGGTATCCATTGCTCACTGATGAAGTCTTGGGTAAAAAGCTGTTCATGGCAATCCTAATGCAAAAAAAACTGTGAAACTGTTTGTCCATGATTACAATTTCTAATTGGAACTGTCTTTAGCAGTCACATGTGTCTTTAAGCAGACCATGGCACCCACCCTCAGCAGCTGCACCCACCCTCATTTGCAGCCCTCAGTGGCCAGCAAATGAGGAGATCTTCAATCAGAAGTTGGATGTCAGGATGGATCAGGCAAGTTCAGAATGCAAAAAGGCTCAGTATCCCTGGTGACTCAGGAGTGCAACGTGTTGCTGGAGAGAGAGACATAATTGCATACAATATGCTCACTGTCATGTAATGGATAAAATTTATATGCATTTTGTGAAGAGGACAAGCATGGACTAGCTCTGACAGTATAAATAAAAGGGTAAACCAGAAGGGCCCAAAGACAGCCAGGGTTGTACAATAGCCACCTATTCCATTGCTAACAGAATGGGGGGATAGCATCCAGACATCTCAGGGACCATCTCAGGGACTTTATCTAAAAAAGAAATATTCACAAAAGGCTTGATGAAAGAAATAAGTTCTCAGCTTAAACACTGGACTTAGACCCTGAGATCTCTTCAGTTTCAGTAAGTCCTGTGCAATTTATGTGAAATAATACTACCTTATCACAAGGTGTTTTCTTGACCTTTGTACTTACTGTAGGAGCAAGTTAAACCACTTTCAGTTATGGAATATAAACTATGACCATAATCAGCTGCAACAGAAATAAACAAAACAGAAACACATTTGACACCATGAGAACACATCCTCTGTGTATATAATGGATTACATTTGGTAAGCAAATTAAATAAATTTCAATATCACAACATTGTTTTTGTAGTTAATTTGTTGTCAGCTACCAACTTTTATTTTTAATCTTCCTTTTACAAGGTTTAATTGGTGTTTTACAAAGAGGAACAAAAATTGTGTTTCATCAAATAAAACAAATAAAAAGACAGTGTTTTATGTATGGGAAAATGGGAAAAAGATATAGTCATATTTGGCTGCATACTATATTTTTCTTAGATATTTTTCTTAGTTCCTGTAGAAACCTGATAATGAATTTGTATGTTTGTGTGTATGATATTTCTGCAGGCATGTGTATGAAACAGAAACCTTATACTGTATGGGTATAGCATAAATTAGATGAACATACATTTTCAACGGTTGCAGCATAAAAGTAGTAATGCAGGACAAATGTGTACTTAATGAAAACATGCAAGCTTTTACAAATTAAAAGCTTACAATAAAATGACCATAATAATAATTATTCAATAATTATTTTACAGTCATGGTTCGAGGATCTTTGTTCAGAAGGTTTGAGGTAAGCAAGCAGGCTAACCATATTTAACATGGTGCATAGTGCTGTTTCCATACAAGGTTATAATATTTTCTTTTAGGATGCTCTCTATGGTGCAGGTATAGAAGTTCCTAAACCCCTATGGAGTGCAATCTAAAATCCTACAAATATCTGAGGTGTTAAGGATGCTGGCAGACCTTTTTCACCACAATGTTGATGTAGGCAGGACCATGACAGGTCTCAGTGACGTGAAAAAAACAAGGCATTGGAAGCTCTCCAGTCTTTCTATTCGGGTCTTGTTAATGATAAAGGGTTGGTACCTCCACTTCTGCGTTGTGCTTAAGTCCATTATCAACTCCTTTGTATGGCCTAAATTCAAAGAGGTTCAAGAGGTTGTTCTCCTGGTACCAGTTCTTCGGGTGTTTGATCTCCTCCAGGTAGGCCTTCTCATCATTGTCAGTGTAGGAGGTGTGTGATGGAATCGTCAGTCAATCTGTTTGGGCAGTATGCAAACTATAGTGGGTCCAGTGTCAACCTCAAACACAGCGTCAAACCTTTTTTGACAACAGACTTTCAACATATTACTGTACCTGCTCAATCAGTTGCAAAAAGAATGTTAAACCACCGCTGTACTCAATTTAAAATTCTCATGCAAGAATATAAACAAAGGATCAAACAGGAATCTCTAATTCAGAGGTGGGTCACATGGTGGACTGACCTTTCGGTGGCTACTTTGCATGAAGCTCTGGATGATGTAGATTGAGACAGGTTCTGGTGCAGTTTGGATGACGTCAATGTGTTTTATGGACCTGGTTGTGAACAGAGTGGCTCTAGGAGTCGAAGCTGGAACTAAGAACAGTAACAGAATAAGAATCAGGTTTATTGTTGACACATACAAGTAATTTGATTCCTGCAGTTGGTGACTCTGAAAAGTACAGACATACATTGGAACACTGTACATTTTGTTTATAGACAATACACAACCCATAGCAAGTACACAACATTCAAGAACATTACAGATTAAATAAAGGCCGCAATATACTGAGATCAACAATGTACATACAGTGTGAGTTTGCAAGGTAGTGCAAATAAAAGAGGTGACTAGACTAAGACTATAAAACACCAAATTCCAGTATGACAAATGCAGATGCATCTGTAAAGGATGAGTTGCTATGTTTAATAGTGAAAGTAAGAGCAAAATTAAGAACTGATGAGAACTGAGAGTAAGAACTGATTCAATTCAATTTTATTTGTATAGTGCTTTTAACAATTGACATTGTCTCAAAACAGCTTTACACAATCAAAATAATTATTAAAGTTTGTATGGAATGTGAATGTGTATGAATCAAAATGGTCAGATAGTCCCTGGTGAGCAAGCCGCGGGCGACAGTGGCAAGGAAAAACTCCCTGAGATGGTAATAGGAAGAAACCTTGAGAGGAACCAGACTCAACAGGGAACCCATCCTCATCTGGGTGAAACAGATAGCAGGAAATGATCTGCATTTATACAGTGTCTTAGGTGGCAGGCAGTTCAGCTATAATAGTTGATGTTAATTGATGTTAAAATGGAGTCCAGGTAGTTATTGGAGACTCAGATAGACTTTAGAAAGTTCCAGTCCTGAACTATCAAATTGTCAAGTCCTCAGAGAAACAGCTGCTAACACCAGTCGAGGCCAGAACCGTCTTCTAAGTAGAGAGAATCATCCCCAGACACCAGACGCATCCCAAAGAGACACACGGAGCATCCATGTGACGAGATCTCCAACCAGAAGCGGGGCACCAGGATGTGTCAGACAGGTCCGGAGGGCAGAGGGAGTCTGGATCACTGGCAGCTCAGGAATGACATGTGTAGCTCGACAGAGAGAGAGAAAGAGTGAAAGGGGGAGACAGGGGGAGAGAGGAAAGAGAAAGAGGGGGAGAAAGAGAAGAAGAGGAGAGATGGCAGTTAGGTATGGTCAAAGTCACATAATGTATAATGTGAATGTATATTGACTGTAGAGTGCAAGCAGGGACTCCGGCAGGACTAACTACGACAGCATAACTAAAAGGGAGAGGCAGAAGGAAACACAAACATGAGGGCTCCCTGAGATGTAAAGCAAACAATCACCTCACCGTCAACAAACCTGAGTGATCAAATGAGAGTGAGGAAGACAGCATCTAAACATACCAGTTCACCATAATACTCTACGTCCATGAGTCCCCCAGATCTGCTCCTTTACCTAAGGCAAATCTATTTGTAAAAATGCTTGGCTAAATAAATAGGTTTTTAGCCTAGACTTAAACACTGAGACTGTGTCTGAGTCCCGAACACTATTTGGAAGACTATTCCATAATTTTGGGGCTTTCTAAGAAAAAGACAATTCGATAGTTCAGGACTGGAACGTTCTACAAGTCTATCTGAGTCTCCAATAACTACCTGGACTCCATTTTAACATCAGTTAACATCAACTATTATAACTGAACCTAACACTTAACACTGTATAAATGCAGATCATTTCCTGCTATCTGTTTCACCCAGATGAGGATGGGTTCCCTGTTGAGTCTGGTTCCTCTCAAGGTTTCTTCCTATTACCATCTCAGGGAGTTTTTCCTTGCCACTGTCGCCCTCGGGCTTGCTCACCAGGGACTATCTGAACATTTTTGATTCATACACATTCACATTCCATACAAACTTAAATAATTCTTTTGATTGTGTAAAGCTGTTTTGAGACAATGTCAATTGTTAAAAGCGCTATACAAATAAAACTGAATTGAAAATTGAACTGAATTTAAAGTTACAGTGTGATCAGAAAGCTTACTTCTAGTCGCTTGTGGTCATATGACAAGAACTTCTGTTTCATCAGGATTAAGCAGAAGGACGTTATTTAATCTACAAACTGATAACGATCAGTCAAATAGGATCTGAGCCACAAAAGGGCCATTATTAATTCCTACTACATTTTCTAATCTGTGAAGGAGAATACTATGATCAATAGTGTCAAAAACTGCACTGAGGTAGAGTAACACAAGTATACTGACGCAACCCTGAACAGAGGGCAATAGGAGGTCATTTATTACTTTAACGAGTGCTGTCTCAGTGCTGTGATGAGGCCTAAATCCTGACTGATACAGTTTGTCTATGTAGATGTAAACCTAGTAGCGGAGCAGCTATCTTTTCTAGAATCTTAGAGATAAAGGGGAGGTTTGATATTGGCCTGTAATTGGACAGCTGACAGGGGTCAAGGTCAGGTTTCTTAATTAGCGGTTTAATAACTGCTAATTTAAAGGATTTGGGAACATTTGGGAGAGTCTTCTGGATTCTCAAAATGAATATTAAAGTCTCTAGCAATTAACATTTTTGTCTACAGAAATGACAAGGTTTGAGAAGAAATCTGCAAATTCACAGAGAAATTCTGAATACGGCCCTGGAGGTCTGTAAATGATGATTAGTGAGATCGACTGAGCTGACTTCACATTTGTAGCTACACTTTTTATGTTACTATAGAGAATTTCACATGCATTAAATTTTAGTCCGTGTTTTTGTACGATAGACAGATTATCATTGTAAATATTGGGCCAGGGGTAGCTCAGTGGTTAAGGCATTGGACTACGGTTCAAAAGATCCCAGGTTCAAACCCCACAACCACCAAGTTGCCACTGTTGGGCCCTTGAGCAGGGCCCTCATCTGCTCAGATGTGTACTGAGATAAAAATGTAAGTCGCTCTGGATAAGAGCGTCTGCCAAATGCCTAAATGTAAATAACTATGCCTCCTCTACCAGTTAGCCGAGGCTGGTGTACCATATGTAGCTGTATCCAGGAGGACTAGCTTCATTTAAAGCTACATACTTGTCCTCTTTAATACAGGTTTCTGTTAAATATAATACATCAAACTTCTTGTCTGTGATAGTTTCATTAACAATAACTGCTTTAGATGCGAGAGATCTAATATTTAACAGTCCTATCTTCAGATCAGAGGTGCTGGCTGTGTATTCAGTGTGTTTTTAATTTTTGGTCTCTATATTAACTAAATTACTAAAACAGACTTTCTGAGGCTTTCTAAAAATTTGTTTAGCTCGGGGAACAGACACAGTCTCAATATAGTGAACCCTGAATGACGACTCTATGCAGCTAGCAGACGGTTGGTTTAGCCTGTTTGTCTGCTCCCTGTCCTGGGCTCTGGATTGTCACAGATTAAATAGGCCTATTTTGAGACTTTGAACTATACTACAAGAAATGGGAGCAGCACCTTCCCGAGTGGGATGGACACCGTTCCGCCCTAACAGGCCAGCTTTGCCCTCAAAGGACTCCAATTATCTATAAATCCCACATTATTTTCAGAGCACCACCTGGACATCCAGCAGTTCAGCGAACATAACCTGCTGTAAGCTATGTCGCCACGTCTCATTGGGATGGGACCAGAGAATACTACTTCATCGGACATCGCCTTCGCTAATTTAAACACCTCTGTAAAGTTACCCTTGCTAACCTCTGACTGACGAAGGAGTATATCGTTAGCTCCAGCATGTACCACTGTCTTAGAGAACCTATGCTGTCCTAGAGCCCTAAGATTACCTGCTATGTCCGGTGCTCTGGCTCCCAGGATACACGTAACCACTGCGCTCCTCTAACCCTAATATCTTCTACGTCAGAATGCTCACTAACACACACCTATCACAGATAAAGTTATCGCTATTGACGAAGGAAGAATGTCTAAACATCTGCACCTGTATGGAATATATATATACAGTATATCAAATTCAAATTTTATTTGTCACATACACAGTCATACACAGTACGATATGCAGTGAAATGCTTACACGACCGCCAGTGACCTTAAAAAGAGAATTAAATCTTATAGTTAGAAATAAATATGAGTAAAGAAATACTGTAGGAAAATTAAACTTAACTAGAATCAAAATAAAAATAAAAATAGAAGTATAATAGAAATAAAAATAGAGTACATTGTACATAAAATAGAAATAAAAATAGAAATACTGTATACTGTACAATAGAAATTTTCTTTTTTTTTTTTTAAACTGAAATTTGGTGGAGGAAGTATGGTGTGCAAGTATGCATAGGAAAGTGACTTTAGGTGCCTTATTAAAGTGTCTTTGTGCAGAATGTAAACATGAGTTCCGATGTAAGTGTAGATGTGCATGAAAGTGTCCACAGTGTCCATTGACGTTAACAGGTTGTATTAGTTCTGTGTTTGTGGTGTGAATGTGGTATGGTTGAGAGACCTTATCGCCTGCGGGAAGAAGCTCCTCCTCAGTTTCTCTGTGTTGGCCTTCAGGGAGCGGAAGCGCTTTCCTGACCGCAACAGAGAGAACAGTCCATTGTTGGGATGCCTGAGGTCCTTCACGATCTTCCTGGCCTTGGTCCAGCACCGCTTGGTGTAGATTGAGTGCAGGTCAGGGAGCTTGGTGTCCCAGCAGGGAGCAAACCAGGTCATGATGTTTCCCGTCAGGATGCTCTCTATGGTGCAGGAGTAGAAATTCCTGAGCACCTCGGAGGGCAGTCTGAAGTCTCTCAAACGTCTGAGGTCGTACAGATGCTGCCGGGCCTTTTTCACCACGGTGTTGATGTGACAGGACCATGACAGGTCCTGCATGATGTGAACACCGAGGTATCTGAAGCTGTCCACTCTCTCCACTGGGCTCCTGTTGATGACGGGGGTCTGGTAGTTCCTCTCCTGCTTTGTACTAAAGTCCACTATCAGCTCTTTTGTCTTACTGACGTTCAGGAGGAGATTGTTCCTCTGGCACGTTCTGCAGATTTCCAATCTCCTCCAGGTAGGCCGACTCATCGTTGTTCGTGATCAGGCCCACCACGACAGTGTCGTCAGCAAACTTGATGACGGCGGTGGAGTTGGTAGTGGTCACGCAGTCGTAGGTGTATAAAGAGTACAGCAGAGGGCTCAGAACACAACCCTGGGGGGCTCCAGTGCTGAGTGTGAGGGAGGCTGAGACATGACCGCCCATCCTTACTGCCTGTGGTCTGCCAGTTAGGAAGTTGGAGATCCACTGACACATGGGTGAGCTCAGTCCGAGGTGCTCCAGCTTGGTGGTGAGTGTGGAGGGAATTATGGTATAAAATGCAGAGCTGTAGTCGATGAAGAGCATTTTCACATAATTTCCCCTCTTAGTGTCCAGGTGGGTGAGAGATGTGTGGAGGAGATTTGAGATTGCATCGTCTGTGGAACGGTAGCGAACTGTAGTGGGTCGAGTGTGTCCGGTAGTGAAGAGATGATGAAGTCTCTGACCAGGCGTTCAAAGCACTTCATCACTACTGATGTGAGGGCTACAGGGCGATAGTCATTGAGGGAAGCAGGATGTGGTTTCTTTGGAACAAGAACAATGATGGACTCTTTGAAGCATGTGGGGATCACCGACTGAGATAAAGAGATGTTGAATATCTCAGTGAACACAGGTGCTAGCTGGTCTGCGCAGGATCTGAGGATACGGCCTGAGATGCCGTCTGGTCCTGCTGCTTTCCTGGTGTTCACTCTCTTGAAGGCTCTCCTCACGTCGTGCTCGGAGATGATGAGCACGTTTCCGGTACTGGCAGTGTCTTCCTGTCTGCAGCTGTTAGCACCGTTAGCATTAGCGCCGCTAGCATTAGCACCGCTAGCATTAGCATGGCTAGCGTCATTAGCTGCAGCCTCGAAGCGAGCATAGAAGGTGTTGAGCTCGTCTGCCAGAGTCGCGTCTGCGTTCGTCATACAGGATGTTGGTGCTTTATAATCCGTTATTGTTCTCAGTCCCTGCCACAGGCTCCTAGAGTCACTCTGTTGAAGCTGTGACTCTAGTTTTCTCCCGTAGCGCTGCTTCGCCTCTTTCACCGCCTTCCGGCCGTTGTATGACGCAGCCTTGTATGGTTCCATGTCCCCCGACGCAAATCCCGTGTTGTAGGCAGCGGTGCTAGATCTCAGAGCGTCGCGGATGGTTTTATCCACCCACGGCTTCTGGTTGGGAAACGTTCTGATAGTCTTTTTCTCCACCGTGTCATCCACTAGCTTCCCAATAAATCCCACAACCGCTTCCATAAACATGCTGACGTCATCATCGGAGCTGATGTCTTTGACACTTGTGTAACAATGGTCCAGTGTCCTTTCGCCCCTGGTGGGGCAGGTGATGTGCTGATAAAAGTTCGGCGCTGCGCGTTTGAGGTTGGCACTATTAAAGTCCCCCGCCACAATAAGCGCAGCGTCCCGGTGCTGTGTCTGGTGCTGTGTTTGGTGTGCAGGAGCATGCAAGAGGAACAACGCTCGCGCTGTTGCACCAGCTGTTGTTCACCATCAAACACACGCTGCCTCCCCTTGACTTCCCCGAGTCCCGCGTCCTGTCCATGCGGTGAACCGAGAATTCAATTCAATTCAATTCAGTTTTATTTGTGTAGCGCTTTTAACAATTGACATTGTCTCAAAACAGCTTTACACAATCAAAAGAATTATTTAAGTTTGTAGAATTATTTAAGTTTGTAAGCTTAAAGAACTCGGCTGGTTGTATGGTGTGGTCTGGCACCGCTGGGTTCAGCCATGTCTCGGTGAAGCAGAGAAGGTTGCAGTCCCGAATGTCTCTCTGGAACTTTATCCTGGCCCTGAGGTCATCGAGTTTGTTTTCCAGTGACTGGACGTTGGCGAGCAGGATACTAGGCAGAGGTGTGCGGTGTGCACGGGCTCTCAGCCGGTTCCTAACGCCAGCTTGTTTCCCTCGGGGCCGCCGCTTCGCGTCGTGTCCTTTGTTCTCCCTCAGGATCTCACTCGGCCAGCTCGGATCCGGAGTTAAAAACGTCGAATAGTGAGTACATTGTATACCAATAGAAACAAGAGTGTCTCTATCATACCTAATGTACTCAATGGTGGTGATTTTGGCGATTTTAAAAGCACTGAAAGCTAACTTAAAAAACAAAAACAAAGAAAAGGTGGTCGGAGCAGTCGTGACGGCAGCCGACCTCACCGGCGCCATCTTACATACACAGTATGGCTTTAACAATCAGGTTAGAAACAAGAGATTGATATACAATTTAGGTACCATGATTAACGCTTAGAAGAATAGGCTATTGTTGTTGTTAAAAAAAAGTTGTTATTGTTGAAAAAGTTCATGAAGTCCTCACAACTGTATGTTGTGGTTGTGGAGATTTCTGCAGTGGTCTTGTTTCTAGTTAATTTAGCTACGGTATTAAATAAAAATCTCAGATTATTTTTGTTATTTTCTATAAGAGTGGAGAGATACAATGATCTAGCAGCACAGAGCGCTTTTTTTTTATTATTCAGGATGCTCTTCTTCCATGTTATTTGGAATTCTAGCAATTTAGGTTGAAGCCATTTGCGTTCTAATTTTCGAGTTAAACTGTAAATCCTATTGCTCAAAGTAATTAAACATATTGAGTACTGTTAACTTAAATAATTACAGTTAGTTCAAAATAGTAGACCTTGATGAGTATTTAGAACTTTTTGGTATTTATGAGTTTGAGCAAATTATACTTTTCAAGTGAAATGTATAAAAGTTATTCAACTGAATAACTTTGATATTTTAGGAACTGACAGTAACTGTCTCCTTAAAGTTCCACCAACTTAAAATCTTTCAGTCTAGCGATTTTGTCTGACATCATCAGATCATCAGTGGATCTTTAGTTTTTTAGTTTTTTGTTTTATTTTCCAGAATCCCGTCCGTTCTCGCGTAGATGGCGGAGCTCTGGTTATTTTGTGTTTTCAGTTTTCTTTTGGTTTCCTTTTAAGTTTCTTAATTAATAATCCCACGCTATCTCCAAACGGAAATGTCTTCCTGTGTCTGTCATAAGCACTCTCACAACAACTCCTATTTCACTGACGGCCTCTAAAGCCCTGCATTAGGCATTTTATAATCAGTAAAACATCTCGTGGTGCGGATCTCCACACCGCACCTCCTAACAATATAATCAGTAAAAAAAAAAAAAAAAAGTAAATTATGTATGTCTTGAAACATAATGCAGTAACTCTTTATTCATTTGAACATGGTAAAGATGTTTCGTACATTCCTTTATTCGTCCTTTCTGTTTGTGCTTAGGTTTCACCAGTACGCAAATATATAAAACCGCACAGGCGCCGCCAACAAAGAACGCGTGTTTATGTTACCGCGCATGCGGATGTACAGTATTGCCCTCCCTCAATATTAGTTTGTTTGGTCTATTCCATTCCATTACACCCCCGCCCCCCAGACCCCTTCACTTTTACTTTACGGAAGGAGAGATATTGATTCTTTCTAGATGCAGTGAATTTCTCTGAGCAAATGAACAATAATTTCCATTAATGAAAAGGTGGAGCTGAAAGTTACGCAAAAAGAAGTAAAAAGCTTTAAAGATAAATGCTGTGAAATGCTTTAAATGAACAGATTATGCCTTCGGCGTGAAGGAACGTTCCAGTTCCGCTCTGACGGCTTTAACATTAAGGTCAGGGACAGCGAGGCTGGATTACATCCCACATCATAATACACTGGCTCAGTAAAGTGGAGATTCATTTGTAAAACTATTTACTAGTATAAAAATATAACACAATTTAAAAAAAAAATAAAAAAAAAAGTATATATTGGGTCATATATTTAAAGCAAAGACATAAAGAACAATAAGACAAACAACATATAAAACTAGAATAATTTGCGTGGTTATCCTGCCTCTTCGCGCTACTTCTGCGTTTGGGTTACCATGCACGCTACACGGACTACACTGCTAAGTCTTCTGTTGTTGTCTTCGGTTTGCTTCATGACACAAAGTAATTATCACACGTGTCTGAGATTCATTTCAATGATCCAAAGAGCCCTGAGACACACCATCCATGAGTTTAATTTAAAAACCAAACATTTAATGTTCATGACACATCCAATTTGCATAATAATTTGGATTAGTAAACATTTAGTTAACTAGAGACAATACATGTGAGTAAAGAAAAAATGCGATATGAGGTTCCCGATTTATTTGGTTTGTTTTGCTTTCATTTTGATTGACTGTGCTTGTTAATCTCGGTTTAGCAGAAAAAAGCTAATTTTTCTTTGAATTTGTTAATAATATGGACATGCTGCTGCACCTACATAATGTGGCAGCAGCCAAAGTCATTTGTGAAATGACCGCCAGGTGGTGCAAAGTGACAATTTTCATTCTACACAGTTTTAAATATAATTAAGTCATAAAAAAGTCTTAACAATATGTTGTATCAAAGAAATATTACAGTGATTGTAATTTACACATCTGAGAACTTTATACAACAAAAATTTTAAATCTGAACCAGAGCTGATATTTATTGTATAATAGTAAAAAAAAACTAACATCGCTTAAATGCTGTTTGGACAGTCAATCAAGTTCACTAGCTAATAATTTAATTTGTACAAAGAATGAACTGTTATATAGCCTATCTCTGTTTGTATCTGTTTATTGTTATTTTATAAAATACTGTACATTCAAACATACGTCAAACTTTAAATATAGAAATAACTGGAAAAATAGACTTTCAGAATGAAACATTACAACAGCTCAAAAAAGACGCACTAAAGATGCTGTGTTGTTTCTGTAAACACATCCTGGGTGGTTTATGCTGGGTCAAAATTCTGGGTTATTTCAGGTAATTTAAACACATTGTTGTGTTGCTCATGTTGGGTCATATGAGATGTAGCGTGTCATTTACAAATGAACACCTGGTTGGGTTATTTTGACCCAACAACTGGTTTCTCCAAACATCACCCTGCAAAATGTTTTATATCGTACTGCTATTGTGTCACAAGTGTAGTTTTCGGAGATTTGAGCTTCAGGAAATTTCCCGGCGCTGTGCGTATTACACCGGCCCAATGCAGCCTCGGAAAGAATTTCTAAACGTGGGCTATTGTTGTTTACTTACAATATTTGTTAATTTTATTTAAATGAGGTTTGTGCTCGGGATTTTGATTTGGTATCTGTAACGAGTTCGAGCCTATTTGCACGAGCGGCACCATGAAGCACAGACACGAGGCGACGTTTTACGGGTAAAGGGATAATTTATTTAGGTAAAATAGGGAAAGAAAGGGTTAAAGGAGGGAGGATGGAAAGAAAGGGGAAGGGATAAGGTGCACGTCCAGATCCGCGGGCTGTGCCATGCTGGCATGTGGGCACGCAGCTGGAGAAAGGTGGCAGTGGGCAGAGTGGCAGAACGGAGCCCACGGAGGCAGTGCCCATGCAAGGAGTGAAGGCGTTTCGGGAGCGCAAGGATCAAAGGGCGGAATTCCAGTGTCCTGTTTAAAGTCCTTGGGGCGCGTCACATGGCCTCATTTGCATGCCACTCTGTCCTGCTCCACCGCATCACGTACTTCCCGGACTCAACTCCGCGCCTTGCTTTTATAATGCGGAGCAAGCCTGAGATCCTAACGTTATTTATCGCCAGCCGGCCCGAATAGGCGACTCCGGCCCTTTACATACCTGCCACCTATCTAGGGAGCCTAGGGAGTGAGCAAGGAGCAATAGTAGATTTGGGCGCACGCCCATCACAGGCACACGCTGTGACATATCGTGATCCTCCTCTTTAACTTCCTATGTAGTTTAATCAGCGCTCAGCCGCAGGCATAGGTAAAAAAAATGCGTTGGGGGAAAAACAGCAAGGACACTGACTCTGACCATTTTAATAATTCATAAATTAGTGATTTTTTTTGGTTTTGGTAATCCTGTCGTCTCCGCAGTAGTGAATGCGCATATAATTCACTTTCCATATGGATTACATAATCTAAAATGTATTTTCCATAAGTTTAAAAGCTGTATACAGTAGTCGCGTTGAGACCGATGACCGACAGACATATCAGTGGCAGCTGCTTTACTGGTAGCGTGCGAGTTTGCTGTTTTTTCTATAGTATGCTGAGCAAAATTAAAATAAAACATTTTATTTTGTTTTCTTTTAATTTTGCTATAATTAAAATAAAAAAATTTAAAACAGCATCCGCTGGATTCAAACCAGCAACCTCAGGGTATCTGAGCAAGCTCTCTAACCGCTGCGCCATTCAGAAGCTGTAATAGTGCTATTGATTTTATCCTTTTCAGCTGTATAAGCCGGTTACGGGACTCATTATGGTTATATAGAGTGGCGGCTTTGCTAGTAGTGCCTTGCTTTTATAATGTGGAGCAAGCCCGAGATCATATTAACTTTAATTATCGCCAGCTGGCACGAATAGGTGGCTCCGTCCCTTTGCCGCCTATTCAGGGAGCCTATGGAGTGAGCGAGTAACGACATTAGATTTGGGCGCACACCCATCAAATCGATGGGTGTGTGCCCAAATCTACTATCGTTACTCGTGAGCCGCCTATTTGTGCCGGCTGGCGGTAATTAACGTTAATATGATCTCTGGCTTGCTCACGATGCTCAACATCTCTAAAAATAGCAAAGTATTGTGTATAGAGTGATAAAAAAAACTATCTAACACATGTTTTGAAAATCTGTAAAGAACAGTAAGTAGTAAGTAAGAAGAGGCCTGTGAATGGGGAGGGGTGCTATTTACAGTTATTTGTAGTTTATCTGAATGTAGAGGTGAGAGCTGCTGATTCACACGTGGGGAGGCGTGAAGTATCTGCATTTGAATGGTGTCTGTCTGTGTAAAGCAAAGAGTAACACTAAAACAACAACTTAAAATAAATAGGAATAGGAGGCCCTGATGCTTCATAAATATTATTTAGTACAACAAAACTTCTCCGCGCTCTGGAAAACTTTATTAGACTATGTAGGAAAATAAAAAGGAGGATAACGATACCGGCTTTATATTAAATTAACAAATATTGTAAATAAACAACAATAAACCATGTTTAGAAAATATTTCTTATTTAGACAATAGAAAATAATCCTGCACCTGTTTTTTGTGTGCCAGCTGTCACTGCTCTTATACCACTCTTTATCACCATACTGTAAATCGATCTGTAAAACGGGTATATCTGTAGGAATAAATTATTATATCATCAGCACTCGTGTTTTTGCGTTATTATAAATAATGAAATGCAATAGGCTATTATGGTCATCTTAATTTTCTTTAATAATGATTCGTTCTATTTTTTTTTTATTCTGATAGTTTGCTCAATTTGTATTTAGTTATTTATATATTTAAATTGGGATGCCTTTTACTGTTACAAATTTAACTCTTGTCAAAATAATAAAAATGTTTCTTACAAGCCCTTGTGTTGTTGTTTGTGCTGTTCTTTAATAATACAAATAATCAGATACAAACAGTCTGTCTAAACAAAAATTAACCAATGCTTTTTAACTCATCATTATGTGGATATTTTTCATGTTTGTTGGATAAAGACTGGACCAGCCCCTCCCATCTCTCACTTCTTTTTTTCCCCTGGGCGCGTTCCATTTGCCCCGCTTGCATGCCGCACTTTCGCGTTGTTGCGCGCGCGTCGCAATCACACCACGTAGTAAGAACCCCCTGTAACCCAACAAACCCAGAGTATTTTATAGCGCGGGCTGCAAACCCGGATAGCTTGCCAGCCAAGGATATAAAAAAGCCAAGGATAGCTCACCCTGCCCGGCCTATTGTCCTCAAAAAATAAGACTACATAGCCTTTATAAGACTCTACCTTAAGCGCACTTGAAACATTTTATTTTTTATTTTAATTTTGCTATAATTAAAATAAAACAATTTTAAAACAGCATCACCCGGGATTCGAACCAGCGCTTTGTGGATATCTGGCCAAGCACTCTAACCGCTGCATCACTCAGACACTTAGAGACAACACACCCCAGTCACATTAATAAGCCTTTGAAAGCAAGCTCTAGATAAGTGACTAAGTAAGCCTGTTATAATAATAACTTGGTGTTATTTGATCTTATTGGTTTAGAAATGTATATTTCAATAATTAGTAAACTTGGCCGATTTCGTTATCATTAAGTTTGACAAGTGGTGATGCTTATGTTATCCCCACCAATACCTCAGGGTTTGGAAGGTCCCCGGTGATTTCTGTAAGGAGCCTACAGCTCCTCAGTATTAGTGCGCTGCTCACCGCCATCTAACAGTTACCTGTTGCAGTCTCTTCACTCTGCCTGTGTGAAATCTGCCAGCATGTGGAATCTCAAACAGCAGTTATTGCTCTCTCTCTTAAAAATTTTGTTTTTACTTAATTTCTATCACTTGTATTGAATCCAAACTTTTATTGTATATCTTACTGTGTCTAAGATAACCTTCTGATTCTGTTGTGTACTGCTTTTGTTTCCAAACCATCTGCACCTTTACTGTTCTTTACTTTTACCCCACAGGTGTTTTTGAAATTCTGTATGTGCAGCTTAAAAAGCCAACTTAATGCTGAAGAATGATGGCTTCTAAGCACAATGTCACTAAAGGTGGAAACTATCTTACTAACATTTTTTACAACATTATATATCCTTTCAGATATTAATACACATCTATATATATATATTGTATGTATGTCTTTGTCATTGCATTAAAAGTTTGAACTTGATTTTACTACTAATAAACTGCCAATGCCAATCTTTATTTTATATGACTTCATTTTATGCATAGCAAAAGACATACAATCAGGATCAAAGTCCACACAGAGGGACTCAAACCAACTTGGAAATTGAGTTGAAGTTACAGTAATAACAATTTAGTCATCATGGTACTTTTGAGTCTGTCCTGGCAAGTCTTCTCATGCTTGCTACAGGACCGCTTAATCTGATTCAGATATACAGTATACATATATTTGTACACTTTGTATACAATAAAATAATTAAGTCTTCCCAAGCTCTCCAGTCTCACCAGGTGATGCATACTTTTGGTTTCTGGTAGCTGAAAGTATAAAAGTACACCAGACTCCACCACAGCAGGGACTTCTCCCTAACTGCCTTCACATGAGATTAGTATTATCTGTAGACCGTGGATGATTTTGAGCTTGTCTTGTTTTTCAAAGCACAAAAAAACTATCAAAATTTTTTATGTTATTATTATTATTATTATTATTATTATTATTATTATATATAGAGTATTTGATACATTGGTCAGTTTCCAAGTTATGTAGGTTTATTACTGTAAATTATTACACTTATTATACTGTAAATTATTATATTTTTATTAAGACAGCAATATCTATTATAAGTAGTTTTCATATTATACATTACATTCACATTGATCTAAACAGTGATATTAAAATAAAGTCTTTACTTTCAGATGATCTTCTTTCATTCTTGAAAACACTGGGACTTGAAGAGTACTACCCAAACAAGCTGACTCTGAGGTCTTTGCTGGAGATCAACAGGGCCAATGTATCTGGTGAAGAGGTTCACTCACTGAAAGCAATGCCATGGGTTTTCTTACGAAAGTTACTGAGGGCTGATTCAAATGCAAGATCATTACTGTGTGCAGCTGAAGAAAATAATAAAACAGATGATTTGTTTGCTGAGCAGGACTGTGATGGTACTATAAATCTTCTAGATCTCACCACAGCCCTCTTCATCTGTGCAGATAGTTTTCTCCAGCAGGAAATGGCAGTTAAAATGTCAATGTGCCAGTTTGCAGTACCATTTCTGTTACCTCATGGAATAAATAATCAGTGCACTCTGATGTTATGGGCACTTCGAGGTATCATGAAAGAATGGCACCCACATTCAATGTCAGAATCTAAAGGCTTTATTGAAGACAGTGTTGTTAATGCTAAAATTCCATTGATATCATTTGTGAGGCTAAGCAACTGCAGCTTGTCCAAGTCACAGGTTTTGAACCAAGTGCTCAACAAGTCACAGCAGCATCATGACTTCTTTTCACATCGAGAAATGATTGGAGGAGCTTCTCCAAGAATGATTTCTGATGGCCTGATTGAAGTATGCTGGAGTCTTCCATTTGGAAACAATAGCACTGATGTCTTCCCTGAACCAGTAGCTGTTGCTAATTTAAGAGGAGATGTTTGCACATTTGAAACACAGTTTAGTTTCCTTTCTCAGGTGTCAGCAGCTGTCTTTGTGTTCCTGGACAGTGTTGAAGAAATGGAGCAAAGGTTGTTTGTCTCTTTACAAGGGAGTACATCTAAAAAAATCTTTCTTGTGGTTAATGCTCAGAAAAATATGAGCCAGAATGTGAAGTCATCTATTGAAACTGCAATCGATTCTCTGCAAGTGCAAAGAGATCACATAATTTATAAAAGCCAAAAAGTAAATTTGGCTAATTTTTCAATTATGATCAGTTCTGTCATTAACAATTTGCTAGCTGAAGACATACACATGACATATGAAATCCATACTATGAAGATAACTACTCAAGAGTTGGGTCTTGGCACTGATGAAAACAAAGCCTGTGGATCAGCAGAAGAAAAAGCAGAGGAAATCATGAAAAATATTGGAGCTTGCCCCCCAGGGGAATATAAAAAGTCACAGCTGCTATTGCAAGGTGAAAACTGGAAAAGACTGGCTCAGATCGAAAAAGAGCAATGCAGATTAAAACATTCAGGGGAACTGAGTTTAGAAGAATATAAAGTTCAACTTAAAAAAGAAAAAGATGAAATTCAGAAAAAACAAAGCCAGTACAAGATGACAGAAACAATGGACATCTTAATAAATGCATTGTCAGTATCTGATGACACTGAGCGATCCTTTTTTCTTAAATGGTTGGGAATAAAGCTGGACATGCGATCGCGCAAACAGATGTCAGACCTACGGCACAAATATACCCAATGTGAGCAAAAGAAAGACAGAGAGGGTATAGCTCAATTAGACCAGGAGCTGGTTGATAGCTCACTTGGCATAGAGCAGTACATGAGAGAAATGGGACAAATCTATGAGGCTGCTTCATTTGGTTCAAATAAAATGTCAGACAAAATTCTTAATCTTCCTACTCTGGCTGCCCAAATGCTTCTGGATGGATTTTCACTTGAACTACTAGATGGAGATGCATCAAATATCCCAGAGAAATGGGTTAATGATGTTCTCATGGAGCTTCACAGGATGGTTGGCCAGAAGAGTCGTTTGCTGGTCGTGACCGTGTTAGGAGTCCAGAGTACTGGTAAATCAACACTGCTCAACACTGTTTGGAGTTCAGTTTGCAGTGGGCAGTGGACGATGCACACGTGGAGCATTCATGATTTTCCTTCCTGTGGGTAAAGACTTTAAGGAGGAGTTACTCTGTGACTTTGTCCTTCTGATTGATACAGAGGGTTTGAAATCACCAGCACTGGCACAACTTGAAGACAGTTATGAACATGATAATGAATTGGCCACATTTGTGATTGGTCTTAGTGATGTAACGATTATCAATGTAGCAATGGAGAATTCCACAGAGATGAAGGATGTCCTGCAGATAGCAGTTCATGCTTTTTTACGGATGAATGAAATTGGTAAAAAAACTGTCTGCCACTTTGTCCACCAAAATGTTGCTGGTGTATCTGCATATGACAAAAACATGGCAGACCGACAAAAGCTCCTGGACCAACTAAATGAGATGACATTGATTGCAGCTGAAATGGAAAAACAGCCTTATGTGAAGCAATTCACTGATGTTTTGGATTATGATGTGAAAAAGAATAGCTGGTATATACCAGGCCTTTGGCATGACACACCACCAATGGCATCAGTTAATACAGGCTACAGTGTGGCTGTGTTGGATTTTAAGAAAAATGTCTTGGAGACACTTACAACAAGAAAAGGTGTACAACACTTTCAAATCCCAGAGTTCCTGCAGTGGATGAGTAGCTTGTGGAGCGCCGTGAAGTTTGAGAATTTCATCTTTAGTTTTAGAAACACTCTTGTGGCCCAGGCCTATGAAAACCTTTGCAAAGAGTTTTCAATATGGGTGTGGTCTTTCAGAAGACATATGCTATCCTTCTTTCTTACTACAGAAGTTCAGATATCTAATGCTGAAAGCAGCTGCATTGATAAGGTTGTTGATGAACTTCAAAATTATTCACATAAGGAGATTGCCATTCAAAAACAACTAATTACTGAAAAATTAAAAGACTACTACAAGAGGAATGATTGTAATGTAAATTTAGTGGAAAAGTACAAAGCTGATTTTACCAACAGCATTGAATCTCTGGAGAGTGAAATGAGGGATGAGGTTAGTAAGAGATTAATTGCTGCTCTTGGTAAGAAAAGAAACAAGGAGAAAGTTGAAGAGATACAAAATAAACAAGCTGCTATGATGGAGTGCCAAGTCCAGCAGTTAATACTGTATTACAAAGATCATAATGATGAGCTGTGTGATGATGATCTCAAAGATGCTTTTGAGAAGATGTGGAGAACAGAGGTGGCAAATGTTGCTGGTCTAAGAGAAAGGGATATTCCTAATTCTGTTTTGAAGCAGTTGCGAGCAAGTTTAGGAAACCGTCAAATAATGGAAGATTTGCAGAGCGTCAAGAATTTGACACAATATGGGCATGGAGACCTCGTCATCAACAACAAAACACATGTAAAATTCAGTCAGAAATTTAAATGTCTTTTCAGTCAAAATAGTGCAAAGCAAGATCTAGAGATTGTTGCAGTTGATGTCATTACCAGTTGCACTAGGATGATTAATCAATGTTTACAATCTGAAGGTGATTACCAGGAGACATTTATAAAAGATGTACTTGATGAAATTGATGCACACCTCGAAAAAGCAGGCTCAAAAATCAATACCAAATTTGAATTTGACCTGAAATTGCATATTTGTGGGATTGCCTCTCAGAAATTCCTTGAGATGCACAGGAGGTATCTAGATGAGCAAGATCCTTTAAAACATCTACTGAAGTTCAAGAGTCAGTACCTCTCTGATTTCATTGATTTGTACAGAGAGAGAGACCAGTGCCAAAGGAAAGCACAAGACTTCACTCAGCTTTGTCTCAAGCCAGCAGTGACTGAGTACATCAACCAGTCTCTCGGACCTGACATTGTTGATGCAGTTCTGGAGAATAAAACTACTGAGTATAGTACACGAACATTATTTCAGTACACTATTCTGAAGGAACTTCTGGAAAAATCTAACTTTAATGATTTTGCTGAGTACATTTTGCATTATGAGAATTATGTCAAAGACTGGATATATAATCACATCATTGAACACTTCTCCACAGACAAATCTTTGCAAAAATTAAAAATGAAGAAGCTAGACAATGTAATTAAAAAGATCACTAAAGCAGTAGAAGCTTCTAAGCTTGAGCCTGATGGGTCTCTTTTACCCAATAATTCAAAAGCTACACAAATCTTTATCCAGAACCTTTGCAAAGCTATGAGCCATGTTATTTCAATATCAATGAGCACAGTGGAGAGGGTCTTATTTCAGAACGCAAGCTGTTGTGGTCCCTTCACCAAAAGTCTCCACGAATCTATTAATGACTTAAAACAGCAAATAGAAAAGGAGATCTCAGAGTCAACTTATGCTATTGAAACCCTGAAAAATGTGTCAGTAAAACCCCAAGATGAGCTTTTCAAGAGGGTGTTTGGTTGTGGAGTGCAGTGTCCATTTTGCAAAACACCATGTGACGCAGGAGGAAAGGAACATCAGCTACATCATGCAACTGTACACAGACCTCAAGGACTTGCCAATTGCAGAGATGTGGAGATTAATATCCTTTGTGAAGAGATCTGTACATCTAGTGTTCATGGAAACGGGACATTTGAAAACCATGAAACAAATTTTCAACCTCATCCCTACAAAGACTACCAGAAATACTACCCAGACTGGCACATTGCACCTGACATGTCTATAGAGGCCTCAGATTACTGGAAGTATGTGCTGGTGACATTTAATAAACAGTTTGCTGAAAGGTATGAAGCATTGCCAGCTATGTATCCAGGTGCTTGGAATAAAATAACTAAAGATCAGGCTTTTGTTAGTCTGAAACACATCTTCAATATTAAATAATAGTTGACTGATAAATTACAAAAACAATGTAATTTGTGTCATTGTACCATCACTCACAGTTTCATCATTAATGTTTTTGCTCAGGTTAATCAGGAAATGGAGTTCTATGTCTGACAGCTGAGCCATCTTCTTACATACGTTTCATTTCAAAATTGTGATTTTAAATCATATGTTACAGTTCTGTTTTATAATTACTTGGTTCAGAAAATATTGACTGAATTTAAGTATATACATGAACTGTAAATATAATTCATACTATTAGTCTTCATACAAGTCTATCAGTATAAATTGATGCATGTTTTATTGTAAAGTGATTTAAAAGTATACTCTAATAAAAAATATTTAATTATGAGAATAATTAAAAATAAAAATTATTATTAAATGAAGGTATAAATATTTTCTGTTCTAAAGGGACTTAAAGGTAAAAAGAAATCTGCTTTTTATGTACACGTCTTACATTTAGGCATTTGGCAGATGCTCTTATCCAGAGCGACTTACATTTTTATCTCATTACACATCTGAGCAGTTGAGGGTTAAGGGCCTTGCTCAAGGGCCCAACAGTGGCAACTTGGTGGTTGTGGGATCTGGGATCTTCCGAACCATAGTCCAATGCCTTAACCACTGAGCTACCCCTGGCCCCCTTCCATGTCTTGGTGGAACTATTAATTATTACAAGACAAAATAGATACAAAGGTAATTAAGGTTTAAAATATAGGTTTAAAATATGGTTTTAAAGGATTAACCCACAACAGGTCATGTGTTAATATAAATTTCATTCCAGGGATAATTCTGGCACTAACAATATTAATTAAAGGGTTTTATATGTTCTAATGGGACATTAGAACATATAAACACTGTGACCATGTGTGTGCGCGTAAAAAACATATTTTAATTGGAATTGTATAATTCGTTCTTGTACGAGCCCACTTCAAGAACGAATTATGCTCGTAATCCATGGTTCCCTTGTGTTTCAATGAAAAAGGATTTAATATACAGAAATTCTGAAAAGGGGGCAATGTGGTGTAGTGGTTAGCACTGTCGCCTTGCACCTCCAGGGTCTGGGCTCGATTCCCATCTCTGTGTGGAGTTTGCATGTTCTCCCCGTGCTTGGTGGGTTTCCTCCGGATACTCCGGTTTCCTCCCACAGTCCAAAGATATGCAGGTTAGGCTAATTGGTGTTCCCAAAATTGACCGTAGTGTGTGAATGTGCGTATGAGTGTGTGCCCTGCGATGGATTGGCACCCTATCCAGGGTGTACCCCGCCTTGTGCCCTAAGCCTCCTGGGATAGGCTCCAGGTCCCCTGCGACCCTGAATAGAGGATAAAGCGGTATAGAAGATGAATGAATGAAATTCTGAAAAGTATTCTTGTTTATGCACTCAATACCTGGTCCTTGATGAACATAATGTACATAAATTATTGCATCAAAGTGAAATGAAGATAATCTGCCTGTGGCACTGCTGAGGCTTTATTGAAGACCAGGTTGCATTGATAGTAAACCTCAGCTTGTCTTTATTGTTTGGTTGAATATTTCTCATGTTCTCTCTGACAATACCCCATAGATGCTCTACTTGTTCAGATGTTCAGTTTGATGGCATGGTGGCTTAGTGGTTAACACTGTCACCTTGTGCCTCCAGGGTCGAGGGTTCAATTATTGGCTAAGTACTGTATACAGTAGGTTAAGTTAATTTAAAAATTAAACAAATCTAATTTGGACGCGAATGAAATAACAAATTACAGACCGATTTCAAACCTTCCGTTCATATCAAAAATACTAGAAAAGAAGAAGAATATTCAATTATTGTCACATGTACTTTTTACAGCACAGCGAAATTTCTTCTTCGCATATCCCAATTAGGAAACTGGGGTCAGAGCGCAGGGTCAGCCAGCTTACAGCGCCCCTGGAGCAGATAGGGTTAAGGGCCTTGCTCAAGGGCTCAACAGTGGCAACTTGCCGATGCTGGGGTTCGAACCCCCGACCTTCCGATCAGTAACACAGAAACCCACAGCCTTAACCGATTGAGCCACCACTGCCCTAAAAGGTAGTATCAGCTCAAATTTGCACATTCTTGCAGGATAACAACATCCTTGAAGAATTTCAGTCAGGTTTCAGGCCCCATCATAGCACAGAAACTGCACTAGTTAAGATTACAAACGACTTGTTTTTAGCTTCAGACCAAGGCTGCATCTCATTGATAGTCCTGCTCGATCTTAGTGCTGCATTCGACACTATAGATCATAATATTCTCATAGATCGCTTACAAAATTATATAGATATTCAGGGACAGGCATTAAAATGGTTTAGATCTTACCTGTCTGATCGCTACCATTTTGTAGATCTAAATGGAGAACCGTCTGGTGTAATGCCAGTGAAATATCGGGTCCCACAAGGGTCAGTTTTAGGACCTCTGTTGTTCTCAATATACATGCTTCCCTTGGGTAACATCATTAGAAGACATGGGATTAGTTTCCATTGTTATGCTGATGATACCCAATTATATATCTCAACTAAACCAGACGAAATACCTAAGTTGTCTAGATTAACTGAGTGTGTCCAGGACATAAAAGATTGGATGACCAATAACTTTCTTTTATTAAATTCAGATAAGACAGAGATATTACTTATTGGCCCAAAAACCAGCACACAACAGCTTTCACAATTCAGCCTGCGCTTAGAAGGATGTACTGTTACTACCAGCTCAGCAGTAAAAGACCTGGGCGTAATATTAGACAGTAACTTGTCTTTTGAAAATCACATTTCAAATATCACAAAAACAGCCTTTTTCCATCTTCGAAATATTGCTAAACTTAGGAACATCTTATCCGTATCTGATGCAGAAAAACTAGTTCATGCATTCATGACCTCCAGACTGGACTATTGTAATGCATTACTAGGTGGTTGTCCTGCATCCTCAATAAACAAGCTTCAGTAAATCCAAAATGCAGCTGCCAGGGTTCTCACTAGATCCAGAAAATATGATCATATAACCCCAATATTATCATCCCTGCACTGGCTACCTGTTCAGTTTAGAATAAATTGCAAAATAGTATTACTTACATACAAGGCCTTAAATGGTTTAGCTCCCACATACCTAACCAGTCTTCTGATACGCTACAATCCACCACGCGCCTTAAGATCACAAAGCTCCGGACTTCTGGTAGTTCCCAGAATTTCAAAATCTACAAAAGGGGGTAGGGCTTTTTCATATTTAGCTCCAAAGCTTTGGAATAGCCTTCCAGACAGTGTTCGGGGAGCAGACACGGTTTCTCAGTTCAAAAGTAGACTCAAGACGCATCTTTTTAATCTGGCATACACATAACTCATCCCATAATCTCATACTCCAGTACACCTATCCCGAATGGCAACTACGCTAATTCTCCCCATCTGTTCTGTATTTCTCTACCCATCCCGAGGCATCGGGAGATTTTGCCAGCTTCAGTAGACAAAGGCCGACCCTGCGAGGTTCCTGAGGCATCCAGAGAAGGACCAGCTCCAGCTGGATTCAGCTTTATGATGGTTGGAGCTACACATGCTGCTCCTGTGCTTCCAGTGATCCAGACCTCATCTGCCCTCTGCACCTACTGACTCGTCCTTATGCTGAACTGGTCTTCATGTCAATTTAAATAATTTCGGTCATATTGAATTTTCACCTGCACAACACACAAGATGTTATATCATTTCTATCTATCACGAAAATGAGGATGGGTTCCCTGTTGAGTCTGGTTCCTCTCAAGGTTTCTTCCTAATGCCATCTCAGGGAGTTTTTCTTTGCCACCGTCGCCGTCACCCTTGGCTTGCTCATCAGAGAAATTTCATTCATTCGTCTCATTATTATTATCTGCACATTTTTCTCACACATACACACTTCCAATTATTTTCTCTTCTATAATTGTTATTATAATTTTTTTTAATTAATTAATTTTTTTTTATTATATATATATAATATAGACAATGACCATTGTTAAAAGCGCTATATAAATAAAATTGAATTGAATTAATTAGTGTTCTTAAGTTGAATGTAGTGTGTGTGTGTGTGTGTGTGTGTGTGTGTGTGTGTGTTTGCCCTGCGATGGATTGGCTCCCTGTCCAGGGAGTACCTTGCCTTGGGCCCTAAGTCTTCTGGGATAGGCTCCAGATCCTCGCGACCCTGAATACAGGATAAAGTGGTATAGAAGATGAGTGAGTGAGCATCTTGGGATCTGGTGTGGTACCCAGTGATTTTAAACATGCAAATCAAATCAAATCAAATTCAAATTTTATTCGTCACATACACAGTCATACACAGTACGATATGCAGTGAAATGCTTACACGACCGCCAGTGACCTTAAAAAGAGAATTAAATTTCACAGTAAGGAATAAATATGAATAAAGAAATAGGAAAATTTTAACTTAACTAGAATAAAAATAGAAAATAAAAAATAAAAGTATACTGTACATAAAATGGAAATAAAAATAGAGATATACTGTACAATAGAGATTTCCTTTTAAAATTGAGATTTGGTGGAGGATGTATGGTGTGCAAGTAATTTTGCATGGAAACATGTGTTAAGGTGCCTTATTAAAGTGACTTTGTGCAGGGGTCCAGAATGTAAACATAAACATAAATATGAGTTCCAATGTCAGGGTAGATGTGCATGAAAGTGTCCATAGTGTCCGTTGACGTTAACAGGTTGTATTAGTTCTGTGTTTGTGGTGTGAATGTGGTATGGTTGAGAGACCTTATTGCCTGCGGGAAGAAGCTCCTCCTCAGTCTCTCTGTGTTGGCCTTCAGGGAGCGGAAGCGCTTTCCTGACCGCAACAGAGAGAACAGTCCATTATTGGGATGGCTGAGGTCCTTCACGATCTTCCTGGCCTTGGTCCAGCACTGCTTGGTGTAGATTGAGTGCAGGTCAGGGAGCTTGGTGCGGATGATGCGTTCAGCTGAACGTACCACCCTCTGTAGAGCTCGTCTGTCCTGCATGGTGCTGTTTCCAAACCAGGTCAAGATGTTTCCCGACAGGATGCTCTCTATGGTGCAGGAGTAGAAATTCCTGAGCACCTTGGAGGGCAGTCTGAAGTCTCTCAAACGTCTGAGGTGGTACAGACGCTGCCGGGCCTTTTTCACCACGGTGTTGATGTGACAGGACCATGACAGGTCCTGCGTGATGTGAACACCGAGGTATCTGAAGCTGTCCACTCTCTCCACTGGGCTCTTGTTGATGACGGGGGTCTGGTAGTTCCTCTCCTGCTTTGTACAAAAGTCCACTATCAGCTCCTTTGTCTTACTGACGTTCAGGAGGAGATTGTTCCTATGGCACCAGTTCTCCAGATTCCCAATCTCCTCCAGGTAGGCCGACTCATCGTTGTTCGTGATCAGGCCCACCACGACAGTGTCGTCAGCAAACTTGATGACAGCGGTGGAGTTGGTAGTGGCCACGCAGTCGTAGGTGTATAAAGAGTACAGCAGGGGGCTCAGAACACAACCCTGGGGCGCTCCAGTGCTGAGTGTGAGGGAGGCTGAGACATGACCGCCCATCCTTACTGCCTGTGGTCTGCCAGTTAGGAAGTTGGAGATCCACTGACACATGGGTGAGCTGAGTCCCAGGTGCTCCAGCTTGGTGGTGAGTGTGGAGGGAATTATGGTATTAAATGCAGAGCTGTAGTCGATGAAGAGCATTTTCACATAATTTCCCCTCTTAGTGTCCAGGTGGGTGAGAGATGTGTGGAGGAGATATGAGATTGCATCGTCTGTGGAACGGTTCGGACGATAAGCGAACTGTAGTGGGTCGAGTGTGTCCGGTAGTGAAGAGATGATGAAGTCTCTGACCAGGCGTTCAAAGCACTTCATCACTACTGAGGTGAGGGCTACAGGGCGATAGTCATTGAGGGAAGCAGGATGGGGTTTCTTTGGAACAGGAACAATGATGGACTCTTTGAAGCATGTGGGGATCACCGACTGAGATAAAGAGATGTTGAATATCTCAGTGAACACAGGTGCTAGCTGGTCTGCGCAGGCTCTGAGAATACGACCTGAGATGCCGTCTGGTCCTGCTGCTTTCCTGGTGTTCACTCTCTTGAAGGCTCTCCTCACGTCGTGCTCGGAGATGATGAGCGCGTTCCCGGTGCTGGCAGTGTCTTCCTGTCTGCAGCCGTTAGCGCCGTTAGCATTAGCGCCGCTAGCATTAGCCCCGTTAGCATTAGCATCGCTAGCGTCTTTAGCTGCAGCATCGAAGCGAGCATAGAAAGTGTTGAGCTCGTCTGCCAGAGTCGCGTCCGCGTTCGTCATACCGGATGTTGGTGCTTTTATAGTCCGTTATTGTTCTCAGTCCCTGCCACAGGCTCCTAGAGTCACTCTGTTGAAGCTGTGACTCTAGTTTTCTCCCGTAGCGCTGCTTCGCCTCTTTCACTGCCTTCCGGACGTTATATGACGCAGCCTTGTACGGTTCCATGTCCCCCGACGCAAGTCCCGTGTTGTAGGCAGCTGTGCGAGATCTCAGAGCGTCGCGGATGGTTTTATCCACCCACGGCTTCTGGTTGGGAAACGTTCTGATAGTCTTTTTCTCTACCGTATCATCTACTAGCTTCTCAATAAATCCCACAACCGCTTCCGTAAACACGCTGACGTCATCATCGGAGCTGTTTCTGAACATGTCCCAGTCTGTGTCATCGAGTGCGTCCTGTACCGATTGGTCCGTTCAGCGCGCGACCTCCCTCTGAGCCGGCACTTCCTGTTTCAGCCTTTGTTTATATTTTGGCATGAGGGAAGATGGCGGCGTGGTCAGATTTACCAAACGCTGGACGAGATTGTGCCTTGTAACCGTCTTTGACCATGGTATAACAGTGGTCCAGTGTCCTTTCGCCCCTGGTGGGGCAGGTGATGTGCTGATAAAAGTTCGGCGCTGCGCGTTTGAGGTTGGCACTATTAAAATCCCCCGCCACAATGAGCGCAGCGTCCCGGTGTTGTGTCTGGTGCTGTGTGAGCGCCTCATGCAGCTCGCATAAGGCCTTGTCTGTGTCTGCTTGTGGAGGTATGTAAACGGCACTGATTATGACCGATGTGAACTCCCGGGGTAGATAAAATGGACGACACATGATGGACAGTAGTTCCAGGTTTGGTGTGCAGGAGCGTGTAAGAGGAAAAACGCTCGCGCTGTTGCACCAGCTGTTGTTCACCATTAAGCACACGCCGCCTCCCCTTGACTTCCCCGAGTCCCGCGTCCTGTCCATGCGGTGAACCGAGAAGAACTCGGCCGGCTGTATGGCGTGGTCTGGCACCGCTGGGTTCAGCCATGTCTCGGTGAAGCAGAGGAGATTGCAGTCCCGAATGTCTCTCTGGAACTTTATCCTGGCCCTGAGGTCATCGAGCTTGTTCTCCAGTGACTGGACGTTGGCGAGCAGGATGCTAGGCAGAGGTGTGCGGTGTGCACGGGTTCTCAGCCGGTTCCTCACGCCGGCTCGTCTTCCTCGGGTCCGTCGCTTCGTGTCGCGTCCATTGTTCTCCCGCAGGATCTCACTCGGCCAGCTCGGATCCGGAGTTAAAACCGTCGAATTGTGAGTACATTGTATACCAATAGAAACAAGAGTGTCTCTATCATACCTAATGTACTCAATGATGATGATTTTGCTGATTTTAAAACAAAGAAAACTAACTTAAAAAACAAAAACAAGGAAAAGGTGGTCGGAGCAGTCGTGACGGCAGCCGAACTCACCGGCGCCATCTTGAGATCCAGCAGTTGTGCAGCCTTTGTTAAAGAAGCCTAATGTTGATCCCTCTGTATTTTCTAATTAGAAACTAATTTTCTTTTAATTTATGCTGTTCATTTATGTTGTCATGTTATCTGTCTTGTCATAGCAGGCCAGATAATTAGGTTTCTTAGTTAGCTAGTTAGTTTAGCTAATAATCTCAAATAGGATCTTAGTTATCTAGCGAGTTTTTGTTCATTTTTGCTCTTAATTCATGTTGTATGTAGCACCTTAGCCCTGGAGGAACGTTGTTTTGTTTCACTGTGTAATAAACTGTATATACTCTACTTGACTTGAGCTGGGGTAGATTTCCACCTTTGGATTTGGAAACCTTGTAACAGTATGTTAAATTCAGCGTCAAATTGAGGTAAATTTGAAAACAGATCAGTGCTGTGCACCAGACCAGCTCCTTTCAGTTGAGGCAACTGGCAAAAGTTAAGCCTGTTTTGTCTATTAGGCATTTTGAAATAGCCATCCAAGGCTTCATCACCACTTTCCTCGATTATTGTAATGCTTTGTATTTTGTGGTTTCTCAGGCAGCATTACTGTACATTGATTACAGCCGATTTAAAATTTTGCTGCTCGGCTCCTATAAAAGTATATTTGTGTAGAAGTATCTCTCCAGTCCTGGCTTCCCTTCATTGGCTCCTGTTAGTCCAGTACTGAATTAACTTCAAATTTCTTTTGGTTAAGTTTAAATGTTTACATGTGTGGCGGTGTGGTGTACCTCTCTATATCGGCAAATAAAATTTCCCCTTAACCAACCTTTTTGGGAATATTTGATTTTTAGTATGTTTCATGATATTCTGTGTGCGTGAGAACAGAATGTTACTTCTTTCTCTTACCTCGACACAAGCTGCACTTTCAATAAACACATCCTATAGTAGTTTATGTTAAAGGTCGTACAACTGTTGAACGCTCGTAAATGCAGAGCTACTCCCAATTTTATGTTCTTCTTTACCTTATCTTTTCTAAACATTCCTGACCAGATATAAACACTCCTGCACCCACCTTTTCTTTGGTTCTTTGTGTGTGCGTGTATATACTTCTGTCTTCCACAATAAAATTTGAACGTCTCACTAAGCACGGACTTGTGTATTATTGAGGGGTTCCCTGGCCAGGCGTGAAGCAAAATACAAGCTGAGCACTGAGTATACCAAAGGGGGTCTATCAAAATTCAAGAAATCCTTACAAACATCAAGAGTCGGGATTGTCGGCCACCCAGTCTCGACCGGGTCTGACTCTTGTGAGGCGTAAAACAGAAGGAGGGTGTTTTTTTTGGACCCGGGCACCTCCTCGTAAAGAGGTCAGACTGATTATATATATATATATATATATATATATATATATATTTTTTTTTTTAAATATATATATATATATACACACACCCAGGAGGTCGGTGTTCTCACCACTGGTGTTTCGGGCAACACCAGTCTCCAATAGGGTGCTAGTTGTTCGTTTTTTCCTGCCATGTTTCAGGATGCCGAACATCTAACATCCCCCCCCGTTTAACCAAGCCGCCGAGACTTTTGCCCTTTTCTGAGAAACTGGCAGCATGGAAAATACTGCCAAGTATATCTCCTTGGGTACTAAGGACTGGAGAGAGAAACTACAGGATTCAGTTCTCACTTCACCCTCTGTGTTTTCAATGGCGTGGTCTCCACTTCCATGAAACCGGAAAGTGCGCATCTGCTGACAAAAGCTGCTGGGGAAGGGGGCCATGGAACATGCTCCCCCACCAGACAGTGAGTCAGGCTACTACAGTCGGTATTCTTGGTTCCCAAGAGGAACAGGGGCTGCGTCCAATTTTTCAGATCTTGCGGGCTCTTCCACTATCTGAAAATCAATAAATACAGTTTCAAATGTTGACTGTCAAAGTGATTGCTCTAATATCCTACCAAGCGATTGATTTCTGACAATCGATTTAAGGACGCTTACGTTCATACAGAAACATTGCCACAACACAGGAAGTTCCTGAGGTTCGCTTTCGGGGGCGAAGCTTACCAGTATCAGGTCCTTCCATTGGTCTAGCTCATCCGCACATATACAAAATGCATGGATTTAGTCCTGGCTCTTACGGGAGTCCCAGGGCATCCGGTAGCTAGCGCTTCGACATCAGCATGTCGTCCTAGCTAATCTCTGTTCTCAGGATTGAGACCCAACGCCACGAAAGCGTGCTCTTTCCTGTTCAGAGGACAACACATTGGGTGCCATATGGGATTCAATCGTAAGCGGGCACAGCTGTCTCCCGCTCGTGTCGAACCCATTCTCAACACCCTCAAGGAAAACAAACTAGACCAGAAAGTGACCTTCACTTTCAGACATCCTAGCTCTCATGGCAGCTGTATCCATGGTGACACCTTTGGGCCTTCTGCGCATGAGAGCATTCCAAGTTGTGGCTAAGAACCAGGGGATTTCACTAGGGCCAATCCCCAATAAGGGTTACGCACCAGGTACTTCGTACCCTTTCTATGTGGTTCAGACCCCGGTCTCTACTCTGGGTCCCACTCTAAGTTCATCTTGTCGTCGCTGATGCTAATGACAGATGCTTCCCTCACAGGCTGGGGTGCGGTCTCAGATGACCGTCGAGCCCAAGGGAGCTGGAGAGGCCATCTTCTCGCGCGGCACATCAATTGCCTCGAGATGATGGCTCTATTTCTGGCCCTAAAGCACTTCCTCCAGCAGTTGAGAGGCTGCCATGTCCTAGTGCGGTGGACAACACTATGGCAGTCTCATATATTTTCGCCAGGGCGGACTGTGCTCGCGTCGCTAATAGCTAGCGCACCAGGTTCCTGTCCCTCAGGGCGATTTACATTCCAGCATGGATGTGGGAGCAGTAGTACTGTCCAGTCTACCTCTGACACACGGGGAATGGAAACCCCACTCCGAAGTAGTCAGGGAGAGATTTCATATAGCAAGGTAGACCTCTTGCCTTGCAAGATATGCTTCGCCTTTCACTCCTCTTCAGATTTACGTCCACCGCATCAGCTAGTGGCGTAGGTCAGGGCAGCTTCTACATGTTTTGGATGAGAGATGCTATTGCCCTCTCCTATGAGGTGCGTGGGCGCACTTCGCCTCTGGGAATCAGGGCTTTTTCAACCAAGGGGATTGCCTCATCTATTGCACTAGGAAGAGGTAATCCCCTGCAGCAAGTGTCTGCTAAGCAGGTAAACCCAGTTCACTGCCGACTTGTTTCAGTGCTGAAGTTTCCGTCCTCGGGTTTGTGCCCTAGTACTCTCAGGACGTACGGAACTGCATCCTCTCTCAACTATCTTCCGAAAGCTCTATAAACCCAACAAGCTCCCTATTGCTCTTGAAGCCTTCTGTCCTCCACGCTTACAGCTTCGGAGCAGGAGAGACTTCACTTGCTGTATCCAGCTTGTGCTCTTCAGATCTACGTCCACCAGATCAGCTAGTGAAGTAGGTCAGAGCAGCTTCTATAAGTTTTGGATGAGAGATGCTATCGCCCTCTCCTATGAGGCGCGTGGGCTCACTTCGCCTCTAGAAATCAGGCCTCATTCAACCAGGGGATCGCCTCAGTTATTGGATTAGCAAGAGGTATTCCCCTGCAGCAAGTGTGTGCCAAGCAGGTAGACCCAGTCCACTGCAGAAATGTTTCAGTGCTGGAGCTTCTGCAGGAAAAGCTTGTCCTTAGGCTTGTGCCCTAGTAACCTCAGGATGTACTTAACTGCATTGTTTGAAGCCTTCTGTCCTCTGCCTTTTACAGCTTCGGAGCGGGAGAAACTTTGCTTACTGTCCAGTATGTGCTCTTCAGATTTACGTCCACCGCATCAGCCAGTGGCGTAAGTCAGAGTGCCATTATACTGGGCGAGAGATGCTTTGCCCTCTTCTATAAGGCATGTGGACTCACTTCGCCTCTAGGCATCAGGACTCATTCAACCAGGGGATCGCCTCATCTATTGCACTAGCAAGGGGTATTCCCCTGCAGCAAGTATTGCTAAGCAGGTAGACCCAGTCCAATGCCGAATTGTTTCAGTGCTGGAGTTTCTGTAGGATGCACCTAAAAGCATTGTTCGAAGCCTTCTGTCCTCCTCCTTTTATAGTCTTGGAGCAGGAGAAACTTCACTTACTGTCCAGTACGTGCTCTTCAGATTTACGTCCACCGCACCAGCCAGTGGTAACCCGACACGTTTTCTTTGGCATTTAAACGAACATGAGATGTTGATTTTATGTGTTTGAATATGAAATGTGTGTGATTTTTATTTTTTATTTTATGTTTCACATTATTTTATTATTTATTTGAAGGACTTTGGAGCACTTGTTAAAACGATATACAAATATAGTTGAGTAATTCCAGGGATAACCTGTCTTGTGTTTTGTGTTGTGAGTTTTATGTTGATGTGTATTTCCAGCCTTCACTTGCAGAGACATTTTGCATCAGTTACATCACTTCTTTTGCAGTCACTTGAATCCAGTGTAAGTAGTTTGTGTATAAATAGGCCTAAGGTTACTGTTCTAGTTCATCTGTTTTTTGTTGTTTATGTTTGTATTTTTCTCTTAAATTAAAGTATTTCTTCTTTATTTCTTCCCTGTTTTTATTTTTATGTACTGTATGTATTTATTTTTACAGTTTTATTTGCTTTTTTTATGCAACGATGGTGGAAGTAGTCCACCTGTTATATAGTCTGTTATAAGGTCTGCAGCTCTTTTAGGTTTGTACAGCACTTTGGTCAACTGTATTGTATTAAATGTGCTTCATAAATAAATTTGACTTTGACTTTGGTGACCCGGTGGGCGACTGGTGGAGGTTGAGTGAGCAGCACAGCAAGCCCGGGTATGCTCACAATAAAATGCAAATCACAAGTGTTAGACTCAGTGTGATGTTCAGAGTGGAGAGACTCCCTGTATCGACCACAAAATTAACAAGGGATTAGAGCGTGGCAGTGTCCAGTGTGAGGAGAATGAGGATTTTGTGCTTACACCACCACCCGGGCTTGAGGATTTTGTGCATCCTATGTTGCCCAGGTCCAAAGACCTTGGTGCATGGGATTGAGGATTTTGTGTTTACTCCACCACCATTTACTCCATCACCAAGATGGAAGATTCAAAGAACTTTATTAATCCCAGAGAGAATTTGCTCAAAGCTGCCAAGTCAGAGTTCTGTCCCTGTACCAAGCCCCCACCCAGTCCCAATGCTCAGTACCACAGCCTTGGTATAAAGCCTAATGAGGGATTTAATGGGTTCTCCTTGTCCACAGGTAATGTACCATTTACAGTACCACATTCGAGAATTAATGAAATCCTCAAGCCTGGGTGGTTTAGCAAGATGCACTGGAAAGGGCTCTTTTTTGAGATGCACTGTATATTTAGATTTTTATTCCAGAAAAGCTGCTATTTGACAACATGCATTTCTAAAAGACTTATACAGTACTGTATGAATATAATTTAATTAAATTTAATTGGTAAGTTATTTGAATTTATCAATCATGTATAATATTTGTGTCAGCCCATACTCATGCAGCAAAATACTGGTAGGACTATGGCTTTCACAAATGTGTACTCAGGGGGTGTTGTTGTTAAAACAATTGTTTAATCATTATGATGCGTTCTTGCAACTTCCCAAAGTTACATGACTAGATCTTAACCATTGTAAGAGCCATATCGTACTTGTTATGAATTTGTTGTTGTGTTTATTTTATTTTACTTGTTGTTATTTAATTTATTCTACCTTATTCTATTCATTAGTAAAGCATTAAGCATTAAGTTGTTACATAAGCCATAAGCTTTATATTTCTTAGTCATGCATCCATTTTGACAATCGTAGGTTGGTCTGTGATGTCATTCCACTATTACATGCATTTGTGTGACTGTCATATGATAGAGAGTTCAGTTTAGGTGCGGAAGGCTACGGAAACACAAGCTTTTGACCGTAAGTTCGTCAGCTAACGTGAGCTCCTGATAAGCTAAAAATGTAAGATACAACAACTAGGATGTTGTAACCGTAAGCTCCCGTAAGTAGAGATATACAACAAGAGTGTTGTTATATACGTATGCTAAGACTGTAATTTGTAAGATACAGCAAACAGGTTGTTGCAAGTCGGAGATTTGCAATATGCAGCACCTGATGTCTGTAATCACAGTGGATTTACTCAAGACGACTGTATGAAGTGTTGATTCTTTGATGCTGACAAAATAAACTACAAGAGACAAAGAGATCGGACTTCTGTTGTGTGAGTGAAACCTTAAACCAGAGCTACGCGTCAAAACTAGTGAAATAATATGACCGCATCTACACCCATGACTTTAGTTTTCACTTGCAAAACCTGCTCTGTGCATTTGCAAATAGTGTATTGAAAATACTGATGTCATCTTAGGGTGTAGAAAAGTCTGCTGGTAAAAATACTGACTGCAAACAGCAGTACCAATAGAACTAAACATCAACATCGGCATAAGGGCGCATCCTTTAACTGATTAAATCTGGTAAGCTATGATAAAACTTACAGTTTTCTATACTTCGTTTTACCCTTTCCCTTTACAATATATCAAGGTTATTTTAACATATTAGGAAGGCGTATATACAGTATGTGAATTGTTATTCACAGGAAAGATCATAAGATTAACAGAAAGCCATTGGTCAAATGTCTTCTAAGGCATAAAGCATCATAGTCTGACTGGCACATTTTATTACAGCAATGACTCGACTGCAAATGTACTGTATGTTCTACCAGAAATCTAGCTACTACATCACTTAGTCTGTATTAAGAAATTTGAAATCTAAACAAGTTTCATTTAATTGTCATCACAAAATGGAAAATTGTAGAAATGTATAGTAGTTTCTTGAACAAACAATTATTTTATTGAAATTAACTGCAAACAAGTAACAGGCAACAATGTTGCCAGCAATGTGTTACAAAAAGCGTCTGATGCGACTTGGTAGTGTGCAGTCTATCGGCATTGAGTTGGCGCTACTGTATGTCTTTTATTCCCCCAGGTGAATGCTGGGAGTCAGAAGGGTGTTGAGAACTCTCATGGGAACAAAATGTTGCTGAGTTTTTAGCTGGTGGCTATACATACACTGTAAATTCCAATTGCTTTGCTGACTCGCATATAAATAGTAAACTTTACTCAAAAAATTCAAACTATACATCTTACAAGGTTTTGTTGAGTAACACTTACTTGCAGGGTGAGTAGAACAATTTACTTAATAGTTTTAGTGATGCTTACTTGCAACACATAAGTAGCAACAAATAAAGCAATGATGTTATTGTACCAGTGAGAGGCAGCAGCGAACCCAAGAATAATGAAGAAGTAAAAAAAGGGGGGGAAGAAGAAGCAAGAGAGCATGCGTAGTAGAATTTGTGCGTGCTCAGCTCGTGAACGGGTGAATTGGCGCCAATTTTCTGATGTTGAAAGAAGCAGCAGGAAGTTTTTAACATCTGAAGCTTCATTACGGTTTTAAGTTACATGTTAGATTAAAATGTGTAAGAATAGTGATGATTTGGGTCAGATTTCAATTGTTCCTGACAGTGGATATATATTCTCAGTGTATTATACTGTAGCATGGGCGGGGCGGCGGCTGACGACCATCATGCTTTGCGGGGTTTTTGCTTTTTGCTGTTCACCCTTTTCAGGACAGTTGTTTGGGTTAGTGGCTTCGGCCAAGTTGGATGTTTTAAGATACGTATGTATGTGACCTGTTGAATGTGTCCCAGTTCATGCTAAGGCTGAATTGGATTTGGTTCCCATGCTATACAGTGGCTGTGTGGTGAATAAACTTCTCCCAGCCATTGCATTGAGCAGCAATTAAGCTTACTTAGTCTCTCCAAGTGGAGATGAGTGAGCTTGGTTACTGCCCAATGCAATGGCTAGGAGTATTTTATTAGGTCTCAGCACTGTATAGCATGAGCAGCACATTCACTGAGATAGCATACACAAACACCTTTCTCCAACACGGTAGACACATAGAGAACCCCCGCAAGGCATGATGGTCGTCAGCCACCGCCCCGCCCATGCCACAATGTAATAAACAATTGATGAACTTAAGTTATTCGAGTAATGTTTACTTGGCTTTTTTAAGGCAATCGGTTTCCTCACTTTTTCCTAGTAATGTGAACACTAATAGAAAGTTAACTCAAATAATGATTTTAAGTCAACAGTACTTAAGTATACTTGATTAACAAGTTGTCCCTACAAATTGTGTTAAGTTATGCCAACTAAACATTAATACTCTACTTTACTTGGAAATTTTAAGGCAATCGGTTTCCTCACTTTTTCTAAGTAAAGTCAACTTATTACATTTTACAGTGTACCTTGTGAAAGAGGAAGGGTCATCCATCCTGGTGGTTATTGTATGAAGTGACAGTAGCTGATAGAGTGCATCGGGATTCTTGCCTAAGAACCATTACACAAAGTCTCTTTTCAGTTTGAACTACATTTTGCATTTAATTTGCTTTATGGAGATGCCAATTTCCATTCCCAGCAGCACTTAGTACCTGCATAGAGGCAAAACTACCATTCATAAGCAGTCAGATTCCAGGATGCGGGAAAAATAAATGAGCTCAAATTCTAGTAGAAGAAATTTAAGTGGGTTGTCTCACTTACAATCACTTACAAATGTCTCACTTATCAATGAGAATATGAGTGTTCACTCAGAATACAGTGGATTTTGGAAGATAACAAGCCTTTTACATATGGGGAGTCATGACTTTGAAACTGTGAGGATTTTTTTTTTAACAAACCCTGCATTGATTTGCAACAGCCACAAGAAGAACTGAAATGTTAGCACTTTTGTTTTTCCTGTTTGAGTTTCCGATTATCTTTTGCCAAAGCAACTTGAAGCACACTAGAGGGCAGTGTTCAACATTTGACAGTTTTAGTTCATTAGAGACAATACATTCATTCATCTTCTATACCACTTAATCCTGTGTTCAGGGTCACGGGGGACCTGGAGCCTATCCCAGGAGACTTCGGGCACTAGGCGGGGTACACCCTGGACAGGGTGCCAATCCATCGCAGGGCACACACACATACACACACTCACACACCCAATCACACACTACGGGCAATTTAGGAACACCAATTAGCCTAACCTGCATATCTTTGGACTGTGGGAGGAAACCGGAGTACCCGGAGGAAACCCACCAAGCACGGGGAGAACATGCAAACTCCATGCACACAGAGACGGGAATCGAGCCTGGCCGGGGAATCGAACCCAGACCCTGGAGGTGCAAGGCGACAGTGCTAACTAGAGACAATACAATAAAGTGAATAAAGATAAAATTCAGTATGATGTTCCTGATTTTTTATTTAATTTTTTTACCAAGAAGTTTTGCTTTCGTTTTGATTGACTGTGCTCATTAATCTTAGCAGAATTTTGAAGTTGTTAATGTTAAAAGGAATGTATTTTTCTTTGTGATTTAGAGATGAAAGTATTTTGCACTTTTTCTCCTTCATAATTTTATCATACATTGTCACTGGGTGAATTTAATAATTTTGTACCAAACCAACCTGAAGGACTGAACAGAGTAGCATTAAAATCTATTTTGTGAATGATTACTCTACTTATTATTATGAAAATACTATATATTTTGCTCAGTAAAAACATAATCTGCTGATTTTTTTAGTATGGCAAAAAGCATCACCAACTTGGTTGGACAAACAAATCAAATTATGTTCTTTACTTTTTCCCCACAGATATAAAAAAAATTAAATTTTTGTATGGGCACCTTGAAAAAGCAACTTGATAAAGAATGATGGCTTCTACGCAAGACGTCACTAAAAGTAGGAACTATTTTTTAACATTTATTGCAACATTATATATCCTTTCAGATATTACTGCACATCTGTAGATATATAGTACTGTATGCATGTCTCTGTCATTTCATTAGCAGTTGATTATTTATGTTAATTGTAATGCTAAATGTTAATTTCACTTCTAATAAACTGCAAGTCTCTTAAGTATTTTAAATTTTACATTACTTTATTTTATACATAGCAAAGGACAGTGGATCAGGATCAAGGTCAACACAGGGGGACTCAAGCCAGCTTAGAGGTGAGTTGAAGTTGACAACAGCATCTACGTACTTGTAAGTCTGTTCTTGCAGTTCTTCCTATACTTGCTATCAGACCCCTTAATCTGAGTCACAATGTAAGTGTACAGTATAATTCAAACTCTTCCCAAAATTTACTGTATTACCTGTTGTTGCAGACCTTTTCAGTGCTGCTAATGTTTTGATGATTAAAATAGCTGTAAATTCTTATGAAATAGCAACAAGTAAGAACATGACTGAAACAGTTATGTCAGGTATTTATAATTTTTTAAATATTTTACACCATTATAGAAAACGTCTCGGGTTATTTTGCTGTAACCCTGTTCCCTGAAAAGGCGGGAACGAGATGCTGTGTGAAAACGCTACGGGAAACATCTTGTCATGTTGCCGTTTGTGAAGCATGTGTGTATAAACACGCCAAATTTTGGCCTATATAACCTCGGTCAGGTGATGTCATCTGATGAGACGCACCTGGAGTGAGCCGGAAACATTCCTCAGATTGATTTGTCTGAACGGACGTCCGGTCATGTAGGCAGTGCAGCACTGGGACGCAGCATCTCGTTCCCTCCCGCCTTTTCAGGGAACAGGGTTACAGCAAAGTAACCCGAGACATTCCCTTTCAAAGGCTTCACTCACTGCGTTAAAACGCTATGGGAACTAGAATACCAACACCGCTGCACTGCAGGTGTCTGTACCCCAAGGTTGTGTAGCGTGTGCGCACAAGGCTGAGAAGCTCTCAGAACTATACCTGGGCAGCTAACTCGGGGACCGTAAGCCCGGAGTAGCATGAACATCCAGATTATAAATGTAAGAAATGTGTGCGGGGAGGACCAACCCTCCGCACCACACAATTGCTGCAGGGGAAAACCTCTTGCTAATGCAATAGATGAGGCGATCCCCTGGTTGAATGAGGCCTGATTCCTAGAGGCGAAGTGAGCCCTCGCGCCTCATAGGAGAGGTGTAGGGGCGGTTTACCTGCCTAGCAGACACTTGCTGCAGGGGAATAGAGCAAGGTTTCTTCCTAATGCCATCTCAGGGAGTTTTTCCTTCCAAGCCGTCACCCTTGGCTTGCTCATCAGAGAGATTTCATTCATTCGTCTCATTATTATTATCTACACACTTCCAATTATTTTCTTTTCTAAAATTATTATTATTATTATTATTATTATTATTATTATTATTTTATTTATTTAATTTTTTTTTTAATGACCATTTTGTTAATGACCATTGCTAAAAGCGTTATATAAATAAAATTGAATTGAATTGAATTGAATACCTCTTGCTAGTGCAATAGATGAGGCGATCCCCCTGGTTGAATGAGCCCTGATTCCTAGAGGCGAAGTGAGCCCACTGACTCATAGGAGAGGTCAATAGCATCTCTCATCCAAAACATGTAAAAGCTGCTCTGACCTATGCCACTAGCTGATGTGGTGGACGTAAATCTGAAGAGCAGTAAAAGGCGAAGTCTATTTTGCAAGGCAAGAGGTCCACCTCTTCTACATGAAATCTCTCCCTGACTACTTCAGGGTGGGGTTTCCATTCCCCGTGTGTCAGAGATAGACTGGACAGTACAACTGCTCCCACATTCATGCTGGAATGTAAACCGCCCTGAGGGACAGGAACCTGGTGCGCTACTGTAGCTATTAGCGGCACGAGCACAGTCCGCCCTGGCGATAATATATGAGACTGCCATAGTGTTGTCCACCCGCACTAGGGCATGGCAGCCTCTCAACTGCTGGAGGAAGTGCTTTAGGGCCAGAAATAGAGCCATCATCTCGAGGCAATTGATGTGCCGCGTGAGAAGATGGCCTCTCCAGTTCCCTTGGGCTGGACGGTCATCTAAGACCACACCCCAGCCTGTGAGGGAAGCATCTGTCGTTAGCATCTGCGACGAACTTAGAGTGGGACCCAGAGTAGAGACCGGGGTCTGAACCACATAGAAAGGGTACGAAGCACCTGTCGCGTAACCTTTATTGGGGATTGGCCCTAGTGAAATCCCCTGGTTCTTAGCCACAACTTGAAATCCTCTCATGTGCAGAAGTCCCAAAGGTGTCACCGTGGATACAGCTGCCATGAGAGCTAGGATCTCTGAAAGTGATGGTCACTTTCTGGTCTAGCTTGTTTTCCTTGAGGGTGTTGAGAATGGGTTCGACACCAGTGGGAGACAGCTGTGCCCGCTTACGATCGAATCGCATAATGTGTTGTCCTCTGAACAGGAAAGAGCACGCTTTCGTGGCGTTGGGTCTCAATCCTAAGAAACAGAGATGAGCTAGGACGACATGCTGATGTCGAAGCGCTAGCTACCGGATGCCCTGGGACTCTTGTAAGAGCCAGGACTACATCCATGCATTTTGTATATGTGCAGGTGAGCGAGACCAATGGAAGGACCCGATACTGGTAAGCTTCTCCCCCAAAAGCGAACCTCAGGAACCTCCTGTGTTGTGGCAATATTTCTATATGAAAGTAAGCTTCCTTAAATCGATTGTCAGAAATCAATCGCTTGGTATGATTTGAGAGCAATCACTTTGACAGTCAACATTTGAAGCTGTATTTATTTGATTTTCAGATAGCGGAAGAACCCGCAAAATCTAAAAATTGGACGCAGCCCCCGTTCCTCTTGGGAACCAAGAAATACCAACTGTAGTAGCCTGACTCACTGTCTGGTAGGGGAACATGTTCCATGGCCCCATTCCCCAGCAGCTTCTGTCAGCAGATGCGCACTTTCCAGTTTCATGGAAGTGGAGACCACGCCATTGAAAACACGGAGGGTGAAGTTATAACTGAATCCTGTAGTTTCTCTCTCCAGTGCTTAATACCCAAGGAGATATACTTGGCAGTAGCTTCAACACTGCCAGTTTCTCAGAAAAGGGCAAAAGTCTCGGCGCCTTGGTTAAACAGGGGGAATGTTAGATGTTCGGCATCCTGAAACATGGCAGGAAAAAAACGAAGAACTACAGTGGTGTGAAAAACTATTTGCCCCCTTCCTGATTTCTTATTCTTTTGCATGTTTGTCACACAAAATGTTTCTGATCATCAAACACATTTAACTATTAGTCAAAGATAACACAAGTAAACACAAAATGCAGTTTTAAAATGAGAGGTTTTACTATTTAGGGAGAAAAAAAATCCAAACCTAACAGCTTATTGGAGACTGGTGTTGCCCGAAACACCAGTGGTGGCGGAGCAACAACACCGACCTCCTGGGGGTGCCAGGGAGAACAGTTCATTCGTTTAAAAGGAATTCTTGGTACCTCTCCCTATTGGGGGGGCCACCCTCATTTTTAATTTTTTTTTTATCAGTCTGACCTCTTTTGAGGCGGATAGTGCAACGCGGCGCACCCCAATCTTTACGAGGGGATGCCCTGCTCAAAAAACACCTTCCTTGTGTTTTACGCCTCGCAAGAGACAGACTGGGTGGACGACAATCCCGACTCTTGAGCACGGCGGGGAGGGAATTTCCCAAAGCTTATTCATATAACTTCGCCTCAGAACCTAGTGGCGACCAAGTGAACGACATCGCTAAACAGGCCGGAAGGCGAGATAGGGGCATCATGGAGGAATGCACAATCCTATCCTTGATGCGCCTGAGATTCAGCCACATGTGCCTTCTGCGAAAATCATAGCAGCCATAAAACGGCCGATAGCATGAGCCGTCTGCTTTGTTGCACGAAGAGACAAGTCTGTAGCTCGGCGCAATTCCAATATGCCTTATCTTGAAGAGCCCAGCCAGTACTCAAGTCTCTCAGCAGGCCAGCCTGGTAGGCCTGCAAAACCGCCATGGTGTGCAAAGGAGCACCAAGCTGACCTGCTGCCTGAAAAGCTTTCCCCTCCAGGGAAGATGAAAGTCTACACAGCTAGAAAGGAAGGATGATGTCCCAGGAGAGAAATAGCCTGTGAAGCGTCTCTTCTATCTGGGCGTCATCATATAACCCCGTGCTTCCACATCAACTATATCTAAATAAATAAATAAGTTGATGGCAGGAAAACAGAGGATGAATACAGCTTACTCCATGAAAGGGTTAACTCATATGGAGATAGCTAAGAAAGAGGAGAGAGCGTCGTTGAGGCTCCGCCCCCCGGCCACCCGACAGAACCTGCCGTCTAATGTTTTTTTTTAAGTGCTTAAGGCTATTTCCATCTCCGCGGAAGCAAGAGAGGAATTCCCGTGATGAGAACGCGAAAGAAAGGAGCTTACCTCCGTCTCCCGCAGCACTGTCAGATGCACGAGTTTTAAGCCAGGAATGCACGGCGGCTCGAAGATTCTCAAGGAATGCGAGGCGCGCGCAGCACTTAACCGAAGCAGTAAAGTGTAGAGACCGCCCTCTGATATGGATTATCACACACGGACGAATATCTAGTTTAAACTCCGCCATATTGGTGAGTTAAACACTTTCTTATTTTGCTGGTTTAAACACAAGCACGCTCACAACAAGGTGAAGACAAAGAATCTGAGGAATGTTTCCGGCTTTTTTTACACAATTTTAATACACAATTTTAAGTGTATTAAGTATACTTTTGTGTGCTAAAGTGGAACAACTTTAAGTATACTTAGTACACTTAAAGTATATGGCTGTGTGTGTACTAACATACATACCTGACTGTCATGATCTCTGGCTTATTCAAGAAGCACGCAAGATGCAGGTTCAAGTTCAAACTCAATTTCACGTTTTATTTTCTCTTTTCGTTAAAGTTCTTTTCTTTTAAAGATAGTCTTGGTTGCAAACGAACTCAATAAAATCACAAGCACACAACAAAAACAAACACAATGAAACAATCTGCAGGCGGGCACAGTTACACACAAGCACAGTCCTTTACTTCCAAGAAAAACACAGTAGCAGTCACACAAGATAATGGCGCTCGCGCCTCACGTCTCAGCCTTGACTTTGATCCACAATACCTGTAATGACAGGTCTTACCCCGACCCTGCAGACTCTGCTCAGTCCTGAGGAGGAGACACGAACACACAGAGGGGTTAGCTGACACCAGGGGGGGACAAGGTGCGGCTCAGTAGTCCGGAGACCCAGATCTTATTTCCCCGGACCGTGGTGGCACAGATCTGACACTGACAGTAATTAATACATTTTAAGTATATATTGAATGTATTATAAGTACATTACAGCTATTTTTGCTGTATTACAAATACATGATTAATATACTATGAGTATATTCTTATTGCAGCAGTAACATGCTGTTATACTTCTGGACAATTACAAATACTAAAAAAGTACACTTTGTGGTTAATACAAATATACTTTATTGTATCATACAGTACACACAACCTTCTATAATACTGTATTGCAAATGTGTTACCAGTACATTAAGTGTTTAGGCAAATGCTAAATGTATTTTCTACACTATAACGTGTTTTTGAGTTCAACAGATTTAATTTGCACAAGGTTACAAAAGAGCACTACTATAGTTTATTTGTGTTCAACAAAAGTCAGGTTGTCTTACAAACACACAAACTAAAATATAAACCTGGTGTGTGAACACAGACAGACATTAGTATTAGAATATACAGGTACAGTATTAGTTTAAACCTGGTGTGTTGATTCTGTTACACTGAAAACAGGCCGAGAGCTACAGAGCCATTATACCACAAGCAAAGTAAAAAAGATTTAGCAACAACACATTACACAATACATTCTACAGCTTAAAGTATGTACTTAATTACAAATTACCTAACAAAAAACGTTAAATTTACCTTGTGCCGATGAAAATAAAATAATAACGATACGAACTAACGCACACAGCAATGCAGGTTCAGCCGTTAATTCAAACTAGAAGCGGAGGACTGGGGAGCCAATCAGAGAACGGACAGTCCGAATCTGCCCACCTCCAGTCTCTGATTGGCTGCAGTTTGTGTAAGTGTCGCTTTATGACAGTGAGCGGACAGAAGAGTGAGAGATTGCAAACATAAATTATCTTGAACGGTAAAAGTGATTTTCAACGTGCAAGAATGAGTTTGAGATCTCGTGCGCAAGGGATAGAGATTCAGCGTGCAAAAACGAGTCTAAAAGCGCGCACGCACGAGAGAGTAGTGCATTAAATATAAGTACATATTAATAAGTACATTTAAATTTAACTGATAATATACTGAGACTACGGTAAATTTGTATTCTAATGTATACTTTCTGTACATTTGTACAATGATTATTTCGAGCATATATTTTTTTTAAATATACCAAAAATACATTGAAAAAAAAGTTTAAATAAGTATACTTTGGAAATTAGACCAACCTTTCACTTAAAGTATATTTTCCAATAATATATATTTTTTATTTTTAATATAATTTTATTTTAATATAATACAATTATATTAAAGTATATTTAAAGTTTAATTCCAAAATGTGGTAAAAGCATGATGTTAGTATACTTTTTATATATTAACTGATGGTAAAAATTTTTGTTAGTATATTTGCAATGTATTATCGAGGATTTCAATATATTTGTAATACACTAAAGTGTATTTTTTTTTCCACTGGGTTCATTCTCATCAGATGACATCACCTGACCAAGGTTATATACTGTAGGCCAAAATTTGGCGTGTTTATACACACATGCTTCACAACCGGCAACATGACAAGATGTTTCCCATGGCGTTTTCACGCAGCATCGAGTGAAGCCTTTGAAAGGGAACATAACCCCTTTTTCATGTAAATCTTGAATGGTTCACATAATTTACACAAAATATGTACATGAGTTTGTAAACTTGGCCAGGTTTATTTTTAACCACAGATTTTTTTTATTTTTATTTATAAATGTTAAATATAAAAGGCTCAAATATTTTTCAAAGCAAAGAAAAAACATTTGAAAAAAACTCACATAATAAAAAAAATTAAGAATAAAATAAAATAATAATAATAATACATTATTTACATACATTGTCATTGTCAGTTTCTAAGCTCTGTATATTTACTGTAAATTATTATTTAATTTTAATGAGACAGAAATGTTCATGATAAGAAGCTTACACAATAGTTTGGCATATTTTAACATTGATGTTGATGAGAAAAATCCTACCTTTCAGATGATCTTCTTTCATTCCTGAAAACACTGGGACTTGAAGAGTACTACCCAAACAAGCTGACTCTGAGGTCTTTGCTGGAGATCAACAGAGCCAGTGTAACTGATAAAGAGGTTCACTCACTGCAAGCAATGCCATGGGTTTTCATACGAAAGTTACTGATGGTTGATTCAAATTCACGATCTTTACAGTGTGAAGATGAAGAAAATAATAAAACAGATGATTTGTTTGCTGAGCAGGACTGTGATGGTACTATAAATCTTCTAGATCTCACCACAGCCCTCTTCATCTGTGCAGATAGTTTTCTCCAGCAAGAAATGACACTTAAAATGTCAATGTGCCAGTTTGCAGTACCATTTCTGTTACCTCACGGAATAAATAATCAGTGCACTCTGATGTTATGGGCACTTCGAGGTATCCTGAAAGAATGGCGCCCACATTCAATGTCAGAATCTAAAGGCTTTATTGAAGACAGTGTTGTTAATGCTAAAATTCCATTGATATCATTTGTGAGGCTACGCAACTGCAGCTTGTCCAAGTCACAGGTTTTGAACCAAGTGCTCAACAAGTCACAGCAGCATCATGACTTCTTTTCACATCGAGAAATGATTGGAGGAGCCTCTCCAAGAATTATTTCTGATGGCCTGGTGGAAATATGCTGGAGTCTTCCATCTGGAAACAATTCAATTGATGTCTTTCATGAACCTGTTGTGTTTGCTAATTTAAGAGGAGATGTTTGCACATTTGAAACACAATTCAGTTTCCTTACTCGGGTGTCAGCAGCTGTCTTTGTCTTCCTGGACAGTGTTGAAGAAATGGAGCAAAGGTTGTTTGCCTCTTTACAAAGAAACAAGCCCAATATCTTTCTTGTGGTTAATTCTCATAGGAATATGAACCAAAATGTAAAGTCATCAATTGAAGCAGTAGTCAATACTCTGCAACTGCAAAGAGATAACATCATTCTTAAAAGCCAAAAAGTTAATTTGGCTAAATTCTCAAATATGTTCATTTCTGCCATTAAAAAAATCCTAGATGGGGACAAGCAAACAACATATGAAATAAATTCTATGAAGATAATTGCTCAAGAGTTTGGTCTTGGCACTGATGAAAATGAAAACAGAGCCTGTGGATCAGCAGAAGAAAAAGCAGAGGGAATCATTAAACATATCGGAGTTCGCCGCATAGTGGAATATAAAAAGTCACGGTTGCCACTGCAAGGTGAAAACTGGAAAAGACTGGCTCAGATCGAAAAAGAGCAATGCAGATTAAAACATTCAGGGGAACTGAGTTTAGAGGAGTATAAAGTTCAACTTCAAAAAGAAAAAGATGAAATTCAGATAAAACAAAGCGAGTACAAGATGACAGAAACAATGGACATCTTAATAAATGCATTGTCAGTATCTGATGACACTGAGCGAGCCTTTTTTCTTAAATGGTTGGGAATAAAACTGGACATGCGATCACGCAAACATATGTCAGAACTACGGCACAAGTATACTCAATGTGAGCAAAAGAAAGACAGAGAGGGTATAGCTCAATTAGACCAGGAGCTGGTTGATAGCTCACTTGGCATAGAGCACTACATGAGAGAAATGGGACAAATCTATGAATCTGCTTCATTTGGTTCAAACAAAACATTTGATAAAATTAACAGTCTCCCTAATTTGGCTGCTAAAATGCTTCTATCTGGGTTTCCACTTGAACTACTAGATGGAGATGCATCGAATATCCCAGAGAAATGGGTTAATGATGTTCTCATGGAGCTTCACAGGATGGTTGGCCAGAAGAGTCGTTTGCTGGTTGTGACTGTGTTAGGGGTCCAGAGTACTGGAAAATCAACACTGCTCAACACTATGTTTGGAGTTCAGTTTGCAGTGAGCAGTGGACGATGCACACGTGGAGCATTCATGATTTTCCTTCCTGTGGGTAAAGACTTTAAGGAGGAGTTACTCTGTGACTTTGTCCTTCTGATTGATACAGAGGGTTTGAAATCACCAGCACTGGCACAACTGGAAGACAGTTATGAGCATGACAATGAACTGGCCACATTTGTGATTGGTCTTAGTGATGTAACCATCATCAATGTAGCAATGGAGAATTCCACAGAGATGAAGGACATCCTGCAGATAGCAGTTCATGCTTTTTTACGAATGAAGGAAGTTGGCAAAAAAACAGTCTGTCACTTTGTCCACCAAAATGTTGCTGGTGTATCTGCATATGACAAAAACATGACAGACCGACAAAAGCTCCTGGACCAACTAAATGAGATGGCAGAAATTGCAGCTGAAATGGAGAAGAAGCCTAATGTGAAGAAATTCACTGATGTTTTGGATTATGATGTAAAAAAAAATAACTGGTATATACCAGGTCTATGGCATGGCACACCACCAATGGCACCCGTTAATACAGGCTACAGTGTGGCTGTGTTAGATTTTAAGGAAAAACTTTTGGAAATGTTTAAAGAAAGAAAAGATGAACAATGCTCTCAAATACCAGACTTCCTGGAATGGATGAGTAGCTTGTGGAGGACAGTGAAATTTGAAAATTTCATCTTTAGTTTTAGAAACACTCTTGTGGCCCATGCCTATGACAACCTTTGTAAAGAGTTTTCAGACTGGGAGTGGTTTTTCAGGAGACATATTTTCTCTTTCCTTAGTACTGCAGAAATTCAGATATCTAATGCTCAAAGTAGTTGCGTTAATAAGGTTGTTGATGCACTTAAAGAAACTTCGAATAAAGAGATCCAGAATCAAACAACAGAAATTACTCAGAAATTGAAAGAGTACTATAAAAGGAAAGGCCGTAATGTGCATTTGGTGGAAAAGTACAAAACTGATTTTGTCAAAAACATTAAATCTCTCGAGAGTGAAATGAAAGAATATGTGAAAAAAAGATATGATGCTGCTCTTGACATGAGGAGAAACAATGAAAAAGTAGAAGAGATACACAGTAAGCAAGCTGCAATGATTGAAAAACAAGTCTTGCAATTACTGCAAAACTACAAAAACAAAGATGAGTTATCTGAGGAGCATCTGAAAGCTGATTTTGAGGAAATGTGGACAAGGGTGGTGGCAAACATTACTGGTCTAAAAGAAAGGGATGTTCCTGCTGATGTGTTAAAGCAACTACGAGCAAGTTTAGGAAACCGCCAAGTCAGTGAGGATTTGCAGAATGTTAAGAATTTGACAAATTATTGGCAAAAGGATTTCAAAGCCAAAAAAACCCATATAAACATGGGAAAAGGATTTGAAAAGTTATCAGCTGTTTTTAAAATGCAAAGTGCACAACATGATCTTGAGGTTATTGCAGTTGATGTCATTACCAGTTGTACAAGTAAGATCGAACAGTTAACGCAATTGAAAATTGATTACCAAGAAACATTTACAAAAGACGTGCTTGATGAAATTGATGCTCACCTCAAAAAAGCAGGCAAGAAATTCAATACCAAATTTGAGGTTGACATTAAATTACACATTTTGAGCATGGCTTCTCATAAATTCAAAGAGATGCACAGGAAGTACCTCACGCAGCAAGATCCGTTAAAACATCTACAGAAATTTAAGAGTCAATATCTCTCTGATTTCATTGATTTATACAGAGAGAGAGACCAATGTCAGAGGAAAGCACAAGACTTTACTCAGCTCTGTCTCAAGCCAGCAGTGACTGAGTACATTCAGCAGTCTCTCGGACCTGACATTGTTGATGCTGTTTTGGAGAACAATCCTACTGAGTATAGTACACGAACACTGTTTCAGTACACTATTCTGAAGGAACTCCTGGAAAAATCTAACTTCAGTCACTTTGCAGGGTACATTTTACATTATGAGAATTATATCAAAGAATGGATAAACTATCACATGGGTAAATTCTTTTCCAAAGACAAATCTTTGGAAAAATTAAAAAAGAAAAAGCTGAACATAATAATTAAAAAGATCACTGAAGCAGTAGAAACTTGTAAACTTCAACCTGATGGATCTCCTTTGCCCAATAATGCAGAAGGTACTGCTATTTTGATCCGCAATCTTTGCAAAGCTTTGAGTGATGTCATCTCAATATCCATGAGCACAGTCGACAGGGTCCTGTTTCAGAACACAAGCTGTTGTGAGTCATTCACTAAAAGTCTTCAAGAATGTCTTAATGATCTGAAACGACACATAGAAAAGGAGATCTCGGAATCAACTGATGCCACTGAAACAATAAAAAATTTGTCAGTAAAACCCCAAGATGAGCTTTTCAAGAGGGTGTTTGGTTGTGGAGAGCAGTGTCCCTTTTGCAAAATACCATGTGACGCAGGAGGAAAGGAACATCAGCTACACCATGCAACTGTACACAGACCACAAGGACTTGCCACCTGCAGAAATATGGAAACTAATGTCCTTTCTGAAGAAATTTGTACATCTAGTGTTCATGGAAACGGGACATTTCAAAACCATGAAACAAATTTCCAGCATCATCCCTACAAAGACTACCAGAAATACTACCCAGACTGGCACATTGCACCTGACAGGTCTATAGAGGCCTCAGATTACTGGAAGTATGTGCTGGTGATATTCAATAAACAGTTTGCTGAAAGTTATAATACATTGCCAGCTGTGTATCCAGATGCATGGAATAAAATCACTAAAGATCAGGCTTTTATTAGTCTGAAGCAAAACTTCAATATTAAATAAAAGGAAAAAGCAAAAATATTGTTATTACTAGTTAGGTCTGAGCCATCTACTTACTTCAAATTTCTAAATATAGAATATTTTTTATTTAAAGTAATTTTCAGGGATTTAAATGAATTGTTTGTTGACATTATTCAGGTATCTTTACTATGATTTAGAGTTGTATAGGATGTATGTAGTGTTGTGTAGGATGGCATAATGCAAACTTTCCCATCTCTTTATCCCTTACATCTCTTCCTATTTGTTCTGATATTAATGTATTAACTCTCCCATGCTCTCTTTCTCATTCAGGCTTTTTATCTTGAACTTTCCCCCTCCCTTGACCTAACACTTCCTGGTTTCTTTCCAGATGGACATCTCTACAACTTCCACTCTTTTTTCTCCCACATTTCATCAGGACATGTTAAGATGGTTTATGTAGTTTGATGAAACAAATGTACGTGACACCAGATGTTTGGCCAAACATAAGAAAACTTTGCTGACAATACACGGAGAGAGATCATTAGGCAATTTCGTCTGTGCTGTGTTTATGTGTGTGTGTGTGTGTGTGTGTGTGTGTGTGTGTGTGTCGCTCCTGGCTGAGAAGCATGTCAAAGTCATCCAATAAGCATATCTAAGGTGGTGACATTTAAAGAATTCTGGCAACATTCAAAAACTTAACAGTAATATGTAATATTGGAGCATAGTAGTGTAGTCCTGAGTGTACAGAGTAGATTTTTAAGATTATGAACATTTTGATGATTTCATTATTTCTGTGTGATTTAATTATCATAATAACACTAATAATTTGTTGTTATGAACAAAGGTTGCCCTTGATCCCTTAGTGGCCATGCCTTAAATTGCCCCCCACCCACAATGAGACATCAGGAAGGGTTGCTGCAGGGCACAAAGCCTACAAAACAGGTTATGCGGTTTACAGAAGTAATACATTCTAGGGTTTGTTCTGGCATTGACAATAATTGACAGTAATTTTTATTTGACTAAATTACTGTAAACAATCAAGTTAATAAATCCAATCTGTCATAATACTATAATATAAAAATATCCAATTTAGGAAAGATATACTGTAGTTGGGCATTTACTGTTTGTATTTTGTGTTAAGGAGTAAATGATTTTACGGTATCATCATAACCATCTTCACTAAACTTAACACAATATATTATTGTGGTTAAAATGTGCTTGCTTTTATCAACTTCCTGATTGTGTTTCCTCCCTGCAATCTGTGACCCTCACCCTGAAGTGTATTGAGGTTCAGCCTTCATTGGCTAGCTCGACTGAGTTTCCCATATCCTAATAGGTGTTATTATGTTTCAGTATTTTATTATTATTTGTAAATTTAAAGCCGTTAACTGAAGTAGATTTTTAAAAATGTTTCTTGATGTTTATGTTAAAAAAATCAATTCATAATTAAAACCAAACCTAATATAAATGAACAAAATAATTTTGGATAATGTGCACCAGCAGCATCATTACAATTCCAAATGCGGGTAAATTCTTTGGTGCGGTATCTCTCCATTTCATTTCCAGATGCATCATACTAAAGTATTTCAAAAACATTTTTGAAAGCGGGATTTCTTAAACTTTAACACTTTAAGTAGACTAATGTTGTGTGAAATTTTTATTCATAACAAAACATATAGCACTGTCGCCTTGCACCTCCAGGGTCTGGGTTCGATTCCCGGCCAGGCTCGATTCCCGTCTCTGTGTGCATGGAGTTTGCATGTTCTCCCCGTGCTTGGTGGGTTTCCTCCGGGTACTCCGGTTTCCTCCCACAGTCCAAAGACATGCAGGTTAGGCTAATAGGCGTTCCTAAATTGCCCGTAGTGTGTGATTTGGTGTGTGTATGTGTGTGTGCCCTGCAATGGATTGGCACGCTGTCCAGGGTGTACCACGCCTAGTGCCACAAGTCTCCTGGGATAGGCTCCAGGTCCCCGCGACCCTGAACACAGGATTAAGCGGTATAGAAAATGAATGAATGAATGAGTATTTAGTAGAATTTGAGGGTTAATGGCCAGGCAGTGTTAGAACTCACATCCTTCAGATGCTTAATGTAACCATTTTGTGGTTATGTGATACAGACATTTCTATCACTTATAGAGTATTACAAACTCGTATATTTGCCTCTTTTTTTTCTCATAAAGTGTTCAACTGGATCAGCTTTCCAGGCTAAGGGCCTTGCCCAAGGGCTCAGCAACCCGGCAGTAGTTTTGAATCCATTACCCTCTCATCAACAACCCAGTGTCTGAACGCCTGACTGTACTGAAGAATCAAAAATTATATATATATATATATATATATATATATATATATATATATATATATATAAATTAAAGTATCTTCACCTACATGTGCTACCTCTTGTGGCCGCCAGATGGAGACAAAACACGGCGATTAGATCTCGAGCATGCTGATGACGTCAGTGGTACAGGTAAATCGCGGGAAATGGAAAGCTGACACTTTAAAATACAGTGTGCCGGGAGACAGCAGGCCTGTTTTTATCTCGGGAACCAGCCAGTGGCGAAATCTGTAATTACTGTTTTCGTTTTTCCAGCTTTAGTCAACAAAGCAGACTGAAACACAGGTATAGAGGTTAGGATCAGGCTTATATGCACATGTGTAATAAACATGTGGAGAAAAATAAAATAAGGTGTGATACAGTTTCCATAAAGAACAAACTAATGCAGATATGTTATATAACAACTATAGTGATAGGCATCATGAGCTTATATTCTAAGGTTTATGAGGCTTTTATTTTTGTTCTGTTTTTATTAGATGTTTAATATAATTACAAGTGGTCATGAAAGGAACTGCAGTTTAATTGGGCCTGTCTTACGGCTAATTTAGGTAAGCATAGTCAAATCTGCGTTTCTATGGGTGATGTTCGAATCGTACAGTGGGACCTATGATTGTGCAGCATAGTAGAATAAAGTTATGGAGGTAAAAACATCCTTTATTTCTCTAAATAATCCTCTGCTACACTAATGCACTCATCCAGCGTTTCACTAATGCTTGGATTCTATCAAGGTAGAAAGTTTTCTCAGTATACCGGAGCCATGATCCGACTGCTTGCTTTACATCTGGAACTTTGGCCTCCCAAGAACTCCTTCACTGGCCCAAAAATGTGGGAATGGCTTGGATTGAGGTAGGGACTGTACAGGGGTAATGGTAACTCCCAGCTGAGCTCCTGTAATGTGCAAGTCGTGTGGGGGGCAATATGAGTATATGCAATGTCCTTTTAAAACAGAATGCCTTCGTGGCTCAAACAAGTTCTTTTTAACCTGATATCTTGTAGAATCTGACCGTAGTATTGACTGATCATGTTGGCACCACACGGTAGGAAATCCTCACGAATGATGCTATGTTTGTCCTCTGCAAAAAAAAACTGTCCATAACTTTACCTTCATGTATAACAGTCCCAAGTGACGTGTGAAGGTGTAAATTTATGTTCATCAAGTAGATTTCAATTGCTTTCTCAAAAGCACAGCGCCATCTGTTGAATTTTGAGATGAACTAATGATAAAATTTTTTTTCTATGATATAAGGGTGTTTTCCATTTAAATTTGCATATCTTCTCTTCCCATAGACTGATTGCGGTGAACCAAAGCCTACTGTATATATCACCTCAAGCTTGGCCAAATACATACCCATTAAAATTTTTCAGTAGTTTTTAACGTGATGTGTTCACAAACAGACAAAAATTCCAAAAACCATCTTGATTTGTTCTATTTCTCATCTTAAGTCCTCTCCAAATCATTTTCCCGCAAATATCTTCAATGTATAGACATGTCAACTTTACATTTTTTGTTATACGTATAGATTTTATAATGTAATGAGGATGAATGCTAGGTGGAGAGGACCCCAGTCACATTTTGGCTTGGGCCGGAATAGAATCAAGAATCACCTCTGAGGGCAAGCCTAGCGCTTGCTTCTTTAAAGGAAAGCTATGGCACACCTAGACAGCATTTTAAAAAGTAGATCCTAATCCTAACCTAAAAGTAAAAGTAGATCCAACTCAATCCTGACTGTTATTCGGAGAGACAGATATTGAAGCTGAAGCTCAAATACTTTGGCCATCTAATGCAAAGAGAGGACTCACTGGAAATGACCCTGATGCTGGGTAAGATCTGAAGGCAAAAGGAGAAGCAGATGGTTAGATACCATCACCAATGCAATAAACATCAATGTCAGCAAACTACGGGAACCTCATGTGATTTAGAAATACTCTCCCCCCACCCCCATCTGCAAACACACACACACATCTGAATTTCATGTGGCGCATTTGCACCTGTTAAGCCAAGCCTGCAATTTTGCTTGAATTTATGACTTATCTCCCAGATATGATGTCAAGATAAAAAAAAAACTTGTTATTATAGGCCTAGCTGTATGATATAAACAGAAAACTGTTCCTTCTAATAGTTTTCAGATTTCTTTTTCTGGACATTATGTCGCTGTATGGTGTAGGGCACTGGTGGCTCAGTGGTAGGTGTTTCGCCTGCCATGTGGAAGGCCCGGGTTTGATTCCCAGCCATTGCCCAAACCCCCCAGCCGGTCCCAAGCCCGGATAAAATTGAAGGGCAGGAAGGGCATCCGGTGTAAAACCTGTACCAAGTTGTTGTGCGGACTGGATATTCCGCTCTGGCGACCCCTTGCCGGGAGCAGCCGAAAGACCAACAACAACATGTCGCTGTCTGGTGTATTGCGATATGACCCAGCACCCAAAATACTTTCAAAGAACTCCAACGCAGCCTCCATTCTTCGTGAAAGATGGATAAAAAGGTGCACAGGAAACAAATACCTTAAAGAAATTATATATGACTTCGCCAAATCCTGGCCAAATCACAAACATGCTGATTCGCACGGGACTAATATTATCGAAAAATGGTACGTTATTTGCGGAGGAATTTTTACTTCACAAATTACAGACATGGCCAAGGATTAAGATCACAGACAACCTCTGCAATTATTACGAAAGGTCCCCAGGTAATACAAATCCCGTGCGAATAGGGCTAGGTGAAAAGATTCAGGCTCATCTTTTCAGAGCCTTACAACTGGACTCCCCCATGGGTTGGTTCTTGGTACAGTTTGAGGTTATTAAAGTGTAGAAGATACAGTTGCTCAAAATAGTTTCTCCACTGCTAGAGGAAGTGGGAACTTTATGTCATTTCACCTGCTCCAAAGGTAAACCAATGACAAGAAAATGACTATATATATTTTTTACAATATGTGTAAAAGGCTATTGGGCACATTGTTGATGATTTAGAGGCATTATACTGTAATGCACAGCTGAATTTTCTATTATCTAAAGATCTCCCGGTTGTCTCCTTACCTCAATTCAAAAAATATGCCCACATGCCACAGTTGGTATCTGTGTATTCGTGTGTTGTGTGGTGTGTGGGAGAGGATATGATTAGTGTGTGTAAAGCTAGTAGTTAGTCATGAATGCAGGTATGTCACCCTGAGGTGAGAAAGACTGTTGGCTTGGAACACCTTGACCTGCTTTTGAACTTCCAGGGAAATTTTCTAAGCCACACCGTGCTGCGTCTGACACACAAAGCGCTTAGTAAAACATCGATGTCAGTTATGGAGAATATAATTTGATAATTGTGCTGTATCTGTGCACACGAATCAGGGAGTGGGGTAATTAAGACAAGTGAATGTGCTCTGTTTTTATTAAAGAGTGCCAGTCAGCATAGCACTGAACCCTGAAACGTTCTCATCATCTTCTGGATTTGTGTCAGTCAGATGAAAAACGTCATCAAAATATGCATTTGACCTCAGGCGACGCTGAGACACTCTCTCTGATGTTTCTCATGGTTCATTTATAAAGGTGTTTTTATTCTTGGTTAAGTCAAGGTATCTGTAACTTATATACAGTAGTGTAACATACGTTCAGAAATAAGGGTTGCTAATTGTTGCTTTTTCTTAGGGACATCAGTGGCACATGTGGTGTATATATTGAAAATGTGAATGTAAAAATCATTAAAGGTGCATAGTTGAAACTCAAAGTCTGGTAAAACTTAACACTACATGTCCAGGTTAAAGACACCACTCTAAAGTTGCTCTTTCTTTTTGAGTGTCCAATGATGGATGCAGGTGTATTGCAATGTCCAGGTTTAAGGATACTATGCGATGGTAAGTTGGGCAACATTAGTAAAGTAATAAAATACTAATTTAAATGCTAAAATAAAAAAAATAAATGACTAATACCAAACACAGCCAATCTACTGATGTGTGCACACTTGCCTGGGTTATATTCATAATAAAAGAATGCAAAAGATAATCTTCATGTGTCACATACTTGTAGGTCTGTTGCTACATGTCATGCTTCTTGGAAATTTCACTGTGTTTCCTTCATGAAATGGGTTTTCTCCCAAAAAAAAACAGCAGGTTTCCTCTCAAAGAAGTCAGTAACGAAAGGTCAGATGGAGTGTGTTTGCATAGCTCACACACCCTACTCTGAAGCAACGTTCCAGCATCCCACCTACACCTCGTCTCCACCCCCATTCCAGTAAATTCATCTCTGCGCTTTGTTTATCAGGTCGTGTACGGAATTTACCTCCAAGGCATAATCACCTTATGATCTCCCTGCATACGATTAAGTAATCGTAAGAATATGAAGATCTATGAAAGCTCTATGAGGCATGCCATTGCTGGTTGATGTTTTCGCCATTCATTGCTGAGCATGACAGAGACAGGCTGTTGATGATATTAAAGCTGTAGTGTATAGTATACAGAGTTGTAATTTTGTGTTTGTCCAGGGTGTACCCCGACTCATGCCCTAAGTCTCCAGGCCCCCAACGAACCTGAATACAGGGTAAAGCGGTATAGACGATGATTGACCTTCCTGCTCTGCTTTATTCTACCTACTAGAGCAAACCAATAGTTGCAGTGGCAAGGAAAAAGACATGAGGAAGAAACCATAATAGGACTGAAAGGGAACATTCATCCAGTTGATACGGACACTGATATTGGATCATTTGATCCAAAAGTTATTGGCAGAGTTTTTAGGTCAGATGCTTTCCCTGGAACAGCCTAACTATTTCTCCAGGATTGGGATTGGCACTATGGATGCCCTGCATCTTATTGGCCGGGTATTATATATGGGCAAAGGGTTTTTCCCAATGGCCCAAAAGTGAAAACCTGGCAGGGGCAGGGCTCGAACCCCTGTCCTTCCAATTCACAACTCAGAGCCTCAGCTGCTTGAGCCACCACTGCCCTGATAGAGAACTGTATACTCAACAATTCAAAAATTGCAAAGTGTGTTGCATATATTGTCCAATATACAGTACATTTAGGCAGACACTCTTATTCAGAGCGACTTACATTTTTATCTCATTACACATCTGAGCAGCTGAGGGTTAAGGGCCTTGCTCAAGGGCCCAACAGTGGCAACTTGGTGGTTGTGGGGTTTAAACCTGGGATCTTCCAAACCATAGTCCAATGCCTTAATCACTGAGCTACCCCTGGCCTGCATACCAATATATGCAGTTTATAAATAAGTGTTCTGAAATAAGAACATGACATTCTTATTAATTAGCAATATTTTTTAGATACAAGATTAATATGAACTTGTGAAAAATATGAAATTTTTACATTTCATTGTCATGTGCACACTATAAAAAAAGGTTTGGAATGCAGTTACGGTAATTTCCTTTTCAGAAGCTAGTAGAATTTCAGGTTCCTTAAAATTACTTTGGCTTCATTTGATCATGTTATTATTTCAAGAATGTTATTTCAAGAACATGCAAACATACCGGTAACTCTTCTGAAATAGTCCTACACCCTTACTTGAAGTTTATTATATTATGTTGGATAATGCAAACCGTACTGTATGTTAGGCATTCTGCAAGGTCAACACGGTCCTATTTCTATGCTTTCTTTTTCTAGTTTCAATAAAAAATATGCACTACATCCCCTGCTAGATGTAGGAACGATGGTAAAGGACATGCTGTTAAGGCTTGCCAGTGACTGGCAGAATCTGTTGGCAGATTCTATTGCAATACATTCGGAAGTAAAGACTTCATGGAGAGGTTTCAAGAGGAATGTACTGTATGGCATTTTTGTGATGGGTACGTGCTTCTGATTTACATAGAGACAGCAGGATTGTATATACAGTAGAAAATACAATAGGATGCACTTGGGACTTGCACGTAGTCCACGCATACAGTACAAGGGTGTTTTTTAAAGCTTGTGTGTATATGTGTGGTGTTTTTGGTCACTGGAAATGGACCGTTTGTAAACTCTTTTTAGCGTGAAGATATTCAGAAACTCTTTTTTTCTTTTCAATGTTGACATGTAGACAGGGTAAACTGAGTTTTCGTATTATAAACATGCTATGTGCTATGAGTATTTTGCTTGACCTTAGTTCATAATGTACTGTATGTAGTACACCTCATGTATGTTTCTTCCCCCTCATTAATTTCCATCTTTTAAGGCTATAAATTTGATATCAATATGCCACCTGGTCCTTGTACATGTCCTGGTTCTCCTGCAAACAAGCTTTACCCCCCTTGGGTCCTCTGGTTGATTTTGCCCTTCTGAGTACAGTACATCTGATTTCTGTTGTTCTGGACATTGCTGCCTGTACAGATCCTCCATATTCCAAGGACTTGGTGCTTTCTCCCCATCTGTTCTGTATTTCTCTACCCATCCCGAGGCATCGGGAGATTTTGCCAGCTTCAGTAGACAAAGGCCGACCCTGCGAGGTTCCTGAGGCGTCCAGAGAAGGACCAGCTCCAACTGGATTCAACTTTATGATGGTTGGAGCTACACATGCTGCTCCTGTGCTTCCAGTGATCCAGACCTCATCTGCCCTCTGCACCTACTGACTCGTCCCTATGCTGAACTGCTCTTCATGTTAATTTAAATAATTTCTGTCATATTGAATTTTCAGCTGCACAACACACAAGATGTTATATCATTTCTATCTGTTATCACCCAAATGAGGATGGGTTCCCTGTTGAGTCTGGTTCCTCTCAAGGTTTCTTCCTAATGCCATCTCATGGAGTTTTTCCTTGCCACCGTCGCCGTCACCCTTGGCTTGCTCATCAGAGAAATTTCATTCATTCGTCTCATTATTATTATCTGCACATTTTTCTCACACATACACACTTCCAATTATTTTCTTTTCTATAATTATTATTATTATTATTTTTTTATTTTTATTTTTTTTTTATTTCTTAAATTAATTAATTAATTTATTTTTTATTATTATTTTTTTTTTGTTGTTGTTGTTAAATTTCTTTAATTTTTGTGAAGCTGCTTTGAGATAATGACCATTGTTAAAAGCGCTATATAAATAAAATTGAATTGAATTGAATTGAATTTCTGGTCACCGTGCATATCCGGGCATACATCCTGGTAGGTTTGACAGCCAGGGCCTAAACATATGTTTTTTCTTTCTCTGGCCACAGTGTTGGTTTTAACTCCTGCCAACAGATAGTCACAACATACTTTTTGCAAAAGTCTCAAATATCGCTGCCTCAAGATAAAGTAACAGCATGAACTTTAGTTATAATTTCTTATCAATAAGCATTTTGTTTCAGAATGGAAAACACTACTTTATTTTTTCTAAGGAATGCACTTTAGTGCACGCTGTACAGGACAAATCCCTACTCCTAATGTCATAAACTGGCATGCTATATACAACAAACTAGCAGTTACTTATATGCATTTCATGCACTTAATTTGCTAGAAGTCAGGCATTTGCTAGACATAGACAAGTGTTCATGCACAAATGATATTCCTTTTACTGTCTGTATAAACTCAGTCGTGCTATTTTTACTTTTAGTATATTAACATCTGAACAATTTAACAGCAAAATCCAAACTTTATTTTAATCAGTTAACAGGCACAAATGCCCCAATTTTTTTTTTGGTCAAAATAGTTTGGGCTATATCAGTGTGAATTTTGGATGATTTTGCAAAACACCATAACTCCACCTGCTCCAGTCTTGTCCCAATGGACAAATCAGCCTGCAGGTGTGATTGTGACGGTGTTAATATGCAGTTTGTCAATGATAATGTAAAGTCTAATTAACAAAACGTGTTATAGTACTGTAGTGCTATGTACTTACCATGGTACTTATTAGGCACTACAGTGGTTATCGAAGTTCAGCAAATATTTAATATGGGTGTTAGTACATAATATACCATTTAGATATGTTAGTACATACTGCTGGTATGCTATAGCAGGGTAATGTGTATTACCTTTTGGAGGTTATCGTAACAAGTAAAATGGGAGAAAATTTGGTACAATGATTCCACACTATATAAATATTACCATTAGGGCATATAAACATGTATGACATATTTTCATATTTTGACAGTATCCTTGTATGTGTTCCATAATAACCATACTATGATCCACTGTAATGTAACGGAAAAGTATGTACCTTAGTGTGGTACATGTACTATATCAGCAAGTACCATGTCAAAATACCATGGTACCTATACTGTACCATGGTAATATTTTCCGATAAGATCTTATCTTATAAGACTGTATTAATACTGGAGGACATTTTTGTTCCAGAGACTGCAACAAGAGCAATAGAGTAATAAAATATAAGAAAATTTAAGTTTCACAAAGTAGGCACAAGATAAACAAAACGTAAAAATGTGTCAATGCAGCAAAACCGCTGTTGTGTATGTAAGTGTGTGAGTGAGAGAGACAGAGAGAGAGAGAAAACTGAGCTTGATCGTGCCCTCAACTTTGCCCTCAATTTTTGAACCTTACTGTGTGTGTGTGTGTGTGTGTGTGTGTGTGTGTGTGTGTGTGTTTAGAACAGGAAGCATTGGTGCGAGGTTATAATTACAGTTCAGACACCAGCTGCTGTTTCTGCATTCCTACACACATACACACTCTCTCACATACACACTCATGCACACGTGCACACACACACTGATACAGCCAACAAAGGGGTCATGACTTACCTTAGACACGCACACACACTATCTGATCTCTAAGATCAGAGTCAGAATAGAATAGAATTTACTTTGTTTAAGATTTGCATAAAATCTCTCTATTGTTTAACTGTCTTTCATATCCTGTCTTTATTACCAGATTATCATTTCAATTTACTCATTTTGCAGACACTTTTATGCAAAGGGATTCACAAGAAGTGCACAGAAGAGTGCAACACCCGCAAGTCATAAAGCTGTCCGAGGATCATGAGTGACGCGGTCTTGCAAACAAAAGTAACACAGCAACAAGGGCCATAATAGAATAATACTGTACATAAAGGCAAACAGCTACAGTATGTTCCCTCTGCATTCACATTCTTCATCTTTAGTAAGCACTTGTATCCTGTTCAGGGTCATGGTGCATCTAAGGCAGAATTGCAGGCTTGATGGGATTTCAGTCTATCACGAGGTACCACAAACACCTTCATCCCCAGAGGCTTTAATTCATCATTAGTCATTAGTCCACCTAGTGGTATTTTCTGTAAAGCGGCATACCTAAATACCTGGGGATAATGTAAAAAAATTATACAGTAATGGACATTTGTATTATTTAAGCCTTACGATTGTAAAGTGATAAAGTGATGAGTAAGCCCAAAGATGTTTTACGTAAATGTTATTAAACAGCAAAAAATATTTTTTCTTGGTTACAAAATAAACCAAAAGCAAAAAAATTTCAAGTCTTTTCCAAATAACCCCCCCCCCCTTTTTTTGTCATTTTTACAATGCAAATCAAGGTCTAATCAAAGTTACTATATAAAGGTCTATATTTAATTCACTTACTCACTGTCTATACCGCTTTATACTGTATACAGGTAGTCCCTGACTTACAAACGAGTTCCGGGTGCATGTTTGTAAGTCAGACAAAAGTGAGTCGTATATGCCTTTGGCACTCATATACAATGTAAAGCATACCAATCTATTTGACTAAAAAATTGTAACCGTGCCTAGGGAAATGAATTTCACACGTGTCAAATGTAACAGTTTTGTCGCTGGGCCTTTAAATCCCGGACGGCATTTTGTCTCAGAGCTGTTTTCCACTGTATTGGACTGTGACCTCTGTATATGATGAGGATTCTCCAAAATTAGCATTATTGAGGACAGGACAGTCATTTTCTATCATCGTGCTTCCGGACTGATTCAGTGAAATGTTGAAATGAAATGAAATTTTCCACATTGTTTTATGCACTAAAAATATTGTACATAATTGTAAATATTGGTATCTTGTACACTGCAGTGTCTATTTTTTGTCCAATACACGTGAGCTACTTCTGTGATTTTTTTTTTTTTTTTTTGCATCAGGAATGTTTGTAAAACCGTTGTCTGTTTGAATCTACCGTATGGAAATGTATTACTTTAATGTTCGTAATTCGGGGACTACCAGAACTCAGACTTAAGGCATGAGTCTAGTTACACACTGGATGGTGTGCCAATCAATCGCTGAGCACACTGTAAAAAATGAATCATGAGGCTTGTAATTTTCATTTAAAAAATTTATGTAATAATTAAAAATAATGTGCATATTTCATTTTTAAAAATGGTTTTCTGTGTTTTTTATAATATATTGAGAACATTTCACTAATAAAATTAAGAAATAAATTTTACCTATTTTTTTAAGGAAATGAGTGCAATCTTTAGGCTTAATTTGAGGAACCATTTAGTCAAAAAATTTGAGGAAAAAAGGCTTCATATTTATTTTAAGAGAAGTGGCTCAATTATCCGGGTTATATTAAGTCACCTTCATTTGAATCTCAACAACAGCAGCAGAGATCAGACGCCATTTTGAAGGAACAGACGAACAGTGTAAAATGTTAAGAAGTAAGTTAAGCCCCTTAATAATTTTTATACTTTATTTTGATTTCTTAAATAAGCTCCTTTGTTGCATTAGTGTCAGCAATATAAATGAAATAAATTAAACATTGTGAAAATTTCTGAAAACATCCTGTCCGCCAGTAGCAGACTTGAGTTTGTTGTTGTGTCTCCACAGTTCACTGGAACAGGTTTAGGGGAGTGCACCTACAGTATGCGGTTTCGCGCGGTGGCCGTAAGTACGGTTCATTATGATTCACTGCGAGTTTTTGGCGCTGTGAGAACGTTTCCATCTTTCCGCGCCGGTCCTCGCGAAAGCTTGCGAACCTTACAGAACTTCGTGGAGCGCCAGCGGAACGTCGGCGGGCAATCGTGCTGACTCACGGTGCCTGACACCGCATCTGAGTCAAACCGCATAGGGGAAATAGGGCTTTATTAAGTCGCTTTGGATAAGAGTGTCTGCTAAATGTACATGTAAATAGGGTAATGTTACAAAGATATGAACCTAGAAATGGTTTACTGTACAAGTTCTCTCAGGTTTTAGTACAGAATGTGACTATACCCACAAGAAAAGATGCTAGCATATAATGCTAAACAGTTGATTTCAATAGAAATTGTCAGTAACAAACTGTTTTACAAATTGTTTTACAGATCTTAAATCTGCTGTAAATGTTATATACACTATTTTACACAATGTTTAATATTTTAATACCAGTGAAACATTAAATAAAAGCATGTTTAACACCAAAATGCATTATGTATTCATTTCATTATAAAATGTTTTTTATATTATTAAGTAATTTTCCTTAATACACATGAGTACCTTTCTGCTTAAACTAAAAAAGATTATTCCACTAATAATGTTAAAATCATCATGTATCTGGCTAAATAATTGAGGATATTTTACATGATTTATTTAAGTAGATTCTGCTAGGGGAAAAAATCAAGCAGTAAATACTTAAAAATAATATGCGTCTGGCTAAATAATTTAGGATTTTTTACATGATTTATTCAAGTAAATTCCACAAAAAAAATCAAGCCTTAAAAACTGCTTAAAAATATTACGTGCAATTTTGTTACCATATTTTTTTTAAGTAGATAGCACATAAGATTTTTTACAGTGCACATACACTCATTTATACACTATGGGCAATTTGGGAATGCCAATTAGCCTAATCAGCATGTCTTTGGACTGTGGGAGGAAACTGGACCACCTGAAAGAAACCCAGCAAACACTGGGAGAACTTGCAAACTCTATGCACACAGACCAGAGGCAGGAATCGAACCCGAAACCTGGAAGTGCAAGGCGACCATGCTCCCCACTAAACCACCATGCCATTTGGATAAATAACATTACACATCTTACTGTAGGAATGGAAGCTGTACTGTACCTTGGTTGCTCACTCACTCATCTTCTATACCGCTTTCTCCTGTATTCAGGGTTACAGGGGCCTGGAGCCTATCCTAGGAGGCTTATTGCACGAGGCGGGGTACCCCCTGGACAGGGTGCCAATCCACTGCAGGGAACACACATATACTCACTCACACACTACGGGCAATTTGGGAACGCCAATTAGCCTAATCTGCAGTTCTTTGGACTGTAGGGGGAAACCGGAGTACCCTGAGGAAACCCACCAAGCATGGGGAGAACATGCAAACTCCATGCACACAGAGACAGGAATCTAGCCTGGTTGGGAATCGAACCCAAATCCTGGAGGTGCAAGGCGACAGTGCTAACCACTACACCACCGTGCCGTTTGGATATATAAAAAAAAATCTAGCTAAACACTACACTGAGAAGAATAAGGTAACATGGAGAGTTTCACATCTTAGTGCAGGAGAGGAAGCTGTACCGTGGTTGCTTTCAGACCTATTTCTGAATGTCCGTGGGACAGTTTGAGGACTTGTTGGTGCTGCTGACACTGCACTTGAAGAAACGGGAGTGATTTCTGGCTGAACAGTATCTGGCTGAGGTAACATATTATCTGAACGCTAGTTTGATAAATGAATGAAACGGCTTCACAATGTTCCTTTTGTCCATGAACTAAGTAGGGTGTAAACACAGCATTGTCATAATAAAGCTCTGCAGCTCTGCACCTCCACACACTGTCCTTTTACTCATTGTCTTAATAATTTTGGTCCTTTTTTCGAGTTAACATAAGTTGTTTTTTCTTGCTCGGTCCCCTCTCATCTCTTTTTCCTGTCTCCCATTTATCCTTCACATTTTCACTCTACACGTTTAGTCTTTTTTTTTTTTTTTAATAACCTCTAATCAAGCCTCTAAGTCTTTTCCCTCTTCTTTTTTCCCTTTTTTTCCTCTTGCATTATTTCTGATTTTTCTTTTACCTTTCCTTCCCCCATACAGTTCTAATAAATGTCTCTGTGCCCTCAAGCTGTGTTCTTCTAGTGTGTGCACAAGAAGGTCGTTGTCTGACGGATTCTTTTTGCAGTTTTATGTCTGTACATGTGTGCATCAATGCGGTGACCCACTTTCTTGCTTTCGGCAAGTCTCGCAAAACATATCTCTAGCTTCACTAGAGTCTGGTACATTCTGTTTCAGTCAGTGTGGCCAAGACCTGCCTACTTTAGTAGAAAGAAGTCAAATTGATTGACACAGCAGATAAACAAACTGATATTTCCTATTGTTATATTATGTATTCACCATTACTGTATGTGTTTAAAAACTTTTAAAAACACAATTCAATTAACTGTGTTTGGAAATACTATATTCTGCTCCAAAATTTGTTGTGTTCAAAAGTTTGTTTTCTAGGTGCAAGCTAGTGCTCACAAATGTGTACACACAGATGCTATCATTCTTAGAGGTTGATGATTTGCATGATTGCATGAGTTTTTTTTTCTAACACCCCCTCCCCCCCAAAAAAAAAAGAAAAACCAAGAAGGTTATTATTTTAACAAGCAAGAACATTTTATTTAAATATTACTCATTTGTAATTTATGCAGCCACAGTAAATGAACAGTGTTGATAATGATAATGCCCAAAATAAGTTGTGAGTCCATCGATTTTATGCATGCTGAATAATTGAATATTGGAATAATGGAGCATAAATAAACCCAACAATTTTTTCATTAAAAGTCTTACTTAGTGGGAGAAACACTAATTGCCAGTCAGCTGTAGGTTAAAGGGATAGTTCAGGTTTTTCAAGGCTCTTAAATCAATATTGAGGTGAATTTAAGTTCATTCCAATAGGTTATGGTCGGTTTCAAGCTCTGCACACCAACCGTGAAGTTTGTCACATGGAATGCAAATACAGTTTATGTAATTGAGGCCAAATTCTACAACCCTTATTCCTTGCACAAATGCATTCCAAAGTAAAGCTGAGACGCACATGAAGCTTTTGCAATGCGTCTTTAACAATTTTCTTTCTCTCTAACATCTGAAACTAGAAAAAAAAAGGAAAGAAACAAGTTGTACTAAATACAAACATATAAATAACATTGAAAGATACCAACTCAGTTTAGATTAGTGTGACGACAGAAGCTTCATATCAGTCTCGGCTGAACTTTGGAATTCCTTTTTACACTGTAGAATTGTTGTGGAATTTGGCCTTGATTACTTACATTGTACTCAGATTGAGGGTGACACATTTCACAGTTTGTGTGTAGAGCAAGAACATTTATAACAACCAAGACCTACTGTAATGTATTTACAAACATCTCAATTTTGATTTAAGAGGGACTTGGCAGGGAGGAAATATCCCTTTAATTTAAAGACTGGTACTGTATAGCACATAATAAAGAATACTGAGTAAGTGTCTATAGGGACATGCACAAACATTAGGAAAAAACTTTAATAATACAATTATTACAATTACAGATATACAAAAAAAAAACTTGTAAAAGTGCTGCTGATTTCTCCTTCCCTGTTTTAGAACGATCCTTCTACAAGGACCCTTATTCACAGTTTGCAATTAGAATGTACATAATTAACAATGCAACATTTCTGCATAGGCTAACTCAATGAGAAATTATGCCATGCATCAATGTCATATTATACACATCTGGAATAAATGCAGTTAATTAATAGCATGCTAACAGAGTGTGAAACAATACCACATTTCTACACACTACCGTAAACATCTGGAAGCTAAAAAAGACAGACAGCTATTCCATGTTAGTGTAGTAAGCCTAGTAGCTACAGATTCTTTTTGTTCTTTTTTTTATTTTTCTACTTTAAAAATTTATCATAAATAGAGCTTATTTAAATTCCTACTTCATTTATCACCTACACAAAAGAGCAAAAACTATGTGTAATGAAAAGAGTGGTTAGTTTTCCTCTAACAAGCGCCTGGTTAATTAAAAAAAAAAAGTTATTCAAAAGTACCTTTAAAGCACAATTTGGACTGGATTAGTTTTACATAGGGAGGCGGGGAAATATAAATATCACTACTGTGTCTGTGGAATTCTAGTAAAACATGAAACCATCATGTTGTTAAATTGTGTGTGCATCTAAAAAGGTAACTCACTATTTTGCCTTCTGGAAAATTACCTGTAAAATATATATAAATCATACGTAAAGGCATATTTCAGAGATATTATGGCAACTTATTGAGTCCTACATATGAACAAATTATGGTGTAAAATTGATCAAGCCCTCAATAAGTGGTAAATAATAAAGTTCAAAAGAATCTCTCTCTTTCTCTCTCTCTCTTTCTTTATATACATTATGGCCAATTCTTAAATGTTTTGATAAATATTGAAGTCATTCGGGTTTAAGATCAAAAGATATGAATGACATATAAATTCACAAAGAAATACAGAGAGGAGCTGAAAAGATCTGGTCTTGATCCAAAACACATTATCTCATCACTAAAGCACGTTAGAGGTATTGTCATGGCTTGGGCTTGGCTCATTTTTAAAACACTTCTCACTAATCTTTCTTGAAGATGAAATTCATGATAGTAGCAGCAGAATGAAATCAGAGGTCTACAGAAATATCCTGCTTGCCAATTTAAGGGCAAATTCATCCAATCTATTTGGGACAGACTTCTTCATGAAGCAAGACAACAATCCAAAACACACTGCCAACACAATGAAGGACATTTTCTATTCCTGACAAGAATAATGAAAGGAAACAAATCCAAAACAAACAGCAATTAAAAAAAAGAAAAAGATTATTGATGTGGGTGACGGGCTTGATGCAGTTATTGCACATGCAACTAAATACTGGAATATATAAACAAATGTTAAATATTAAATGTTCAGTTAGTTTAATTTGCCTAAAGACAATCTGTGTTGCTTTTCAAAAAAAGGTGTTTCACACATCTTGATATAAATATCAGAGAATGAATGATACATTTTTATCATGCTTTGGTTGCTCAAAACTAAAAACAAAGAATTGTATTTAAAAAAATCTGGATTGTTTATACTCTACAAATTAATCATAATTATTGCATCCTCCTTCAAGATTTCTTTTAAAGAGTGTATGGAACTCTTGTACAACATACAGTAGTATGAAGGCCATCTAACCAAAAGACCATGCATTCTCAACAAACTGCATATAAAATTAAAGCGGTAACAAATCTTAAGCATCCTGAGAAACGCAGTTCACCATGACGACAGTCTTTGCATGTTCCAGGGCCCTTATTTAGCTCAAAGTATACCAAAGCATTGTCTCTTATTACAACATCCATGTGTATGGGTTGCGGTTATCTAACTAAGCAGCCATGTCTTATGACTCTGAATAACATAAATATGCATCTGTCCATGTTTTCTATTCATTGGTTCATCTGTTTTTTTTTCCAGTCCACAAAACTGGGCCAGGCAGGTTAGTTATTTATTGATTTGCTAGCAGTTACCATCCTCCATGCTTTATATTTATGCTATTGTGAGCAATTCTTTCTGAACTGTTCTTCAGTCCTTCCCTGTGTTCTGATTTTGTTAATAGACTGGTGAAAAATACTCCAGGACGGTTCAAAAATCATTAAGTGGACTCATAAATGTTGCTGCTAAATATGTTTTTTATATGTGTTTGGACTCCCTGCGGTTTCTCCCACTCGGATAATTCCTGTAGTTAAAGTTGACATGGAGTCCATTGACTGGGTGGACAATGGGAACTGTTTGCATGCTGGGATATGTCTCTGTGGCTAACTTCCACTCGGCCGTAGCCAACAGCTCCACGCTAAGTGCCTTGAGCACGAGCAAGGCAAACTTGCGGCCGATGCACCTCCGAACACCACCACCGAATGGCACATAGCTGAACCGATTGTTTTTGGTCTCGTTACGATCGGTGGCGAAACGGTCAGGATCAAACAACTCTGGGGTTGTGTAGGCAGCAGAAGTCTCATGCGTGTCACGGATGCTGTACATGACACTCCAGCCTTTTGGGATCTGGTATCCCTGTAGATAGGGACGGGCAAAAGTGGATTTAACATTATTTAACAAGTATTACAGGTCTATATTTATTCAACATGTGCTCTATGTGAAGAGAGAAAATGTTCAAAACTAAATAGTAAGCATTTAAGAAAATTTAAATACTGTAACTGTTTGATGTAAATGTTCTGTAAATGTAGACTTTAAAATCTAAACATGTTTTTTTGTTTAAAAGTGAAATTTTAAAGAAATCCTGAATAGATCATTCATTCATTCATTCATTTTCTATACCGCTTAATCCTGTGTTCAGGGTCGCGGGGGACCTGGAGTCTATCCCAGGAGACTTCGGGCACTAAGCGGGGTACACCCTGGACAGGGTGCCAATCCATCGCAGGGCACACACACATACACACACTCACACACTACGGGCAATTTTAGGAACGCCAATTAGCCTAACCTGCATATCTTTGGACTGTGGGAGGAAACCGGAGTACCCGGAGGAAACCCACCAAGCACGGGGAGAACATGCAAACTCCATGCACACAGAGACGGGAATCGAACCCAGACTCTGGAGGTGCAAGGCGACAGTGCTAACCACTACACCACCGTGCCGCCTGAATAGATCATATATCATCAAAATCATGTATATTGTTTATGCCACATTTGTCATGACAGAAAGAAAGTATTTTAGCTATAATAGACTTTTTTTTCTTGCTTTGAAACAATTGAAATGGTCAAAATGTAGTTTCTGAGCATAATGGCAAAAATTATTTTCATGGACACATGAAATCGGCACTCCATTAAAATCAGCTCAAGCCAACACTACTGTCCAATAAATTTTATCTTGATTTCACTTTAAATGTAAAATAAGTAACTCTTTATTTGAGCCTATGCATAATTTATACTACCTCCTTATTTGTATTTTGGTTAGTTTGCAAAATTGAAAATGTTTTTTAGAGAATTATATTAGTTTTTTTTTTTTTTTTTTGGGGTGGGGGCAGTTTTTTTCTACTCACATTCAACTCAAACGTCTTCAGCACTGTTCTGTACCCTCCGGACACTGGTGGTAGAAATCTAAGCAGCTCCTTCACCACACAGTCCAAATAGCACAGCTGACTGAGTTTCTCCAGACTCAAATATGGAACGTTGATCCAAGATCGATGAGATTCTTGTCTGTCAAGGCAGGTGGTTTTATTGAGCAGAGATTTGGATTTGACACGAGACCGTGCCATGTCATTTGTGGACTTTCCATCCTGACTGTTTGAGCATGTGTTGCTGTTTTCATTACAGCATAAGCAACAAGTGCTGGGAACGTCCACCATTAAACCTTCAGCCTCCAGTTCGGCCCTTGCACGCTCTGTGACTTCAGGATGGCGCATCAGCTGAAGTATGAGCGATGTGGATGCGCTCGCTATAGTGGAGTGTGCTGCGAAGATCAATTCCACTGCGGTTTCCTGCAATATAAAAAATATGATCAGATTAATTCAGGAAAAAATATTCATTGCAAATTAGCCTGGTAATATTAGTGGCTGTTCATGTACATGGCATCAAGAAAATCCCCAAACATGGCGAAGGCCTTTGGGCTGCTTTGCTGCTAGTACGTGTGTTAAAATTAAGATTAACAGAGATATTAGTACTAAAATAATGCACTGTATTGTATGGCTATAATGATTAATCTGCGCAGATGCATTAAAGTGGACTTTTGATTGTGCAGAATAACAGAACAGAACCCCTCGTAGTTTGCATCTCAACATTTATGTTTATCGAAAGGATATAATTTAAATGTGAGGAGTTTTTCAGCTTCACTGTTTGGACATATTTCTCACAATGCACTACACTATTGAAGCAATTGCAGTGTTGCTTCTACTGTTCCTTAGGATCATGAAGTGCTTTTCACTGTGATTACAAATATGAGTGCTTAAGTTATTGGAATTATCATATTCTCTGATTATTAAAAAAAAATAAAATAACCAAAATGAATAAACCATAGTATGTAGTGGACATAGTTCAATCCATTTTCCTATCTTCATTTCTTCAATATTTGTAAAAAGTAAAAATTTTACACGATCCAAGTCCTGATGTGCATCTCACAAACAAAACGCATTTGGTTGAAGCTTAGTAGTGTCAGCTGGACAGTGCTGGGATTTAAACTCGCAACCTTTAAATCAGCAGTCCAACACCTTTAATTGATGGTGGCAATGAGGAACCAGTTAAAACAGGCCCATTTTTCCTCCAAAACCTCATTCCAAAACCATTACATCATCATTTAAACACGCTGTTAAATGAATGCTGTACCTTAAGCTCCTGCATGGTCAAGTTGTAATCCTGTTCCTTTGCACCACTCAGCATGTAGTCAAAAGCATCACAGTACTCATCCATGTCCTGCTTCTTCAGTTTCTCCTTGATAATGTTCTCCATCTCTGCATGCAGAATGTCTCGTGCTTTTTTCCCCTAAGAGAAGAATTTGAAAGGAAAAATATTGGTTTTTATCATGTTATTTTTGTTCTACTTGGACCATCTGTAGTTTTGACTCATATTTCTTTGATATATTTTCTACATTCTAGAACAAGACAGGATTTTTCATAATATATATTTCATTACGTAATTATGTAACAACAACATTCAATCATTCATCTTCTATACTGCTTATCCTGAACAGGGTCAGAGCCTGGAGCCTATAGAGGAAACTATGGGCACAATGGAGGAACGAGGGGTGAAATTTATTCCATTTGGTTTAAGAAATGTAATTAGGGTTAGAACAAAAATGGGTAAATAAACAAATTTCTCAGTTTGATCTATAACTTCGTAAGGTTGTTTATAAAATGAAAACATGAGCAACATGAGGATTGTAGGTGAGATATTGTGACTCATAAAAATGTGTTTTCTTACTTTGCGCAGGCCACTAAGAGGTGCGTCCACAGGAAGTGAGAACAGGTTGTTCATGAGCTCCTCAAAGGTCTTGGAAAGGTCAGTGATGCGCTGTTCTTCAAGCTTTAGGCCGAGAAGGACGCGCACAGCGATACGGAAAGTGAGTGACCTAGAAGCACTGTAAACTTCCACAGGGCCAGCCTCAGCACACCACTTACTGATTTCACCCTTCACCACATCCTGAAGGCGTGTCAGATAGGTCTCCAGTGCTTCACAGTTAAATACTCTTGCCAGAATCTAAGAAGGAGACAAGGATTTTTAAAAAGCATTTGCAACAATTAATTTTGTTGCAGATGTGTAAATGTTTTTTATTTGACATGACACAAATAAATGCTTTTTTTTAAATGAAAAACACTTTATATATTACACATATTCATATTTATTCATATTTAAAGCTGAAGCTGATTTTCAAACCTGCCTTGTTCCCTCTATTACTTATGTAACAATCACACACACACACACACATATATATATATATATATATATATATATATATGTACATACAATCACATAAGTGTATGCACATACTGTATACCTGACATTTAAAAAAAAATCCTCCCAAGTATTTCCCATACAGTATATCTAAAAGCAAAGATTGATGTCAGATATTCAGATATCTACAGTATGTTGAAACCTGACACACCCATATGTGCCTATTCCAAAATCTTGGACTTGGTTCCCCTTCTGCTATTCCAAAATATCTTCTCTTTTGGGAAGGATTTCCACTAGATTTTGGAGTGTGGCTTTGAAAATTGATTTCATACAGCAACAAGAGCATTAGTAAGCTTAGGTGCAGATGTTAGGATGATGAGAATTCTCCAGTTCCAATTCATCCTTAAGATATTCAGCGGGTTTAAGTTCAGGCAATGCTACATCATACTGTATACAGAAATTCTATATTGGTTTGTGCTTCAGACTTTGTGGCAAGGATTTGGGGAAGATCCGAATATACGCTGTCAGGGGTCCCCAAACTTTTGAAACTTCAATGGCACTAAAATTAATTCATTGAAAGTAATTGATGCATAGATGTTAAAAGTGCAGAGAAACCCTGGGACATTGCGACATGCATTAAGTAATTAATATAACAGGGTTTACACTCTACATGCACTTACATACACATCTGCCATCAATATGATATAGATATATATCGATAAAGAATAGAAAAAGAACTTGTGTATTTCCTTACATAATGAAGTTAAGGTATGAAATGTTTGCTTCAAATTTTGTTGAGAAGTGAAAAAAAAGCATCACAGAGCATTAATAGGTGCCACATCTTATATAAATAATAAATGAACAAATACAAATAAAATATAAATAATAAATAACATTGTGACCCTGAATAAAGGATAAAGCAGTATAGAAGATCAAGTGAGTGAGTGAGTGAGTGAGTGAGTGATAAATAAACAAATCCAGATATAGAGTAAATTCCCTTCCTTGTAAACATTTTGACCTTATCATCAACTGAGATACCTAAAAGACCTAATTTCTTTTTAGGCCAATCTCAATTTAAAATTGTACACTAGTTTAATAGTGTTTCTTCTTCTTCTTCTACTTATTATTATTATTATTATTATTATTATTGTTGTTGTTGTTATAATAATTCCAATATATCTAAATATAATGAAAATCACAATCACTCATTATTAAAGTTATATTTATACAAAATTGATGTATTATAATTCTTAAAGTTTATCTGGAGCCTTGAAGGATTCAATCCAAACATCAATAACTTTATAAATAGTGTCAACTTGAACCTAAGATGTTCTGCTGATGTCAAATTTGGGATGACAAAAGCTCCACAGCTTGAATAAATAATTTTGAAAAAAAAAAATGAAATGATGTATACTTATGACCCTAATAGTTGGTGAAATAGTTTATGTTAAATATATACTGAGGCTGTCTCTGAAGAAAAAAAGTGTAATAACCCTAACTCTGTTTTCAGGTCAATTTCTGTTTAGTTTAAAAAAAAAAAAACTGCAAACATCTCATATTGACTGTTTGAAGTTATTGCTTACTTTTCTTTTCTTCTTGTGTAGCTCACCAACCGAGTTGACGAGCGTATTTGGTCCCAGGATGATGCGCGTGCTCTGTGGCCACTGTGTGCTCACCAGTGTGTGTTCACCAAGCAGGATCTTGCGAATGTTTTCAGCGCCCGTTACACGAATCACAGGTTTCCCCAGGAGGTGGGTCTTAAAGACATTGCCGTATTTCTCTCTCCTGGAGATGTGGAAGCTTGAACCCTGTGGAATGATGGACAGGGGAGAGAAAAAGAGTTGGAAAAAGACACAAAAATGTTTATAAGAAAATATAGAGAATTATTTAAATGTTTATTTATAAATCATTAGATGGTGAAAGAAACATATTTTGGTTAGGGTTTTTTCTCTGTGCTTTGGTTGAATCTCATCATACAGACTCAAGCTAAATCTTAAAGAACTCCCTCCTCCCTAACTCCTCCCCAGTTCTGCTCTATATTTCAAAAACAGGAGTCTTTTGAAATTGAGCTACGGATTTGCCTTGGCAGGGTACTGTGCCTGGAACTGAGGGGAATTCTGTATTTTACTTTCAGGTCTGCGCATGCAGGGAAATAATTTCATACGTGTGTTAACAAAGCAGTAGACTGAAGTTTTTTTTTAATTGAGCAAGAGATTTGCCATAACTTTAATGTTACAATGAAATTGAATGACCTCATACAATAAACTTTTCTATTCTATTGTAAAACACTATGAGTTTCTGAACTACAGCATTGCGGAGAAATGTTAAAGGACAAAAACATTAATAGGAAGAATTAGACAGTTGGCATAAAGCAGTGTGATGTCTTCAATGATTTTAGAAAAATGCTAGAGAGCTAAACCAATAATCTCTATCTCTCTCTGGATGTTGACCCAATGACAATTATCCAAACAACACTCTGTGATAGGATTATGACCAAGGCATGAAGGCTCTCATAGCTGGCAACATATGTAGTATTTAAACGCACAATTATCTTATAATCGACTTGACCAGTATTGGCAAAATGGTCCCATCCTTTATCTTTCAGCATATAAAAGTGTCAAAAGTAGCAAAAGTACCCTATTAACTATGTATTGTACATTTCATTATTATTATTATTATTAATATTATTATTATTATTATTATTATTATTATTATGTTTAAGTACAAAAGTCCAACAGTAGGTTAATGTTAACTTATGCAAGGTTATTGATCATATACAGTATGCCTTAATTGTGCATCATTATATCAGTAATTTGATGAGCCACAGATCCACACACCTCATAAAAACAAAATCCTAAACCTATTTACATTATAACCATCTAGGTTTTAGGCTACCCTTGTGCCAAAAGGACAGCTTTGGCCTCTCTGGCCATGGCTCTGCACAGCCCCGGGGGTGGTGGTGGCGTTGTGGTGTCTCGTTGTGGGGTGGGGTCTCCATGGATCTCGGGAACTTAGAGACCAAATTGGCAGCCTTGGGCTCTTTGTGTGCCTGGCCAAATATCAAGATTCAAGATTCTTTATTTGTCACATGCATAGTTATACAAGTACAACACGCAGGGAAATGTATCCTGAACCGCTCCTATTTTGTGCAAATAACAAGAAACAAAAGAAATAATCTATAAATAGAAATTGAAATTGGAAAAAATAAAAAAATATGCAGCAGGCTGTGGTGTACTGAGAGTTATGGTGCCTTTCTATTGTGGCCAGCCACTTTTTTCAGTAACTTGTACTGCATTAGGATCAGACCTGACAGGTTGGCCTTTGGTCTCTTCAGGCATCAGTCAGCCTTGGGTGGCTATGATCCTGTGACCAGTTTACTGGTACATTATATAATTGATAACCAGTGTTAATAACTACCTGGACTCCATATTAACATCAATTACCATCAACTGTTATAGCTGAACTGTCTGCCACCTAACACACAGTATGAATAGAGATCAATTCCTGCAATCTGATTCACCCAGATGAGGATGGGTTCCCTGTTGAGTCTGATTCTTCTCAAGGTTTCTTCCTATTGCCATCTCAGGGAGTTTTTCCTTGCCACTGTCAGGGACAATCTGACCATTTTGATTCAATTCATACACATTCATATTCCAAACAAACCTAAATAATTATTTTGATTGTGTAAAACTGCTTTGCGACAATGTCAATTGTTAAAAGCGCTATACAAATAAAATTTTATTGAATTGAATTGAGTTAATGCTGATTGGTGTGCACTGCCATTATGTGCCTGCTGGTTTTCTATTCAGAAACAAAAAGATGTTTATTGTGAAAACGTATATTACAAAACATTTTGTAATAAAATGTATTATTCTTCACAATAAGCAATGTATCATATCGAAATCAGCTGATTAGACTTATCAGATGTACTTGTTTTAAACATTGTTAGTTTTACAGATTTCATATTGTGTAACCCCATAAATAGTACTCAATGACAACTTGACAAAAGACACTTTAAGAATCTTTATCTTAGTATATTTTACCCCTGTCTTTGAAGCTGGTGTATCTACTGTGGTTAGTTCTGGTTAAGAATTTCTAAGTGAAAAGGTAAGAGACTGCTGCTAAGCCCATACTCATATGGTACTCAAAATAAGATGCCTTAGTGGGTAATGGGTGGGATATTAGGAAATGTACCACAGGTCTGTTGAATTTTCAAACCTGATTGGTCAGAGCATGTTAATAACTTTTCTATAACGACTGACAATTGTGCCAACTGCGAATCAAATGATAAAGAAAGAAAACTAATAGGCTATTTAAGACCGCAATGTAAGGATATTGTAATGCTCAGTAAGTTCTTGTTGCAGGGGAATGCTGCAGAACAGAGGGGATTGTGTTATGCAGTTTCTCTGTAAAATGATAAGCTGGGTTTTACCTTTTTAATTTCGATCAACAAGAAAAAAATAAGGCTGGTGGTGGAATGACTATAGTTGCTACAACACAAATGGTAACTTGTGTTACAGATATTCTACAATATTAAATTCAACTATAAGGGATGAAAGCACCATTTGGCACTCTTAAATATTCATTTCTAATTGTTGGCAATAATGTTAGGGTGGTAGCATATGGTAACAGTAATAATTAGGTGCATCACACCACCGCATACTTCATTATTTTTCTATAATCGCACAGTGCAGTTGTATCATTGTATTGTATCCACATATTAAGTGATTTAATGTTGCCTATTAATAACTTGTGTATTGGGACCAACCTGATCTCGTGGGAAATTCGTCGAAATTGAAACAAGTATGGGCCATGTCCTTCGATAATATCCATTTTTTTTCCCGGATGTAGTCATCAGAAAACGGGCAAACACTAATCTTATCCCAACCACATTCCTAACTTTTGTAACATTTCACACAAACAGAGTTGTGTAAAAAGTTACAAATTTGCAAAAGTGAGACTGAGACATAATGTGCTCTCAGAAAGAGAGAGAGGGAAAAGAAACAAGGAAGGTTATGATTACTTGTATAATTTGGGTTCTGTCCAAAACCGCACAAGTTTTGTCTTGGAATAAAGCCAGCATCATTCAGTGCACACAGCAAAATCCCCATCATTTAATAAACACTTAATATCAGTGCATCAGGATATTATACTGTAGATCATTTTGACACTTCAGGTGGTAATGTAAGACTTTGTATTTTTGTATTTTTAAATATTGGACTACAATATAGCATATTTTAGGAAATTAGTGTAGATTAGAGTCAAGTGTCAAGGGATTCTAATACCAATACTGAGATTCATGCTCTTTTAATAAAAGCCTAAACTCACTAGGGTTATTGGCATAAACACACTTGGTAAGTTGGCATAAACACAAGAAAACGTCTTGTTCTATTTTGTGTATTAAGAATGAACCAGAGCATCCGGTATTTGGATTACGTCCAAAACCACAGAAAATTGTGCGCTACCATCACACAGGTAGTGCGCACCGCAAAATACCCAGGGTTGAAATAAAAGTTCACACGAGTTCATCTGAGCGTTATAATACAGAGTGTTCTTCATGAACCAGTTCATCATGATCTGGAGACGACTGCAAGTTTGTTTACAAAAAAAAAAAAAGACGAGATTTGTTGTAAATAAAATGTAATTTTGTTGGGAGACTTTTTGGATACTCTTTAGCACTAGGCTTTAATTCAGCAGTGTGTTGTGCGCTGCATTGACGTTTTTATGTGATCATCTTAATCTAAATTTAATCTTACCTGAAAGAGCCAGTGGAAGCTCTCTCCGATCAGCGGCCACCCCATGGAGCCCTCAGGTAGCGGGAGCGCGCATGTCTTGTCCCGGGCTGCGCGCCACCGGAGCGCCCAGAGCCGTCGCGACAGCACGAGCAGCAGCAGCGCCGGAACCACGGAGCGGAGGAGCGCGAGGAGCGCAGACACCACGCAGCTTTCACTCCCGAACATCATCATCAAGCATCCGAGCAAAAATAAAATAAAATAAAATTTAAAAAAAACCACGTCTTCCTTATCAAGAGTGTAAAAATAACAACCAAACGTCCAAGCTCTTTATAGGAGGTGGATACGTTTCATCAGGTTGCTAGGAGGATGTATAAAAAGTTGTGTTAGTTTTCAGAAAGAGAGAGAAAAAAAAACATGCTTGGCACTTTCCGTCTGCTCCAAACGCGCAAGACGAAACTGACAGGTATGCCAAATAGTTTTACAAGTTACATGCGCTAGCATGTCTTTCATCCGACTTTATAGAGTAGCCTGTGTACAGTTGGAATATTAGGACATTGAACATGCTCAACATCTTCTCTGCGACCTATTTGCATGAACAATCATATTCACTAGCTATGTATACATACGCATGCGTAATGCCGTTTGCGTTAACCTTCCTAGCTTTCTATATCACCTTCTTATACTTGATCATTTGTTGTTTATTAAAATGCATTTTATATCATGCCTGGGAGATAGCGGACGTTTACAAACAAATGTGCGCAATCAATTTAATTTAATGAATGCAGTGTAATTAACTTAATTTCTTCTAAACACATGGTGTTATGAATAATCATAGACAAGCTGCTGCAAACAAAACGATACCTCATTACCATTGTGTTTTGTATGGCATGTTTTGCATTTAATAGCTTTATAGGCCAGATAGCAATATTACAGTCTAACCAATTTAAAGAATAGCAGAGAATCACGATTTGATTACTATATCTGGCTAATTACAAGCATGCCAAATTGGCAATAGCATAAAAATGCTATAATTTTGTCTTATTGAAAAAAAAAAACAGCGATGCCGCTTTTGTCGCTGTTTAATACCGTAAATTTGTAATAAGATTTTATACAGACTTTGCAGATCAAGTGCAGAACTACACTCGGCTTAAACAGTAAATAAAATAAAATAAATAAAAAAGTAGCATATGACTGACTTAAAAAGGTTATACCACTTACCTAAATGTTGCCATAAAAAATAAGACAAAAATAATTCCTGTAATTTACTTGCAAGATAACAAGAAAAATAATGATGATATAAAAAGTAAGCACTCTGGGCGTGTTATCCTCCTGCAGGAAGGTGTGCTCTGTTCCGTCTTCTCATCCTTTACTAAATACTAACTGATGGAGAAAGGTTTTTCCTCCTAAATCACGAAGAGCTCATTGATAAATCATTGGGGATGGGAATAAGTTATAGAGCAGAGAAAGGGAGCGAAAGAGAGAATAAGCAGGTAGCCAATCACAAGCGCTCTCTCTCTCTCTCTCTCGCTCTCTCTCTCTCTCTGTGTGAGAGAGAGAGAAAGAGAGAGAGAGCGTGTGTGTGTGTGTGTGTGAGAGAGAGAGAGAGAGTCCGCAAAGAACTATTAGATTCACAAAATAAGTCCCCGGCTTTTTTCCCTCCTCCGAAACATCTAATCAGTTGGAAGAAAGGAGTGAATGAAAACAAACAAGCAAATAAACTTCTTTTTAGTGTAGATTATTTGCACCATAAAATTTATTCTGAAAACTAATATAGTTATTTGCCTTTTAAAATTATATACTGTATATGCATTATGCGTTGCAGCTGTGCATGTATTATATTTATTAATTTATTAATGCATTTATTTATTTGGCTTACTTTTTTTTTCCGCAGAACTTTAAATTACGTTTGATGCTGCCTCTTCCAGTTTTGTTAATGCCCGTTTAATTGTATTTTCAATTAACAAAGGATTTGTGAAACTGTTCTAAAACTAAAATAAATAAGCCACAAATATACCCTAAAAAAATACAATGTTATCATACAACATATAACATACAACGTTAATCAAACGTCGGAGTCATATTTGAGCATATTTAAGTATAAAATTATGTCAGAATTAAGGCTTGCTGCGTGAAATTCTCACATATTATCAATATTTTAAGTATTATTAAAACATAATGAATGTTATAATTAAAAAAAGGTATAAAGTTGGCAGATTTTAAATATTTGACATTTTTATTCATGTAATAGCATTATAAGCTAATGTTTCCCTCAGTCCTCAGATAACTTACTGTCATCTCACAAACATTTTGACGGTCTGGGCAAATTTCCTCTTTCCCCGCCTGTTTGTTTGTTCACTTAATATTTTAATGTAAATGCATTGTTATTCTTTTTTAAAAGCAGATTTTCTGTTAATTTGTTCAGGATTTTCTGATTAGCCAATTATGCTAAATAACGTCTACACAGTATTTAAAACATGTCTCGCGCTGCCTAAGATTTTTAAAAGGTAACGGTCACTGTAACGACTTCTTTAGATCTGCTATGATGGTGCATACACTACAGGTACTTCGCACATTAATGATTATAATATCTTCAGAGTTTAATTAGCCTTTTCGAGACAATAAATCATTACTAAGAAAATTTATATTTTTTATTGACACTTTTAAAGTGAATTCTGGTTGAATTCTATTATTATATAGAATTCTATTATTAGTCTAGGGTAATGTGTAACGATATTTAATATGCTAAATATGCTATAGATCAATATAAAAAGTACATAAAATATGCAACAACAAAGTTTGTTTCTGTTAGCATTTTTTCTATTCTCTGTTTTATTGTAAAAGTCATAAAAAATTGGGATATGAGCTAATAAGTCTTACCTTACAGTTCTCTAATTCTAGTATCATGTTTCTCTATACCAAGCTGTTATCTAAATAGCTGTACACATACTGTTTTCTCATTATTATGCAAATATTTACATTATGAAGTTATGGTTTTTATTTCCAGACTTTATCATAGCAATTTATAACTATATACAAAATAATTGGTAAGGAAAATGGATTGTTGTATGTTTGGATGGAACTTTTTCCCGCAATGATAATCACTAATGGCATGTTATGAGCTTATGAAAAAAATAATAAGTCTTTATGTTGATGGAGTGAACTCCAGTAAGAAAGTAAGGCAGAAATAATGCACAATCAAATGAATGGTGCTAAACAACATAGGCTAGTGCAAAGAGTAGAGCGGTTGTGCCATTCTCAATATTTTTCCTTTGTATATATACATTTCTCTCTCTCTCTCTCTTCATCCCTCAGCACATGTATTAGACCACCAGCATCACATAACCTTCTTGACATACCTCAATAACAGCCACGAGTTAGCAAAAGCAGTAAAACCCCTAACCGCTTGCCAGGTTCATCCAACAATATAAGAGCTGACAAACCAAATAACAACCTAACATCCTGTAACTTAATAACAGAAAAACATGATTACACATTAGACAGTCAGATCCTTTTAGAAGCACACCAGTCAATAGTTAAAGTTGAATCAATTTTCTAAATACCACTTTTGGACAATGGTCAGGTATTTTATTTTATTTTTTTTGCTGTTTCACTTCTAAATGTTCCTGCTATGTTGTTCCAAGATTATTAATTGTAGAAATGTTAATTATTTCCTGGATTATTTCCAATTTCCAGAATATTATTTTTGTTTGTAATGTAACAGACTAATTATCCTAGAACATAGAATGTCTGGATAATGTTACACAGTATCTAATCATACTCATATACTGATAGAAAATTCAACAAAGTAGTTTTAAATTGTTAGAATGAATTTTTATTTATTTATTTATTTTTTACAAATATTGCTTAAACAGATAATCCATGGGCTCAGTTTGAAACCCAGAGCAGATCACTAAAAGATCTAGGTTTTAGTTTTTTCTTTAAGTGTTATCTTGGATCAGCTCGGAAACACAGCCTCTTGTCCGTGTGTATATGTTGCTCTTTTGAAAGCACTTGTTCAGAGGAAAGAATAAGATGTCCGGAGTGTAAACAGAGGGGTAGGATGGCTAGTTTGAATCCTGGATTAGTCGTCTTGACTAATCCATTAGGATGACCTTTTGACCTTTTGCCTTCTCTTCTCCTCTTCCTTTCTCCTCACCTTGTCTCTATTTAATTCTCAGTTTCTCTTCTCCTCTTCACATCACCCTTGTTCTCTCTTGTCCGGTTGAAAAAAAAAGTTCACTAATGAAGTGAGAACATTCGATTAGAAGCGAGGAAAAAAATCGAGACAGTTATGAAAGAGAAAGGTTTGGAAAAAAAGAAGAGTGTGACAATTCAGAGAGGCATTCCCCATCTAAGGTGTTCGGCAAATCCCGTTATTAGTTTTAATAGCTGAGAGACTCAGGATACCAGAGGAAGCTTCCACCTCTGTCTACATGTGTGGGCATGTTGCACTGACACACACTTACCTCCCCCAAACACACACACTCCCCCAAACACACACACACACCTCAAGCTGAAAATTGCAGACACAATTTTAGGAATTGATTTGTAAACATAAATCAGCAAGTTTCTTATTTTTCTACATTTCTACTAAAAAACTATTCGTACCTTGGTACAAGTTATTCTGTATCTGTACAGACTTGACAATTTTCTAATTAAAGAACCATGCCATATTTTTTTAAACCACTGTCTTGGAGTTGACAGAACTCAGACCACATCATAGGGGGAAAAAAACTAATGAGCAAAAAATAGTGTCTAAAATGTATTTTAATTAAGTAGCACCATCAAAGCAGTCACATGTTCCATAGACTCTTCTACACCAATTGGCTGCAGGGGGTAACGTCGTGTTTCTGATGCTTAGAGCTGCATAAGAGTCACTTTGATCAGTGTGTGAAATCACATGCACCTGAAGGATCGTTTTACTTCAGCAGACTTGGAATATCCCGAAAATGCCTGCCGAAAGTGTTCAGGCCTGTTTTTGTCGACAATTAATCACTCCATGCTTTGGTGAATTTGCAGATCCTAAAGTTTCCTTTAGATCCTTTATTTTACTGAGAAAACTCTTACCTAAGTCTCAGACTCTTTTATTAAGTAAGGGATAAAACACTTTAGGCCATTGAGATAATAAGTCATAATCCGTGTGTGATGTCTGGTTTTACCATTCAGAAGTTTATTATTTATCATGTCCTGAATTGTTTTATTTGTATTATTTAATTTGCCATTGATTATTACTTTGCAGCTACATAGTTTTAGTTATAAGGCCCATTGGCCTCACACATCCATGGTCAAGCGTGCGAGTCCCACCTTCTGGTCTGTGCGCATGTTGGCATGTTCGCCCAGAGTTTGGCGGGTTCTGCCAGTTACTCCCGTTTCCTCCAACAGTCAGATTAGGCTAATTGGCATTTCTGACATTGTGTGCCCTGAGATATATTGCCACCCCATCCAGGATATACCCTGTCTAGTGCCTGAAGTCCCTTGGAATAACCTCCATGCCTCCCATGACCCTGTTCAGGATAAGAGGTATAGGAAATGACTGTGAGAAAAAGTGAGGTTTTCCTCTTACCACTTAGCAGGTAAACCTGCCAGCCGTCTCGGAGCTGAATTGGCTCTTACTATGGAAACAGCATTGATGTAAATGTCTCGTTTGAATTACGTTGGTGACTATTGTTGTATTTATAAACACCTTCCGACAAATCAGGTTTGAGCATTCGACATGACTCATCCATTAAAATAACGATGGAAAGATTGGGGAAAACCAATTGTGGTTTTGTGGGTTTGTGAACACACACACACACACACACACAGTTGTAAGCAGTCACCCCATCCCTTTCTGTCTCTCTAACCCCTCGTCACTCATCGTTTGCAGATCACAGCTCGTAGAAGCAGCAGCGGGGTCAGAGCGAAAGTGTTCACCTGGCTGAAAGAAAAGAGGGACACACACATCCATCAGCACAGCAATATCTGCTTCCTGTTTGAGATGAAGACAAAGTTGAGGTCCGGTTAGTTCTTTAGACTCTAGCTTAAAGCTGCATGGTTCTTATTAAAAACAAAGACGAGCTGTTTAGAATGACGAATGCTTTAAACTTAACTACAAAAAAACGTAAAACAATTCAAATTGAAATTAGAAATAAATAAGTGGTTGGTCAGATTTCAGAGAACATATCTGACGTATAGTTTACATAAAATAAAAATATGAACCTCATCATCAAAATATGATTTAAATGCTTATCCAAAGTGTAATTTAAAGATGTTTTTAATTAGTAGATTTAATTACTTAAAAGAAGTCCAATCAATTCCTACATTGTCTGCAATTTCCCTTTGGATTAATAAAGATTTATCTTATTTCATATCTTATTATTGCAAAATAATAATGACTATAGTGTTTAATTAAGGTGAATAAGGCATGTGCAGAAGAATAGTGCCTCAGAATGCCAGAGACCCAGGTCTGATCCTGTCCTCAGGTTCGACTGTAGGGTTTGATTTTATTTTTACGGCTTTGAAAAAACAAATAAGTTAAAATTTGTGTAATTCAATTCAATTACATGGAACCAGTGTAGATGTTCAGATTAACCACATTCTTCCACTGTACTATACTTTAAGGTTTTCTTTAAGTGTATTTTACATTGTTTCACTTACACGGTTTTTCAAATGTTCGATTTTTGGCCACATCGTATTGACGGTTAGAATTAATAACTAAAGAGAATTTGTGATGGTGCGAATCTTTCAGATTTTTACATTTGGGATGAGGCTTACATTCGAGTAAGGCTGTTATCTAGAATGTATTTAGCCACTACGGGCAGTTCCATAAGCACGTTCTTAGGGATAATATGGAAACGATTACAGAGGAAGTCCTCCCTGACCTGGAAGCAAGACTCACTTCAGACCATCTCTCATCATCTCTGGACCACCACTCCAACATACACACACACACACTCGTCTCATGGACGTGCTGCTTTGATAATACTGGTCTTACCCTCCTCCTAAGCACTGCCTATCATCACTCCTATGTGTGTGTGTGTGTGTGTGTGTGTGTGTGTGTGTGTGTGTGTGTGTGCGTGCTGGGGTAGGACTGAGGGGTAACTAAGATGAGAGAAGGACATAGCATTTTGAGGGAGAACATACTGACCCCCTTGGGGTATTGTATAGGTTCTTAGGTGTGTGCATATGTGAGTCTGTGTAGGTGTGTGTGTTACAAAAGGCTTTAGCACTGGCCAGTCACCCGTCTCATTTCCTTATCTGTCAGAGGACCGTGTCACCCAACGGGTATCAGGTTTTGTTCAGGTGACGCCTCATGACCTCAGACGCTGACCCCTGAGGCCTTTGCTTCCTCTGAGGAGAATAGAAGAAAAAAAAACAGAAAAGAATAAAGCAATTCAACAAGTTTTAAATAATTTTTAAAAAGTATATTATGCATTAGCTATATTATACATAAGAATACCTTGATTCCTTATGTACAGTAACATCATGCTTGGATGATTGTCCAATTTTTCGACCATACACACATTAGGATTGAAATTTATGACTCATCCTTTTATTTTATTCGAAATAGATATGAATGTTGCCAAATTGTGATTATCAGGATTGTATAGGTTTTGGCAGTAAACTGTTTATATGCAAATGATACATACAGTAGTTTATTACTAAAAAGTTCACTTATTATATATGCAATAAAACACTAGTGCTCATGCTGTTCTTGGAAAGTAAGCAACCATTACAATCAGTTACAGTCAGCACTTTTTCATTTTCATTCATTCATTCATTTTCTATATTTTTAAATTGTTTAACTTATCACATTTGTCGATGCTTACAGTTATTTTTTTCAATAACAAAGTATCACATTGTTTATCCATTTCTAGGACATCCATGAAACATTGCAGTGTTGAAGCAGCTATGAAAAAGTCATTTTCTTATTTACAGTATCTTTCTCCTGAAGATAACCAGTGAGCCAACTTTCAAATTATTAAAACCATTTATTTTATGTCAAAATGCTTAAAGTGACAGCATTGTCTTACAAAGCACTGACACTATTGTTACATTAAATCTACTCTCACAAAACTTCACCATATCAGAAATTATGCAAATTTGGAACCTGTATTATAAAAATAACACATTAGAATTAAGATGAGCGGCATGAGCAATAAGGATATTTGCATAAATATGATTGATGAGGAGTTGTTCAGCTTCTTAGATGTTTTAAATAAATAAAGGTGTTAAACTAAATATTAATATGTTATGTGAAATTAGTTACGTAATTTCAATATTAATAGGAATAACAATCACACGTTAACATAAATAACAATATTAAAAACACAATAACTATCCATTACTCATTAAACAAATGAAATGATTCTTCACCAAGCTAAATATGAAAACAAAGTGTGGTGCAATAAAAATAAATAAATCCTAGTGTATCATTCAGTCACATACTGTTTATATAATTATTTGCTGTTAACACGGATTTTCAGTAATTACGAAGAAGCTGTAAGAATGGGCTGTGGATATACGTAAGAGCAAGTTAAGGAGTTAACATTGAGGGTTTCGGTGTATATATTACTATTTAAATGCAATATATTGTTTCACAAGAATATCACAAAACAAAACCGTTCATCTATTAAACGTAAAAATTTTTAGGAGTTTGCTGAAAGCAGATTCTGGAAACATAAAAAAAGACACCTACAAAACCACCACATCACTTCAGTTCTGACGTAAAATACGCAGTACATCACTGTGCAGCTGATATGAAATAATAGCATGAGAGATGTGTTTAATGGAGAAAGATGTCTTACTTATTTATGTGCTATGTATTTTAAAGCACTACTATTCATTTTAAACCAGGCTATCAATGTTAATATTATGCAGTATGTAACGTTTTGATCTCTTAAAAGCTTGTTACAATGGATGTGTGTGCACGTGTGTGTTTACGTGCTTCATGACAGCGGCTTAATCCATTCGCTCACACCACAATGGCATCCTGAAGAAGCTCCCTGTTTACTTACACACATCACCAAACTGTGTGTTTGTATGTAAGCGATCCATTAGTGGCGTGTGGAGCACACCTCAGGCAGTGACTAAGGGGTCAAATGCACCTCGAGACAAAAAGCACAGGGGAAAAAGAGGGACAGAGGAGAGGAAAGAGGAGGACAAAAGCCTTAAAAAGGCCCTCAAAAGTGCACTTTCAAAAGGTGTCTCATCCCCAAAGCCTAAATCCGTCTCTCTGTCTCTCAGCCTTAGGGTGAAAGAGCTATTAAATAACAGGGAAAAAAAAAACAGAAACCGATTCAATGAAGCTGTGTACTTCCTGCTTGCGCTAACTATTCGAATATGTTCACACCTGGATCACTGCGGTTCCTCTTCAGTGTGTGTGAATGAGTGAGTGTGAAAGGGCGTTGACCAGAAACAGGTGAGTGCCTGGAACACATACCACAGTCTGACTGGAGAGTGACACACACATACACACACACACACACACACACACACACACACACACACACACACACACACACACACACACACACACACACACAACTGAACATGGGCATGTGTAGCTGTTAATCACATGTAGTCGGAAGTAAGACTCTAAAGGACTGTCTGAAACATTTACCCTAAGCTATAAGGGGAGGTGACCAAGAATATATCATTTTGTAGGATTACACACACATACACACACCTTCTCTTTCTGTCTGGAATGTGTTTCTCGCGGTTTTAAATTAAAAGGCAATCCAGAAATAATATGAATATGAATCTCTCTCTCTCTATCTATCTATCTATCTATCTATCTATCTATCCATCACTATTTTATTAGTTCTCTAAAGCCTAATTGGACCTTCCCGAACACTTGAATGTGCAATAATCTTTCTTTACAATGCCTTTTTTTTTCATAAACAAAACTATACTCTTGGCATATTCACTAAAAACGTGAGATGCAGTTGGTGAGATCAACAAATATGATGGGCAGCAAATGATGTGTTTGTGTAATTGTGTAAATACATGCAACATGGGTAGGTGAGGAGGAGGTGAACTATCCATCCAAGGAAGTCATCAGAATAACACTTTGGACATCAATCACTCATCGTCTCTGACAGACATTTCCTGCTGAGGATGATGATGATGATGATGTTTGGTTGTGATGAGTGCTGAAACACACCTTTAACACCACAATTGGGTCTAACAGAGCATCTGGTAAAATGTAAGTTATCACAGAATGGTTCTTGGGTCACACTTATTTCATGGATGTTCCACAACTTTAAATGAAGTTATGAATTAATAAAATGTATAAGATGCCACTCTGTAATTTGCCATTCAGATTTGTTAGTAGTGGCAAATTGTTTTGGTGTAAGAAGAATAAAGCGCTATATGGCATGCTGTTATTGGAGAACATTGGGGTCAACATTGGGGTGGTAAAAGTATTGTGTCTTTGCGTCAAGAACTTTTGTCTAGTATGCTCTGCACCTCACTGTTGGGTGTTCCTAACTGTATTCACTTTTTAATTTTTGAATAGTTGAAAAATACTTGATCTTGCACTTGTTTTAATTGAGTTGTTTATCCATTGGTTTTTGGTTGGATATGCTACACTTAATAGCAATTACATATTGATATTATGTTCATTTTACTGTATTAAATTATGCTTGTAATGTACACAATTCTATTGTAAGTACTTAAAACATACATTTTTACAATTATTTATTTTATAATTCTGCCCTTTACTTAAATACATTAGTAGTGTGTAGTTTTACATTCTTGGTATTCCACACATTCTGTAAAACAGATGCTCTAATAAGCCCAAGCTAATGCCCTTTTAAGATTTAATTTATATTAATTGGGTTAATGTTTTTAGACTTTGCTGCAAAGCAGCTTGAAAAAAAATATGCATCTAAATTTGAATAAATAAAAAGCTTGAACAGTTTGTCCCTAATGACCTACAGTACAGTAGCCATAAGCATACTATTAGGATATAATACAAAAATATTAGCATTACTATATAATTTAATATTAGGCTAAACCATTTTTTTTTGTATTTTATTTAATTGCAAAATAAAGTACAAGTACTTCATAATTAAAATCGAAGTGAAAATTATGTACAGTACAGGTGAAACAAAGACTAGAGTAAACAAACCTTCGCAAAACAATGTGAAGAACAACACTGAAATACTGTGTGAGGCAGTCACTGTCGTGTAAATATCTACAGCATTGTTTCTAAGTCTTTTTTCTGGTGTACCTACTGTACATACCTCTTGTTGCTTTACATCCTTTAATTCACCTAGTGACCTTGTTTGAACTTCTAAACATGGTGATTAATTAAAGTTTAGGGATTTGGTAGCACTGAAATATGATGGAGCCAGGATCTCAAATGCTCAAAAAATCAGCAGAGATAATAAAGATAATAAATGTGATCTTCCCAATGGAGAATTCTTGGGGGGAAAAATAAAAAATAAAGCTACAGATATAAACAGTAAGACAACCACCCAAAAAATGCACTCATATGCTCCCTGCCCCCTTTCCCACAAGCACCCCCCCCCCCTTTTTTTTTTTGAGAGCACTATCAATATGAAAGAGGAGAGGAAGGAAGTTTTTGGAGTCAGTGAATGGACCGAGGCCATTTCATTTAGAACCCCAACTCTGAGGATCTCCCTCTCTCTCTGTCAGCCCTCTAGCTGATCCCATTCATCCTGCCCTACTGTAATCTAATCAAAGCCTAAATGGATTTATCTGCCGTCATTTCACATTCAAACACACATTACACACACCTGCCCCCTGCCACTGAGATGGATGGCTGCTGCGGAGCGGCATTCAACCGAAGAGCCACACCAGAGTCACACTTCTTTCACTACTTTTTATTTATTAAATAACACTTTAAATTAAAATTTATTTATCTCACATTAATTAAAACATTAACATTTCAGGAGTTCTTCGATTGATAAACACTTGGCAATTTTAGCAAAGCACAAATAATTACATTCATCAATAAGGCAGATAATTAAGACCTACAATGAAGATACTGTACTATTAATGTGCAAAATGAACAATGAACTTGTGTGTTGCAAAATTTAGAAAATGTTTCCAGAGAACAGCATGAGTATAGTTAACCCGTTGGAACTTGCTAATTTAAATATTTTAGGTTCATTTATTTGGATTTTTTTAAGTCATAGACTGATAAAATTAAAGCTACTGCAGAACCATTTCATTAACATTTAAGCAAGCATGAATTAATACAGGTCACTATTTCAACATTGCTTAATGTGTATTAATGTAAGTTGATATTCATTAATGCAGAAAAAAGTGTTTGTTACTTAGTTTGTAAGCTGTAAATAATCAACAACAGGATTTTGTGATGCCGCCTGACTTACCACCCTGACGTTAATGATTTTTTTATTCAATAACATTGTATACTGTAAGTTTGGTAATGATTAATTTATTTTTTATTTATGAATGAATTAAATGAATGAAATCAGTTTACAGCTATGTTTAATGTTGTGTAATGTCTACAAGGCATGTTAGCTCTTGTTCTTACCAGCCTCTCTTTTTGTTCTCTTTGTTGAAGTTAATAAAACATAAAAACACATGCCATGTTGCCATGTTACAGTCCAACCACAAAAGGAAAACTCCTCTTTCCTGTGATGATAAACTTACACAAACAGATTTACCCTTTATTATTACAAAGTGAGGACACTCTGTGAGGACGTGAGGAAAAAAGTAATGTAATGTATAAATGTTTATCATCATCATTTTGTTATGCTGAACAACTGGTCTAGAAGTCTAGATGAATAATCTGCTACTATAGAAATTATCACATATTATAACAGGGAAATTAATATAAACCAATTATTTCTACCTGAATGTTTGTCAAAGCCGTAGTGGTATAAAAAAAAAAACTTAGCAACATCTTCTGATTACTCAAACTTAAGAATTCAACAGTGCTATCAAATATAATAAATAGGTACTAGATTAAATATTGGAATTTAAATATCTTAATCCACTTCAATTAGTTTTTTTTGTTTCCATTGTTTTTTTATTTTTCATTTCTTATTAAAAATTAAGGAGTTTATTTACAAAGCAATAATTCAACCTTATTCAACATATAATTCAACATATTTTCTAATGAAGCCCAAACCATATATTTAATCAATAAGCCACAAGAGAGTATAGATTACAGTCACTATTAGTTTAATTAACTTATCGAATTATCAGATTTCTGGAATGAATCCATTGTTTTATAAATGTTGAATTGAAGTGAATTGAATTTAAATAAATAGTAACACATGGAACTGCCTAAAAAATAAAGGTGTTTCTTAATGATAAGCCTTTTGTTTAAATGTAAGTGAATCGAAATTGTAATTTCACGTAAAGCATTTTTTTGATAGCCTCAGAAATCTAAATTTATGAGTTCAACCCCTATTTCCTGTTTGGCAAAAAATCCAAAACCATACAGAGAAATAATCTAAAAAATGTCCTTTAATAAAAGAGAATCCAGAATTTGCTCCGGGAACTGCTTACTCATCGATCAGTTTCAGCGAAGCATGTTATTATGTCTTTAACCATGTGTGCACAAATTGCTCACATTCAGATGATTGGACAAGGCAACAAGCACTGACAAATGACTCCCTCCTCTTCTTTTGTGATTAAAGTGATTTCCCTGCTTACTTCCTAGTGAATGATTGGAGTATTCTGTGTAAGACATGGACCAACAACTTTGTTCAAGTTTAATGGGATTGGATATTCCTTTATGAGTCAAACGCATGGCCGAGCGCAGTCTGCGATTCAATTGAAAATCAATTGAAAGTCCTTTATAGTTAGAAACTAGGCTTGATTTAGTCCATTAGCCTTAATCATGCTGGTCAGATGGTGGCTAAAACTTATCCACTCAATAGAATGTTCTGATCAGAAACTGTTGGTTAGAAAATGGACAGTTGGTATAAGTTTAGATCTTTCTAACTGTTCGTATTTTGGATTGCTGCATGTCAATAATTAAAAACCGCTGTGAAAAGGTTCCCTTCCATCTTCAGGGACGTCTTGGGAGCCTCAGAGCGGCAGCCTTCAAAAAGTCTGCTGACTCCATCGGTCCTTTCAGAGATCTGCTCAAAGGCCCAGAGAACAATCAGCAAGGCGAGACATTCCAGACTCAAAGAGAAAACACCCAAGGGGCCGAGGGAGTCCTGCTGTACACATACTCATTCAACACGTCTCATGCTTTCCCTCCATCTGTCTCCTTTTCTGCGAACACGCAGAAAAAGGGAGAGAACCGTACCGTTTGGCGTGTGGCAGGTTCAGTTTTCATGCTCATGTCAGCATCAGTCTGTATGATTTATGGCGAAACATGACCACCGGTGGTTAATAAGCTTAGCATTATCCGCTGGGAGCCAAGCACAGCGCCAGGGCAAGACCAGGCCAAGACCGCGCCAGGGGAGGAGGGAGGTTTCCCAGAGCGCCATCCATTCTCACAGTCAAGCTGTCAATCACACTCAGCAGGGAACACACAGGGGGCGGGGTCTTATAAATTGGAGGTGGAGTAAGGGAAACACTGAAGGAGCGCAGACCCTGGGTGTTACAATTCAGAATGATTGACAGCTTCACCACAGGGCCTGAGCAGGGTGTGTTTGGTTCAAGTGGTTTGTGTTTGTGTGTGTGTGTCTGCCTTACTGACTGTGTTAACATGCTGTGATACACACCTGTCAATCATTCAAACAAACAATGACCAGCAGGGGTCTTTTTCTTCCTCTCACACACTGGCCAGGAAAATTCACTTCCACCTCAATCTTGACAATTAGTTGAATTAGTAAATGAATCTGGCTGGTGTGTGCGTGTGGGTGTGTGTTCGTGCAGATTGTGTGTTCAAATGTTTAATATTATAAAATGCATTTTGGTATTGTTTAGCCTATATATTTTAAAATATGGACAATACCAATTTTTACAAAAAGGTTAATGAAATCACAAACGCCTATTATCCACTGTAAGCAACTTTCTCATATGATACTTTGCTTGATTTTTATTAACTTTATCCAACAAACCTTTAAATGCATTATTTGCTTTACATATTCTTATTTATTAGCTACTTTGAAATATAATGAAACTAATAGTGAATAAATGTAGTTAGAAGCCAGGTGACTTTCATTTTACTGTATACACTGCAGATTCATTCCAAAATTGACTTTTTAAAGACAACAATGTGTACACATTTAGTTTTTTTATATTTTTATAATATCCAGAAATTTTAATGATTTGAGAAACTGGATATTCATATAAATGTTCATAAAAAATAATAAAATCTGTTAGTATAGTGTATATTAATAAATTAGATTATAGAAAAGTTTACATTATATTCTGATTTATTGAGATGCACTGTATAGTATGCATAGCTATGCAATATAGTTTAAACTGACAGCCCATTGCTCTTTCTTTCACCTCTTGGTATTTCACACATAAATCTCAACATTATCATTTTGTCAATGACTCACTGTGAAAAAGTCTGATTAGCGGGTGTCGTCTATATACCTAACATACCACAGTAAGAACTCACAGTAAGGGGTGTGTGCGGATGTGTTGGGCTAAAGAGAGGAGAAACTGAGCACACCCATATAAGACATGTAATAAGTGTTTGTCCTTGCATGTGAGAACAATTGTGCCTAAAATCCTGCCATCAGTGTTTGTGTATGTCTGCAGAAAGCAAGAATTTCTGAATAAGATCAAAGCATGGTTGATTTATTGGTTGGCATGTCTGAGACACACAAATGACTTCTTTAAGTCAGCAGGATTTTATGCTCAAACACTGTTACAGATGGTTACAGATCACTGTGAATGTGACTGAATTGTTGTTATGTTGTTCCTGTTTTGTCTCAAGCCCTTATTTAAAAGCCTCGAGTTAAATGAACGTGTTGAGTCCCTTAGTGAAATCTTGTTCTAGTCAGCAGAATCACCTCATCAATCTTGAGTCTTAATACTTTCACAATGTCACTTTTAACCCCATGACCTCTGACCCCTGATTCATGCCAAGACTTAACAACAGGTATCCCAAAGTCATCAAAATTGTGGATTCCTGCAACAGCATGTATTATGTGATTCAGATGCCTGGACACTCAGCATCATTGCTAAAGTCAGCATCTTTTTTCAAAGGAAGAAAGTTTCATCCTTAAAATGAAAAGTCTTTTGCCTGGTGCACCTGCAGCTGACTGTTGGGAATTAGTGGTTCAGAGGTATTCCATGTGGTAGGCCTGGGTTTAGTGACCAGTCAACGCCCCACACCTAGCCACTGGGGTTGCACAAGTAAGCATGTGATTAGTATTCTTCACAGACCTGAATAAGACTGCATTAAAAATATCAAGGTATGCGATGTAAAATCTTAGCCGATTCAAATATGCAGAAATGAATACAGAAAGAGCATGATCTTCAGTTAACTATTTACAAGGATTAGTAGTTGCATAATTCTACTTGTGGTGCTATGTGTAGTGTTTCATCCTGTCCCAAACCCAACTCTCATTTTGAATCACAGCCCATACATGTCCAAAAATGTAATCACCATTCCATTATAAGTCTACGTTAAACATTATGTCAATTAATTGTTAAGTAGATGACAGATACAACACAATTGTAATTACACAGGTAAAGGTACAGGTACTCAGCCAAAATGCAGTTTAGCATCTATCAGATGTGCAAATAGTAGTTTATATACTTTATTACACATCTTGGCATTGAATATACAACAGTACTGGTTTATCCATGTATGTGCACAATGTATTTTATTATTCTGTATATTTATAATAATATTCATTCATTCATTCATCATCTATACCGCTTTATCCTGTATTTAGGGTCGCGGGGACCTGGAGCCTATCCCAGGAGACTCTGGGCACAAGGCAGGGTACACCCTGGACAGCGTGCCAATCCATCGCAGAGCACACACACACACACACACACACACACACACACACACACACACACACACACACACACACTCATTCACACACTATGGTCAATTTATAATAATATACTGTATGTAATATAAAGAACTTTATTATTCTGTATATTCTGTAGGCCTATTATCTATATACAATTGTACATTTATAATATATAATTGTTTATAGATAATACAGAATATACAGAATAATAAAGTTTAGAGATTTAAAATGATTACAAGTAGTAAGCTACAATTAGCCTAACAGTGTAGTGTAACGTTCAGCATAGTAATGTCTCTGATAAAGTCTTGTATTTGGATGGGAGGAATCTCTGATGATGCTGCAGACATCTACTGTGATGAAGATTTTCAAGCTGGGCAATGATGATGTTTTGCATGGTTTTCATCAACATTTTCAGGAGTTTTTTTTGCTGGCACTGTGCTATACCACACTGTGACAGAGTTGTTCAAGATGTTCGCAATGGTGCAGTGATAGAAGCTTGTTAGGATCTTGGGAGACCAAGACCAAGTTCATCAGGATATAAAGGTGCTGTTGCTCTTTTCTACCCAGAATTGAATACCCAGAACATATCCTCAGAAATGTGGACACAGGAACATGGAGTGGGGAATATGGTTCCCCTTCATGTAGATGGGAGTGTCTGCTGCGTTTTGATTTTTGGAAGTCTATCCGACTTGCATAAACAGTAACATGCCCAAATGTAAGAACCTATCAACATAACCTATCAATGCATTGAGGTCTTGGTACCCCAAAAGTTGTCGTTGCACCAAATGTGGCTCATCTTTAATATCATCCTACAAATGTTTCTCCTAAATGGATCACATTTATATTCCCTTGCAAACCATTCCAGGGAACGATGACCCTGATCCTCTGACTCTACTTAGGCCTATCACTGTCTTTACCTTTACCTGGATCTCCAAACGTGCTTCATCTGTCTTTGCACCTGTACTGCACCACTGTATTTAGCTTCACCTGTGTTTTTGCCTGTACTGTATTAATGTATTTATCTTAACCTGTGTTTTACCTGTATTGTACCACTGTCTTTACCTGGATCTGCTGCTGTTTCTATATGCTTCTATAATTCCATTCATCCATCCATTTTCTTCCGCTTATCCGAGGTCGGGTCGCGGGGGCAGCAACTTCAGCAGAGATGCCCAGACTTCCCTCTCCCTGGCCACTTCTTCCAGCTCTTCCGGGGGGATCCCAAGGCATTCCCAGGCCAGCCGAGAGACATAGTCCCTCCAGTGTGTCCTGAGTCTTCCCCGGGGTCTCTTTCCGGTGGGGCATGTCCGGAACACCTCACAAGGGAGGCGTCCAGAGGGCATCCTAAATAGATGCCCAAGCCACCTCATCTGGCTCCACGCGATGCAGAGGAGCAGCGGCTCTACTCTGAGCCCCTCCCAGATAACTGAGCTTCTCACCCTATCTCTAAGGGAGAGCCCAGACACTCTGCGTAGGAAACTCATTTCGGCCGCTTGTATTCGCGATCTTGTTCTTTCGGTCACTACCCACAGCTCATGACCATAGGTGAGGGCAGGAATGTAGATCGACCGGTAAATTGAGAGCTTTGCCTTTTGGCTCAGCTCCTTCTTCACCACGACGGACCGATACAGAGCCCGCATAACTGCAGATGCTGCCCAGATCCGCCTGTCGATCTCCCGTTCCATTTTACCCTCACTCGTGAACAAGACCCCGAGATACTTAAATTCCTCCACTTGGGGCAGGATCTCACTCCCAACCCTGAGAGGGCACTCCACCCTTTTCCGGCTGAGGACCATGGCGTCAGATTTGGAGGTGCTGATTCTCATCCCAGCCGCTTCACACTCGGCTGCGAACCGATCCAGTGAGAGCTGTAGGTCGCAGGATGATGAGGCCAACAGAACAACGTCATCTGCAAAAAGCAGTGACCCAATCCTGAGCCCACCAAACTGTACCCCCTCAACGCCCTGGCTGCGCCTAGAAATCCTGTCCATAAAAATTATGAACAGGATCGGTGACAAAGGGTAGCCCTGTCGGAGTCCTACTCTCACCGGCAACAGGTCCGACTTACTACCAGCAATGCGGACCAAGCTCCGACACCGGTTGCACAGGGACCGGACAGCCCTTAACAGCGAATCCGATATCCCATACTCCCGGAGTACCCCCCACAGGACTCCCTGAGGGACACGGTCAAATGCCTTCTCCAAGTCCACAAAACACATGTAGACTGGTTGGGCAAACTCCCATGCCCCCTCCAGGACCCTGCTAAGGGTGTAGAGCTGGTCCACTGTTCCGCGACCCGGACGAAAACCACACTGCTCCTCCTGAATCCGAGGTTCAACTATCCGATGGACCCTCCTTTCCAGGACCCCTGAATAGACTTTCCCGGGGAGGCTGAGGAGTGTGATCCCTCTGTAGTTGGAACACACTCTCCGGTCCCCCTTCTTGAAGAGGGGGACCACCACTCCAGTTTGCCAGTCCAGAGGCACTGTTCCCGATGTCCATGCAATGTTGCAGAGACTTGTCAGCCCTACAACATCCAGAGCCTTGAGGAACTCCGGGCGGATCTCATCCACCCCCGGGGCCCCGCCACCACGGAGCTTTTTAACCACCTCGGCAACCTCGGCCCAAGAGATGGAAGAGTCTACCTCTATGTCCCCAGACTCTGCTTCCTCATCGGAAGGCATGTTGGTGGAATTAAGGAGGTCTTCAAAGTACTCCCCCCACCGACCCACAACGTCCTGAGTCGAGGTCAGCAGTGCACCATCCCCACTATACACTGTGTTGACCGTGCACTGCTTTCCCCTCCTGAGATGCCGGATGGTGGACCAGAATCTCTTCGAAGCCGTCTGGAAGTCATTCTCCATGGCCTCCCCAAACTCCTCCCACACCCGGGTTTTTGCCTCAGTAACCACCGAAGCTGCATTCCGCTTGGCCTGCCGGTACCTATCAGCTGCCTCCGCAGTGCCACCAGCCAAAAAGGCCCGGTAAGACTCCTTCTTCAGCTTGATGGCATCCCTCACCACCGGTGTTCACCAACGGGTTCTTGGGTTGCCACCGCGACAGGCACTGACCACCTTACGGCCACAGCTCCGGTCGGCCGCCTCGACAATGGAGTCGCGGAACATAGTCCATTCAGACTCAATGTCCCCCACCTCCCCCAGGACGTGGTTGAAGCTTTGCCGGAGGTGGGAGTCGAAGCTCGTCCTGACAGGGGACTCTGCCAGACATTCCCAGCAGACCCTCACAATACGTTTGGGTCTACCAGGCTTGACCGGCATCCTACCCCGCCAACGATGTCAACTCACCACCAGGTGGTGATCAGTTGACAGCTCCGCCCCTCTCTTCACCCGAGTGTCCAAGACATGTGGTCGCAAGTCTGACGACACGACCACAAAGTCAATCATCGAACTTCGGCCTAGGGTGTCCTGGTGCCAGGTGCACATATGGACACCCTTATGCCTGAACATGGTGTTCGTTATGGACAATCCGTGACGAGCACAGAAGTCCAATAACAAAACACTGCTCTGGTTCAGATCGGGGCGGCCGTTCATCCCAATCACGCCCTTCCAGGTCTCACTGTCATTGCCCACTTGAGCATTGAAGTCCCCCAACAGAACGATGGAGTCCCCAGGAGGGACGTTCTCTAGCGCCCCCTCCAGAGACCCCAAAAAGGGCGGGCACTCCAAACTGCTGTTCGACGCATAAGCGCAAACAACAGTAATGATCCGTCCCCCCACCCGAAGGTGGAGGGAGGCCACCCCCTCGTCCACTGCGGTGAACCCCAATGTACAGGCCCCGAGCCGGGGGGCAATAAGTATGCCCACACCTGCTCGGCGCCTCTCACCGGTGACAACTCCAGAGTAGAAGAGAGTCCAGCCCCTCTCAAGGAGACTGGTTCCAGAGTCCAAGCTGTGCGTCGAGGTGAGTCCAACTATATCTAGCCGGAACTTCTCAACCTCACGCACTAGCTCAGGCTCCTTCCCCACCAGAGAGGTGACATTCCACTTCCCTAGAGCCAGATTCTGCAGCCAAGGATCAGACCTCCAAGGCCCCTGTCCTGGGCCACCGCCTAGCTCACACTGCACCCGACCTCTTTGGCCCCTCCCACAGGTGGTGAGCCCATCATAAGAGGTCTTCTGAACCACTCTTTGTCTGTTCCCTCACCTAGGACCAGATTGCCATCGGTGACCCTACCAGGGGCATGAAGCCCCCGACAACATACAGTAGCTCCCAGGATTATTGGGACACGCAAACCCCTCCACCACGATAAGGTGTTGGTTCAAGGAGGGGGCATCTATAATTATTCATGCATTATTTTTTTTCCATTTCTCCACCTGTACCACTTGCTACCTGATACTGTTTCTTCATTTCCACCAATTCATTTGTCTATATCACCTATAACTCGATTCAATATTACCAGCATACTAATCATCGGCCTGATAATCTGTCATCATCTGCACCTGTTTCTCATTGATTCATGCCTTACATTAGATGCTTTTATTATTTAATGATTCATACTGTAGGTTACTTTGTGATTTAACAAACAAATCATATTCCTCTGAAACTGGTCAGCCACAGGGACTGGACTAAAAAAGACAAAGAAGTCCATCAGAAGGGCTAGAAAACTGTTCCTCAAGGCTACATTAAAAATACAAGAAAGTCTGGCTCTTTGGAAGAAATGTGGGCTGGCTCAGGACTTTTGCACAGTACTGTACAGTATGTCTCTATTTGCACTTTTACCTCTGTCTACCTGTTTAACCCCTCGGCTCACAGACTTTAATTATGCTAATTACAAGCAATTATGCCACACTTCTCCCTGCCTAAAGGCCTTTCGTTACATTCTGTCTCTTCCTGCTATGCTTGATTTAATAGCCTTTAGTGGAAATTTCATTTATATACATACATACAGTATAATTGTTTACGTTAAAAATATATAATTTTTTGCCCTTCAGGAAATTTTGTGGAACATATGAAAAGGAATGAACAAAATATCCAGATGGTTTTTAACTCCTCATTTACTGTACAAGGAAGGAGGTTGCTATATTTACATAGAGTATCTCTAGGCATTAAAAGTTTTAATAGAAGCAAGAGTATTTGAAATATTTGACTTTTCCTTATCCATTAATTCTGTGCAAAATTTGTTTAGTTTAAATTTCACTTTGCTAAAAGACAGATTGGAATACAAATCTCTGATTAACTTTGATCCCAGATTTATCTTTATCTCTAATGCCACCATGTTTCTGTATATCTAATTATACAGTACTTGTCTTAAGCACACAGTGCACGACAGCAAGACTGTTTACATGCTAACACACTCATTCTCATTTTAATCCCTTAGAACCTTCTACAGATGTAATGATTAATGTATCTGAATAATGCTATGCTGCACCTAAACCTAACCTAAACATTTACCTCAGCAACCAAATGGAAATAATTTAGCTGTTAGAGTTTCAAATAAATGCTGTAAACGCTGTTAGTTAAATATTTATTTATTGCCCCCTAAAGGTGAATAGATTTGTGTGTTCAAACTAATTATTCTAAGTGAGAGGAGCTAATAATCTAGATAAACATTTACTCAGGTTAATTTGGCTTGTCCTAGCTAAGATGCTTGTATGCTAATGGATCACTTACTGTATATGATTTGTATATTTGGGTGGATGTGAGGGTTCTTTTCCCTAATGGCAGATGTTATCTCACCATTTTCCATTTTAAAACAGCCCCCCCCCCTTTTTCAGCATTCCTACATGCTTATTGATGTGTGCTTTGGGCCTTGTCTTTCTGAAGGATCCCTGTTCTTAAAGCTCCATTTTTATTTCATCTATCCATAGAACATTTTCCCAGAAGGTTTGTCGTTTGTCCAGGTACGTTTTGGCAAAGATCAGTCATTCTATTCTATGTCCTTTCTTCAGCAATGGTGTCTTCCTTGGCCATCGGCCATGAAGCCTCCTGGTTTAGTGTGCGGCATATAATACTTGTTGAAACCAAGACCCCAGGCTGGTCCAAGTTGGCCTTCAGATTTTTGGATGTTAAATGTGGTGTTTTTACCATTTGCACCGACCTTCTCTTGTCAATTTTCTCTTTCCCCCACATCCAGGAAGGTTCTTGACAGTTAGTGGCTAATTTATGTGACATTGGGACAGTTTATCACAAGTGGTTCTCATTCACAGCTGAATCCAAATGTATTTACATTCTGATTTATAGTCCCAATACCAGTTTCACAGTTTCACAGTTTCATCTTTTCTCACATTGTTTTTTGTTTTAAATTGTTGTCTACCATTTGTTCTTTTGTATCAAGTTGTGGATGGTGAACATATTGTAATGAACTGGCATCCAGCATTTATTTCTGACTCATGCCCAGTACACCGTGTACCTTACCAGGATAAAGTGGCTACTGAAAATGAAGGAAAGAGAGATATTATATTAGTGCTGCTTATGTTTCTAATTCTCATGCAAAGGCTACTTTCTACTATCTTTCACCGTTTAGTTCAGAACTGACATTGTTTTATAACCCAGTCATGCTGAGTTCTCAAATCTTGTAGTTATGCTGTTAAATTATTAAAGCTCTGGAAGCAAGACAGATTTTACAGGCTTATCTTATAGTATTCTACTGGTTCTACTACGTTATTGTTCCTCCATCAACTTGTACAATGTCAATGTATTGGTGCTCCACATTAACATATGCCGAGGTTCTTTTTATTCATTTATGAATGGAGTCTCCAGTGTCACCACTAAAAATGGATTAAACATACAGTATAATGTGTTATTTCTTTTGACAGATTGCTGTGGTATACAGTAAGAGGAGTAAAAAAAAAGCCATCTTGGGGATTACTTTCTGCACATATCTATTAAATCAGGGGTGTTCAATCTTATCAGCAAAGAGCCAGCTTGGCTGTAGGTTTTCATTCCAGCCGAGAAGGAGCCACACTTGATACAACTTATCAAAAAAGACTGAGCCCAATTGATTAAACTAGTGGAAGTGGCTGCTTCAACCACACTCTGGCACTTTGTGAATAATACCACTTACTCAACTTCCTTTCAACGCTGCAGTGCTGTTACTATTCTACATCTGCATACTATACAATGATTTATACAGTAATAATACTGTCTGCTGTCACTAAGATGGGGGCAGGTTACCTGTTGGTTCCTTGACTATGTTCATATCCTCAGTTGTAATTGCTCCTATGTATAAAAGGGACGTAAAATGTACCGTACATCTGTGTTTCTGTGAAGCAGCTTCATAACAAATGTCTTTATAAAAAGTGTTGTTAATTTGCTTCTAATGAATGAAGTTTCTTTTCTGAAGTACAAGCAGTGGAGGCGTTTTAATCTTTGCTAGTAGCTAGACAAAAAGTTGATGAGTATTTGTGTATGTTTGTATGGGTAAGCGGTCATGGAGAAGCTAAATCCGCTACCAGAGGTATTCCAATTTTGTTTATATTGTATATGCTTCCTCTGAGCTGTGTCATCAGCCGGCCATGAAATTTTTATGTCATTGCTATGCTGATAATACTCAGCTTTACCTAAGGATAATCAACCTCCTCATCTACTCCGCCATCAAACACTTTGAGAACCAATAATTCAATGCATGGATGTTGCATTAGGTTAAACATTTGGAGGAGAGAAAAAAAAAGATATACTGTAGCAAAGTAGTTAAAGTAATTTAAAAAAAAAGAAATAGTCATGGATGAAGCAAATTTTTCTGCAGCTGAACAGCTCTTAACACTGAAGATATTTTAATAGCCACTCCACACCAGATTAGGACATCTAACATCACTAGTATCACTTTTCCTGGTCAGGATATCCTGTTGTCAACATCTGTTATTAACCTCGGATTAAAATGGACTCTCATTTGATGTACTGTATGAGGCTCATATCAAACATCTGTGTAAGACATCTTTCTTTCACCTCTGGAATATTGCTAAACTGCACCCAGCGCTCACTTTTACAGATACGGAAAAGTTAGTCCATGCGTTTGTCTTCTCCAGGCGGGATTTCTGCAATGCACTCCTCATTGGGGTTTCTGGAAAAAGCCTTCAAAAGCTGCAGTATATTCAAACCTGTCCTGCTAGGATCCTGATGCGAGCACGTTAATATGGCCGTATTACGTCCATCCTTAAATGTCCTCATTGGCTCCCTGTTTTATTCAGAATTAAATACATGGTTGCTATTAATACTTACCAGTGCATCTATGGGAATTTCCCCTCCCTAACTCAAAGGCTTATTACTTCACATACATCTACACGTAACCTCCACTCTGTCTCAATACATCTTCTGAAACCTCTGAAGACCAAGCTTCATACTATGGGAGATTGGGCTTTTTGCTCAGAGGCACCTAGACAGTGGAATGCTCTCCTAGAGTATCTGAGGATGCCACAGACTGTTGATGATCTTATTATCAGAACTTTTGGGTTGAAATAATTTGTAACACTTTGAGATTTGCTTTATTTATTATTATTATTATTATTATTATTATTATTATTATTATTATTATTATTATTATAAGGACTTATTGGCAGTTGGGGTATTTGTCCCCTTGGAGCACCTGGCAAAACATTCCATATTATATGACACTCAGTAATGTCACAATAAAAAGTAATAATTAACATTTTCCAATAAGTCTCGTTCTACAGGACATCTAATACAATTCAATTAAATTTTATTCATATAGTGCTTTTAACAATGGTCATTGTCTCAAAGCAGCTTCACAAAATGACACAAAATGTTTTTTCCCATGTTCATCCACACCATTTGCCCTAAATTTAAACATCTTTCATTGGTTTATGACATTACATTGAAAACCATGCATTAACAATGTCTGTTAATTAGCTGACCCATAATAACTAATGCATGGGTTTTACACAGGAATGTTTAAAATGTTAAAATATGGACAATTATATTATTCATTATTCATTGCAGTAAACTCAGTTGTGAAAAGTTTCCAAACCTTTACTTTGCTACAGTATATCTTTTTTTTCTATCTTTCAAATGTTTAACCTAATGCAACATCCATTCATTGAATTATTGGTTCTCTTGATTAATCTAACAGAATACTTTAAAAGATATGTTAAACATTTGTGGTCACTAAACCCTAAAAACTTTTGATGAGATGGACATCATCAAAACTTGATCTTTTGATGACTGTTGAAGAAGAGATCCATCTGGTTGATACTCATCACATGATATTACAGAACCTCAGGTCACCACAATCAGAGAAGTCCTTCTGGGACTCTCTCGTTTCAGCAGAAAACAAGAGAAAGCTTTATACCTTTTTTTTTCTGATGTCCACTGACAGCCTGTCTGAGAGCAGGTGAGGAATGTGTGCATAGCTGTTATCTTGGCTCACATCCGTCTGTTCTTTACTTCTCTGGGAATACAGAGTTGCTTTAAGTCTTAGTTTCTCCATGCAGCATCTATTTGAACCTTAAATAAAATCCACCTTTTGATATAATTCACTGGATTGAACCAAATTCCTAGAAAGAAAATAATTTCTGGTCTTATTAATTAACTGACAGCTTGAAAATAAGGGAATGTTTAAACATGACTGGACTAAAAGAATGTGTTTATGTTCCTCACATCAATTTCAAAATAGACATGTCTCATCTGATAATTTCCATCGCATTAGTCAAGTGGTAAAGTGAAATGCCAGTGCAAAAAAAAAGATCTACAGTATTTGTAGCCTACAGCTTGAGACAGCATTGATCCAATAAACCGAATTTGAAAATGGCTGACAGCAGAAGAGAACTTTCTTTTTTAAGATTGATCTGACAATAATTCTATTTATTCATATATTTTATATTCACAATATTTAAAGTTGGCGGGAAAGTGGCATAGTGGTTAGCACTGTTGCCTTGTACCTCCAGGGTCCAGGTTCGATAAACTCCTCAGGGTTTGTGTGCATGGAGTTTGCATATTCTCCCAATTTCCTTCACATACTCAGGTTTCCCCTCAGGGTCGAAATACATTCAGATTAGACTAATTGGTGTTCCCAAATTGCCTGTAGTGTGTGAATGTTGGCCAGAGGCAAAAATAGGAATAAATACAACTGTCACCATTGGCCTCCACGGTCCCTAGTTGGACTACAGAGGTTCCTACATGAATGATGGATGGATATTTAAAGGTGCCATATATTCCTGTTTCTTCAAGAAGTTACTGTAACACAGATTTCAGAGTGCCCCCCCCCCCCCCACCAAAAAAAAAAACTATGTCTGTTAATGCTCCAGTTAAAATACCCCTCAGATAATGCATCTTTTCACAAATGAAACAATTTCATTGTATATATAAAGAGATCCTGCTATGCTACTGATGAGCCCCACGCCCTGCCAGAGAACAGCAGAGCTGAGCAACAAGCAGGAAGAGGCTCCTCTTATATGAGGTCACATTAGGGGGAAAATCAAATTGGCTCATTTAGGCGCTGGTCAATACAAAAGTAGAAACAGGGGGGAAAAAATAGAATTTTGCACAATATGCTCCCTTTAAAATGTAAGTGATTTTTGTGTGAAAGAGTTAAAAAAAAAATTTTTAAGCCTTTTCTTAAACTGCAGTTTAAGTGATTTAGATTAAAAAATAAAATGTTTATTTTTTAAAGAAAGCAATATTGGATAAATGTTGGCTGATAATCAGGGTATTGGTATTGGGAACGAAAAACTGGTGTCACGCCATGTCTATTTATAAGCGAACACTTATTCATTAAGTCCCTGAAAGATCCTTCCTAATGTCTCAGGACAGAAACCACGCACAGTAGTATACGTTATCACCTTAAATAACCTCTTCCCCTCTCCTAACCTTTTATAAAACCTTTTGGGTTGTATCATTTTTCTCAACCTACAATTAAAATACTTGACAGAAGTGTGTCATTACCGTGTCAGATTCAGGTGATGCCGCAGGGTGGAGAAATCAGGCAAGTCTTCCTGAAGTAGTCTGTTGTTTCATGCTACCAGTATGTTTCTCTCCTGAGGCACACATTAATGGACAGTTGTACAGCACGTACACTTTATGGCACACTTACATACACCGAACTTTTCCTCTGTAACACATCTCCGCAAAGGACAAAAGTCTCCATCTTTTTTCTCATAATTTGCTTATTATTATTATTTTTATTTATTTATTATTTTTTAAATTAATATTATAAAATTCTATAAAAATGTATTTAATGTTATGATTTTTTATTTATTTTTTTGCAAATGTTGCCATTTACAGTAGGTCGTCCTGCTGTACAGAAAATGCTATCATAACAAGCACACAGAATATGCCAGTAAAGTACTTGCGTGACTGGGATGAGGACTTAACAGTAAGGTGAAGCCTGCAATTTAGTTCAGGCTCCAAGAATATGAACAAAACAGACTTAACGTCTAGATTGAATTCTCAGATCATTTTGATCAAAATATGAATTTTAAATAAAAAAAAGCTTTCTTTTTTAATTTGTGAATAATTCGCACACATGAAGGCGGTAATGATGGTGCAGTGGTTAGCGCTATCGCCTTGCACCTCTAGATTGCAGGTTCGATTCCTTCCTCAACTCTGTGTGTGTGAAGTTTACATGTTTTCCTCAGGGTACCCTGGTTTCCTCCCACAATCCAAACACATGCAGGCTGTGTCCCTGTTTCAAAGCTGCAGCTCCACTGTTACTAAAATGTACATTATCAGTCACCTGTGAAGACGGCATAAGGAATGTTCATTATTGGACCAGTTACATACTGTATGCCATGTTTGATGTACGGTACAAAAAAAACAGGATTTATTTATTGTCCAAACAAGTGTTTTATGAGTTTCGTGTCACTCATCTCTGCCTAAATGCTATTTCTTTACTACTCATGAACAGTAAGGACACCTCCGAAGATCGCGTAAATGTTGGTGGAGATGAGAATGATTTTCTATTTTAAGAACTGTAATGAATAGCTCTTAATCCTACTCCTGAAATGGGGTCATTCTAAGAATTTGTGGCTACTTACAGTAGGAGCGATTACCTACTCTGAGATGCTTAGTAAATACGGACGCAGGTCTCTCGCGACCCTGAACACAGGACAAAGCTGTACAGGCGATAATGACGATTAGCAAGTATGCATAATGAATCAATTCTCTTAAAATTTTGTCTCTGATCCAGTGAAAATATTGGATTAAAACATCATCATGACATAATTAACTCAGAACCAAAGATCTCTATTTGGTTCAATCTTATCAACTTCTTTCTCTGGCACAGATTGCAGAGGCTGGTGTTGTTACTACTACAGTACATCTGTCATTACTACCTACTGAGAAGCTAATTTTAGGCTGTTTTTACACTACACATGATTGCTTTGTTCAGCTTTCACATTATCATTTGTATTTTATACCTTGTGTATTTACACACTCCAAAACTGTAGGTGACACTACAGTTGATTTGCGATTCATCAAAAATGACAAAGAAGAAAAACAGGTTGAACAGAATTGGCCTTTGTTCTATGGTTGATATGGATATGTTTGGGAAAAGGTAAAGGATGATCCGCTCACATGCTTTCCTAATTTATCAGCTATGGCCATGGAAGTTAGAGAATGAGATTGAGTCATGTTGTGCATTTCAAATTAGACCGGCCGTGTTAGTGATGTCACATTATAAATAACAGGGTACTTAAATTTTTGGTACAATTATAGCTTTTATACCAGATTCATACCATACCCGATTACAATGCACTTCTCATTTGGACCCAGGTAAGGTCTGGGCGCGGTACAAAATGTTCAAGCTACTAAACGATACAAGACTTTGGCGATCGGTTCCATGCCAGTCAGAATCCCTAGTCTGAAACCAGCCTCAGTGGTTAAGAAGATTTTTCAATGATCATCCTCTCAACAAGTCTATGTGTCCGGCATCCTTACCCTGTATTTTGACTCTATGGTTTGCATAATTTGGGACCTCTGGTGTTTAAATAGTGCAACTGCATTAAATGCATAATTAACAGAATATTTCCATAATGAATGATTATCATATTTATTAATACATTGTTACACCCCTAAATTCTAGTAAAGATTTCCACAGACATGTGGTTTGTGGTTACCTAATTACAGTAAGAAAATAAAAGCAAAAGCTTTTCTGATTAATTGTTCTGAATTATTAGTGTAATTCCAGATTTTTTGGTAAAAAAAAAAAGGGGGGGGAAGAAAAAAGTGTCAAAATCTAATTAAGTTTGCTTTTGCAGTATGTAAATTGCTTGTTAGTGTTAAATTAACAACCATCCCATAACATTTCATGTAGCAGCCTATACAGTAGTTCCCCTCTGTCCCCTGCATACATTGAGTGTGTTATATGGAAGGGTAGCAGCCCCAGCTGTCTTCTTTCTCTAGTTTAACAAAATAAATGTATTGTTAATAATTAAGCAAAACCTAACTCTTTACGCTTAGCCTGAACATTAAAAATGCATAACTGCACCACTGCGCGGTGGTGTAGTGGTTAGCACTGTCGCCTTGCACCTCCAGGGTCTGGGTTCGATTCCCCGGCCAGGCTCGATTCCCGTCTCTGTGTGCATGGAGTTTGCATGTTCTCCCCGTGCTTGGTGGGTTTCCTCCGGGTACTCCGGTTTCCTCCCACAGTCCAAAGATATGCAGGTTAGGCTAATTGGCGTTCCTAAATTGCCCGTAGTGTGTGATTGGGTGTGTGAGTGTATGTGTATGTGTGTGTGCCCTGCGATGGATTGGCACCCTGTCCAGGGTGTACCCCGCCTAGTGCCCGAAGTCTCCTGGGATAGGCTGGACTATCCCCGCGACCCTGAACACAGGATTAAGCGGTATAGAAAATGAATGAATGAATAAGTGCAATAAGAAATGTAGGTTCTAAAAGGTAAAGGTGAGGGAAGCACAAGGCAGCATTTCCCCCCAGTTATTCTGCTTCATTAAATGCCATGTTACCCCAACAAGCAGCGCTGTTTAATGTCTGCCGAAATACAATGGAGTTAATTCATACTTCTGTTGTGTGTGCTGAGCAAAGAGAGGAATGATGCAAAGCAATATATTTGTGGTGAAACACAATAAAGTTGTGCCCAAAGCAGATGGGAAGAACCACCCTGGGGTATTAAAAGTGTTCAGGAATCCTCTTGAAGACATGAGCAAGCATGCTGGGGCTCATTTAAACACACACACATATACACATTCATCCAAACAACATTATTGGAAAATAAAAGTTGTATATAGAGGCTGCCTTTAACACACACACACACACACACACACACACACACACACACACACACACACACACACACAAAGTGAATACCACCATGCAGATGTTTGTGCATGATCAAGGTTTCTACAAAACACTGACTCTGTTGTGTAAGACAAAAATGATTATGCCACTAAAAATCTGCTTCAAACCTTCCGCACAGAGTCTGTGTGTCCATGCATGTGGGTGTACTCGAATCCAGGTCTCTTTGGCAAGTCGAGTCAGTAAACGGATTTATGAAGCATCTGTAATGGTGAAATAATGACTAACCATTCTTAATTTCACTGAAACAACTTTTACAAGGTTCCTGCGTCGATTTACTGTAAATACTATTTTGTAATTCCATATATTGCAGATGTAGACAAAACAAGTATTTTCGACAATATCCTGAGAGTGAAATTTAAGCTCAGATAGAATTAAGAATTAAATTTGTGGTCACTGGTGCCTTGGATGGGTGTTGCTGTTCTTTATTCAGAAAATACTTTTATTCCAAAGGATTTGAGTAAATGGCAGAGGAAAAACGTAGCACTGAGCTGTGTCGTATGCTTTTCCCACCGCTGGTTTCCAAAACAGGTTAGAACATAATCAGATATGGGAGTTCATTTCAAATAACAGTACATTATTTATTCCTCAGATCATTGAATCATGGCTTTTTTATGATGTCATACAAAACAACTCAGTGATGGAAGCAGAGTTACTGTTGCTAGCCTACATTTTATTTTTGTTTGTTTATAACAAAACATTCCAAACCGTTTATTCTTACAAAATCTCAGCAACATGTCCACAATTATACGTTTTTGTTCATTAAGGAACATTTCAAACTTTTCCTCCATTCATATTTTATCCATTCATTAACAAGTTAAAATGATATCATCTGTAAACAGGTTGTTCCTACTCAACGTATCTTGCTTTTTAATGAGACATTAGAAACAAATAAACTGTGAACAAAATTTTAAAGGGTACCTATTATGTAAACATCACCGTTTACTCATCCTTTAGATGGGATTCATTCAGATGTGTGTCCAGTGTGCGTGTAAACAATCACTTTTCCCCTAATGTGAGGTCATTAGGGGAGGGGTGGGGCTTGACAGTAGCTCATTTACATATACAGTACACTAATATGTTGCAAGTTTTAGTGTATACGTAAATGAGCTACGGTTAAGTTGTAGATATTCAAGTCTGAGATATATTTCAGCTGAATCATTAACAGATACAATTTAAGGGATCATTTAAGGTAGTTGTCCTGGTGCCCCATGTGTTTTTGAAGACCAGAACTGTTCCTTAGAATGACCCCATATGGTCATGTGATAACTAAGGATGGTAATCAAAAAAAGATGGATTGGATTCCCTTGATACAAATAGTTTTTGCTATAATGGCTTATGAATGCAATTGGTTGATACGGTTAAGGACTGAATTTAAAATAAAAAACAAACAGTTTTGTAACCAAACCTCCATCAATGAACCTCAAAAATGTGGACTTTATATAAACTAAAACATATTTCCTTTTGTCACAGTACATAGTTACAGAAGGGATCGAGTTCTTGTCAAAAGACGAATGGGTTCCCTTTTCAGTCTGGTTCCTCTTAAAGTTTCTTCTCATGACATCTCAGAGAGTTTTTCATTCACCTCCATCAAAAAACTTTTTAAGAAAAACAGCATAATTTATTAAAGGTAATTTCAGGTAAACTACAGATTCCTTTGAAGTTATTTATTAATAATCTTAGAAAATGTGGCAGGTCATCCATGCAAGTCTCTGTGAAAATTCTTTTACTGTAGAAGTCATGACATCATCACACTCCATCGTTTTCTCACTCATCATCATACACCACTTTATCCTGTCAACAGGGTTGTGGGGCGCCTGGAGCCTATCCCAGGAGACTTATGCCTCTTTTCCACTGCATAGTACGGCACGACACGATTCAGTTCAACTCACTTTGGTTCGGCTCGGTTTGCGCTTCCACTGCAGTGTAGTAACGCTTTAGAGTGCGCGGGATTATTCATGTGTCGTTATAGTTGCGGCGCCTCTACTGCCGTGATATCATCGTAAACGCGCCACAAACACACAACAATGGAGCATATCGACGGCATGGTGTTCTTCATTCTCGGCATGTAGATGTTTTTAACAGCGAGACGAAGGAGTTTGTTTCAAAAGAGGCTGATGGCAGCCAAAGAAAATTTTTGGTTAATACAAAAAGGTGCGTCCGGTCCTTCTCTGGCTGTTCTAAATATAGCGGTTCTGTTGTGTCTCGTGTCGCAAATTCAGTGACGCAGTAATGACGATTTTCTCCGGCCAATCAGTGACCAACAGAGTTTACACGTCACGTTTTGGTAACGGTTCGGTGCGGTTGGAACCTCGGCTGAGGTGGTACTAAAAAACAGACCAGGTGCCAGGTACTGTTCCCAGTGGAAAACCCCCCAAAAGTGAGCTGAACTGAACCATGTCGTGCCGTACTATGCAGTGGAAAAGCGCCATTAGGGTACACCCTGGTAATGGTAATGGTGTGGTAATCCTTTGCAGGGCACACACAATTCACAAATTCACACACAATTTGGGTATAGCAATCACAGTGGGCTAATCTGCATGTCTTTAGATAGAAGGAAACCGCAGTACCGGGTGGAATCATGGGTTTCAAACAGGATGAAGATTCATTCTTCATTAATTTTTTCATTCATGAGGAGAACATGCAAACATGCACACTTACCCGTGGCAGGAATCGAACCCGGACTCTGAAGGTGCAAGGCGACAGTGCTAACCACTAAGCCACCGTACCGCCAACATCATCAAAATGAGAGCATTAATATGAACTTGATATAAACTTGATATTTTATTCAGAATAGAACATAAATCATGGAACAAAAGTTTAAACTGAGAAAATGTATAATTTTAAGGGAAAAATATGGTGAATCAAAATGTCATGGTGTCAACAAATCCCAAAAAAGTTGGGCCAAGGCCATTTTCACCACTGTGTGGCATCTCCCCTTCTTCTTACAACACTCAACAGACGTCTGGGGACCGAGGAGACCAGTTTCTCAAGTTTAGAAATAGGAATGCTCTCCCATTCTTGTCTAATACAGGCCTCTAACTGTTCAATCGTCTTGGGCCTTCTTTGTCGCACCTTCCTCTTTATGATGCGCCAAATGTTCTCTATAGGGGAAAGATCTGGACTGCAGACAGGCCATTTCAGTACCCGGATCCTTCTCCTACGCAGCCATGATGTTGTGATTGATGCAGAATGTGGTCTGGCATTATCTTGTTGAAAAATGCAGGGTCTTCCCTGAAAGAGATGACGTCTGGATGGGAGCACATGTTGTTCTAGAACCTGAATATATTTTTCTGCATTGATGGTGCCTTTCCAGACATGCAAGCTGCCCATGCCACACGCACTCATGCAACCCCATACCATCAGAGATGCAGGCTTCTGAACTGAGCGTTGATAACTTGGGTTGTCCTTGTCCTCTTTGGTCCGGATGACATGGCGTCCCACATTTCCAACAAGAACTTCGAATCGTGACTCGTCTGACCACAGAACAGTCTTCCATTTTGCCACACTCCATTTTAAATGATCCCTGGCCCAATGAAAACACCTGTGCTTGTGGATCTTGCTTAGAAATGGCTTCTTCTTTGCACTGTAGAGTTTCAGCTGGCAACGGCGGATGGCACGGTGGATTGTGTTCACTGACGATGGTTTCTGGAAGTATTCCTGAGCCCATTCTGTGATTTCCTTTACAGTAGCATTCCTGTTTGTGGTGCAGTGTCGTTTAAGGGCCCGGAGATCACGGGCATCCTGTATGGTTTTACGCCCTTGACCCTTACGCACAGAGATTGTTCCAGATTCTCTGAATCTTCAGATGATATTATGCACAGTTGATGATGATAACTGCAAAGTCTTTGCAATTTTTCGCTGGGTAACACCTGATATTGCTCCACTATCTTTCTGCGCAACATTGTGGGAATTGGTGATCCTCTACCCATCTTGGCTTCTGAGAGACACTGCCACTCTGAGAAGCTCTTTTTATACCCAATCATGTTGCCAATTAACCTAATTACTGTTAATTGGTCTTCCAGCTCTTCGTTATGCTCAAATGTACTTTTTCCAGCCTCTTATTGCTACTTGTCCCAACTTTTTTGGGATTTGTTGACACTTGGAATTTGGAAACAACATATTTTTCCTTTAAAATGATACATTTTCTCGGATTAAACTTTTGATCTGTCATCTATGTTCTATTCTGAATAAAATATTGACATTTGCCATCTCCACATCATTGCATTCAGTTTTTATTCACAATTTGTTTAGTGTCCCAACTTTTTTGGAATCCGGTTTGTATATTTCCTGATCTCAGGTTCAGCCCAGTGCAAGTTTTAACTTCAACAACTCTCTTTATCTTTAACATCTGTGTCGTTGAATTAGTCTGATGTGCTGATTACTGTTACATCCTGTGACCCGACTGAAGTCTTTAGTTGAAGTGCGTATTTCCTTCAGGCAGCATCTGGAACGAGAGCCGTGAGATGTTTAAAACATTTCTGGATGTGGGCCATCATCGCTATCTTTATGTAATTAAAAAGGGGTCAGAGGTCACAAGGGTTGGGTGACATGGTCTAATCAGAATGTGTTGAGTTCGAGAAAGATGATGATCAGCTGTTCCAACCTGTGAAGCTCCATATAAGAGAGAGAGACAAATCTGTAAACTTTTCCATCTTTTTTTTTTTAAAGAATGCTTATATAATATTGATGAGAAGAACAAATAAGAATGAATGCAAAGCACAGCTATATTTCCAGTTACAGTTAATTCTGCTGTGTGTTGAGTGCTTTGTGTGTTGTGTGTTGAGACCGATGAGGTTGGGTTGAGTTAGCGGACTGTGTGGTGTGTTTAAGGGATTCAGTCCGTTTATGGGAGGGACAGGAGAGACAGACAGACTCAGAGGAGGATTAAACTGGATTTCTTCTCACAATAGACCTGATTCAAGCAGCCCATAACACACATAACATAACCTTGTGTATGTCTGCTTGTCTGGCTTCCCGTGTCTAATTAACACACATTAGAGCTTTTTATGAGCTCTTTGCCAAAGCACACTCATTTAGGGATGACAATAAGAAGATTAAAAGATTATAGGATGTTGTTGTTGTTTTCACTTGTTTCCCATCTCTTTAGTTTTTTTTTTTCTTCTTTTGCTTCTTCTGCGCACTTTTTGAAAATGACTTCAGCCTGAACTACATAATGTAGTGACTCTATTGTAATTGAATTCAAAGTATTGCTTTTTTAAGTTGTAATAATGATGATATTTATTTTTGTCTTTCCCCATCCACCTATCCATCCAATTATCTATCCACTCCACAGTCTATACCATGTATCCTGTGTAGGCTTGCAGGGGAACTCATGGCACAAGGCGAGGTACGTACGTAGACCCTGGATTGGGTGCAAATCCAACTATAAGCACACACATACGGTACACAATCATACACCACATCACAGGCAGTTTGCCTATTCTGTGGACTGTTGTAGGTAAATTGGACACCCAGAGAGGAGGTTGCATGTGCAAAACATGAGAACTCCACACCCAAAGACAGAAATGCCCAACCCTGGAGGTGTGATGAGACAGTGCTTTCCACTAAGCCTTTTTTTTTTTACTGATAAATGTATCATTAAAACATGCTTAAGTACAATAGTGTGACGTCAAGTGTGATATTTTGTTTATATCACAGTAACTGTTGTGTGTGTACATCAAATCCAATCAAATTTGGAGCAGCCACAGCAAAAGCTTGATCACCTTTGTTTTTGTATTTAGTCCTGTGTATAAATATACATATAGTATCAGCCATAATATGAACACATTTATGTTAATAGTCAAGTAAACCAATAACAGGATCACGGTCATCCAAGGCTCACTCATGCCCACGGGCAACAAAGGCCAGCTTGTCTACTCCGATCCTACAAGGCACAAATTGCAAAAGAGCCATGCAAGACTAAGGCCACAAGACTAAGGGACCAGAACACCCACTGCGCTACAGCCTGCCGTGCATGAAGTCCAACAGGCTGAGAACCCAAGGATGCTGACCCAGACTCCAAACTCCGAACATCCCAATCCCATCGAGCACCCATGGGATACACTTAACAAACAAGTACGATCCATGGAGGTCCCACCTCAGAACTCACAGCACCAAAGGATCCGCTGCCAATGTCCTGGTTCCAAAAATCACAGGCACGTCATTAGGTACACCTGTTCAACTTTTTTTTTTTTTTTACATACAATATTCAAACATCCAATCACATGGCAGCAACTCAATACATTCATGTGTTGCAGACATGTCAAGACGATCAGAAGTTCAAACTGAGCATCAGAATGTGGAAGGATGGTGATTTAAGTGACTTTGAACATGATACAGTTGTTGGCTCCAGACAAATTCATCTTGTTTGCCTAGATTTCTCATGAGTCATGAGCTCCCTGCCCAGTCTCTGAGATGATAATGATTAAAATATAAGAAGGTGGAGGAGAAGAGCTGTCTACTATAATCACACAATGAACAATACTACACACAGTACATGAATAGATGTGTCTTCTGGATGCAAAGTAATCATTTATACTTAACACTATTCCTACACAAATGTACTAAAATCATAAGCAAGATGTTCTTAACATCTGTAATCTGTTACAAAGTCTGAGCAGAATGTGTGAAATTTTTTATTGTACTATGTCGAAAAAGTTGTACGTCCTTCTCAAAATCAATCTTTTCTACTATCACAGAGGGCGGGGGGGGGGGGGGGGGAAGCTTGGTGCTGTTGTAGCCGGTTTGGTAGCTAACAAATACCCCACTAGCTATCTAATCAGCCACTTATCAGTTAGCGAGATAGCACTCAACATAAATAAACACTCTGTTAATTCCTGATAGCGATGCTAAACAAGTATGTCTATCCATGGGATTTAGATAATGTAACTAATGGCGAAAATTTAGAAGAGCTTCAACCAAAACCTCATGTGTTTCACATAAGTGTTAAACTGCATTCATACAAATATGTCCACTCTACTACATAATCACACTGTGATCATTAGGTATCTCAGTGTGTGTGTGTGTTTCTACTCCAGGAAACCTATTAACCAAGTTATTTGGATGTTATGCTCTAATATCACTGGTGTTATTGAGCTTCCCTTAGATCTACTGCACACTGTACAAAAAATCCAACTAGATAAATGTTGAATGAATTAATACTGTATTGCACGACAACAGGTCTGAGCCAGCAATTTACCTTCATTGAGGTGCAGTCACGTAAAACACCACCATGCTGTGCTGACATCCAAAGGTTTTCAGTATAAATGTACTGTAGTCTACCATGTCATGTTTTGTTCACACATGGTCAGGGAACCATAGTACACATGTATACCAGCCCTTATCCCTACAGTAAAAACATCCAACAAGTCCATCATCAACAACATCATCATCATTTTTTTCCAACTTCATGAAATGATACAGCAGTGTTCCATTTTTAACCGCTGAGAATAAAAAACTTTAAAGAGCAACAGAAACTTCCAGTTTAGACAATGGAGAGTCCTCTATCCACAAGAGGAATAAGAAAGAACTTCTTGATCGAGCTACTTCTCCAGAGTGGACCAAGATTCTTCAGTATGCTAATTGAAAAACCGTAGATTCTTTTTGTGGTAACACCAGTTTTAAATCCAATTTCTCTGCTCTCTGAAGCCCTCCTCTGTCTGTCCATGCTGGTGTTAGACCCTTATCCCTGTAGTCTACTATACTGTCTAAACCATTCTCATACCTTCCCTAGTGTTTCTATGGATAGAACAAGGATCTCAAATAACTTATTCACACTGTTTTCTGAATAGAAGATGTTATACTAGATTGAAACCCCATGACATGATGTCTTGCTAAATCCTTTTTTTCTCTATAGATGTTCTCTCAGAATCCTGCTGAAGAAGTACTGTAATAAGCCCAGCCAAGGCATTTGGTAACGTAAAGCCTTGTCACTTTCAACTTTTGAGTGTGTCACATGTTCTTTCAGGATAGTCCAATGTTATACTGAGAAGCTGAGAAGGAAAAGCACCAAAGAATGTAACATAAAGCGCTTATGATTGAGCTTCATCACCTAGAAACAAATTTAGGAAATTGACTACCACAAGAAACAAGGCTTGACGGCTTTTTTGGTTCAGCTCTAGCATTCTCACATGGACTCCTTGTTTGTGGGCCTTATGCTACTTACATTTACATTTACGTCTAGACAGATGATCTAATCCAGAGCGACTTACAAATGTTTCCATCATTGGATAAATCCTTACACTGTTACTAATGTAGGTTACTAACTACAGTACCATCAGTCAAACACTGTTGGAAAGGGGAGGTTTTTTTTTTTTTTTTTGCACCTGTTTTCCCACCATTCCAGTGTTTGAGACATTTCCTGCCCAGTGTTGTCACAAACATCCAAACAAGCCAACAAGGTGCTCGGAAATTGAAACGACAGTTGAAGGACAATTGACAAACTTACAGTCTGCCACTTGTTGCTGATGATATCAGGTGTACAGCCAATTATTATAACATGAAACTCAGTTTGTTTGTTAGTTTTTTCTGATTTTGGACATTTGCATCACATTTGCATCACATTGCACATTGCATATGGCGGCGCGGTGGTGTAGTGGTTAGCACTGTCGCCTTGCACCTCCAGGGTCTGGGTTCGATTCCCCGGCCAGGCTCGATTCCCGTCCCTGTGTGCGTGGAGTTTGCATGTTCTCCCCGTGCTTGGAGGGTTTCCTCCGTGTACTCCGGTTTCCTCCCACAGTCCAAAGACATGCAGGTTAGGCTAATTGGCGTTCCCAAATTGCTCGTAGTGTGTGATTGGGTGTGTGAGTGTGTGTATGTGTGTGTGCCCTGCGATGGATTGGCACCCTGTCCAGGGTGTACCTCGCCGAGTGCCCGAAGTCTCCTGGGATAGGCTCCAGGTCCCCCGCGACCCTGAACACAAGATTAAGCGGTATAGAAAATGAATGAATGAATGCACATTGCATCTCAACCAGTGCAATAATTTGATAGTTTGTGTTTCTGCTTGATTTAGACCCTTCCTAAACTCACAAAAATTCCCATTGTGCACATCATACAGTATAGACAGACTGTTTATTTATGCAGTGCTTGGCTACATTCTCCTTGGTGACATCATTAAAGCTGTTTATTTACCTTAACATGACCTCAGGTTCTGCCTACCTTCTAGATCAGTGATTGGTTTGGCCTAAGTTTCCTCTTGCATGCAAGCAGAGTCATTAGAAATGTGCTGTTACCGGTTTTACTCCATGGTTCTTTCATTCAACTGCACTGCTGGGTGGAGATAAGCAACCTAAGACTGTTTCAGGGGGAAGTTGGGAAAGGATTGTGTTGTCTCCACTGGGGTACCAACATAATCAGGGATGAAACTAGAAATGTTTTTTTTCTTTCTTAATGAAATAAGTAATTTTGGGGAGAGCTGGCTCACTGTTGGATAACCAACTGTATGAGCTTAAGAAGAATGATATGAGTACGGCGTCTGCAGGAGGGCATTGAGTATGTCAGAAAATTGTGTATGAATGGGGATGGAAAACAAAAAGAAGAGAGAACTTTATTTTATTTCTGCAATTTAACATTTTATGTTAGCGGTACATGAATAAGCGTTTGATGGATATATTACCATAATTAACACTGTAACTGTGGGCTCCAAGCAGTGGTTTGGTTTGCTCTCTAACTCCAGCCATGGTCAGGATACAATATTAGTCTAGTTCTTCTATTTTGCACTTTGTTATGTTGTCTTTCCTTCTTGATTTTTCTCATGATTAGGTTGCAATTAGCTTGAAATTATTATTATTATTATTATTATTATTATTATTAATAATAATAATAATAATAATAATAATAATAATAATAATAATAATAATAGTTATTAATTATTAATTATTATTATTAAATATTTGGATTTATTACTTTTTTAAAGCAAATATCTAAGCAAAACATATTCTTTTCTTCTTTTTTTATTCATACACAACACAGTTTATGGTGTCAACAGTATTTTGTGTTTTGGCAGTCATTTCCTCTGAACCAGACTGAGAATCCTGTTTTATGAAAGAAGACATCTTTCATCACTTTCTTTAGATACTTAAAGGAATCGCTGACTAACATAACAAGGATTAACACACACACACACACACACACACACACACACACACACACACACACACACACACACACTCTCTCTCTCTCTCTCTCTCTCTCTCTCTCTCTCTCACACACACACACACACACACACACACACCATTTTCATAGCCTGAGTCTTAGACAGGGTGGTACTGTACATAGACAGATGCCCTCTTGACATACATATTTCTATTTGGTTTAGGCAGTCATTAGTGTGTGTGTGTGTGTGTGTGTGTGTGTGTGTGTGTGTGTGTGTGTGTGTGTGTGTGTGTTACCCTCACTCTTGACCTCTCAGTTCTGCATTGTTCCGCATTGCAAACTTGACGTCAGTGGAAGTGGCATATTTGCATAATAGTTCTTGTGTTGTTTTGATCAGGTTCCAGGGCAAAGGTTGGAATTCAAGCGGCCATCAGTCTAATTAAAATCAATAGAGCTGAGATGAATATTTATGTCTTTAAAAAATCTCACAGGTTTATCAAAAATCCATGGTCCTTAACAAGAGTCAGTTTAGATATTAGGCCCTTTTAAGGCCACATTATTAGATAGATTAGATACTATAATTTAGACCAGCCTTTATTTATTCTTTGGATAGCGATAGTGCAGCCTAGTGACAAACAGCAAATGATAGCAGACTGTGTAATGAATCAAGTCTAAATGTTGTTAAAGACATTGAAATGCAAGGAATACCATTGAGTTGTTCTTGGCTGAGAGAGAATGTTTGGTGTTTTGGGAAAATGACAGAAAATGAACTTAAGACCATCACACCCATATGTGCTTGTTGTGCATCCCATTCCAAATTTAGTTCCCCTATTGCTCTTACAATAAGGTCCACTCTTCTGTTAAGGCATTCGACTACATTTTGGAGCAGAGCTTTGGGGATTTGTGTTCGCAAGAGCACTAGTGAGGTCAGGTATTAATGTTCAGTAAGGAGACTCCAGTTCCAGTTCATTCCAAAGGTTATCAGTGGTCTTGAGTTCGGTCAGTGAACTGTGCAGGACAATTAAGCTCTTCCATGCCAACAAAAGTTTTCATGGCGCTCACTTTGTATACAAGGGCATCCTCATACCAGAACAGGTTTGGGCCTCTTAGTTTCGGTAAAATGGATGCGCACAAAGACATTCCATACAATGGTGCGCTCCAAACTTTCTGCAACAGTTGTAGGGAAGAACCACATGGATGTGATGCTCAGGTGACCCAAAACCATTGGCCACATAGTGTAGAAGTAATGGAGCCTACAAATGTACAGTTCAGAAAAAGGCTAGGTGGTAATTGTGGTCCTGCAAGCTGTTGCTTTTGGAGCTAGACCCTTCAGTACTCTGTATTTTGGCAGTGGAGTTGACGTGAAATTGACTTGACTTGACCTGACTTTTGTATAGGTAGTTGGGATAAGAGGCAAAACTGGTGAATATTTGGACTTCATTAGCACAAAATAGACTGGCACTGGTGGTCAGTGAGCTAAAGACACTGTTATCAAACACATAAAACACACAATTTAACAAAAATGCTTGGAATACATGCATAACGTCGACACCCTGAACATCCTCAGCCAGTCAGATGGACTTCAATTGAAAGGGTGAATATCACTGCTCTGGTAATCACGTCCAAATCCATGTGCTACATGTCCTATATGATCAGTTTGGAATTTGACAAAGGGCCATGATCTAAAACAGAAAAATCCAAAGTTCTATAGTGCCTGTGCTGAACGTAACAAATTCTTTTTGAAGGCACTTAAAGAAAAGAACTTCTCCTGTCTATGTAAGCTCACCATTCTCTACCATTCCACAGGCTATCTTTACCACCGTACAAACTTATAGACTCGGATAGGCTTTGCTATTATTCCTGAATCCATTACCGAAAATGTATTGGCTTGAATGACAATAGTTCTGTCTTATGACACCAGACTAGATCTGTCAATAATAACAATATAGCAAGTTAGCCTATTTATCTTAGACCTGTTTGTGGGAGCGACTCTGACTACACACACTGAGTAGTTGGTTAGCAATGCCTGTGCACACACATTTCATGAAAAGAGTAGGTGTACAGACTTTATAGACAGAATTTGTCTTCTATTCAGGACATACATGATGTAGCATGTCTGCTTATATACAAAACCACCTTCCAGTGTAGTCAGTATAGTACTAATGATTCTGTATAGGCTTATGTGGTCCGGAAAACTGTCAAATTATTCTTTTTTGGAAACAATGCACAAAAACATACAAAAAGGTTATTGATCAGTTTCTGCCTACATTCTTTAAAATAAGACTTATTTAAGTTTCAAGATCAATATAATTATTAAGCTTCTTCGCATCCCAAATAAGTTTCCGCTTGGAGTAATGAGCAAGCCCAGTCCAGTCCCTCAGGCTGTGCAATCACCATGATGGATGTTTTGTTTGCAAATGTCTGCGATCTAAAAATGTCATTCAGTTTTTCTTTTTATTTGAGGATAATTGCAGACATACACAAAGTCTTAGACCCACAAAGAAAACACAAATCTCTCAACTTCTTTTTTTCCAAATCTGATTGCTGTTTATCTCCAAAACCCACACCTAGTCTAAATATATGTTCATACGGGTCCTTCGTGACTGGACACTTATCTTCAATAGATGCTCACCTCTGCCAAAAACACAGTGTTTTTTTTTTTTAAAGCAGCTGTAATACATCTCAATCTAGCTATGTCTTATTTTTAAGCACAAGTACAGTACTCACCAAATCTTTGACTTTTGTTAGGGAACATACACACTTACACATCTGGCTCTACTGTATGCATAATATGGCTTTAACACAGTCTTACAAATGACATGTTGAGAAGCTGCGTCACTGAGCTTGACATCATTTACATTTACATTTAGGCATTTGGCAGACGCTCTTATCCAGAGCGACTTACTGTGCATTTTTATCTCATTACACATCTGAGCAGTTGAGGGTTAAGGGCCTTGCTCAAGGGCCCAACAGTGGCAACTTGGTGGTTGTGGGGTTTGAACCTGCGATCTTCCGAACCGTAGTCCAATGGCTTAACCACTGAGCTACCCCTGGCCATCACATCAGAGGTCCAGAGCTTCTATTTAGGTCTGGGTCCTGTGAATTGAGAGTTTTGGCGGGTACGGAAGCTTGGGAAAAATTTGACAGCATAGTATAATCATACAGTATGTGTCTGCTGATCACCTGATACTTCGCTAATCTACGGACTTGGATTGGTTTTAGATTTATTTATCCGTTAAGTTTTGTTTCAGTTCAACTTAAACTTTTGCACTTGTCAGAATTTGGCCAAACCAACAAAGCAAAACATGCATGTCTCAAAAATTTGGGTCAAAAATGTCTTTGGTTCATATTGTGTCTGAGTTATGGGTTCATCAGGGTTGAGTTGTGGCTGCGTTCTGACAGCTAGTTTTTGTGCTAGATGAAGGTGGTGAATGTGGGCTCGCACTCGGTCATCACTTATTTACTATACAGATTCTTCTGGTTCTCTGTGAAAGAACCACTGGTTATGCAATGAGGTTGGACACCAAGTTATTTTTCTGCCCATCACAATATTTTTTATAAAACAGTGTCTTGTGCTGGCTTTTGGTAAAGTAGCAAGGTTTAATTTTTAGCCAAAGAAAAAAAAATTTGTCTCTTGGAGCAAATTCCAGCCCTTTTTAAATGCTTGCACTGGATTGCTGCTTACTGTACAGTAGGTGCAGAAGTGAGGAAGGTCATTCTAAGTCCATCCATGTGGTCTATTTGCACGTGGGTGTGTGGGTGTTGTGGTGACTCTTTTGGGTACAATAGCACCTGTGTCACACTTATAGGCACAAACACACATACAGCTTTCTCTTACGCATCCTGAATACAAAAAAAGAGCTTTCTTTGTCTGTGTTTAGGTCCAGAAGCTAGGCGTGTCATTATGTTCTCCTTTATTTTTCTTTGCAAGCCTCTTTTGGTACAATCACAGCCATGTCCCATTTTTGCACTTCTTTAAGCCGTGTCTCAAAGAATGAGCTTTCAGTTTCTATAAGGTTTGGGGTGCAGAATCAAGGCATTATGTTCTTCTTTGTGTCAATCAGTGCTTCCTCATCTGCCCCCTGCTGTTAACTTATTATGGATAGAGTTGTCCAAAAAAAAAAAAAAAAAAAAAAAGAGGAAACCTGGAAAAAAAAGGGGACAGAGGTATGAAATAAAAAAAGAAAAATGAAAAGGAGGCCTCAGGAACCTGATCGTGGGTATGTGTCGGGGGTCTGGACCTTTGGGTATTAAGGATGGATTATTAAGGCCAGACAACGGAGCGGAGTGTTAGTTGCACAGTAGGAGAGACAGAGGAAGAGATTCAAAGGCAGAATGAATGAACGAGGCTGTTAAGGTCAACCAAGAATGAGTGAATGAGAAAGCGGGAAAATGAGAGAGAGAATGAGAACGAGAGAACACATTCTTTAGGAGGACAAGTGACAGACAAAGCAGAGTGTGTCAAAGACAAGTTGAACGGGTAATATTGAGGTAAGTATAAGGACATGTCAAACACACACACACACACACACACACACACACACACACACACACACACACACACACACACACACACACACACAAATTCCAAAAAGTTCTTGCCTTACAAACCCGAACTACAGTGCGTTTTTGTTTTTGTTTTTGTTACTTGTAGTCAAAATATTACGTACTTGTTTTTATTTGCAGAACTAATTAATCGAATTAATCCTTAAACAGTACCTATTATGCAAAAATTAATTTTTTGTCATTTTTAGATATTCAGATGCGTCTCCATTGGAAAAAAAACAATCTTTGTTTTTTGTTGTTGTATTGGTTGGGGCAGAAATTTGCTAATTAGATTTTTCTTTAAAATGAATACAGTTCTCTGGCAGGGCGTGGCTCAGCAATAGCTCATTTACATACAGTAGATCTTGAAATGGTGCACTTAGACGAGGAGAGTTTGAGGTTAAAAGAAAAGTGTTGTAATAAGTCTTATTTTGTCTTTTCGTCTTATTAACTTCCAGACGGAGGAAAAAAGGCTTTATAGCTGATTTGATTGCGAGTGACAACAGGAACTAACTTGTCTCAGTATGTAATTCACTACGTACAGTTTCGCTGGTGTGTAAGATGTATAAACCATTTAACTCTTAACAAAGTCCCCATTATGCATTTTAGATCATCAGGATTGAACAACCTGGCCTTCTCTCTCATCACTTCATCGTTCTGTACTTGCAGTAGACATCCTGCGCACACTTTGACCTTCGACCTCGGTGCAGATAAGCCTCGTCTCTTTCATTCCGTCTCTCTTTCTCTTCCTCTCCTCTCCTCTTTTGCTGTCTGAGACGCTGGACGTCTTCAAAGTGACGCGATGAAAGACGGAACAGTGTCCTTTTGACAGGAAACACAATAAAACGACTGCAGTAGGACCACACACACTCCCACGCTAACACACACACACACCCTATCACCCACACCCACGCACACAGATACACATACATGCAAAAACAACTTCTGCTGCCTGTTCCTATAAGCCCAAGGCACCAACATGATTCACTGATATATTCTCTTTTCAATAACCTTCGCAATTATATTTCCCTTTTTTTTTTTTTTTAATAATTTGAACCTTTGTACATCTCCAGCTGCTACGTGCGTCACTCGGTAAAGCTGCACATTAGGGCTCATAATGGAGAGCATCAAAACAACAAAGACGAGTAAATTATCAGTGTTGTCGAGTGAGTCAGAGGCCCTCGTTACTCATTGTTCAAAACTTCAACGGCCCTCGAGCGTGTGCGAGCTTGTGTGTCAGGGTAAACCTTAATTTTTTTATGGCCTGGAGGTGTGAATATTGCGGTAACCCTAATCAGAGGTCAAACACATGGAAAACAGACGAGACTGTAAACAGGGCGGGGCATCAACAGTCGGGTTCAAAAGGGTAAACGTTCTGGTTATTAATCAGTTATGAAATGCTTAGAGAAAGTGGATGAACACGAACTTCATATGTGAATAATTATGTGTTTATTGGTGATTTACAGTCATTCATTCATCTTCTATACCGCTTTATCCTTCTATTCAGGGTCGCGGGGGACCTGGAGCCTATCCCAGGAGACTTCGGGCACTAGGCGGGGTACACCCTGGACAGGGTGCCAATCCATCGCAGGGCACACACACATACACACACTCACACACCCAATCACACACTACGGGCAATTTGGGAACGCCAATTAGCCTAACCTGCATATCTTTGGACTGTGGGAGGAAACCGGAGTACCCGGAGGAAACCCACCAAGCACGGAGAGAACATGCAAACTCCATGCACACAGAGACGGGAATCGAGCCTGGCCGGGTAATCGAACCTAGACCCTGGAGGTGCAAGGCGACAGCGCTAACCACTACACCACCGTGCCGCCCGGATTTACAGTCATATTCCACTTAAAAAAATAATAATAATAAACAAAGAAATAAAACATTTGTGACTTTATTTACTTACACTTGCAACTTTGACCATACATTTATTTTCATGCATGGCTTTCATCTATTCTCCTATGATTTTCTCCATCCATTTTTTAGCAACATTTTGTTGCGAGCATTTGTTCAGCATGGTCCAATTATCATTATCCCATAAAGTCAAGATGTCCCGACATCATCTCATCAAAATCGTTCCAATTTCTAATAACCTAATACCAACGTTTTCCCAACGTCCTTATCGTTGCCAAATTGACGTCACCACAATGTTTTGACAACCAAAAAATTCCTGCAGGGTTTATACTGATGTTATTACTGCTTCCATGTTGTGTGAACTAATGTTTTCTTACTTTCGAAAAATGCAAAATCATTATCTTTTTAATACCTAATGAAATACAATTCAGGACCGTTTGTATAAAAAAATGATGTAAAACTCATTAGCAAGTGCACTCGCTCTGTTTCAGTTTTTCTTTGCTCTGAAACATCTGTAAAGCAACACCACTAATGTGTAAAGTACATTTTGTTTTGGTCAGGACTACATCAGGATCATCACATTCTTAATCTTATCAGGAAACTGATTTTGGGACAAGAGAGAAAAATAAAACAAAGACAAATCCTCCATCTAGTGGTGAATTTAGAGCATGCCAGGTCCAAGGATTAGGCAAGATGGCTATTTACATGTACAGTCATTTGGCAGACACTCTTATCCACAGCAACTTACATTTTTATCTCATTACACATCTGAGCAATTGAGGGTTAAGGGCCTTGCTCAAGGGCCCAACAGTGGCAACTTGGTGGTTGTGGGGTTTGAACCTGGGACCGTAGTCCAATGCCTTAACCACTGAGCTACCCCTGGCCCTATTTCACACTTACACATACAGTACAGTACAGCCAAAACACAGTATTGGTGCTGATTTTTTTAAATTTATGTTATACAGTACATGTAATTCGGAAATGGGGGGGGGGGGGGGTGGCTCAGGTGGCTATGGTCCTAGGGTGGTGGAGTTTGATGGATCTGGGTTCAAGCTCCGTAGTTGGTGGGTTGCCACACCCCATAAAATCCAGCCACTGCATGTAGTGCAGATCCCAAGCCTGGTTAGAAAAATGGGAAGGACATCCGGCATAAAACCTGTGCCAAAGTTGTTTGCAGACCGCATGGTAGTGCTGTGGCAACCCCTTGCTCTGAGCAGCCGAAAGAAAGAAGTTAAGAAGCATATAATACAGAAAATGTGTGTGCCAAAGAAGCTAGTTCTGACGTTTAGGGAATATGGAAGATGATTTTATATGTGTCCCAAAAATGGCCTTTATTCAGCTTCAAACAATAATAATTTAAAATACAAATTATTCATATTTCTTAGTGAGTATAGATACTAAAAGCATATGGCCTGTAAAAATAGTTGCTTTCTGGGTTTTGATAAAAGGAAAAAATCTGTAGTGTCTGTAACCATGTCAAATTCATGTTGCCATCTCATAAGAAATGACATTAACTGAATTAACTGAATGACAATTAAGATCTGAATGACAGTTAAGATCATTGAAAGATCTGAATTCAAAAAAGTTACGGACACTACATAAAGGGGCGTGACATTGTATTTAGCTAATGTGTTTCTTTATATCTGATAAAAAATATAAATGTGTAGCCATATTTAGAAAAAAAAAAAAACGAAGCATGGTTTGGGAGATAAGAAGCATTAAGTCTTATGAAAAATGGTGTCATATACTGTATATCTGAGAATTCACATTTTCATCTAGGTGAAACACTTTTTAGCACCAATACTACTGTATGTTTTGACTGATTAGTATAGGTGTGAGTTTAGTTTACTTTTGTTTATTAATAATAATAATAATAATAATAATAATAATAATAATAAAAGAGTCTCATTCTGACTTTAAGCATAACAATTAGAACAATTTTTAATCTTTGCGCTTGTCTGGTTTGTTTGTCTCAGGTTATGTTTAGGGACAAATAAAGCAGATTTTCACCAATGGCTTTGAAAAACGAGGTGAACTCATTCTGTTACACTCCCTCCACATCTGCTCCTATACTTGATTACACACATCACCTGGAGCATTCCTGCAAGTGTGCCTTGTGTGCTTACTGCTTCCAAATAACGTAGCATTCAAGAGTCGTCATTTTAAACATTATTGGTCATGACATATGAAGAGTACATTAGTTGCTAATTAATGTGAGAAAGACCATGGTGTAAGGGGCTCAGCAGACAAAGAGCCCAAGGCCGCCAACCCAGACACTACAGCACACCCCAGAGGTCTTGTGGAGTCATGTCCTGAGGGGATAAACCTGCCCCGGTGGCACAAGGGAAACCTACACAATACTGGGCATAATGTTTCGTATTGCAATGTTATAAATGATCGGTGTTTAAACCTTTCTGTCACAGAACCAATAATTAAGTAATGTTTATATCCATGTTACATTTAAATATTGACGTTGTATCACATATTTGTGTGTATTTGATCCGCAATGTCGAATAAATGTTGTCCTGCATTAGAGCCGATAAACTAATGCAATACGTGTACATATAACTAAGTGCAATATGTTTAACGCCTTTATTTATTTATTTATTTTTTTCATGGGGCATTCAAATCCAACCAGGACAATATTCTGATGGGAGTCTTAGCTGCAGTAAAACATTTTGAATGGTACAAACATTTTAAAGATCGTTGTACATCTGTATGTAGCCGGAGGAAACCCACTGAGCACGGGGAGAACATGCAAATTCCAGAAACATAACCGAGGACAGATTTGGACCCCCAATCCTGGAGGCATGAACCAAGAGTGCTGATCCCTAAGTTACCATGCCAACACAAAATACAGGGTGGGTAAAAAAAAAAGCAAAAGTAAGCAGGCATAAAAAATTGGTAATAAAGTTCATATTTCTAATACAAATGTATTAAAACTAATTATACACATACTTTATTATATGGGAAAATGAAAGCAAATCTTGAAATTTCAACGTAGGCCCTGATGCCGTCAACCAGTTTCCTCAAAAGGCCAGGGATGGAACCTTCTTCTGAAGGAAGTCGTTTGGGATATTACTGAGAACCTCCTCAATCCGTGCCTCCAAGTTCTCCAGTGTACAAGACCTCCTACTTTGCTTATCCCCACAGGAAAAAAAAAATCACATGGAGTGGATCTCACTCCTTGGAGGATATTCATGAGGTCCGCGATGTCCTAGCGAATGTCCTGGGCAATGCTGGACTAACCACGCACTCACTGTAAGAGCAAAACTTGATTTTATCATGACTCCAGTTCATATCGCTAACCGTTAAATAAGGCCTAGTTAATTTGCACCAATCCTGTATATTATAGTGAGAAAAACATTTGGTAAAAATTTGATTTTTTAAAATTAGAATTTCTGTCACTCATAATGCAGTGGATTTTTCTAGACACACGTACAAAAGTTATTATGGGTAGAGCAGACACAAGTGTAAACCAAAGAAAAAATTTTTGTACACCAATCACATGGTGCAATGTACACCATATGTGAAACTGTAGATCTTGATTGATTAATTGACACAAAAGTTATAAAATCAAATATAACGTTAGTGTTTTCTACCTTTAATTAATTTACATTCACACAACAAATGCAATCAATCGTCAATAAGGCAAGATTTTACAAAGCATCTCATTCAGTCATATGAATCTAGGCCAAATGAAATGTTTGACATTTAAACATTTACAGAATGGATGTTCAACCATACAGAAAAAACTGACAGATATACACACACATTAGGCACGAAAACAAAAAAGGTCAACACTGTCGTGGCAAACACTGATAAAATTTATAAAACACATTAGCATACAGTTTTTGGTTTTCTACTCATTTCATGAGTATGGTTTTTAAGTCTGTCCAAGCTAAATAATATTATTAATGCTTATTAAGTTTAATCGAGAATTTAAATGAGATTTTAATATAAAGTGAAGTCCATGATTGGGATTAAGTCCATGAAACTCGATAAATAAATGCAACACAATTCAGATCAATTCTAAACCAGGCCATGGTGCACAAGTGCTCAATGTGCGTTAATTTAGTCTGTACATTCAATTTATATCATGTGCTTGTGAGTCACTAAAGCACATCAAACATCTTGTCATGCATCTTGTGCTTGAAAAATCGTTGGTTTTGCCACAGTTTCCAAACATCTGCAGGAAATTCTCATCCTGTGAACAGAATTATGGGATACAGCCTTTCGAACCCAGACTTCCTTCTGACTCAAACCCAGGTATATATATCTTTTAAAATGAAATATTGTGAAATATTGTAGTTATAGCTAAATAATCTGGACATTCCCTAAACAAAGCACTATAATAAGTAAAAAAAATGCACTAATAATAAATAAACAAGCTGCAGAGCATTCTGACTTCCACTCATACAAGTTTAAAAGACATAGGTAGGTCAGTGTTGGTGCAGTGCTGAATATTAGCTCATGCTGCATAAGGAATGTTAAAGCAGTATACCTGAAAATCCTTAAAAACCTGAATAAGGAATTAAATGACACTTTTTTTTTTTTTTTGGTATTGCATCAAATCGATCTAAACAAAATCTGATAATGTTCTTATCACTATATACAAAAATGAAGACCGGTGTGTGTATATATAAAACATGAGTGTACTGTATGGATGTTTGTCATTTTGTCGAGCATCTCAATAATTAGTGGGTATCAGTATAAGATATAGGCGTGCTATTATAAGTATTTTGGTTCCTAGTTTACAAATATTAAATAAATAATATTCCTACCTCCCAGTGTCTGATGCTGATCTGATCCAGACTTTCATAAGTGTAAAAGCTGATTAAAAGCTCTTTAAAAGAACCCATTGTATTATTCTAGGTAAGAAAGTGCTTAAGTTGGGTAACAATCGTAAGGTACGTATCCTTACGTCATCATAATGTTCGCAGTGTGCTTAAGTCAAATGTCATATTTTTACCAGTCCAGCATTTTAGGCAGCTTTGTATCCACAAAATATTAAGAGGGGAAAAGGGCAATACAACTAAGGTCTATACTAAGGATCTAGACAGGGTTAGATGAGGACCAAGGGTGAATTAAGACTCCTCAGGTGTGTTTGTTATGAAGCGATGAAGCCCATTCGTGTAAAGGATCCTCAATTGTGTGTTAAAGGAACGACAAGGCCAATTTTTTTTCTTTTTTTTAGATCCGTGGGTGTGTTTTACAGAATGACTGAGACCTTGTCTATTGAAGGTCCTTGGGTTTGTTGAATGATGAAACTCACTCATACAGCGGATCCTCTGCACTGTGTTCTGGAATGATGAAGCCCATTCATATACAAGTTACCCGGATGTGGTTTATGTTAAATCAAATCCCTCAGATGTTCATCATCAGGTGTGGGTCATGGAATAATGAAACCTATTCATGCAGAGTGCATCCAGTGGTGTGTTTTACAGAATGACGAAACCAATTCATATACAAACAATTAAGATGCGGGTTAGACAACGACAAAGCCATTTAGTATAAGCCGATTCTCAGTTGCAATGAGGAATGAGGAACCCCACTCATTTAGAGGCGATTCCTGTAGGTTACGGAATGACGAAAGCCCATTCGTATACTGTTAGTCTCTGAGACATGAGTTTCAAAATGAGAAACCCATTTAGATCGAAGGTCCTTATTCATGTGTTCTGAAACGATGATGCCCATTTATATACAAGCTTCCCAAATATAGTTTACTTTATGATTAAGCTCATTCATATAAAATGTCTCGGAATGACGAAGCCCAGTCATATACAGGATCCTCGGGTGTGTGTTATATAATGACAAAGCTTCTTGATACAGTGGTTATATGGATTTGTATTACGTGATGACAGGGTTTGTCCATGAACTGTATTTTGTAATGATCAGGACAGTTTATAAAGGCTCTGAAATGTGACTATGTCTTGTGAAATAACCACCTCTTCTTCTACATAAACATCACAGCTCTGATTGTCGGTTACAGAATGACCGGGCCTGTTAACATGGATGTTTTTGTCTTCAGGTTTACAACATGATCTGTCCTGTTCATATATTGAAGCTTCTTCTGGAATGTGTTACAGACTGACTAGACATGCTAATGTAGAGGGTTCTGTGGTGTGTTGAGGGATGATCAGGTGTGTTTATACACAGTAGATACTCCATGTAACGTATTACACAATGACCAGGCTTGTTCATGCAGACACTTCTCATTAGTGCATTATTGTGGAATGTGGAATGATCAGGCCTGTTCATAGAGGCTCTTTAGATGTCTTTTGGACTGACTGTGCAATTTTAATTGTTAGCATGGTCCTCAATGGTGTGTTACACAAAAGCATGACCAGGCATGGTGATACAGATGCTTTTGTTGTGTGTTATTGCATAATCTGTCTTGAGGCTCCTGCTATGTATTACATATTGACCAGACATTTTCATATAGAGGTTTGGACGGTGTGTGTTTGTGTGTTTTGCAGAATGATCATGCCTATTCATACCACAGCTCGTTTAGCGGGTGTTACGGAATGACTAATTGTGTATACTTTGCTGGTGCATTACAGGACGATGAGGTCTTTTCATGGAGGTTTTGCTGGGTAACACATACAGTAATAATCTGGCCTGTTCAAACAGAGGGTCCTCATGAGTGTTTGTGGTTTGTCGAATGGGATGATCCAAGCTGGTTGCTGATGTGTTTCCTGTTCATCGTGGCTCTTCAAACGTGTTGGCAGAAATCACAGCCCTCCTTCTGGTTTTCATTTTTAGGGATCCATAACGAGGCTACATGCAGAACGTACACACGTGGGATTAATTAAACGCACAGGATAGTATAAAGTAAGTATGTCAGGATTACATAGCACATTTGTTACCAGTACCATATAAAAATAATGGTCAGTAATGGAGTAAAAAACTGATCTCGCAAAAGTTGTTTCCTGTGAATACACACCTCTTTGCGTATAACTTTGGCACGACTCATCTTCACGCTCTGAGTTCTGCGCAGACCCTTTGGCAGCGACGAATCGTCTTCTGAAAACATTCCGTCTACTTCCTCGCCCTGTCCGGACTGTTTGTACACTGAGTGGGAATTAACAGGAGAGTAGGATTTAAGTGAGACCAGAAAAGTTTCATGCATTTATAGAACATATTTAATAGTAATTGAGAAGTGAAATAACATAACCACACAGATAATTACTAATTTGGCAGATTTACTACACCGATCTGGCTAATTATTGAGATAATTTCCAATTTCTTTTGTCAAGAAATACTGTCAAAATGAGGTTGCTCAATATAAACCATTATTTGGTCACACGTCATGCAGTAGATTCTGTCGGGGTAAATTTAGCCAGTGATTTATCATGATTTGGGGGTGATGGTATTATTCATGGCTGGCAGGATTGCCAAACAAAACAGTGAATGTTTTGATTCTGGATGACGTGACTGCACGGGCTCTATATATGCGGTACGTTAGATATTTTTGTTTTTTTACTCAGGGATGCTGGTAAGAAACAAGGAATTCTTTTACAATGTGAGATTGTGATTTCTGTATGAGACTGTATATTGTAAAGCTGCATTTCGGTAGGCTACTATACAGGATATCTGGCTCTAAGTCTTAAGTACGTCTTAAAGTTCAAGACAAGGTTTATTGTTATAACCCATCTCCAAGTGTGTGATTAATCCAGAGTGGGTGAGGAATATTTCTGGAAGGTAGTGTCTTTATATTTGTAGGTTAGTAGGAAAAGTCTAAAGCTCTCCTCTGCGTAAACGATTCTTGAAGTGTAGGAGGTTAATCCTGTTGCTATAGCTGTCTGAATCGTGACCTTTACATGCAGCTGGAGATTGCTGCATGAACCAGCACAACATTTGAGAGATTATTGGGTCTGACTATCATTTCAGGCAGCTTAATCACGGTGCATCTTCCCTTACTGTGCAACACAGCCACAACATCATCTATGACCTTCTTGGGTAATCCTGTAATAAAAATATTCATATCTGATCCATACAGTAGATCTTTCGGGAAAGTTGTAAGTAAGGAACAGAAAGTTTTGCAGGACGTACAGAGTAAACAGGAATAGACAGAGTAGACATGTGGTAGGTTTATAGTGGATGGTGGTATTCATAGAATATTCTTACTTCACTGAAAAAATGCAATGCCTGTGCCAAGGTATATGATGCTCTATTTATATTCCAGGAGTGAGTGGAAGTTGGAGAAGGGAGGACGTATATTGCTAGTACAGTCTCTTAAAGTGTGAAACAGTGTGTGCATGTCTGCTCAAGAGCATTTTTCTTAATAGAGCCCAACAAAATAAAATAGAATAATTCTGACAAATACTATTCTAGTACTTACAATGACATTTCATACTCTAGCAGTTTGGGTTTGGTAAAAGTTCTCACAGTTTTGTATTAAGAAAATATCAGTGATTGGGTTCTTTTGTGGTTGGGGATTGAGAAATATTACAGTTAAAATATATATATATATATATATATATATATATATATATATATCTCAACAGTAGGGAGAAACTGTGAATTTCTTTTCTGAGAGATGACAAAGCATGAAAACGTAAAAATGGCTGAGGATGATTATGTACACGTAAGATTCCACAATAAATCCCACGAAGATATCCTGAATAAACTGTAACCTGAGAATAATTGCATAATCAATCTTCCTATAAAAAGGGAAAAACAATGCTGTGTGTTCTAGAAATATTTTACTGACCTTTGAATTCTTTGAATCCCCCCACATTTCCTCTCTAACATCGTCATTTCCCAGCCAATCCCCATCCGTATTGTTATGCCACTCCAACATCAGCTGACAAACAGTGAGGGCATAGGCTAACATATGCTTCCGCAGATGCACATCAAGCCACCGACTGCATCTTTTCGAACTGTCACTCATGCAGTGTTTGGGAGTGCCGTAACACACTCGAAGGGAGGTGCTGCCTGATCCCTTTTGCTTGTATGAGCTCACAGACACCCATGATTTGCTATCATCGCTCTGACTGATGTGACAATGCAATTCTTCCAGCCCCTCCTGCCCCACCCACAGCCAATCTGCTCTATACGCGCCCGGTTCCAGAATTCTTATACAGTACATCGACATATTGCTAATAAATATAATATTTTTGTATCATCACAAATTCTGACAAAAGAAAAATGGAGGTTAGAAATGAAGGTCAGTTGCCTACCAGAGCCATGGGTGCTGGGGTCTGCACTCTGACCTGCCAGCTGTCCAGGTTTTGCGAATGCTGATTGGCCGGAAGGAACCTGGCTGAGATCAGGAATACTAAAGCTCCTTAGACGCTCACTGATGGCACCCTGTCCCTGTAAAAAACCAATCAAGTTACCAAATTAATCACCATTCTCATATCCAAATATTCGAATTTTTTTTTTTTTTACTGGAGTTCTTAGCAGAGGATTGCATCTCTCAGAATTCATAATTATGTTCTTTAATATCCTGTCACTGATCAGTCACTGTTACATCTTATTTTGGAGCATCTACTGAGAGAAATCTTTTCCTGGAGACTGGGGCACTTATCTAAGAAGTGAGTGCGAATGTTTACAAAAGATGTCTTGATTCCTACATTTGTCCTTTAGATCAAAGGTGGATTAGGTTATACAACTGAACTGAATCCTAAAGCCATATGTAATTCCATTCATGTAGTGGAAATCTGCAATGTCGGCAGAGAGATTCATATCTACTAAAAAAACACCAGCAGACTGAACTGTAGCTCGGTCTAATTATATTGCATTTAATTTAGTTTTCAGGAAGTACATCAGTAACTTCCTAAATCTTTGTGAACTGTCCAGTTATTCAACTATGAACAGATGGAAGAAGTCTAAGTACACAAAGTCCATGCAGTATCTCCACAATGCTGCCCAGTCCCATGCTGTGGTTCACTGGAAACATAACAGCATGTACTGTAACATAATACAATGCAATACACAATACAATCATTTTTGCCTTTTTAGTGCATTAATGCAAGCTAAAGAAGACAATCGAGTATGTGATCTTTAACTACTAACATAATGTTTTATGTGTTATGTATCATGTTCGGAGCCCTAACAAAATTTCCCTAGCAAACCTTTCATGTAATAAAAGTCGGTAAGTTTTTTTTTTTTCCCACAAACTTAGCTTACTTCTCAGCTGACCAGGTACAAATTTAAAACTTACAGCTAAGCAATATCACAAAGTCTACAGTACTTTGTCTGATTTGTCTACTCCAAATTTTCTTTGGGCTCATTTGTTATAAATTAATGACTTGCACACTTCAGGACCACCCATTCAAATGTATCAGTATCTAGTAACATACAGATCTACCCTATTTTTAAACCTGTTAATAAAGTGCTTTTATCTGAAATATACCAGCTAAAATCTGACTTTCCTTACAAACTTTAGAAAAACATGAAACCTGAAGTTAAGGCTGAGAGCACTGGTCTGGTAAAAAAATCTATAAAACATGGATTCCGAAACGTATTCTAAAACTAGTGGTAGCATTTTGGGTAGCATCAGAAATGTTTTATTGGTAGCATTACTGTATTCAGCCATGATTAGTTAGTTCTATTACAGTATGCTGTACTTTTCATCCCCAGAAATACTGGCAGCATTTCCTCAGTGTTCTGCTGTCCTGTGGCACAGCATGAGCAGCAGATTACAGTGATGAGAAATACAATTCTAATTGTTTTCTTTGTATTCAAATTCTTGTGCAGAAAATGAATAATAATGAATAATTGTAACATACAGTATTTTTGTTTTAAAAAAGTAATGGCTTTAAAAAATTTGATTTTATTCATTCATTCATTCATCTTCTATACCGCTTTATCCTGTATTAGGGTCGCGGGGACCTGGAGCCTATCCCAGGAGACTCTGGGCACAAGGCAGGGTACACCCTGGACAGCGTGCCAATCCATCGCAGAGCACACACAAACTCATTCACACACTATGGTCAATTTGGGAACGCCAATTAGCCTAATCTGCATGTCTTTGGACTGTGGGAGGAAACCGGAGTACCCGGAGGAAACCCACCAAGCACGGGGAGAACATGCAAACTCCATGCAAAATTAGATTTTAATAAACATTTAAACAACCCTTTAAAAACACTTTATAACCCTGGTGCATTCTGGTAGATCACCCTGCAAAGATTAATAAAACAAATAATAAAAATTAAAAAAAATCAGATCAATAAGTAATTTCTGGACACCTGGTCATGTTACTACCCGGTACATTGAAAACCACACTATCTTTTGGCAAATTATGTATGTGCATGGCATAAATCGTTAATTATCCTGACCCTTAATTATTAATATTTATAATTTTAAAATATTGCTATGTTCTTATATTTTTAAGGTTACACAAAGCCAATTAACCACAAAAAATATTTTTCACAGATTGTATTTTATTTTAAATAGACCAAGGTGGAAATACTGTAATTATTAAGCAATGCTTGGTGCATCAACTGAGGGGAACATAAACAAACCGTGGTGTTACCTGCAGATCCACTACTTTTAGCCAGGTACAAAGACTGTTGTGAGGTTAGTCTAGTGTACGGAGAGAGGAAGGAAGGTAGGAAGGAAGGAAGGAGAGAAACACAGGGAGTGAAATACTGAGAAGAAAGCACAGCTAAAATGCATACATTAGGAATAGTACTGCACTGCATGCAGAGGCAAGAAATCATTATGAAATAAGGGCTAAAACTGGAAAAAAAAAAAAAAAAGTCTATACTGCTTAGTCCTGTACAGGGCCGAAGGAAAATTAAGGAAACTTAATACAAGGTGGGGTACACCCTGGACAGGGTGCCAGTCTATCGCAGGGTACACATACATTACAATTTGGGAACGCAATTAGGCTAATCTGCATGTCTCTGGACTGTGGGAAGAAACCGAAACCCACCAAGCACAGAAAGAACATGCAAACTCCATGCACGTAGAGTATTTCCACGAAGAAGGTCCTGTCCTCAACTGTAATGACTAAAATGGAAAAAATTAAATAAAATAGCATTTATAGATGCTTTTTTAACTCACATAAGGAAAAAAGAGCACACCACCCTAACGTCCCTGTCAGCACGGACACATTTCCTCCCTTGGACTCCCGTCCGCACCTTGCTAAACCATCACTAGGATTCAAACGCCAGAATCGTAAGTCGCATACGAAAAATAATACAGAAATAATCCAAACCTTCTGACCAAACGGAGTCAAGCATTCCTCCACACTGTGGTGTGCTGTTATTATTATTAACATTGCTGTTCTAATTTGTATGTTCTTCGAAAATATGTTATGTTTTTGGATGAAGTTGCTTCTGTCCTACGCCTTTAAGGGTATTTATTATTAACAAGAAAAGGTGCCAGGACAGATAAAATCTTTTTGGTGTGGCTCAGTTGGACATGGCTGCTTAGGATTGACATGCTAACACTGGCACAAGCGGGAGTTAAGGACATTAGCGCTGTCTGGTTTAATGTTTGGCTCGAGTGGATCAGTAAACTGAGGAACTGTGAAAGAATCCTTTGTGAGAAGAAGATGAACGTCTGAGTGGTGTGTATCTGTTACCATAGTGAAAAAAAAAAAAACACTTTTCAGCTCCCGCTTACACTTGCTCTGTGTGTGTGTGTGTGTGTGTGTGTGTGTGTGTTCCACCTTGACAGCAGCAGTCACAGCGACTGAAGCAGCGACACTGAGGCTTTGCCTTCCAAAGTTCACCATGGTCTCATAACTCTTTTCCTTGGCCTGAACGATGTAATCATCAATCTCCTGAAACACACACACACACAAAAACTGTTATCATATAAATACACATGCTTTACTGGATTTCTTTTCATTTCCTCATTAATTTTTTTAGCTATTTTTTTAGTCTACATTTAAAAGCACAAATATCAAGAGTGTTTGTTTTCCAGATTTTCTACGGTCAGGAGTCGGGATGGTAAAATAAACACCCAGTAGGTAGGAGACAACGTGCTCACTGCTCCAAGTTTCCATTAATTATTTGTGGCCATGGCAGTCTGGAGGTCAGTTTTCCTTTAAAAACAGCCTGAGTGTTTGATGAATGTGTGTACCCTCTCTCTTGAGGCCAGCAGCGGGTGCAGGAACTTCCTGAAGATCAGACCGGCTCCTCTGGTGTACGGCGACACCAACCAGATCACCACGCACATCTTTAACTCGTAGTACAAAGGAAACCTGGTTAAAAATAGAAAGAAAGAAAAAATCAATACATTGGAGAAGATGTGACTCAGCTCATGAGGAATAAATGTAATGCTAAAAATAATTTCAATAATAAATAAGTTTATGGGTCAGAAAGATCACGTGAACATGTTTTACCATGCTATGGAGTGGTCTGCAATCGTCTCCGCTACAGTATAAAGAGCAAACACAATCCAATACATCATCCACCGCACCTGCAGAAACACACACACACACACACACACACACAGAGGAAAGGGAAATGAGAGAATCCTCGACAGGGATCAGGATCACTGCTTTTCTCCTGTACAGGATGGATCTCCATGTCATAATGCATATGAAAATAATCAGCAGAACAGAAGCTAGCTAGCTAGCAATTGCTATGCTATCCTTTTATTATTTAGCATCATGTAATCTGATTGGTAATCTGGTAATCATCACATAACCTTAATTGTATTTATCATGTTTAATTTAATCCCTCACAACAATAGCAGAAGTACTTCACTGACTACAAAGTATTTTTGTTGATAATTACATTCAAGATTAGCTGATGATTACCAGATTCCACAATGCTAAATAATAAAGGCATATCATAGCCAATTGCTAGCTAGCTAGCTAGCTTTGTTTTCATATGCAGTATGTCATGGTGGACTTTATAGCTTATTAGAAAGAGAAGCAAGTGTGTGAAAGTGGATGAAGAAGGTAATAAACATATTAATTTGCAGACTTTTTTACTTGATACTTTTTTTACTTGCTAACATGATTACCTCAGATGATGTTTGCTAGCATTAACATTAGCTCATTCAGTGCTTCTATTACAAAGGAGTTGATGCTAGGGAATGTGCTGTGCTTTACGCTTCATAAAATGACGTGCAGGTAACGTTAACTAATACTGACATTTTAAGTTTTCCAATTAATTGCTATCTAACTGGTCCAGGTTGAATCCCAAATAGCATTAAATGGAAAACTAGCGCGCTATGCAGTGCGTACAATCCCTTTTGCCACACACCAAGTAGTGCCCTTAGTCAGGGGTTAGGGCGGGTTTAGGATTCAGCCTTGTGTTTAAAGCCTGTTAGCTTTGTAGCTTGCGTTAGCTGTGGACGGTTCAAAGGCGATTCAGAATGACTCAGCTTTTTGCTGAAAGTGCTTCTGCGCTAACATCTCTTAAGTAAAATCCCATTTGCCGCTTAGAGGTGAGTTCGCACCATGACGGACAGACGTTGTGACCTCAGGGGCGAAAGGTCTCTAAGTAAGGAAGGAAATCAGGCTTACGTATTCTTTTACACTCTTGGTCCTGACAGCTTTGTAGGAGTAATATGCTGGGTAAAGTGTGCCAAAGAGAAGCCTAGGACATGAACACAAACATTCAGACATGAATCATTATTCTGTTTTTATGATTAAAAACAGGCTTATTGTGGTACAGTATAATACAAACAAAATATTAATCATAACTTGACTGAACTATAAATGGGAAATTTTTTTTTTAATTGTTCAGAGACCCTTGTTATGATTATGGTTATGATTTATCTACAGTCTATACATAAGCTAAATGACTTTAAATTCAGATCCATTTACTTGAAATAAATTTTTTTAAAGTTTTTATTGAGGCGGCGCGGTGGTGTAGTGGTTAGCACTGTCGCCTTGCACCTCCAGGGTCTGGGTTCGATTCCCGACCAGGCTCGATTCCCGTCTCTGTGTGCATGGAGTTTGCATGTTCTCCCCGTGCTTGGTGGGTTTCCTCCGGGTACTCCGCTTTCCTCCCACAGTCCAAAGACATGCAGATTAGGCTAATTGGCGTTCCCAAATTGACCATAGTGTGTGAATGAATGAGTGTGTGAGTGTGCTCTGCGATGGATTGGCACGCTGTCCAGGGTGTACCCCGCCTAGTGCCCGAAGTCTCCTGGGATAGGCTCCAGGTCCCCCGCGACCCTGAACACAGGATTAAGCGGTATAGAAAATGAATGAATGAATTAAGTTTTTATTGACAGTTTTAATGAACATTTTGCAAAGCATTAAAGAAAAAAAAAATTTTTTTTCCTAGTAATGTAAATGAGCAAATGTTCCATTTCATTTCAAGTAAATTCTTTTTTTGTATAGTAAGTTTTAACTAGATAATTGTGATGTCACGGATTTAAAAAATGATGTGATATCTTAGAATTTAATAGAGATGGGGAGGAATTGATTCAGTTATGCATCATGAATCTTTTGTTGTGATGTAGTCTGCAACAAAATCATGTATTTTTAAATATTTTTTTTTGCATTTGAGGTGGTACAATGTCACCGTTCCTCTACAATGCTACAATCCTACTCTCTAAATTATTCACACACTGGCAGGCAACACAGCATCTTGAGTGGTAAGAGTGAATTATTTGCTACGTTTGTTTAGTATTGTAACTAAATAAAAAAATTGTGTCATAATACTTAAGAAATTGTGATACTTATAAAATCGCAATATAAATTAAATCGGCACATGCGTATGCTGTGATTCTCATCCCTAGTATCTAACCTAAGTATTTAATTTACAATATAAAACTCTTAGACTAACTCTGTTTTATAAGAGAAATAATACTTCAGGATGATATTTTCCTAACAGTATGTCTCAAAATGTTTTATTGCTTACATTTTGCTTTTATTGTAGTGATATACACATCCAGAACAGAGGTTATATTTAACGTTCAGACCTTAGCAGTGGATGATTTTACAGCCAAACATCTTTCAAATTTACAGTACAGTCCCTGACGTTGTCATTATTAGCAAATGGCATTTATATATCCGAGTACCCTCCTGATTGTGCGTGTGTTTTTAGATTAATGAGCGCTACTCATTTTAAACACTTCTAGTTTATCTTGTAAAAGTGTCAGTGAAACCGAGCCAAGTTGAAAGCCCATGATGGCTGAGTGAGTGTTTGTGGGAAAAGTGCAGCCTTTAGTGGGACGACTGCATCCATACCAGTATATTTTTATGTAACTATGGGAACGACAGCACCGCCTGATACTGTGCGTGCATGTGTGTGTGTGTGGGAGCGAGTATAAGGAAGAGCTGCTGGAACAATTCCCCCTATTGCCTAACCGTCTCTCCACCCGTAACTATCTCAGCTACATGTACTAAACAACAAAATGTTCCAGTGTAACACAAGCCACGCTAACATCACACGCTAACACGTGTCCGAACATCACGTGCTAAACTAATTTTTAGGCTTTAAGGAACTACTAGCCACAGGGTAGCGTGGAATGAATCAAAACAACTTTGATAGTAATTAAACCGAGAGGTTACACTCACACTTCTGTGTTTGCTCTCTGGATATTATTATTTTTTGTGCATTCTTTTAAGCAGATTTCACCTCCTGGCTACTCTCTACTGAGTATCACTAAAGTGATCTGGCTGTCAGTGAAACGTTTTCTCTTTTTCATAGCCGGATAATTAACATGCGTGGACGACTGGTGACCTTTTCAGGATCAGGAACATGCAGGTCTGTAAAGCACTGATGTCGAGAGAAAATGACGAGAGAGGAGAGGAGAGTGCAAGCTCACAGCTCCAACATTCACCGCCCACATTTTATCGGGAGACATGGACACCATATGTTCCATAAAACAGTTTGAAAAAGATACTAATCAGTCATTACCCTAATTCTATTAAGCCTATTATTCACAATCTAACCAGAATGTCGTTTTAGCTTCATCAGAAAATATGTTTTAACCTCTTCCTGTGTGCCAGCTAGAGATCTGTCCAACCCTGTCATTTCTTGATGTAATATTGAGGATGATATAAATGGAATACATCTATGTATTACAAAACAAAGCTTTTTAAAATTATCGTTCTTAACATAACTGATTCTAACAAGTTAAAACAACATGCACGGTAGCTATTATTTAGACGAATGATCTGACTAATCTGAGCTATCCAAAAAAAAGTGCATCATGTGAACACCTCAGTCACTGTCCATCCCGACTGGAATGAATTTTCAATGGAAATGAGAGGTTTGGTGTAAAACCTGTGATAGTCTGTTCAGCAGGTAAACAATAGCAATGTAAACACTTGATCCGATCCTTTCCCTTTATTCTTGTAGGAATAAATATAGGCCGTTTTCACATTAGAGCCCCAGGATCGTTTCTGAGAACACTTGACCCCATAGTCCGGCTCATTTTGATCAATGAGAACACAAATGGTCTGGGCTCGGGAACCGTGCCTGAGTCCGTTCCGCATGGATCAATTCAGGTAAGCAAGCAATCGTACCTAAGCATGAAAGTGAACCTCTGTTCAGAACGCAACATCATTAGTGCTCTCTGTCTACACAAAAAACGTGTGTTCTTGTAGGACGTATCTCATACACAGCCATGGCTGATAAAGTAGGAATGCATGCGAGAACTTTACTCTTGACATTTTTCCAGAAATAGCAATAATATTAGGCATAGTGTTACGATTGTCTTCCTTGATCTCTTCTTCTCTTTATGTTTAATGGCAGCTCGCAAATCAAGTGCGGAGGGTGAAAATATGCAGGTGTAGCCAAGTGTGGAAAAAAAAATCATGTGAACATGGGGAGCAATTGTTCCTGGCAAGGTACAAATCAATCGTGCCTAATGTGAAACGTTCATATTCTTTTTGTGCATGTGGGCATTACATTAAGTGACTTGACAAGTTTCCAGGAGGGGGATTTTCCTTCGATTTCCGATCTGTAAACTCAAAGCGAACAAAAAACTCTCTCTCATCTGTGTTTACTTTGTTAATGGAAACATGCCAAATAGAGGATCGTTAAACACTTTTTAATGTATCAGAACTGATGTTGTTCCAAGAAGAGATGATTTCCTCCTTTAGTGCACCGATCGCTGTCCGCTGATAGAGTACTGACCGTCGAGTAATGTTACGTCTTGTTCTGTTGTTAGTTTCAAAGCCTTCTTGTGTCTGAAATAAAACACCACTATCAAAGTTCATACAGTATAAGGAACAATGCTTATGATCCAGATGTTCGAGCCACCCTGTACAGTGTAGTCCAAAGTTTCAATTAGCACAATTAGCACATGCCAAATCTTAACAACTTTTCAGTTGCAAAACTAACTGAGATTTTTTTTTATCTTGTGTTTTGGATTTTCTGGTTTCAAAAACTTTACAGATTGCTCTTTTTGCTGTTTGCTCTTTCGACTTCCTGTTCTTTGTCCTTTTAGTGCTACACAATTAAGCGTATACAAATCGACATCACAGTCTGAACCTGTGTGATTATTTAACCGCAAAAAGTCTGCAGTTTATTACAGGTAATATACACATTGTCAGGAATTGATGTAGAGTTTGACAGTAATTTAATTATTTTAGTATTAATAATTTTTTGAGACTCCTTATGCCCTTATTTGCTGTTAGCCTAGATACTGATGTTAGACTTGACTTTAATCCGCCTAACACACGGTATGATTGCAAATCAATCCCTGCTATTGCAGAGACACAACTACTCTAACTAATCGCTAAACGTATTGTTGTGTGTTGTGATTATCGGGCCCATCTCACGCATTCCAGATGTTGAGTTTGTGTGAATTCCAGCATCCACATTTTTTATGACATATCATTTATTGTTATTTATTTTTAAACCGCGCATCAGATCTTTAACCTGTGAACTTAAATAAATAATTAACCTGTGTACCCATTAAGGTGTATGTCTTGTCTACTCTACAGTATATCAGGCAGACATCAGCCCTAATGTATGACGTGGCCGTGATATCTTAGATTTCCACAGATAAGCGATGCTTTTCTGAGGGCTGTGTTATGACCTTTTGTTGCTTCAGTTGCTCAGGTCTAGGCTCAACAATGTAATGTGCCCAAAAAATGAGGTCAGCTAACAATCTGAATGCATGGAATGACCAGGTTTTTCTATCAGTGGATTTTTTTTCTTCCCTGATGGCATGGGCATAGTCCAAGATGAGAATGGCAGGATTCATCAGGGTCAAATTGTGACACAGTGGTTTATGAGACTTCATTTTCACTTATGGAGAATCTTATTGGAATGTGTTGGAGAAGACTTTACGCAGCGGTTCGACTCTGACATCATTAATACAAGATCTTGGAAAGAAATCAGGACAGAAATAAATGTTGTGACATTGCATAAGCTTATCAAAGTGATGCCGCTGCCATAATCAAAGCAAAAAGCGAGCCAGTGAAATATTAGAGTGTAGACTTCTTTTTGGCCGGTTCTAACAGCCAGTAATAAATCTGTTGTGGCCGTTAAACTCAAAGCTCTCTGGCACTAGACTGAATATTATTGAATACATTTTAATAATCAGAATCCACACAAAGCGTGTGACCGATATTATAATATTCATTGACCAATATTTGCGCTTAAGTAATCACATCACTTCCTGCCGTTGAATAAGTTCATCATCCTCTTTTTTGTGTTCTGTGGGACTTCAGTTCCCAGGATGCACTTCATAGCACATATCTCAAGTGACATGATCTTGATAGGGTCTGATCACTGTTAGATTCTGATCACTAGGTCTATTTATATCCTTGTGTTTATGTTTAGTTTGGCCAGTATCTCGTGTCTGTTCTGTTATCGTACCTGTCGTGTTTTACTCTGTACTATCATGTGATTCTCCTGTTTCTGTTTGTACTTTATCATGATTAGTCTCAACAATATGAAAGAAAAATCCTCTTCTCTACATCTCTTCGGGCTGCTTACACATTGGTTGTGGACGGAGCGTGATCAGATGACTGTGTGATGCAAATATCTGCATTTCTAAGAAAATACAAACCGTAATCATTTATTTGAAATACAACCATTTAGGACACGTGTAAACCCTTATTACAGACCTCCCCCTCCTCTTCATGATAAAATAATTCAATTACATTACATTTTATTTGTATAGCACTTCAACACAATCAAAATAATTAAAGTTTGTTATATTTTATATAAATATATATATTATAAATTAGACAGTTATGTTTGATGTATTTCTGTCAAGACTGTAATTTTGTCACAACCTTTTCCATTGCGCCTGATTAAATGGGACAAAGCCATAATAAGCTACATTAATGACCACCTTCTCTAATATGCAAGCTACATTAACAATAATCTAATGCTACTTTAGAAACATCACATCCATCGACAAGTAAGATCTTGTTCTTTCTTTGAAAATCTCAACACACGGTGCATGCCGTCGACTGTAGCGCTGTGATGTCACGGATAGTTCGTGATATACCTACAGTACAGTATGCTTTCAGGGACCTGAGATTTGCATACTGGTCTCCGCTGAGACATCACATGACCTTACATGCAAACGGTCCAAATGATGCAAAGCTTGTGCACATGTCACAAGTCAATGTGGATTCAAATGGCACGTTGTTCAATAAATAATTAACCAAATATTCATTACTATTACATTCATTACAGACTATTCATTACTATTATCATTACTTAAACCACTAAGACTAAACACAAGAATTATCAGTGTTTGTTTGTTTGTTTGTTTGTTTTTTTATTACAGGTTTTCACCCTGCATATAATTTCTGTTTGTCTGCTTGTACGGAAAACACGCTTGGACATGAAAACACTTTTAATTGCTGGAATGTTTTTAATGAGCTTAATGGGTTTTCTGGATCTTTACCGCAGTGTGAATTGGCTTGTGGGTTCAGATTAATGGCGTACATGTTTGAGCCAACGTGGAACGTCAGTGGTGGTATGGGTGATGAAGAGCTGCTGACTCACTCGCCAGGAGGGTTAGCACTGATGAAATTTTATGACTTTCCAGGAAAACTATTTGGTGTGTTGAACAAGAAACTATGTTTTTTTCACATTTGTGCACTAGTGTCTCAATCCGTCTCAATCATGAATTTTTTGCTCAGTCATGTTGGTATAGTTGGTTAAAAAATAATTAAACTCAGTTCATCATATTGTCCACCTTGTGCTAAAAAAAAAAGCATATGTCACTCTATCCTGTACAATCCTGAGCTCTATATATGTTTATTAAAAAAACAGAAGAAAAAAAAATAATGGCTAAAACGATCTGAGTTTTAAGGAGTCTACATAATTGAACAGGTCCTTACAACAAATTTGATTTTTAAGCAATTAAACATGCAGGGCTATTGGAAAGCAAATCTAGACTCTTTACAGATGATAGGTTATTTTGGAATGTACGGAAAAAATACTTGAAGCATGAATATTCCTTCCATCACTCTCTGGATATTATAGCTACAGCTACAGCAGCAATCTATTGTTGGTCTTTCGGCTGCTCCTGGCAAGGGGTCGCCACAGCAGACCATCCGGTCCGCACATGCAAGGTTGGCACAGGTTTTACGCCGGATGCCCTTCCTGACGCAAGTCTCAGCAAGAATCTGATGTCACAATAAACCAAGCGACAGGACAGGAATTTAGGCCTAAGGGAAACGTGTTTAGGTTTTTACACTATACTTTCTTGAAACTTATCCAAATTGGAAAAATTGTTCATTATTGCCCAATGAAACACTTTTAAAATAACTGTTTTTCAGTTTCAGCGACTTTGTTTTGCTATTTAAAATTTTTGTTGTTGTTTTTTTCAGGTTGTGATCCATTCCCTCTAACATTTCAAATTCCTGTGACCTAAAAGGAAAACGGTTTCTCAATCAGTAATGAGTGGTAATAATGGTAACAATGAACAGCCGTAAAATGAAGTCCCCTCTAAAAAAAAGTTAACTATCACATAACCACAAACTCAGATAAACTTCTCATCCTCAAATATTAATTATATAATACAATAATATATAATAAATAATATTTTTTATTCTGGGAAGACAGATCAGTTTATGTGAGTTTGTGGTTATGTTATATTAACTTTTTTTAGAGGAAAGTTTTATGATTTCATATATACTAAAAATACTCAAACAGTGAAATAGGAATAGCACAGATGACCCATGTTTGTTTCTGACAAGCTGATTTGTAGAATTGTAAAACATCTGTTGTCACACCCTGGAGGCGGGTGTTCTTGTAAGCACATCATTGGACGGTACCAGGACTAGTACAGGATGAATCAACAAAATGCTGAATACAGCAAAAGATGAATGTTTTATTCTAAGAGGTGACCTATAGGCACAAACTGAAACAATAAATAACAACTGCCAAACTATTTTCTGGTTCTTTTTTCAAGATCTACTAACGTATCAGTGTCCATAACCCCAAGGACACAGCTTGTCCTTGCAGGCATTTTTATACATGCAGGTGTACAAAAACAACATGGTGATGGAGGTAGCAAGGTATTATAATAATAATAATAATACAGGATTTTCCAGTCCTGGTGTTTTGCTAAACCCAAAATGTACCTTTTCTTCTCGTTAACACTAGTTTAAAGCCTGAAAGGTTGTTTTTAAGAACTTAAAAAAGGGTGTAACATTACAACATTACATAGGGCCATGAGAGAGAGAGAGAGAGAGAGAGAGAGAGCCTTGGGCAAAACTGTCAGTGAATTGTACTTGGAGATATCAACAGTTTATTACAATCTAATAACATTTGCATTGTATATGCATTAAATATATGATGTTTTAGAGAAAAAAAGTAAAGCAGACAGCAGTATGTAGATTATTTATGCTTGTTAAAAAAAACAAAAGTATTTTAGCATATATATATTTTTTCTCTAAAGCAAATATATATGCATAAAAACTTTGCATCCGAAGCAATTTTGTATTTTTTGTAGTTTTGTATTTTCATTCTAAAAAATAAATCTAAAAGTTAGTTTTTCTCCTGTTATAATAATAACACAGTGTTTGTTATTAAACTGGTCGCACCAGCTACTATACTGAGTGTCACTACTTCACTAGACAGCCAACTGCTAAGTCTCAAAAGTACTTCCAAATATTTAACAACTATAAAAACAGCAGAAGAGGGCAGTTTTTACTCACACGACGACTCTGGATATAATCCACGAAACCATTTTATCCCTCTATCGCCTGCCAGTTTCTTTCCCGAAGCGAGAAACAACGTTCACTGTGAGCTAAGGGAAGTTTAACGATGTCCGTGTTCCAAATCACACCACATGCTCTACTTATGCGCCCTACATAGAGGAAAGAACGATTAGATTCTTATCCCTACCAAGTGCACTTTATTTTACATGGAAAGCCGTTTGGGATTCCGCTCAAACTTTGGGTCGATGCCAATCCGTCTTGCAAAACCCAAGCACAATGATTTTTACAATTTTTTTTATCATATCGTGACAACATTTATTTAAATATCGCTGGCGTTATATGCTTTATTTCCTTACATTTCCATCCTAAAACGTCCTTGGCTATTTTGTCGTCTAACGAAGAAAAACGTTGATGGCTATTTTGTCCAATCATAACGAAGGATTTCGTTTAACCCCGCCTCCTGGAAATGTTGATTGGACAGATCAAATTGTTCCTCGATGACGCCTGCACGCCTGGATTGTTTCCTGATGTCCTCTTCCTGTCCTGAACATCCTAGGGTTTTGATTCCAATAGGAGTGTTTTAAACGTATAAATCCTATTAGTTGTGTTATATTATGAAACTAAGAAGCACTTAAATGCTTTTATCGAGTGCAGCCTGTGGGTTAGAGCTGAATATCTGCATGTTATACTCAGTTAGCACTTTAAATAGCCATATAGTAAGTTAAGTTCTGCCTTTATTCGTCACATATACATTACTGCACAGTGAAATTCTTTCTTATTTGGATCTCCCATCATTGTAAGAAGGCTGGGGTCAACTATTATATGGTGCCCCTGGAGCAGACAGGATTAAGGGCCTTACTTAAGGGCCCAACACCGGAAAACTGGCAAAGAACTGTTGACCTTTAGATCAATAATTCAGAGCTTTAACACATTGTGTCACCCACTAAAAAAAAAAGGTTACAATGTGATATATAGAACATTATACCATGAAATAAGGTGATTAATCTTTATTTTATTTAGTTTTTAATCTTTTAGCCATTTTGTCCTGGATTCACTTTCATAAAGGAGTCTGATGGTTAAGCAGTCAGACTTTCCACTTTTGGTTGCAAGAGTTTTTTTGCAAATCTTCCGCAAAACACATTAAAAAAAAAAAAAACATAAGTAGGTTTTGGTCCATGTCCTGGACTTGTTTCAGCATAATCACTGGTCTATATTATTATGCTATCCATCCATCTAGGAACCTCTGTAGTCCCACTATGGAACATGTTGTTGTTGTTGTTGGTCTTTCGGCTGCTCCCGACAAGGGGTCGCCACAGCGTGGCAGCCAATAATGATTACCACTGTTTTTATTCTCATTTTACACCTGTGGTAGGACCTCCAGGCAATATTCAAACAATACAGCCAATTTGGGAATGCCAATTAGTCTAACCTGCAGCAAACCAAAGTACTCGGAGGAAACCCACCAAGCATGGGGATAACATCCAAACTCTATGCACACAGACCTCCAAGGCAGGAATTGAACCCAGATCCAGGAGTTGCAGTAAGGCAACAGTGATAATCACTAAGCCACTTACACTTTCTTTTATTTTGTTATTAATCTGACACAAAGTTTAAAGATTAGACTTTCCACTATAGGTGCCAGAGTTTATTGCACATCTTCTCCAATAAGAAAAAAATAAAAACACTAGCAGGATTGATGCCTTTCCTGGACATGTTTTCCTCATAATCTATGGTTTATATTATTGTTATATATCTACCTATGTATGTTCCCGGAATCCTTGTCGTGTCCAGGTTTTGAACTTCAGGTAAATGAAAAAACAATGCAAATAAAGTCAACCACAAAATCCCAACCCTATTCCTCGAGAACCTATTGCACAATTTAATGCTTTCTCTGCTTTAACACACAACTTGACTCAAAATACGACAAACAAGCTGTTAATTACTCAACTCGATGGGTTTGTTAGAGAGTGTGAAAGGACAAAAAAATTGCAGGACAGAGGGTTCTCCAGGACTTGGTTTGGAAACCTTTGTGGTGGTTAGCCTGAAGTCCACTTCCAGTGGTGAGCAGCTGAGGGTGCTACTTCATCAGTAAGGTCCTGAGACAGTAATTTGCATACACAGCAGTTTCTCCAGCACAGTGAATCAGTACTGATCCAAACAGAAGATATGACATAATTGCATAGACTAGTATACCATAACATTTAATACTTGAGGAATCCAGAAGTCCACCAGAAGGGTGGCTGATTACTTCAAGAAGCAAGATTTCTATTAAATAAATACATTTCCATCTGTTCACACCTTATATTTGTTTGTACAAAAATTGTCGGTTGTACAATAAAATTAAATAAGTATTATTAGTATGGAAACAACGACAGCAGCAACGACAACACAGCTGGTAGCTGGTAGCTGCTGTAAGATGAAGGTGGCTTTTGGTTAACACTCGCCTCACACCTACAGGGATGGGGGATTGAATCTTGCCTTAAATTGGTGTGTCTGTGAAGTTTGCATGTTCCACCTTAAGGTGCTCCTTTTTCAGCCCAGAGCCCAGTGCTGATTGGCATTTCAAAAATTTGCCTGTAGTGTATTAGTGTAGTTTTGGCTCTGTGTGTGTGTGTGTGTGTGTGTGTGTGTTTGTGCCCTGCAGTGGGTTGACAACTCATCCAGGGTGTACTCCCCTTGTGCCCTATGTTCCCTAATTTCTCCCCACAACCCTACACAGGATTAACATTAAAAATATAATTGATGGGTGGATAAAGAAACCACAGTGTTCATTGTACACCTGTGATGTTTTAGGATGTAATGAAGTACTTTGGATCGGGCCAGATTGTCAAATATATAAAAACTCGTGTTAACATTACTGTATTTATCAGAGGTGTAAATGTTTTCATTTATTTTAAATACAATCTTTATTGATAAATGCACTGCTAACTTTGTGTCCTTATCACATGTGCGATGCAGTGACTGTGATGCATCATAATACTTGATCTTAGCCAAAAGGCAGAAAAGTTACTGTGATGCATCATAACACATGTTTGAGAGATGGTGTATTTTGACCTTTACGGTATTATGTCTGATGGGAATATGAGAGTGTAAGAGTTATATAATAATAATAATAAGAAGAAGAAAACCACTACAACGTCATCATCATTATGAAAAGAAGCACAAAAAAATTAAACATGCGCATATATGCAGTATGCATGTATGACAATCATGCACACACATGCAGAATACAGTATATGAAGTGTACAATATTATCCTACGTTGCATACCGACTAAACAAATCTCCATGTGTCTGTTTATAGTCTGTGTGCATCAGGTTACAGCAGTGCATCACACGTTTAAATGCCCCTGATTCAGGCTCTATGAAGCACCATCTCTCTCTCTCTCTCTCTCTCTCTCTCTGTCTCTCTCTCTGTGCGCGTGTCTGCGCGGCGCGGGCTCGGTGCCGGCTGGGGCGGACTGACTGCGCGTGCGGACTGCGCGTGCTCGTGCGTCCTTCAGCAGCATCGCTGTCTCGTCTCCGTCGACCTGCAGATTCTTACGGCTTCAAATGCATCATCCTGATCCCCGGGTTTCCATGTCGGCCAGCTGACGGACTCCCGATTCCCTCTTGGCGCGGTGTGAGGTGAGGACTCGCAGCAGACACACATCCGTCAACCGTGTGCTTCATCTCAGAGGCTTTATTTCCATCCATCCCTCGCGAGCCGAGCTCGAGCATTAGAGCCCTGGCGCGTGGAAGAATGAGCCAGAGCGGGTTAAAGCGCTGCGGGGGGTTCGGAGCTGTCCGAGGTGCTGAATTTATGGAGGTGGTGGGGGGAGACAAACAGGGGCCATGTTGATACTGAGGGGTGAAGGGTTGTGTTTTTGTTTTGCTTTTATGAATATGTAGGCATCTCTACTGATCACTGCTTCTGCGTGTGGATGAGCTGAAACATGCACAAGGCGAGATTGCTTGATGCATGAAAGGTGTTCCTACAGTAACACATCTGGGCATCTACTCAATACTCGAGGATGTTCTAGTAATGCTGCTTGTGGTGTTGTTGTTGTTGTTGTTTTTCCTTTATAAATGGATATTTTATCATTTCTCAAGGATGCCAGTTCCCTGCACTCTAAACAAGACATACAGATGGAGATTGTTGTCTTGTTCAAGTATAGGTTACAGCCAGGGTCATAATGAAGACCAACGTTTTAGTGAGGTCCACACAGCAGAAATGCATTAGAGTTTATATACAGTATCATCATTTTTGTCCGTTATGTTATCCTTCCATTTTTTAAAAATATAAACTCCTCTGATTTTTCATTTTATTGTCTTATAAGACCGCCTTGTTTACCTGTTGATAAAAAAAAAATCAGAATTATGATTTTTTTTTTTGCCATTCTAATTTCCTGATTAGAATTAATTTCATTAATGTAGCAAACAGTTTAATTCTCCACAAGAATGTACTGTAACATTTGCTTTGTCAATGCATTTACAAGATGTTCTTAAAATTGCAAAACAATAATATACAAATTGTAATATTTATCATTTATTTATTTAGTGGACCAATAATTAAAACTTCATAGGCATGCCTTTAAAATTGTATGCTTTCTGCTTACTATTTATGTAATTATTTTGAGAAAAAAAAAAAAGAAATGTTAATTTAAAAAAGGAAATGCAAAGTGAGCATTCATTCTGTTGTAGGAAATCAATGCTGTGTACAATAATTCAGCAAAATTGATTATTGGTTGTGATGTTAAGAAGAAGAGAAAGAAGAAGAAGTTGGGCAGTGGTTCCCAGTCCTGTAGAACACATACGTAACAGACACCCACACACTGTATATGTTTATTCTCATTGGTTCAGACACGATCTTGGCTAGTCCTTCTATTTGTACTCGTCATGTCATCTTAGACTTGGAACTGACCGTCTTGGCTTCATCTCCACAAACCTCAAATTATCAGCAGTGTATTTAACTGGACCTTTTCTTGTCACTGGAGTGGTACCATCACAGCTGTATGGTACACTGTACCTTTGAAATGTTTTAAGATGCTTAAAAAATGAACAGTTTCACCTGTTGAGGCAAAATATACACACTAAAGGTACTTTAGGGAATATATCCCCCACCCCACCATATGCCAGTGAAAGCGTCCTTAGTACGCTTATTTTCTAAGGGCGAATGCTGCAAAACTAAACCTATAAAACCTCTACAACTAAGCTGAACTCTGAGGATTCAACGACTAGTATTCAAATACACATCCTTCTGATCACTGTCAAGTCTGTTTGATTTGATTGTTTGATTGTTTGATTTGATTGTTTGATCCATTTTTCCATTGTTTTGTCCTCACTAGGTTGGCTGGTCTTCTGGAGACGCTCTTGAGCACAGGATTTTGGCCAACATGGCGCAAACCAACAATGTCAGGCAGAACAGCAATGGAGAGATGGATGACTCTCCCAACACACTGGTCTACAGGAAGGTAAGACTGAGGATACAGTTTTTATATCAGCGTTTACGCTTTCATGAGTTCAAATTCAGAAACAAGCCAAGAGCTGTGGAGCTGGAAATTTTAGATAGTTGATCATTGTCCAGAGCTTGGGCTGAACTTGGGTTGAGCTGTGTAGTTTTTGTGGAAGCTTCAGTTTAATTTTTAATTTGTAATTACATTTTTATCTCACCTGTGATATTTTACAAGGTAAACTTATCTTGAAATATGAATTTCTCCTGTATACTTTTGGCACGTTTTGTATGCTAACACAATTAATTAGCATTTACATGGATTCTTTTCTAATTTGTTTTCTTTCATGGTTATTTTTTACATGTAGGAAATGTGGTTAGAACTTGAAATGTCTTTTTTCCCCCGACACATATTTAAAAATATATTTTCATATGCTAATTTATTGTTTATAATATACGTATATTTTTTCCATTCTTTCAAATTTTCTTTATATATTTACATGCATTGCATTTTTTTCCTTTTTATGAGGTTTTTTTCTTTTTTACACTATCTACATATTTTCATGCTTTTTATATATTTATATATTTAGTTGAGATGTCCTCAGTAAACCAGGTGGACTGTGAGTAGAGTCTTGTAGAGTAGAGTAGCTGGTGCATTGTGGGTATAAAGCGTACAGCCTGACAATCGAGTGCTCTGGTTGTAGATCTGTTAGTATTCTCTGTCAGGGAAACAAGCTCAGCTCTTTGGCTGTCAGCCAGACCCGAAATCTTTTTGTTCTGTCTAACTTGTTGAAACTCTGTGACGTGTCGACTCATTCGAAAAAAATCTTTTATTCTTTCTCTTCATTTCTATCCACGTCTTCCTCTTTTCAGATTGAGTCATGTGTCTTCAAGCTGTTTAATAATGTCCCAAATGAATGAACCAAAGAGGTTGTATTTGTCTTACTCATAAGCTGAATTGTTATGATTTAATCTGTCAGGGAAGACGGCAGACGGGAAGCTAGCTGTCATTACGGAAAGACTCATGCTAACTGCTGCTAACTAAATGAGTTTTAGCACTGGCACATGTGAAACTGTTTTATCTCTTATTATCTCTGATAAGACATCCGATACCCTATAAGTTGAATTAAGCCATGTTCCATTATGTGACAGCGAGGAATTTTAAATCAATTGAAAAATTAGTTACTTTGTAATTTCTATGGGCTTAATAAACACTCATAGAATATAGTTATCTACAGTACCATCTTCCATGGCAACTGCCTACACAGCAAAATCCCTGTATTGAATTAACACCCACAGTGTTGATTTACTGTAACAGCCGAGGGAGTTTCTATACAGTAGGTCTGGACTCAAAAGTACTCTGAAAGTGGTTTAACAACACTGGTTTTTTTTTTTCTTTATCGATGTAACATCTGTCAATACAAATGCGTTCCACTGTACAGGATACGTGGTTCATTACAATGATTGTGTCAGATATAAATTTTCAGATCTACAGTCATTTTTACTTTGTTGATATAAACACTGTTCCCAATTTTCATCAATATACAGAGATAAAAAGTGCAAATCTTGACTATAGTCAAATATACACTACCCAACCAAGAGAAAAAAATCTCACACTCTTTTTTTGTTAGAACATATTTTGCTTTGATTATAGCACATATTCGCCATGGCATCATTTTAATAAGCTTATGGCACAATATCACAGCAATTATTTCCATCCAGAGTCGCATTCATTTCTCTCCAAGATCTTGTATTGTTGATGGAAGAGTCGGACCGCTGCGCGATGTCGTCTCCAGCACATCTCAAAGATTCTCAATAGGCTCTAAGGTCTGAACTCTGGTAGCCAATCCATGTGTGAGAATGATGCCTCATGCTCCCTGAAACACTCTTTCACAATTTGGACCCAAAGGATACTGGCAAAATATCTATTAATGGAAAAACAAGATCATTCAGTTTGTTTAGGTCATCAGCTGACCTAATTTTTTTGGCCACATAACATTTATGAACCTAAACCTGACCAACTGAAGCAACCGCTGATCATAACACTGCCCTCACAGGCTTGTATTATGGTAGACACAAGGCATGATGGGTTCATCACTTCACTCACCTCTCTTCATACTCTGAAGCACCCATCCTCTGGAACAGAGTAAATCTGGACACATCCTTTCTCCATCGATTTACAGTCCATTCTTTATGCTCCAAGCAAAGAGAAAAAGCAAGAAATTGTAAAATTGTAAAAAAAAAAAAAAAAAAAAAAAAAAAGTGCCAGGTAGTGTATGCCAAGTGTAAGATTACAATTAATGAATAATATGATTATTAACACTATTTGTAGACATTTTAAAATAAATATTAAGTTAAAATATTCGTGTTCTTTTAGCAGATAAGAAAAGAAAGTATCCAAAAAATGTCTGGCAATAAAAGTCTGGAAAAATGTTTATTTCTCTTCTTTTTTGGGCTTCTAAAGCATGTTAGGGGTCACCACGACAGATCAACTGATCTGCATATTTGTTTTGGCAGTGATATTGCACCAGATGCCCGTCCTGACGCAACCTTCCCCGTTTAATCCATGCTTAGGACTGGCACTGTGAGCACACTGACTTGTGTATCCCTGTGCCTGGGGTTCCCCGTTAAGAAATCAAACACTTGAGATGACTCCCACTGTACGAAAAAGGTACACGGGATTGCAGCATAACCTTTTAAAAAGCTTATATTTACTGTATATTTAAATATTTATAATAAGATACATTAAATAAATGTGCTCAGATTCAAGACATACAGTATTAACCTGCCTAGTCTTACAATAAAAGCTTTAGAACATGTTAGGGTTCTTTTGTTGTCCCTCTGTGATAAACCTTTAAAGTATTATCTGTGTAATCCTATACCAATCTGCAATAAAGAGATCTTAATTAATTGTCCAATAAACACTAAAAGTGATCTTGAAAAATCCACAAGGAACCTTTTTCCCCCTTAAACTGTACTGTACATTCCTCCAGAGGTTCTTCGGGGAAAAGGCTACAAACGATGATCCATCACCTCTAAAAGTAACTCTTATGTTCCTTTTGAAAATTTCATCAGTTGTCCTTCAAAAGGAACTGGGACAGAAGATTTTACTACTTTAGCCCTTTCCTCCTTTGTATCATTAGTCTCATCAGTAAACACCTTAGTGTTATTGTAAATACTAAAGAATTCATAGTAGTTAGTAGAATAGTATGTGTTCATTCATTCATTCATCTTCTATACCGCTTAATCCTGTGTTCAGGGTCGCGGGGGACCTGGAGCCTATCCCAGGAGACTTCGGGCACTAGGCGGGGTACACTCTGGGCAAGGTGCCAATCCATCGCAGGGCACACACACATACACACACTCACACACCCATTCACACACTACGGGCAATTTAGGAACGCCAATTAGCCTAACCTGCATATCTTTGGACTGTGGGAGGAAACCGGAGAACCCGGAGAAAACCCACCAAGCACGGGGAGAACATGCAAACTCCATGCACACAGAGACGGGAATCGAGCCTGGCCGGGGAATCGAACACAGACCCTGGAGGTGCAAGGCGACAGTGCTAACCACTATACCACTGCGCCGCCTTGTGTAAAATATATACATGCCATATTTCATTTGTTTATCCATTAACAAGTTTAAATTAGCTTTAGACGTCTCCAAAATGTGCAGAATTACCAGCTGAAATTACACTAAGATCATGCTGTACAGAAATCATGCTCAGGCATCCTTAAAATCCCTTCTGTTTCAGGTCAGAGGTTAAAGTGGCCTGAAACGGTCCAGAACAGCGTTCCAGCATCATGCATAAAAAAAATTAGTAGTCAGATTGGAGGTAGTCAGATAGAATCGAACCAAAGATTCTAGAGTGCTATGCTGTATGATACCTGGTTCGTACCATCGAGTTCTGGTTCGTACCATCGAGATAATCTCTCAAGAAATCAGAACGTAATATACAACGTTATATTTCTATCAAAAAGTCATGCGTTATTTTGAGGTGAGTCATTTTCCCTGCTGCATTGGACTTTTTTTTAGGGTTCCCCCCCTGCCAAATGTTTATGGAGCCCTGGAGGAGCAAATCAAGTTGTTCCCTCTTCTTTTTTCTTCTTGCCTAGAAAGATGTCATACCAGGTGGAAAATCTGAACAGCATATTAAAGCACATTTACGATGAAAAATGGAAAAGGAACAAAAAAGAGGTGTATGTTGTTGTTGTTTTTTTGCTCAGAGACTCATGTAAACGTCCAGAAATCATTAAATAAGAAATAAATGTTGCATAGTACAGTAGGTCCCCTTTAATTAAGAACCCTACTATATTACGTGACCTGTAAATGCATAGACATGTATGTTTACAGACTTGTGTGTGATTCATGCCTATTGTAGTGTGCGTCATATTTTATTACACACGACAGGCCACAATTACGTCTGACGAACGTCTCGAACGCATTCAGCTTTTCTATTATGCTTGTTAGAATTAATAGCAAATAACCGCTCTATGTGCCACCTGGAATGCGAGGTGTTTCCGACATGGATTCATGTTCAGTATGAATGGCTTACTGACACTGAAGAGGAACACACACATTTTCGCTGTATCTGGTCTTTATTTCACACCTGAGCGTGTTGAGTTTTTTCATGAGGCCTCCATTCAATTGAGTTGCACGAGAAAGTGAATCATTTCCCCGTCGTTCTTTTTCATGTTTACTTTCTATCTCTTCATTTCACCCTTCAGTTGCTTTCTGCATTTCCCATTCCCATTTATACTAACACACACACAAACACACTCACACCAGGAAGAGTAGTGAGAGGGATCCCCTGTCCATCCAAGTTAACAATTCTACAGATTCTACGTATCCTTTGATGCACGGGATGATCAGAGCCTAGATCCTTTCTGAATCCTCTTAGAGAATTGGTACAATCGGTTCCTCACTGATATTCTTAATTTCCATATGGTCTATCAGTCCTAGAGCAAACACCTCGTTTTAAAGAGGCACTAAAGAGGATGCCTTCCAGTTCTTCAATTGAAATGGCCAGAAAGTGTGAGTTTTTCTGCATGATTGAATGACTTGGACAGTATTTTGGCCTCTAGCATAAATTATAGGATTATAATAGGGTGTTCAAGTCAAACCGAGACTTTTGATTGTGCAGAATACTAGAATGTGAACGAAAAGTTATGTGAATGAAAACTACCTTTCTTTCTCTATCTAATCCTACCCTACACCAATGCACAAACATGCAGAAATGGCTTGGAGCGAGGTCAGGAATGGACGGGGGGGTTGGGGTGCCAATAACTCCCAGCCGAGGTCCTGTAATGTGCAAGTAGTGGCCTTGGGCAGCGTGAGGTCCCGCATCGATCTACAAAGAACAGAACTCCTTTACATTTTTTCCATTAAAGGAAAAGGCCATTGAAGGAGTTCCTGGGAGGCCAGGACTGGGATAAGTGCATTAGTGTATCAGGGGATTATCTAGAGAAATAAAGGCAGTTTTTACTCTCAGAACTGTGTTCTGTTATTCTGCACAATCAAAAGTACTGCTTGGACTTGAATGCCTCTTTCGCTATAATCACTGCTCATTCATTGGAACTTGTGACCGCTTGGAGTGGGTCGGTTCAACATTAATGGAAGGAGCCTCCAGTGTTACCCTTTTGTTAACACACAAATCTGCAGGACAGATGATTTTCCACTTACCCATTTCTCAGTAGCATGTCTTTTTTTCTTATTAATTGGATGAGAGAGAGAGAAAAAGAAAAGATAGCAAGGGAGCTGGTGTTTATAGCGGTAACTTGTCTTGCAGATGATAAGTGCTGGCTTCATTGCACCCATTAAACCTATTAAACAATGAACATTATCTCAATGATATGAGTTTGCATGGTCATTAGGAAAGGGGTGCCTAAGGTTCATGTCAGGAAATGTTTCGCTTCTGTTAATCATTTCATTTTGCTTTCGTACAACAGTGTGAAGGATAAAAGCTGAACCGTGTTGTGAGTTTGAACGTATTTTCCCTGTTTGCCTTATGGTGTCTTAGTGAAGCAAAAAATTATGACCTATGGCCGGGGGGGGGGGGGGCTGACGTCTGATGATCTTGTCTGATGATCTGATGGTGATATGGCTGATATTTTAGTTCTAATGCTGATATTATTTTGGTAGTAGTTTTGATGTTTTTGTCATCAGAGTTGATGGTGGTGTTGATTCCACCTTGATGGTGGTTGTTAATGCTTTTGGTGTTAATTTGGTTGCAGCAATAATATTGTTTTGGCATTGGTGATGAAGGTGGTGGTTTACTGGTGTTGGTTATGTTTTTGCTGTTATTTATTGGGGTACTGATACTGTAGTACACTGTACTGGTGTTGTTTTGGTTTCCATAATAATGTTACCCATGTTGTAAAAGATGATACAGTAGTCTTATTCATGTTCGTAGTGGTGCTGACCTGGTTATGGGTGATGTTGTTTTTATAGGAGTGTTGATGTTAATGGTATTGTTTTGGTGGTGATGGTGGTATTGGTGTTGTATTAATGCTGGTATTGATGGTATTGGTGTTGTTTTGGTGATGGTGGTGATGATGGTGTTATTGGTGCTGTATAAGTGGTAGTGTTGATGGTGTTGGTGAGGTTAGTAGTGTTGACGTTGTTACTGGTGGTGTAATGTATATTGTTTTGTTGTTGGTGATGTTTAGAGGGTGATGATGTTTTCATGGTGGTGTAGTAGTGATATTATTTGTGCTGTTTTGGTGTTAGCAATGTCCATACTGGTATTGGTTTGGTGCGATGATGATTTCATATTTATTATTGTTGTTGTTGCATTGGTGTTGTTTTGGTGGTAGTGATAATGTTATTGGTGCTGTATAAGTGGTAGTGTTGATGATGCTATAGGTTTTATTTTGGTGGTAGTGATAATGTTATCGATATTATTTGGCTGGTGGTGATGTTATTGGTGTGGTATAAGTGGTAGTGTTGATGATATTGGTTTTTTTTAATGGTGGTCAGGATGTTATTAGTGTTGTGTAAGTGATTAGTGTTGATGGTATTGGTGTTGTTTTAGTGGTGGTGGTGATGATGGTATTGATGTTGTTTTGGTGGTGGTGATCATGTTATTGGTGTTGTTTAGGTGGTAGAGATGATGTTATTGGTGTTGTGTACAGTAAGTGGTATTGTTGATGATGCTACTGATGTTGTTTGGGTGGTGGTGATGATGGTATTGGTGTTTTGGTAGTGGGGATGATGTTGCATAAGTGTTTGTGTTCATGATGTTATTGGTGTTGTTTTGGTGGTAGTGTTGATGGTATTGATGTTGTTTTGATAGTGGTAATAATAATGGTGGTTGTATTGGATGTTATTCGTTGTTTTGGATACAATAACAATGTTATTGGTGTTGGAACTGTGATTTGTTTATGTTAGTGGTGCTGATGTTGTTATTGGTGGTGTAGTGGTGGTGTACTGTATGTTGTTTTGTTGTTGGTGATATTTTGAGGCTGATGATGTTTTCATGGTGGTGTAGTAGTGATATTATTTGTGCTGTTTTGGTGTTGGCAATGCCCATACTGGTATTGGTTTGGTGCGATGATGATTTCATATTTATTATTGTTGTTGTTGCATTGGTGCTGTTTTGGTGGTAGTGATAATGTTATTGATATTATTTGGCTGGTGGTGATGTTATTGGTGTGGTATAAGTGGTAGTGTTGATGGTATTGGTGTTTTTTTGATGGTGGTCAGGATGTTATTAGTGTTGTATAAATGATAGTGTTGATGGTATTGATGTTGTTTTGGTTGTAGTGATCATGTTATTGGTGTTGTTTAGGTGGTAGAGATGATGTTATTGGTGTTGTGTACAGTAAGTGGTATTGTTGATGATGCTACTGATGTTGTTTGGTGACGGTGATGATGGTATTGGTGTTGTATAAGTGGTAGTGTTGATGGTATTGTTGTTTTGGTAGTGGTGACGATGTTGTATAAGTGTTTGTGTTCATGATGGTATTGATGTTTTTTTGATAGTGGTAATAATGATGGTGGCGGTGATGTTTATAGTGTTGTATTGGATGTTATTCGTTGTTTTGGATACAATAACAATGTTATTGGTGTTGTAACTGTGGTTTGTTTATGTTAGTGGTGCTGACGTTGTTATTGGTGGTGTAGTGGTGGTGTACTGTATGTTGTTTTGTTGTTGGTGATGTTTTGAGGCAGATGATGTTTTCATGTTTTTTTTTTTATTGTTGTTGTTGTTGTATTGGCTGCCGTGATCATATTATAGGTGTTCCAGTACTCAGTTATAGTGTTGTTTCTGTTGGTGGTGGTGGTTTTTGTCTTTTCTGAGGATGTGAGTGTCAGTGTTGTTGCAGTTGATGATGTTGGTATTTAGTAACAGTACTTTTTATTAGCATTATACAGTATATTTGTCGATTTATAATTTCCAAAATTATATAAATTATGATATTCCCTGTATATTCTGTACATGCACATATGTGCAATAGTAAGAAAGACTGTGATGACTGCTTTATCTGCCTCTATACTTTTGCCTCCAGCACCTGAACATTCATAATCATTTCACAGTGTGCAATTTAAGAGAGAAGAGAGAGAAAGAGAGATGCAGTATGACAAAGAGATGAGAAAGACATGAGAGCGAAAATCAGTGATTGAAGTGATTAATAAGCCATCCACTGCATGCAATAAAAGCAAGACAGAAGATGGATGGGAGCAAGAAGGACTGAGCGAGAGTGGAAGAGAAATGGAAAATTGTTAAAGGATTACACGTATTAAATGTAGATGGCTCCTGTGAAGGATTACACTCAGGGCTGGTGGTGAGGGTAAGAGTAAGTCAGATGGGACTAAAATAAAAACGACATGTTTTTACAATACTAAGAGATATATAGAGACCAAATTGCGGACTAAATTAGGCTCATGAATTCATTCAACTTATATTACACAAGGCGGCGCGGTGGTGTAGTGGTTAGCACTGTCGCCTTGCACCTCCAGGGTCTGGGTTCGATTCCCCGGCCAGGCTCGATTCCCGTCTCTGTGTGGGTGCTTGGTGGGTTTCCTCCGGGTACGCTGAGGAAATAATGCAACTTGGTTAGGTTTTTTTATTTGGTGGAAAGAACGAACAGAAAACAGATATTAATGTGTGCAAAATTCATTACTTTACAGACTCAACATAGTTATTTGAAAGCATCTTTGTGAATTTCACTTGTACCAAAGTTGATTCTGATTGGTCTGAGGTTGATAAATTTTCTATCTGAGCAGTTTTGGTCAAATTTTAATTACAAAGCAAGTTCGGGTTAGTCAATCAAGGTTTAGTTGAATAAAATGTAATGTATATTAATTAATTAATATTGATTTTGTAAAGGGCAGATGATTTTGCTTTCTTTTCATGTAGATAACGTAATTACAAATAAAGAAAAATCATGACATGTTCTTTAAAGGTTCCATTTTTTACTATTTCGTCAGCAAGTTAACGTACTGTAGTTAATGCTGTAGGTCTCAAAGGTTCCCCAAAGTATTTGAGTTAATGTTATTGCTGGTATAACCCTCAGATAATGCTTTTTAAATACCTAAACTCCGTCTGTTTTACCCCAGAAGGGCAGGGTTGAGGAACATGTCAGGGGAGGCTTCTTATATGATGTCACATTAGGGGAAAAATCTAATTGGTACATTTGTTTGCCTTTTTCTTTGATGTTTTGAAGTTTTTTTTCTCTTTTTTCTTTGTACATACACACTGGAGACCCAACTGACTGTCTAAAAATGACTAAAAAGTTAATATTGCATCGTAGGTTTCTTTTAATGCATTAACTTGTAAATGTATACATTAACTTGTCACTTCACTCGTATTCATGTGAAGTTCACCGGAATGATTTTCATATTGCATGAAGATAAGTGACAAGTTAAACAACACAACAAATTCAGGTCATATTAACATAGCTATTTTGGCCTGTGCAGGACTAAAGGGTTAAAGTGTGTTTGCGTGGCATACAGAGCACAGAGCCGCGTGTGCTCTCAGTTCACAGTTGGAGATGGAGAGAGTCGGCGAATCCCACAGCGTCCTAAAGAGCACAGAATGCAAAGCCCAGTGGGAACATGGCGCTAAGCAACAGCAGGCTACAAAGAGGAAGCGCTGGTCTTACCTGAAGGTCGAGGTTTCTGCATGGGCTGGGTTTTACTCGACTGTAGCTCATCGTCTGCTTTAACATTCGCAGAAAACAGTCCTACGCAGGGGTTTCAGGATGCACATGCATTTTATGGTGATGATACCTTTGGGATACGTTTTGGGTAATGGTAGTCTGAGGAATACACACTTTGGTACTGTCGATGGTGCTTATGGAATTTGGATAATTAAATTTTCTAAATATAATTTTATGAGCCTTTTGATTGTCTTTACTCCATTATAATATTCAGTGACACAGCAAACATTATTGCAAAACATCCAAAACTCTTTTAAGAAAGTGCTTTCTTCTTGGCAGCCTTTCATACAAGCCAGATGTTTGTAATATCTCAATGTTACAATGTGACCTTAAAAGGCTATTCCTGAGACTGTATAGTGAATGATCTAGTAAATTGTAGGTAATGTTTTGAGCAATGCTTTTGTAATGTTAGCTTTTCCGTTCAACATTGCTGAAGTTAATTAGCTGAACAAAATGTCAACTATATGTAAAATAGCTACAGTAGAATAGGTTATGTACAGTATTTGCTTTGTACATTGTATATTATGTAACACTAACAAACTAGCGGAAATGTTTATTATAATGGTGTAGAGATTGGATGAACAATACATATTTTAAAATCATATTATAAGGTTTTTATATTTAACATTATTCTACAGTATTGTTAAAAAGATTAAAAGCTAAAGTCACATTAATAGCAACAATTCAAATAAACAACAATGTCAGGTAATGATTTTAGGTAATGATATTTTGGGCCAATGTCAAACCCTTCACACAAAAAAATTTAATGAAAAAGGTGTTCATTCATTTTCTATACCGCTTAATCCTGTGTTCAGGGTCGCGGGGGACCTGGAGCCTATCCCAGGAGACTTCGGGCACTAGGCGGGGTACACCCTGGACAGGGTGCCAATCCATCGCAGGGCACAGGTGTTCAAATCTTTAATAATGATAAAGTAAAACAAATGGATGAAAATGTAAGTAATATCCAAAGTCAATGATGGTTGATGTTGAATGTTTAATATATTATTGCCCCACATCAAGTAAAGAAAACCTTTAAATTATTGGAACTGGGGTTCAAAAATATAATCCATTATTCAGACAATTTATGAAATCCGTGAGTCAGACAGCAGTCATTCCCAATCCGTAAGTGTGTGTGTGAAAGTCGTCCTACAAGCCCCGCCCCTGATAACCCACCCCCCTTTTTTATTCCTGCTGTTATACCCCTATCTCACCTATGCGGTTTGACTATGCGAGCATCGACGCGCAGAAAGATGGAAACCTAATCACAGCACCGAAACAATCATAAATCATGATGAACTGTACTTACGGCTGCCGCGCAAATCTGCGTATGTGAGATAGGGGTATTAGTAGTGAACAGATTATGGGCCAAATTTCGCTGAGTGATGATGGTAGAATAATTATAATTATATATATATATATTTTGTAAATGTAACTGATTTACATTTAAACGACATTTTACATTTTGTAATGTAATTAGTTACTTTAAAGAGTAGCGCCCCCCAACATTGCTGGGAGCATAAAGATTGGATGTTGGAGCAATAGAAAAAAAATCCAGATTGAGCTTATTCCAGAGCGATGGACGAGTCAGGGTAAGGAGGCAATCGCATGAAGCGATGAACACCATCATGCATTGTGTCCACTGTACAAGGCACTGGAGACAGTGTTATGATTTGGGGTTGCTTCAGTTGCTCAGGTCTAGACTCAGCAATGTTATGTGGCAATAAAATGAAGTCAGCTGATGACCTGAATGTACTGAATGACCAGGTTATCACATCTATGGAGTTTTACACCACACTGTGCATCATAACCAAAGCTTAAGAACAGTCACATGAAATAACAGTGTGCACGCCGTGTATAATAAATAGTCAAGATTATACAGCATAGGCAAGGAATTACTTATTGCAGGTTATTAGAGCTTTACGAGACATGATTAGAGTTAATGAAACGCTTACCAGGAAATTATTACAAATTAACAAGGACAAACACTGATACGTTTTTTTTCCTAGCTACAGAATGGTGCAAAAATAAACTCAAGAGAGATAGTGTGCATGTGTGTGTGTGTGTTTGGGGGCACGTGCACATGCATGCTAAGATTTTGTCCAAGTCAAAGAAACCCTCTTTAGCTCAACACAGCTTGAGGCTTTGAAACAACACGGCCAGTCGGACGTCTGGGGCCAATTAACCTTGCATATATTCACGTCTTTCAAAGTGGTATTGTGTGTGTGACAGAGTTGTGTGTTTTGTGCGTACCAAAGGCTTATCAGGCACTGAACTCCAAGCCGCCTGTCTGTAATTATGCATGCCAGACTCCCTGTGTTCTTAATTGAATATAATCACCAGTGGCTACGACCTTTCCTTTAAATATATGCTAAGCTTAAATTGAAAACAAAACTATTTTGAATGACTTTTACACCGTATCGGAGTTGTTCCATATAATGTCATGACTTCACTTGGATGATAAAATAATGGATGAACAAATATTCTTTTATTATTATGAGAAACGGTAATATGCACTGGATCTCGAAGCACAGCACTCACAAACAGACACACCTGTACAGTACATCTGCAATGACTGCATGCATGCCAGGATAGCATAATCAAACACACACATGCATACACACACCCACTCTCTCTCTCTCTCACACGGAAGCATACAGTACACACAAGCACATGCACGTAAGAAGTGTCACTGATTCACCACAGATCTTAATCTCTCTCTCTCTCTCTCTCTCTCTCTCTAAAGCCCAGAAAGTAAGACCCAGTCATTCTAATGAATCTTCCTGTTTTGGTATTCGGTGCTCGTCGCCTACACAGTGTCACTGAATTATCCTGATTGCATTATTCTCCTACACTGTAATGCTGGATATTTGTTTTTCTCTTATACTGTATACTCAGAGCATGCATGCTAGGAAATCTTTCCGGAGGCAAAACCAGGACAAAAGTCTGAGAACGTAAAAACGTTTCCAATTCCAACAAGAGTCACTCAGTTTCCTTCAACATTGTTTGTATGTGACTAAAATTTCTTTCTAGCACTGTCGCCTTGCACCTCCAGGGTCTGGGTTCGATTCCCGGCCAGGCTCGATTCCCGTCTCTGTGTGCATGGAGTTTGCATGTTCTCCCCGTGCTTGGTGGGTTTCCTCCGGGTACTCCAGTTTCCTCCCACAGTCCAAAGATAAGCAGGTTAGGCTAATTGGCGTTCCTACAGTAAAATTGCCCGTAGTGTGTGATTGGGTGTGTGAGTGTGTGTATGTGTGTGTGCCCTGCGATGGATTGGCACAGTATTGTTCTAGAATGTAGAAAATAAATCTTTTGACCGGCACTGTACACCAAAAAACACTCACCAGAGAATGACAAATACCGCCATCTAGCGATCTCTAAGGCCTCATAAAGGGCACATGATGGTTCAAAGGTTAGCACTGCGACCTTGCATCTCGAGGGTTGGGGGGGTCAAATCTTGACCTGCATGCACAAAGTTTGCACGTTCTTCCCAGGCATGCTGGGTTACCTCCTTCCTCATACAGTCCGCAGACATACTGTGTAGGCTGATTAGCATTTCCATATCAGCCACGGTGTTTGACCTGCATTGGGTTGACACCCCATCCCAAGTGTCCCCTGTCTTGTGACCCAAAATCCAAATTCTGAAATAGACTCCAGGCCCCCTGCTACCCTAAACAAGATAAGTGATATGGAAAATGGTTGAAAGGAAAGAGAGAGAGAATAAATAAATACTAATCTGTGTAGCATCGATTTCTAACACCATGTGTCCTCCTAGATTTCTTTTCATCTGTTTTATTTTTTATTCACGGCCTGTTGAGTTTTTTTTTTTTTTTTTTCAATCACAGCAGCATTCTTTTGCTGCAAATTTAAACTGACCATCATGCGCCTGAGTGTGTGTGTGTGTGTGTGTGTGTGTGTGTGTGTGTGTGTGTGTGTGTGTGTGGGAGTACAGTAGGTGCTCTGACTCATGTCTCATCAAATACTATTGCACTGAGCCACCCACCTGCAACACACACACACACACACACACACACACACACACACACACACACACACACACACACACACAGAGAAGGAGAAGTGTTGATACACACCCTTATTTCCCTTGCCTGGAGCTCAAGGTCAGAGGGAAGTGTGTAAAAGTTCTCATATATACAGGTCCTTCTCAAAAAATGAGCATATTGTGATAAAGTTCATTATTTTCTGTAATGTACTGATAAACATTAGACTTTCATATATTTTAGATTCATTACACACAAACTGAAGTAGTTCAAGGCTTTTATTGTTTTAATATTGATGATTGTGGCATACAGCTCATGAAAACCCAAAATCCCTATCTCAAAAAATTAGCATATCATGAAAAGGTTCTCTAAACGAGCTATTAACCTAATCATCTGAATCAACTAATTAACTCTAAACACCTGCAAAAGATTCCTGAGGCTTTTAAAAACTCCCAGCCTGGTTCATTACTCAAAACCGCAATCATGGGTAAGACTGCCAACCTGACTGCTGTCCAGAAGGTCATCATTGACACCCTCAAGCAAGAGGGTAAGACACAGAAAGACATTTCGGAACGAATAGGCTGTTCCCAGAGTGCTGTATCAAGGCACCTCAGTGGGAAGTCTGTGGGAAGGAAAAAGTGTGGCAGAAAACGCTGCACAACGAGAAGAGGTGACCGGGCCCTGAGGAAGATTGTGGAGAAGGACCGATTCCAGACCTTGGGGGACCTGCGGAAGCAGTGGACTGAGTCTGGAGTAGAAACATCCAGAGCCACCGTGTACAGGCGTGTGCAGGAAATGGGCTACAGGTTGCAAATTTTGCATGTCATTCGGAAATCAAGGTGCCAGAGTCTGGAGGAAGACTGGGGAGAGGGAAATGCCAAAATGCCTGAAGTCCAGTGTCAAGTACCCACAGTCAGTGATGGTCTGGGGTGCCATGTCAGCTGCTGGTGTTGGTCCACTGTGTTTTATCAAGGGCAGGGTCAATGCAGCTAGCTATCAGGAGATTTTGGAGCACTTCATGCTTCCATCTGCTGAAAAGCTTTATGGAGATGAAGATTTCATTTTTCAGCACGACCTGGCACCTGCTCACAGTGCCAAAACCACTGCTAAATGGTTTACTGACCATGGTATTACTGTGCTCAATTGGCCTGCCAACTCTCCTGACCTGAACCCCATAGAGAATCTGTGGGATATTGTGAAGAGAAAGTTGAGAGACACAAGATACAAGAATCTGCAAAAGGATTCCCGACCAAGTATTGAGTGCAGAACTGAACATAATTATTTGAAGGTTGACTTTTTTTGTATTAAAAACATTTTTCTTTTATTGGTCGGATGAAATATGCTAATTTTTTGAGATAGGGATTTTGGGTTTTCATGAGCTGTATGCCACAATTATCAATATTAAAACAATAAAAGGCTTGAACTACTTCAGTTGTGTGTAATGAATCTAAAATATATGAAAGTCTAATGTTTATCAGTACATTACAGAAAATAATGAACTTTATCACAATATTTTTATCACGCTATTTTTTTTGAGAAGGACCTGTACATTTCTAAATGACTAAGGAGTACTAACCTTGAACGGAATCTATTATCTTTTTCTTCCTCATCTCAGTTTGCCCTTGCTTTACTTTTTCTCTCATTTTCTCAACCTGAGAGAGGCTAAATAAATAAATAAATAAATAAATAAATAGGTCAGTGTGATGGCTGGAATGGAATATCAGAAAATATGCACTTATACCACAGACACCTCAGTTATATGAAAGCAATTTGAAGCATACAGTAAAAGGTCATGCTGTCATAGGAAAACAATCAACAACTGCTTTAGATTAAACAAATTTACCACCTTGAAGGTGATTATTTACCAGTAACAGCACCTCAAGACGTTACTTCTCTTACACACTTAGACGCTTTACCAACATTTTCAACTTGTTTAATAACCAGATATCCTGCTTTTATCGAGTCATATTTACAATGTTGGGCAAAGTACACAAATCCTGTATTTGAATAAAAGTAGAAGTCTATCCGTATACGATTCTAATTGAGTAAAAGTCCGAAAAACTTACATTCAAGTTTACCGTCACAGTATAAGAGTCTCTCGCTCTCTCTCTCTCTTTTGATTTCGTACACCTGCTACATTATTTAGCATTTCAGGGAAGTCAAATCATGCTTTATAGTCAGGAAATTAGTGCTTCAAATACTACTCACCATGCTGGTTATGTAATGCAACACCCTGAAAAATAAAGTAGATTTATTTGATATTTGTTGTAGGATATAGTGGAGTAAAAATAAAACCTATCTACTGATAAAAGTACAGATATGTACATGAAAAATGTACTGAATTACAGTAACAGAGTTTCTTTCCACCTCTGTATACTGCATATATACAGTATTTGTACAGTAGTTACATTTAATGTTGCATTACACCCTTAAAAAGGTTGTTTCTCTTATCACTTACATTATAGCAGCTATAAACAGCAATCCCCACACCAGATTCTCCTTTTAATACCTAATAAAACAAAAATAAGGCGGCGCGGTGGTGTAGTGGTTAGCACTGTCGCCTTGCACCTCCAGGGTCTGGGTTCGATTCCCCGGCCAGGGTCGATTACCGTCTCTGTGTGCATGGAGTTTGCATGTTCTCCCCGTGCTTGGTGGGTTTCCTCCGGGTACTCCGGTTTCCTCCCACAGTCCAAAGATATGCAGGTTAGGCTAATTGGCGTTCCTAAATTGACCATAGTGTGTGATTGGGTGTGTGTATGTGTGTGTGCCCTGTGATATATTGGCACCCTGTCCAGGGTGTACCCCGCCTAGTGCCCGAAGTCTCCTGGGATAGGCTCCAGGTCCCCCGCGACCCTGAACACAGGATTAAGCGGTATAGAATAGAAATGAAGACAAAAATAAGAAAAACACACAGATAGATACTAAGAAAATTCAAAAAGCAAACTACTGTAAAAAGAAATAAAACTCTTGCTGTTAGAAGGCGCTGATGCTAGTGACTCCTTTTATAAATTTTACATGAACATGTCTTCACATAAACCTTCACGGTGGCTGATTTAAGAGGGCAACGCACTTGGAAAAGAACTGTTCTTGTGCCAAGTCAGTTTGGTCCTAATGGACTGCTACCTGTTGCTTTTCCAAAGGTTTGTTCTTGGGAATTGATGGGTCTTTCCCACCTGCTCCAGGCCCTGGAAAGATGGCAAACAACAACAGGCCCAACAATGCCTACTTGGTGATCATGGGGTTTGAACCTGGCACCTTCCGAACCATAGTCCAATGTTTTAACCACTAAGCTAACCCTGACTACTGTAAAGGTTAAAAGGTCATGCTTTCATAGGAAAATAATCAATGACTGCTTTTGCGATTAAGCAACCTTGAAGGTGATTATTTTCCAGTAACAGCACCTCAGCAAGTTATTTCTTAAACTGTACACTCAGACACTTTAATGTGGAAAGAGTCGATGAGCCTCAAGCAATTGAACACAGGGATAATTTCCCATGTGTAGGCAGATTCATCACCTCTGGAGCCCAACCAGCCCAATCAGGTTGGTGCCATCCGTGATTTTTAGGACTCTAATGGACTGGTGACTCAAGGAGGAGTTGTTTGCATGCAGGGAGAAAAGTACAGAGAAAGAACCGAACCAGTGCTGATGGCAGTGGGTAAGCAATGTGTTTTTCCAGCTTCACATGCTGTTTCCAGTTGTCAAAAAGCAGCATGCTCACAGGAAAAGCTTGTCTTGCAGCAGGACTGGAATGATGTGAGTTGAATGTGGAGCTGAAGTCCTTGCAGAGTTTCCTATGGAAAGTATGGAACCATGGCGACAGGTCTGCAGTCATTAAATACTTGGGTTTTTAGGGGACAATGACAATGGTGGATGATTTAAAGAGGGCTGAAGATATCAATAAACACAACTTCTGGTAATTCACACAGAACCCACTAATATGTGAATCCAGAATCAGAAAAGGCATGGTGTCTAGTGTGAGAAATAACATATGCTTTGAAATACTCTTTATACTGTTGCTCCCAAAACACTAAAGACAGTTAAACTGAGTGTTGAGCTGCTTTTGCTAGCTGTGAACATGAAGAGTGTGCAAACAACTTAGAGCTCCAGACCTTGCAGTCTCGCAAATTCATTGCTATTTCAGACTGTTCCACTTGTTTTATGTTGGTTCTCTACGGTTAGCTGCTAATACCCGTATCTCACCTATGCGGTTTGAGATGCGGTGTCGGGCGCCGTGAGTTGCCGCGATTGCCCACTGACGTTCCGCGAAGTTCGCCAAGGTCCGCAAACTTCCGCGAGGCCCGCCAAAAAAATTAACGTTTGATTTTTTGCACGGAAAGATGGAAACATAATCACAACGCCAAAAACTGGCTATCATAATGAATCGTATTTACGACCGCATAGCTGAGATAGGGGTATAACTCTTCAAGGCCAAATAACACGTCTCAGAGCATTCTGTGACGATGACTCTCGCTTAAACACAGATCTCTTTTTGGCTCGGTGACTACCCCGCCGCTGGCTTAAAGTCTCAAAAATAACACCCTTGTCCTTCTCTTCAAAGTGCCTTTGACACAGCAAAGAGAAAGCGCATCAATCCTGACCTCAGCAGGCTACAGCCCCTTTCACAAACAGCATGTGGTTTTCCGTTAGCAGAGTAGGCGTGATGTTTAGTGTGACGTGTCAGAAATACTGCATGTTATTGCTTTCAAAACAACAATTGTTGTGAATTGAGTATTATAGTGCTAGATGTCCACATTCACCAAATGCAGATGTAATTCTTCCAGTGAAGCACCACCACATTGTCCTCTACTGCTGCACCTCACTATGCACTGTATGGACAAAGGTGAGCAAAGTGTGAACTAAAACAACACTTTAAGCAATTTGTTGACAAGTGAGCTAAAGGGCCGGGGTCAGGGTCTAAGGTGTTAGATTACTGATCAGACTGTCCCAGGTTCAAACCACAGTGCCACCATGGGCCCTTGAGCAAGGCCCTTATCTGCTCAGGTGTCAAATGTAAGTCGCTCAGGATATGTATATCTGCCAAATGCCATAAACATAATCTGCAGTCATGTGATGGATTGGCACCCTGTCCAGGGTGTATCCCGCCTTGTGCCCCAAGTCTCCTGAGATAGACCCCCCACCCCCATGACTCTGAATACAGGATAAAGCGGTATAGACGGTGAGTGAGTAATCTGCAGTGCGGTCTTGTTTCTGGCAGTTCTGCTACACTAGTCTCAGTGAATGTTGTTACTATAGAAACATTAATATATGATAATATAATATACTAAACACCTTCTGACCAATCGGGTTGAAGAATTCAGTAGTGTAGTAGTGTACTTTTTTTTTTTTTTTTTTACTTTTCATCCAAATTTCAGTCTTGTTAGCCTTACAACAACTCTACACAAGCCTGCAACAGTTTTCATACCCTTATGAAGAAATTAACGAGTTAGTGTGTGGGAGTTCGTAATAATTTGGAGTGTTTCGCGTTGGGTTGTAGGGTTGTCTCTGTGTGTGTGTGTGTGTATGTGTGTGTGTGTATGTAAGGGAATGTGGAATACTGCATGTTGAGGGTATGTGGATCATGTGTGCTAAAGTATCTAATAGGAAGAGTTGTGTGTGTGTGTGTGTGTGTGTGTGTGTGTGTGTGTGTGTGTGTGTGTGTGTGTGTGTGTGTGTGTGTATGTGTTCTTTATTTGGGGTGTATTTTAATATATGAGGGATTTGTATAAAATGGTGTGTGTGTGTGCATTTTTAAAGGGATGTGGAGCATGTACTGTATGTGTCTTCATATGTTTGTGTGCGTGTGTGTGTGTATTTGAGGGTGTATGAAGCACGTGCATGTTTTTATTGTATTTAAGAGTATATGATGTAAGTCTAAGGATTACTGTTTTAATGTATTTGATTGCATGTAGAGTGTGTGTGTGTGTGTGTGTGTGTGTGTGTGTGTGTGTGTGTGTGTTTATAGAGGAGCATAAAGCACTTCAAAGGCTTGCAGAGTGCTCCGAGAGTATCAGCACCTCCAGCCATGGATAAAAAAGGCACTTGTCCATCTGTCATGCTTGTGTAATTGTGTGTGTGTGTGTGTTTGCGCGCGCACGTGTGTGTGTGCCAATGTGTGTGTGTGTGCGTGTGTGCACGTCTGTGAGACCTTTTCTCTTTTTCATTTCTTTCATCTGAACGACCAAAACATGTGCTCTGATTCAGTTTCCCTCTCTCTTTGTCTCACACATTTAATAAACAATTATACAATTATTTAATTATGCACTCGGGCCTAATGAATATTCATAAAGGTTCATTTGCATATCCCAGTCTTTCTCTGGCCCCTCTTTCCTGTAAACACTGTGTGTGCGTGTGCTTTTGTGTACGCGTATATGTGTGTGTGTGTGTGTGTGTGTGTGTACAGGTCCTCAGCTCAAGGACAAACCCTTTTTGTGTCGGTGGTTTGGTGGATTATGTAACCCAGGAGGAATTTCAGCTCGTCCAAAACAGGCAGCATGCCACTCTCACTTCCACTCTCTTGCTCTGTTACCATGGCAACCTGAATGATGACGACATAAATACATCATGTCAGCCTTGAGAAAAGGCTGAGCGAAGGAAAGAGAGAGAGAGAGAAAGAGAGAGAGAGAGAAAGAGAGAGAGAGAGAGAGAGAGGAACAAGTCCTCAGTAATTGCAGAAGTCCTTCAGTGACCTTGTCTAGGGGAGGCTGATAACGCTGACAGTCATTAACACACACTAACGTGTTTCATATCAGTCACAACAGGAGCGGCAGCGGTCTGTAAGAGTGTGTGTGTGTGTGTGTGTGTGTGTGTGTGTGCACTCCAATAGATTAGATGTGTATGTACAGTATGTGGGTGATGGAAGATGCTGTGCTATTATTTAGTTTGAGTGTGTGTGTGTGTGTGTGTGTGTGTGTGTGTGTGTGTGTGTGTGCGCTTTAAGTTAGGGTACCGTGGATATGAATTTATTGTATGTTTCACTGAAATGAAAAAGCTCAATCTCAGCTTTATGATGATACTTAAACATTAAAATAATAACAATTAATAATGATTTTTTTTTGGTGGGTTCGCATGATAAAAGGACAACAACAGTAATAAAAAAAATAAAGAAATAAATAATAATAGAACAGCATGATGGCTTAGTGGTTATCACTGTGTCCTTGCACCTCCAGTGTCGAGGGTTCGAGTCCCACCTCGGGGTCCGTGTGGTGTGCGTGGAGTGTGCATGTTCTCCCTGTTCTTGGTGGGTTTCCTCCGGGTACTCCGGTTTCCTCCCACAGTCCAAAGACATGCGTTTCCAAACTGTTGGTTGTGTTTGTGTCTGCACTGTGATGGCTTGGCACCATATTGTACAGTCGACACCCAAAATGTATGCGAGTTACGTTCCTACAGCATCCGTGAATTGTGAAAAAACTAATTTTGGATGAGGTCAAAAATGTCTCTAAATGTCTATCTATAGTTTCTAACACTATATGGCCCCAAATCTACTCCCCAAACACTTCAATTACATTTCAAACTCAGTTTAATACTAAAAAAAAAAAAACAGTGTACTGTACAGTACTGTACTGCTGTGTCTCCCGCAGTGCTAGAATGTAAAATATTACCTTAAGGTACTGTAATTCATGCAAGCATCGTTTTCTTGGTTGGTGTGCGCTAGAAGGGTGAGTAGAGTGGTAGGGTAGGGTTGGGTAGTAAGGTTTAGTACAGTATGGATAATACAGTAATAATTCCCCATCCCAAGCTGTGTTTTCCTCTTTATTATATTCCAATATTATTCCACATTATTATATTTTATATGGAAATTTTGATTAATTTACGTTAATATTTATGTTGCAAAATTAGAAAAATTATATTGTTCTTAATAGTTTATCATTAAAAAACATGAAAAATGATATTTTGTAGCATAAATTACAAAATATAAATAAATAAATTAATAATAAATACAGCGTGACACAGAATAACGGGAATTTTTGAACTGGTAGCCATTAGCAGGCGGTAGCACTGCGGGTTAGTGACATTTAACAAGTAAACACTCCGCCATTTTAGTAATCATGGATCAGTGGAACGTAAATAAAATTCATTCATCTTCTATACCGCTCTATCCTCTATTCAGGGTCGCGGGGATCTGGAGTCTATCCCAGGAGGCTTAGGGCACAAGGCAGGGTACATCCTGGACAGGGTGCCAATCCATCGCAGGGCACACACACACTTACACACTCACACACACACTATGGTCAATTTGGGAACGCCAATTAGCCTAACCTGCATATCTTTGGACTGTGGGAGGAAACCGGAGTACCCAGAGGAAACCCACCAAGCACGGGGAGAACATGCAAACACCATGCACACAGAGACGGGAATCGAGCCTGGCCGGGGAATCGAACCCAGACCCTGGAGGTGCAAGGCGACAGTGCTAACCACTACACCACCGTGCCGCCGTAAATAAAATTGATTTCTTTTATCACTTCTAGTTTTATTGGATTGTAAAAAAGTTCCCGCTTTTTTGTGTCACCCTATGTTTAAAATATTTTCGATTTCTGCAAAATTGCGGCGGTTTCCATAAACAATTATTAGTTACTTAAAAATATTAGTTAGAAAAATCTGCAAACGACTGAGACTGCAAACGCTTTGCCGAGGTCAACTATATATATAATGTTAGCTTTTCCTAACTGAAACTGTTTTGATGAATTTGACACGGAGCCTCACTGAAATATTTCGGACTAAGTTCATTTCAGTACGGCACATAAACATCTAACAACTTGTTGTTTGTTGTGCAGAGGGACAGAGGTGTAAATAAGAAACCTGTTCTTAATCTGTCTTGCCTGGTTAAATAAAGGTAAATAAAAAAAAAAATAAATAAAAGGTGCATTGTGGGTAAATGTGGCATACAGGGACATCACAGGACTGTGAGTGAGAGGCAGTAACTTGTCACTGTGTGTATCGTGTGCTACGCGTCGGTCGAATGCTGATTGGTTATTTTCCAGTTGCGTATCCACAAAGGTTTCGATGTGCTGTTCGAAGATGTAATCGAATTTGGATAATACTGAACAGTATGAATAATATTGTTTAACTCTTTCCACTTTATAATATAGTTTGTGTGCGCTTTCTGAAAGTGGCGTCTGTAAAAATGATCATTCCATCCATCCATCTGTAATCTATACACCTCTTTCTCAAATTTCTCAAACTACCTCTCACATACGGTACAGTACTACGCTTTAGTTTTTCCTTCTTCCTGTCTAAGCATATATAAAAAGATCCATTTTAAATTTAGCCAGCCACGCCGGTACCTTCTAGCAATACCCAGTCCCTCACAGCCTGGGTAGTTAAGGTGTGAATATGAGAGCGTGAGCAGTGGAAAGTGCTGTGCCTTTGTTAATAAGTGTTATAAATAACCCTTCGCCATCTTTGGGAACCCATTTCAACACCGGTATGAGGAGTAATTGAGCAGACACATTCTTCCTGTTCTCTCCCGGTGCATTATGTGTCTCTTCTCTCCTGTTCTGCTTTGAGTGTGTGTGTGTGTGTGTGTGTGTGTGTCTCCTGAACCCACGCACAGAATGCTCCGAGCTTCACAATGTGCCTCGCTCTCCAAATTAGCCCACAATGCCTTTTATTGCAAATGGCAAAACCATATATACACACACACACAAACACAGACACACACACACAGGGCTAAGCGAGGTTTTGTGAGAGATGCACAGAGCCGAAGGGTACGTTGCAGAATAAAAACACGACTGATAAAAGCTAAAGTCTAAAGGGATGTTTTTTTGGGAGAGATGGTGCTACAAATGCCTTGCCATTAGCGCTAAGTGAATTATTGATTTGACTCTAATTATAAGGCAAGTTTCGTGTCCAACGGCATCTGCCGCTGTGTTAAAGACTAGGCACGTATCCAAGGGAAAATAAAAAAATATATAAAATCCCAATCTTTATGCATACTTCAGTTTGCTACTGATAAGCCACCATGATGCATGTCTTATATTTATTGCATGTAGCATATTGTTTCTATCACTCCTGAAACATCTGTTCTTGTCTTACTATTTTGTTGTAAATTCATTCATTCATTCATCTTCTATACCGCTTAATCCTGTGTTCAGGGTCGCGGGGGGCCTGGAGCCTATCCCAGGAGACTTCGGGCACTAGGTGGGGTACATCCTGGACAGGTTGCCAATCCATCGCATCCATTTACGAACGCCAATTAGCCTAACCTGGACCCTGGAGGTGCAAGGCGACAGTGCTAACCACTACACCACCGCGCCGCCGTCTACAAGACTCTTATTCTTTAATAAATTTTTTTTTAACAACAACAACAAAATATGTTCCCTGAGAGAGAAAGTAATTTGTCATTTTGCGCATTTTGCGCAGGCTTTCATACCATTCGTACCATAGCTAGGGGGGAGCGTATTCCACCACCTGGGCCCTGGACACAGAAAACACAATTCAAGTCAATTAAATTTAATTTTTATAGCACTTTTAACAGTGGTCATTGTCACAAAGCAGCTTTACAGAATTAAAAGAAAAGTAGTGAAATTAGTTTGAAATGTGTGTAAATGTGTATAAACTCAAATTATCAGATGGTCCCTGATAAGCAAGCCGAGGGCGAATGTGGCAAGGAAAACCCCCCTGAGATGGAAATATGAAGAAACCCTCAGAGGAACCAGACACAACAGGGAACCCATTCTTATTTGCGTGATGTCAGATTGCAGGAATTGATCTGCAGTCATACTTAGTGTTAGGAGGCTGGAAGTGCAGTATTACAAGAGAGGTTAATGTATACTCTGCTTACATTATTTAAGGTTCAGGTACAAAACTGTTTGAAAGAATGTCAGTCTTTGAACTATTGAGCAACAGCAGTCGAAATTTATCAGAGAACAGCTGTGTGTATCAGTCTAAAAACATCTTCATGGTAAAATGAAACCGTCCTCAGTCACCACATGCATCCCAAGCAGACCACATGGGGCCTTCATGTGAGGAGATGTTCAACCAGAAGTGGGGCACCAGGAAGAGGGAGAGGGGGTCTGGATCACTGGCAGCTCAGGAGCTCAATGTGCAGCTCGACAGAGAGAGAGAGAGAGAGAGATAACAGTTCGGTATGCTCAGTCTTGATCCACAGTCTTGGTGCATGTCTTTCTAGTTTCTAGAGTGATGATAGGTTTAGCTGTGTTGTGCTAGAATCTCGAGTGGAGCATGTTGCTAAGTGGAATTTAAGTGCCTTCAGGTTGGTCTGTTTTTGGCTTTGGAGGTAAGCATTGAACTTGAACTTTAATGGCAGTAGATAGGAAGACAGTTGTTGTGTGCGAGAATGTGGTAGTGGCTGAGATGCCTTCTGGTTGATCTGTGATGATCTACAGGGGTCAACCAGCAAGGGTAAGTTTGAGTACTCCCTTAGATGGACACTGAGATGACAAAGCACTCTATAAGTACCTGAGACATGTCTATGGCTAGAAATGGCCTGATTCACCTAACGATGAGTCAGGCTATCCAGGTTGAAGTGTTGATAGTGGGATCATGGGCAGGTGGAGATTTTGCAGTTCTGACCTTCCTTCTTCTGCTTTGAATGGTCCTACATGGAAACCCCAAAGATATGTGGACTGAGACATATGTCCTTATGCTTAAGGTGGTTACATGTTGTGAACTAAAAGACCCTTGAAATGAGGCTTCACCTCAGGGTTGTAGAACTTACTCTCTGTGATAGTTGTGGTAGTTTGGGCATCCTTAAAGATGCCCCCTGGTCAACTGCATTTGCAAAACCCATCATGCACCGTGAAACTGGTTCTCATGAAGACCATCCCATCGCCTGCTGCAGAGGATACGTTCATTTAGAGTTACCAGCCTCAAAAATCACTAATTATAGTAACAGTAACTGGTGATCTAAGGAAATAGAAGTCTGGGTTGGAATTCTCAACCTGCTGTCATCATGACCCCATCAAGAAAAGCAGAAGGAAGATAAATGAATGTCCCTGTATTTTATAATGATTTATAATCTTATTATCTAAGATGATGATTGGTTCCCTTTTGAGTCTGGTTCCTCTCAAAGTTTCTTCCTCATGTCATCTCATCTTTGCATTGCTGCTATTAGTTCTCGCTTGTTTGGTCGTAAATCTCGTTAAAGCTGCTTTGTGACAATGTTTTTTTTTTTTGCTAAAAGTAGTAAACGAATTACTAGATTGTCCAAAACAATCAGTGTTGGATGGTGGAACCACCATATCTTTCGTTTAGAGACATAGATAGTTCTCTGTTTAACTTAAAATGTCAACCTGTCCTGTTTCAGCCAGCCGGCTAATTAGGTCTCCAAGTTAGCCAGTTAGTTTTTTTGTTAATTTATGTTGTTCATTTATGTTGTCTGTAGCACCTTGGTCCTGGAGGTACCTTGTTTCGTTTCACTATGTACTGAACTGTATATGGTTGAAGCAACAATTAAAGCCTACTTCACTTGACTTGACTAGAGACCTCACCTTGTCTGCAAATAGGGCAGTAGTGGCTTAATTGGTTGTGAGGCCATGGGTTGCAGGGATACTGATCAGAAGGTCGAGGTGTTCAAGACTCAGCACTGCTAGACTTCTACTGTTGAGCCCTTGAGCAAAGGCCCTTAACCCTATCTGGTCCAGGGGTGCTGGGCATTCTTTTTAAACCTATTAACAGTGGTGTCAAAAGTATTCACATTCATTACTTGAGTAGAAGTATACAGTAGATACTAGGGTTCAAATATACTTCTTTAGAAGTTGAAGTATCAACCCAAGATTTTTACTTAAGTAAAAGTGTAAAAGTACTGGTTTCAAAACTACTTAAAGTATAAAAGTAAAAGTACCGTGAGGGGCGACAAAAGCATTAAGGTCTCGCTTTCTGATCATGCAACTGGGGGGGTGGGGTGTGTGTGCGTTGTGCGTGTTCTTATTATGCGACCGGGGGGGGGGGGGGGGGGGGGGCGTTGTGCACGTTCTGATCATAAAAATAGAGTAACGAGGCTATTTTTAAAATGTAAGGAGTAGAAGTAAAAAGTCGGCTGAAAAATAATTACTCCAGTAAAGTATAGATACCCAAAATTTCTACTTAAGTAAGGTAATGAAGTATTTGTACTTCGTTACTTGACACCTCTGCCTATTAATATGGGATCAGCAATCATAATCCATCCATCCAGTCACTGAGACCTTTACCTTCACTGAAAACCTTTGTCGATAACGACAGTTGAAGACTTTGTTTAACCACTAACTACATGTAAAGTAAAAAGTGCATGCTAAGTCAGATCAGACCATTTTTACCACAAGTACCAACTGCTATAAAAAACGAACCTTCTAATTGAGAATTCGATGATATTCATGGTAACAGAAGTACCCTTTCCATTCAGCAAGGTACTGATTCATTTCCAGTCGCACCCTGTTCTTATTATGTGTCATATCGGGTATCAGACAGCCGGAAAACTCTCCCACTCTTTTGTCGTCCTAATCAGCTGCAGCGGTGACGTGTTCCTGAGGTGTCCAGAAGACCGAACAGATAGCCTGTTTCTATTTCTGGAGCACCACTTCGGCTAATTTCACACTCACTGGCGGTTGCGTAGAGCTCTCGTCAAAGCTGTCACTTTCATTCAGGTCTACATAGTATCACCGTCACCGTAGAAATGCGTAGCGCCTTAGGAACTACCAAGAGCTACCCAATGAGCTGATCTTGATCTTGTTGTTGATTCACTCTTAGTTTTCTGTTATCTGGTCGGCATATTTTAGCAGTTCGGTAGTGCGAGTGTGAGTAATGGCTGAGAGGTCCACTTCTGATGAGAATCTGTTGGCTGTGGTGCGCGCACTGACAAGTGTCCAGACAAGTGTGGTACTTTTCTGTTACCAAGAATCGCCTGGAGTACATTTACACAAGAACAAGGGCGTCTGATGATAGAGGTATTAATACAGCACAGGGGGTTGAAGAACCTTAGACTATCAGTGTAAACAGGTGCGAATAGAAGTGTCCTGTAATAACCTCATTGGTAACAAGGTCTCAGGAGGCAGGGAATGAAAAGAGTGGAGCCATTTGTCTCTCTCGCTTTTTTATTTTTCACTAGATGCTTTTTAAGCACAAAGCCTCTTTGGTCCTCAAGCACACGCATGCATGATGCATGCACGCACACACATACACACACACACACACACACACATCAAAATCAAACTCGTATGTCCCACTCCTCGGCTAAATTTCATCTCGGCTCAGCTCAGGAAAGGGCGGATACGGTTCACTTCATCTCTCTCTGCCGTCTGGCAGCCTACTGGAAAAGAGCGAGCACATAAATAGGCTGCCATAAACCACACACAGGTGTAAATACTTACACATCATCTACTCCTTCTACAAAACTCCTCCGCTTAGTCAGAGCTGGGGATCGTTCTCATCGTTTTGAATTGAAAAAAATCACAAGGCACACCAACAATCGAAACTGTAAAAAGAAATGAAACTCTGTAGCCTATATTAACAATATACAGCCATTCTTATCGAAGTGTTTTGAACAGGAATCAAATAAACACAAAGAAAAAGTATTTTATGATCTTTCATATTTCTTCTTTCAAAAAAAAGTGCAATTAACAATATACAGTCATTCTTATCAAAGTGTCTTGAATAAGAATCAAATAAACACAATGAAAACAGTCTTTTTTTGATCTTTCATATTTCTACCTATACTCAGTGTAAAACCTGGGCCTGTTAGGATGAACACAGAGCTGATATCCTGGCAGGAATTGAGGAAAGACACACACGAAGCTCTTCCTCAACAGCTTTTAGTCTCTCTCTGTTTTTAGTTTTTATAGCAGTCAGGGTTGAGAAGATCAATCACTAATACCACTATCTCACCTATGCGGTTTCGCGCGGTGGCCGTAAGTACGGTTCATTATGATTCACCGCGAGTTTTTGCTGCTGTGAGAACGTTTCCATCTTTCCGAGCGAAAAATTAAACGTTAAATCTTTTCGACGGTCCTCGCGGAAGTTTTGGACCATGCAGAACTTCGCGGCAGCTGCAATGGCATACTGTATTATTGGCTGACTTATTAGTTTTCAAAAAATGTTTTAGACGAATTAGGTGAAATTTCCCACGGCACACCTGATGACCGCTCACGGCACACTAGTGTACCGCCGCACAGTGGTTGAAAAACACTGGATTAGACTAATTGGCGTTCCCAAATTGCCCGTAGTGTGTGTGTGTGTGTGTGTGTGTGCCCTTTGCGCATCTAATGAAGTATCCTGGGATAGGCTCCAGGACCCCCGCAACCCTGAATACAGGACAAATATATATATATATATATATATATATATATATATATATATGCATGTACTGTACAGTATATACACCTAAAGTCTTCTGAGCCTGCATGTTTCTCTTGTTTCTCATTGCTAAAATGTCCTTGAATATCCCGTCCCCTTTTTAATCTCTCTTTGTCTCTCTTCTCTCCTTTAATGAGACATCCATTAGCACACTGCCAGAGTGAGGAATTCAAAGTGCTCTCGTTGGCTTCAATTAGCACTAACATGTTTAACCAGCAGGCCGGCAAGCGATGTAGAAAGTGTGTGTGTGTGTGTTTTACTTTTAGTCGATTGCATACTGTACAATTAAATAATCAGTCCAATCTACTGAATTTGCAGTTTCGCATCGCGCCCCCCCCTCCCCCGCTTGCACAATACCGCTAAATACACACCTGCTACATAACAGATCAGCTAGCAAGCTTGTCATGCTGTCCGATGCACAATTGACATTTATTTTTGCAAACTTTCGGATGGAACTGTATGCACTTATCCATTTTCTTGCCTGTTCTCTCTCTCTCTCTCTCTTTCTCTCTTTCTCCTGAGCCAAGGATGAATGGATGGCAGAAGCGGAGGCGGTGTGCGAATTGTTTTGGGCTGTTTTGAGCGGCGCAGTATCCTGACCGAATTACGTGTCATGATGGTGTTTGTCAGCCTGCACTGACACACCGTTCTGTGTTGACGTGGCCCTCCGGAACAGAATCAGGGATGAAAAAAAAAAAAAAGCCATCACATATTTTTCTGTCATTTCTACTCAAAGCCAGTGAAGCAAAAAGCCAAAGAGCGTTCTTGACCTCTACTGGTTTCCGACCTGCTGGAGAATATACTGTAGAAATATGGGAAATGAGATGCACTAGACTAGTTGATGCACATACAGTATACTGTACGTAGCCACATGTATAATCAGGCATGTCAAAGTCGATGATGTAAATACAGTAACTGTGTGAACATGTACACAGTGGGTTTGCTTGTGTATTTTATGCTCATGTTTTAACATTTTGTTGGAGTCTCTTGGAGATACTTCTGTTCTGTCGGTTCATCATGACCTTGAGACTAAACAGCTCTGGGCTATGGATGAATAATCTGCTAGCACTTATCAAGTCTTATTTGTCAAGCTTGGTCGGATGAAATTTATTTCTACATCATTTACATGAGTCTTATTAGTCGGTTCATTCCAGTTAGGCTGGAAAAACATCCACGGTTTACAGTAGATTTGCCTGGCACGAGTTCCTGCAATTACTGTACTGTATATACAGTACAAGTACACAAATATACAGATTATTTACACCAAGCAGCCATAACTTTAAAACCATGAATATTACAACCACCTAGGTTTTGGGTTCCAGTTGTGTCCCTGGGGTGGCTCTGGCCCCTCGGGGTGGCTCTGCAGGGCCTCTAAAGGTGTTCTGTTGGGTCTGAAAAGTGGACGCACGCAGCAGATTCTATGGGTGCTGTGGGTTGCGGAGTGGGGCCTCCATGGATTGGTTCACCCCATGCATGCTCGATCAGATTGGGATCTCAGGAGCTTTAGAGGTTCTTGGGTTCTTTGCTGGCTGGGCCCCGTTCTCAGTGGTGCACTGGGTGTTCTGGTGCAATTCTTTTCTGGACACTATTGGCTTTTTTGGAGATTTGTACTGCATCGGCTTTTCCGTTGGATCCGACTGGATATGCTGGGCTTTGGTCCCTGTGGTCATGAGTTAGCCTTGGGTGCTCATCATCATGAGTCACCAGCTTGCTAATGTGTTAGATATTGACCAATGTTGATTGGTGCATATCTGTCAAGGTTGAAACATTTATTTAATAATAAATTAAAAGAAGTATGCTAATATTAGAGACTTAATAATGAAGTCAACCGTTGAAATAGGATAAAAGTAATGGCACCCAATAAAAAGAGCAAAAGTCATAGCGACTCTATTGAAGCTGACTTGGTGCATTGGCTGAGCCGCATTTTTGGGAAAGGGTACTTCTTCAAAAATGTGATCTTTTTTTGTTTAGTCATTTTTTTATTTGTTTTTATTTACAGCTCTGTGTGAGTTTTGCCTTTAATGGAGTTGTGTGTTATGATGCTCAAGTCTGGCTCTCTGTCACTCTCTGTCTCTCGCAGATGGAAGACCTGATAGCTCGGATGCAGGACGAGAAGAACGGCATCCCGATTCGTACCGTGAAGAGTTTTCTCTCCAAAATTCCCAGTGTGTTCTCCGGTAAGGCACATGAATAACACGGTGGGCTTAACTAAGACAACGCAAGTCTCTCATGTATTAGAACACACGTAGACAAGTAGACACTATCATAAATCTGGCTAAGAGAGAGAGAAATAGAGAGAGAGAGAGAGACGGTTTGGTTCTGGTAAAGATTAAAGTACAGTTTCTACTGAATGCATAAGACGTCCGCCCCATTGTAAAGTCGAATATTTCATAAGGCAGACCATTATAAGTGGCTGCATTGACACTGTTCCATGCAGCCAAAGTAGCAAGAGGCTTACTTTAACTAAATGTCTGTACCCTTTTATTTTATATAGATTTATTTATTATTACTCTTTCCATACTCACTCCCTCATCTTCTATACTGCTTTATCCTGTAATCAGGGTCGCTTGGGCCTGGAGCCTATACCAGGAGGCTTAGGGAGCTCGAACCCTGGAGCTGCAAGGCGACAGTGCTAACCACTACACCACCATGCCACCTTCTTTCTATACTATTGTTTTTTTTTTTATCACCTACTCCTTTTATTTTGTGGTGACTTATTTCTAGGCCTAAATAAATAAATAAATATTTATCATGCCAATAAAGCACCTTTGAATCTTGAATCGTATAAAGGAATTATCCAATCCGAGTTCTCATATTACTTATGGGTTAATATGAGAACTCTTGGCTAAGCATGAAATGCAGTTAATGAGATTCAACTCATCTAATGAACAATGGAGAGAGAAAGCTGGAGAAAAAAAAGGAAAGTCATAAAAAAATGAGAAGCTATTGAGAAAGGGAGTTGTGGATGGAGGCAGAGATTCTGAAATTCCTAGAAAGAAGAGCAAGAAGACAGTCCCCTATCCATCACAACACCCATTTAATTTTATTTGAATCTCTCTCTCTCTCTCTCTCTCTCTCTCTCTCTCGCTGTCAGGTTTAATGAGAGCTCTGGCCTTACCACATCCTAATGGTTACGTCCAGATTAGATTTGTAAACGCATATGATTGGACGACGAGAGCAGAGGCCCGTATTTGTCCAAGATGACTGAGCAGGAGTGCTGAGCGTCCAAATGTCTTTTCTAATCTTATTCACTCCATGTGAAAGCTGAGTCCTCAATCTCACGGTCAGCAACGCCAGCCCTCTCTCATAACCGTATCTTAACATGAGATGAAAAACCAGGAGGCAGCTCCGTTATGTGAAACACACAAGCTGGAGGGAGTGTCTTCCAAAGATAGTGTTGAATATACGGGAGAGTTTCTTTTAATATAAGATTCATTTCAGAATATTTAGGAAAATCTCTTTTTTTTTTTTTTAAGTAAAAAATAATCTTACATAGAATTAGAATAAATATTTTTTTTATTATTTTGGATATTTGAATGAATTAATTAAAAAGAAACTATGGCTTCACATGATAATGAGAAACGTCAATAAAATAATGATTTTAGATTAAAATTCTGACAATTTTAAATCATTTCGGGAAACATTGATATATTAATTTTTCATTACTCAGATATTAATTAAATGGATTTAATTTTGAGAAATTTTAACGAAACATTTTTCCCCCACTGTCCCCCCAATCTCCTTCTAAATTCGTACTTTTTTTATTGCATCATCTCTACCCCGTGTTTTGCGCTGTTAGGTGGAAACACAACTTGTGTACAGTGTTATAACACCTGCACACGAAGATTTTCCATTTTATTTTTAATACCTGACCTTTATTATCTCTCATAAGCTATTTTATGCAGATGTTTGTTTTAGACATGCAGCAGGTTGCGCTCTCAGACCCGTGAGAGGATTTCTGGGTAATCAGAATGACTTTGCTTTATAAAGGTACATTAGTTTCATATCTTGCTGATGGAAGGGAAATGCACACGGCTGTTAGTTTAATAAAACAGACATTACACGACATTTCAGGGTCACATCTACTTTTAAACTGCCGGGGCACGGAACAAGCACTCTGTCAGGGATTAACTGAAGGATCAGGATGGATGGACAGAAAGTCTAGGACACATCAATCCAGCATTCTCTCTCTCTCTCTCTCTCTCTCTCCAGTGATTTTGGTTATACTGTAGCTGAAACTGATCTCACTAGTAAATATATATGTTTTATTAGGTGCATCTTCTTCATTTTCCTTCCTTTCTTGTCCCTTTTCCATCTTCTCATTTTTAATCTCCCTCTCCTTCTCCTTCTGACTTTTCTGCTTCTGCTCCTTTCTTCTTCTTTCTCCCCTTTATTTCTCTATTCCTTCTTTTTTCTTATTTTCTCTTTTTTCCCTCATTCCTCTTAACCTCTATCCCCTTCACCTCCATTTTCCTATCCTCCTTATCATTATTTTTTGTCCTTTTTTCTTTCCTCTTCTTATACTAGTTCTTTTTCCCCCTCTTCCTCCACCTTATGCTCCTAATCTTCTACTTTCTTCTCATTCTTCTACTTTTTTATTTTTCCTCCTCTTTCTCAACTCCTTTCTTACCCTCTTCCTTTTTTCATCCTAAACTACATCCTTCTTTATGGATGGGGGGTAGTTCAGTGGTTGAGCCAATGGACTACTGATCTGAAGGTTACAAGATCAAACCCCAGCACCACCAAATTGCCACTGTTGGGCCCTTGAGCAAGACCCTTAACCCTCAGATGTAAAAAAAAAAAAAAAAAAGAAAAGAAAAGAAAAAGAGAACTGGACATGTACTGTAGGTCACTCTGTATAAGGGTGTCTGCTCAAATTTAACTGTTTTCCTCCTTCTTCTTTATAAAATGTACTTTATCTATTCCATTTCATTTCTTAATCTTCCTTTCCTCTTCTTCATCTTCCTTCTTTTTTTCTTTCTTTCCTTTATTTCATCTCCTTCTGAATTGTATCCCCTCTACCTTATTTTCATTTTCTTCTTTTAAAAAAAACTGAATTTTTATCTTCTTTCTTTCCTCTTTGTTTATTTTCTTTGCACTTTTCTTGTTCTCCTTCTCTCTTTTTCTTCTATTTCTTCTCCTAGTACCTAATTCCCCTTCTCTTCCCCACCTCCTCCATTATGTTCTCCATTTCCTCCTTTCTTCCTTCCATGTATTTTCTGCTTCCAATCGTTCCTGTTGCTTCTTTATTTACATTTCATCATCTTTTCCCTCTTCTTTTTGCTCTTCCTGTTTCTTTTGCGCTTTTTTCTGCATTTCCTCGATTTCTTTTAGTTTTTTTATACTATCCTTTCACTCTTCCTCCATGATCTTCTGCTTAGCTCAATGCTTTTTCATAACCATTCTCTTCTCTTCCATCGTTTCCCCCTTTTTCTTTTTTTAATCTTTACATTATTCTTATTTCTTTTTTTCTAATTCTTTCTTTTCTCTTTCATTCTCTTTCTCCACCACTTTCGTGTCCTCCCTCGCACTCTTTTTTCCCCTCTCTTCTCCTACTACTTAGTTTTCCCCTCCTTCTCCACCTCTTCATCCTCATCCTCCATTTAATGTGAGTAATTTAGCTCCACCGCTGTGTCTGCAGGTTCGGACATTGTACAGTGGCTGGTGAAGAACTTGAACATTGAGGATCCAGGTGAGTGCTGACTGTAACACACTAATGTGCTGTAGTTCAGGGTTACTGATGGTCACTGATGTTCTAATGAGCAGAAAAAAACAAAGATACTTTTCTGTACAAATTATACTACAGATTTCACTACGTACTACAAGCTGCCAGTTTGTCCAGTTAGTCTGTTTAACTTACTGTACATTACACTTTTCCAAAGTCTAATTGTTGTACATCTGTTATGAACAATTTCAGTATCAGCATCAGGACCACTGAAGAACACAGAAGAATTGGACCTTATAAAATTCTGACTGTTTTCCTGTTTTGTAAAAAAAAGAAAAAGAAAATTATATATATATATATATATATATATATATATATATATATATATATATATATATTTGTATGTGAGAACTTTAACACCAAAATATTGTACAAGACCATAAAAAAGTATAAAAATGAAAAATTGTTGCAGTATCATACACCTTATTAAATGTCAAAGCTTTACAGTTTAATATCTTAAGTTCACAGAATTGCCAGAACCTCATCATTCCAAAGTCATTTTCAACCTCCACCAGTGAAACCTGGTGATTTTGAAAGTAAATAAGACACAAACAATAAAGCTTCTCGGCAGAAAGCTGAAGGCCATTAATTTATAATCACAGCCAGTGTGTCTGGCAGAAATGCTGAAATATTAACCGGTTAATCATTTATTAATGAACACAACACTTTCTGTCTATAACTCTCCCCAGTGTGTAGGGTTTAAAGGTCGCAGAATAAAAAATCTACTACTGCGTGAATGTGTTTGCGTGCGTGTGCACATGTGTCTGTATACAGCTGTGAGCTTGAACATTTGCAATAAAATTGCATAACAATAAGAATAAATTCAAATAGGAAAGTTGTTAATACTGCAGGTTAAGGTCATTCTATCAGAGATCATCAATAAGCCTAGAACAACATGAAAGGCAAGGCAAGTTTATTTGTATAGCACATTTCATACACAATGGTAATTCAAAGTGCTTTACATAAAAGAAGAGAAAATAATCATAAAATGAAATAAAAGATATCAATAAAACTTTTTAACAAAAACTTAATACAAATAAAATAAAAAAAGAACAGTTAGCAATAAAACTTTCAACTAATTTAAATTTAATTTTAAATAAAAATAGAAAACTAATTAAAACATCATTTAAAATAGGAAGAAAAAAAATTATTAAATAAAATAATGTAATCGGTTAAAAAATTAAGTAAATACTGTATAAAATATAATGCAGTCGGTTCTACTAGTACAGTAGGTGTATTAGTGTTCCTGATCGTACAGTAGACATAGGGAAGGGTGGATTGATGGATGATAAATATTTTAATTGATGACTGATTGATGGATCAGTAGTGGCTTAATTGATTTCAGGATGCACTGATGCATAAATGATGGATGGATGAATGAATTAGTGGTTGGAGTAAATAAATGAATGGATAAATAGAAGGATGGGTAGATATAAAAATGGTGGTTTGAAATATGGTTTCCAGTTTGTGTGTGAAAATTACTTTTTTACAATCTAAAGTAAGTCCTGGAATGTGCCTGTGCCATCAGGGAACTAAACCTCCATAGATGTGATAACCTGGTCATTCAGTACATTCAGGTCATCAGCTGACTTCATTTTATTGCCAAATAATGTTTCTGAGCCTCGACCTGAGCAATTGTAGCAACCCAGATCATAACTGGAGAGACTTGTTCAGTGGCCACTATGCATGATGGGTGCATCGCTTCATGCGCTTCCCTTCTTACCCTGACGACCCATCACTCTGGAATTGGCTCAACCTGAAGTCATCAGACCACATGACCTTTTTCCATTGCTCTAAAGCCCAATCTTTATGCTCTCTAACAAACTGAAGCCTTTTTTTTCTGAATAGTCTCATTAACAAGTGGTTTTCTTGGACAAACAGCTGTTTAGTCCAAATCCAGTGAGTTCTCGTCACGGTTGTGTACTGTATGGAAATTGTCACTATTAACTGTTACTTTCACTATTAACCATTTCTACTGTCTGTTGTTACAATGCAAACAATTGCAAACCCCATGTATTATTATTTTTTTTACCCACAGTTGACAGTTCAGCACTATGCTTTAAGGTTTTAATAATGTGTTCGACAGTTCTTAATCCACTTTCATAATTTCAGCAAATTCCATAGTTGTTTTCTTTGCTTGATGCAGGCCCTTCTGCAATACAGCGTAGGCAGCATAGTTGGTAGGATGAATGCACTGATTTTGATAAATGTGCCAATTAATAATCAACAGAAATGAACTTGCTAAATAACCTGATCAATGGATGGATGAATGGATACAATTGGTAGATGAGTATGGAAATTGGTGTTGGATTGGTTGAAGGACCAATGATAAATTAACAGACGAGTATATACTGTAGATGAATAGATGCTTATATTAAAGGATGGATGATGAAGAAATCTGCCTTAAAACTTGATTAAAAAGAAATGTGTTAAATAGCTTGTTAGATGCAATGACTGAATGTAAGAATGTCTAAATGGATTGAAAAATCTGTATGGATGGGTTGAATAAAGGAATAAATAAATTATATAAAAATGGAAAGAGGAGTACCTATAGTAGATAGATGGATGGATGGGCAGGCACAGTGTTTTATATGTGGATCGGTTGAAGGATTGAACGAGCAAATGGATGGAGGGATATCTAAAGGAAGGGATAGATGGCTTCACTTAGGAATGAATAGATTACTATCTGAATTGTTGGATGGATGCATGGATGAACTGAAGTATGGATGATACAGTATCTTGGGTGGATGAATGAATACTTTCTTATCTCCATGGAAGAATGATATGAATAAGTGCATGGGTGGAGGATGTATGGATAGATTGATGGAGGAATGAACATCTGGATGTACATACTGTATGGATGTATGGATGGATGAGTGGATGGAGGACATGGACAGATGAATGCTTCATACAACTATCTTGTCAGATAAAGGAATAGACAGATACAATGATTGATGAATGGTGCTGTGTTTGCAGTGGAGGCTCTGCACCTGGGCACTCTGATGGCAGCACATGGATACTTCTTCCCCATCTCAGACCACGTGCTTATGCTCAAAGACGACGGAACCTTCTACAGATTCCAGGTCTGTGACTCTGAGAGAGAGCGATTAAAAGTACAACATATCACTACAATCAGAAAAAGAAAAAAGAAGCATTACTTAACATTAAACTAGATTATACACTTCTAGTGGAGCAGTGTGTACAACATCTCTGTGTGTTAAATCCATGTATGTGGGTTACTAGAGCCACAACATTTAGTGAATGAGAACAAGTGGTGTGTGAATGGTTGATAAGTGGGTAGGGGTGGGGGCAGGGGCAGTTCCAGCGATTTAGGGACAAAGAAGACCAATTTCCAAAGAGCAAAGGTTAACAAGAACAGGACAGTATGACCTTGGGGAAAGCATTAGTGTTTATTTATTGATAAATATTTGTGTGTACCTGGTTGTAGGGTTAGAGGGTAGTGGTAGTTATAGCGATTTTGTGACGGAGAGAAACAATAATCAAAGCGCAAAGGTTAATGAGAATAGAAAAGCATCTTTATAAGCGTCTTTCATAAGAATAGTTATTGAAATTTTCATATTATGACATATATTTTAAACTTTTAAAGACACATTTAGGTGAACATTTACAGTACATAGAGTGCTATTTAATAGAAACAGTTATAAATAGCAATTATAATCTAATTCCAGAGACAGGGACTTCTGGGTAATGTCACTTCAAGCACTAAATTGTTCGTGTCTCTTTTCTCAGACGCCGTACTTCTGGCCTTCAAACTGCTGGGAACCAGAAAACACAGACTACGGTGAGGGGGGCTAACATTTTGGAGTCATTTAGTTATTTAGTTAGTTATTTAGTAATGGTGTGTGGAAATGTGTGAATAAGTCAAATTGAATGAACAGTTTTTGTTGGATTTTTGGAAAAGTGGATTTTCTTTGTTGTAACATGCACAAGCTGATATTCTGTACTGAAGTGTGTAAGTATGTCCTGATGTAAAAACACCTGCAAAGCTTTATAAAAGGTCAAATGCACAGGATGAAATGAGCGATCAGGGTAAAGGCTAAAGAAACAGCAGTGAAAGTCATACTGAGTCACAATTACGACAATAAAAATGCTTAACGTTATTTAATACTGATGATAATAATGAGCTGTTTATATGGCACCGTTTCATAGGTCATAATTAAGTTATTAATTTTGTTAAGACTCTTCAATTACTCGCTCTGGATACGAGCATCTGCTAAAATTTAATACGACTAAGCATTTTAAACCCCACAGTATATTTGCAATATCACACTAGAGGTTGTGCTGTTGTGCTGAATATCAGTGCTGGAGTGAGATTTTACTTTTAATACAACAATTCCACAAACACAATTTATTATCAACAGATTATGATTTGTTTGTTTATTTAACCAGATTTTTTACCAGATTCTTGCTGGTAAACAATGGAAGAAAAGAAACTTACCAGATTTACTTTATTTTTCATTTATTCCACTTTAGAATATTAGCTAACTTCAGGGTCCTTTTATTGAATCCAAAATGTGTTAAATGGAATACTAGTGCACTATGTAGTGCCCTTGATTAGAAGAGAGAGATTTGGGATTCAGCCTTGTGTTACAGTAGAAGCTAATTAGCTTTGTAGCTCATGTTAGCCGTGAACTGAAGGAACAAGTATGATATGAATGTTTTGCCCAAATTCTGGGATTTTCATGAGTATGAAATCTCGTGTGTAAGTGCTCCAGCTTGAATAGCAGTAACCAGTGAAAGGACTGATGCACAATAACTCGTTAATCGTTATTTTTATTGAAACTTTTAATAGTTTTAGATTTTTTTTTTTAAGTGAACAAATACTTTAAATCAATGTGTGTTTGTATGTGTGTGTTTGTTTAATGTAATTCTCATCACTCTGTCTCCTTGTACAGCTGTATACCTCTGCAAACGAACGATGCAAAACAAAGCTCGTTTGGAGCTGGCTGACTACGAGGCAGTAAGAAATGACCGCATGCACTGTGACATTCTGTGACTGAATGATTCTCAGGGTCAACATAACCATTAATGCACCCAGTCGTGAAAAATACAATGTCACACACATTCATTCATTTTCTGTACCGTTTTATCCTTAAATACAGGGTTGCGGGGACCTGGAGCCTATCCCAGGAAACTTAGGGCACAAGGCGGGGTACACCCTGGACAGGGTGCCAATCCATCGCAGGGCACACACACATACACACACTCATTCACACACTACGGGCAATTTGGAATGTCAATTAACCTAACCTACATGTCTTTGGACTGTGGGAGGAAACCGGAGTACCCGGAGGAAACCCACCAAGCACGGGGAGAACATGCAAACTCCATGCACACAGAAACGGGGATCGAGCCTGGCCGGGGAATCGAACCCAGACCCTGGCGGTGCAAGGTGACAGTGCTAACCACTACACCACCGTGCCGCCGCACACACACAAAAAACGAGAAAATACAAGAAAAAGATTTCAGCCCAAACACAGACACACAACAAACCAACCACCAAAAAGTGTAAAACCCTAGGAGGAAAACAAGAAAATAACACAAAATCAAAAATCGAAAGTGCCCAGAAGTGCAAAATGCAAACACAAACATAAAAACGAGCGCTCCTGTGGTGCGGCTTAAACATTATGGGAATGCGTCATGACCGTCATCAGCCACATCCATCCATGGTTTTTCAGTGACATTTGAACTCCGCGTGCTTCTGTAAGTTATGTTTGAAATTTTAAATTTTTTTGATAAAGTACCGTCTTCCTTGTTTTACCAAAGCAAGCAGAGGTAAAATGGTACCACTACATTTGGCTGATGACGTCTGTCATGATATTTTAAGAGAAGAATGAAGTTTTTCTAGTTTCAGGGAGATTGAACTGAGCTTTCTCTTTACAAGCCTGACTTTGTCCATTTTATTTCCCCTGAAGGTGACTTACAGTAGGAGAGACAATGAGACACAACAAGAGATACAACACAAGACTTTTAAGAACATTTAAGAAAGACGTACATGAGAAACAAGACTGCATTTGAAGAATTAACCATACATACAGTATATAAAACCATCCCGCGACCCTAAAAACAGGATAAAGCGGTATAGAAGATGAATGAATGAATGAATGAATATATAAAACCATAATGAGATTAAAGCCAGATTTAAATGAGAAGCATGACCATGAGCAGTTTGGGCTTTGTTTCTGTTTTAATTGTTCCATTTTCCACTTAAGGAGTGCATTCAGTTCTTCTTGCATGAATATTCATTTTGTTTGTTTGTTTGTTTGTCAGTTCAGCACTGAAATTACACCGAAAATTTTTGGTTACATTTTTTTTGTCACTTTTTCACCTAGAAACCAACACACTTGTTAATCTGAAAAAAAAAAAAAAGATTCACACCCGTGTCTTGTAAAAATACAGCACATTAATTAAGCCAGTCACCAGTCCGGGTTCTGCATCAGCAGTTGTTGGCTGAACTGAACTTGAAATGTTAATCATTTTACAAGTAACAAACTTCAATTGAGTGTTGTGTATTTAAGTATTCTAATAAGTCACGGAAATCCTTCTAGCCAATCTCACCTTCTGTTTGACCTTTGCCCCCTGTCTGTCTGTGTCGCAGGAGAGTTTAGCACGACTCCAGCGTGCCTTCGCCAGAAAATGGGAATTCATCTTTATGCAAGCAGAAGCACAAGCTAAGTGAGTGTCATATTAACCTATAGGGGTCAAAGGTCAGGCTTTATTGTCCTTTATTTTCAGAGCTACAAAACATATCCTGTCATTTTTCTTTCATTAATGTAATTAATAATAATAATAATAATAATAATAATAATAATAAAAAGGCCAACTAGGTGTTTATACAGTAGCTTCCATGTGTTACCAGTGTCTTATTCTATATGTAATTGTTATTAAATAATAACTACTGTTAATTATTACATCTATTATAAAAAACGTTATATGTGGCTAAATAATTAAATTTTAATTAATAAACAATTATTTTAAATGAATATTTTGAATATTTTTTGATTGATTATTGAATATTTATTTTGTAATGTTTATTTTTCAATAATGTTTTAATTTTCAGGTTAAAATTCTTTTCTTACTTAAAGATGTTTTTTTTTCTTTAATGTACAGTATTTCATCAAAATGTTTCCATTATATGTTTTAGTATTGCTTAATTAGTTCATTTAGTAATACTTAATGCATCTGGATTTAATATTGAATACTAATTGGATGTTTAATACTAATCAAAGCCATCTTGAAATAGTCAGTGATGTACTGCTTATGTATAAATAGTTAACAAAAATAAATAAGTTCATAAAAAAATGTATCGTTTTGCTAGCATTAGTTTTGGATGAAAAAGAAAACATGTTTTCAATATTTTTTTTCTAGTTTTGCTAATAACAACAACTAAATGAAATAGCTGTTTAAACCAGATATTACTTCATATGAATTATATAAATTTATTTCATTTATTATGGATTAAAATTATATTGAATTATATTATTCACAGCTTAATCAAATGTGAATCAGTAGATAATTAGCACTTTAGCTACAAAGTGGGAACAAATTGTGGGAGTATATTTTGCTCCTCAAAACAGTTTACTATAAATTTAGTGGTATAGATGGAATGAATAAGTGAATATATGTTTATGTTTATGGTTATGAATAGGCGGGTTGCGATCACACAATTATTCTGACATGCAATATCCTTCTGGAGGCCATCCAAGTCCACATTGCAATAGTATAAATCAAATCAAATCAAATCACTAAATATTTTGGATGTGGTCCTTGTGTTTAAAGAGAAATGTCTGTTATCAAAGCCATAGATATAAATACAGTGGTACCCTGGCATAAGAACACTCCGCCTTACAAATTTTCGCCTTAAGAGCAAAAATTTTTCAATAAATTTGCCTCGGCATACGAAGCATTTTCAGCAAGTACGGTTGCAAGAAGAAAAAAGAGCCACTTTCAGTTTTGTTTTTAAAGCAGCCAGTACCCAAGAGGAATCATAAATTAAGCTTAAGCAAGGTTTAATGTCTATTTATTTCATATCTTACTTAATTTACACATCTTTTCTAAATGATTTGATTGTTTATATATGAAAAATATTATTATAGTGATGGAAATTGGTAACATTGGCAATATTTTTGGGTGGCTGGAACGGATTATCTGCATTTACATTATTGCCTATGGGAAAATGTGTTTCGCAATACAACATTAAACCTTAAATTCGTATGCCGAGGTACCACTGTAACTACCTCGTCCTCACACGCACAATGCACTGGATTGGGCACAATGTGTCACTTATTCCTGCCCTTCCCCTCATACAGTTCTATGATTGGCACTTGAGCTGTCAATCAAGTTGAAGGTTTGTTTACATTTGCCTGTCTTTTGTGTAAGTGTTTACCCTGATTTAAGTGTTAGTGGTTTTGCTTATAGTTCACACCACGCAACACTAGAACAGACATCATACGCAAACAACCTATATAAGGCAAGCACTTAATATTAGTTAGTATGTGTTTTAATAGGACGAGGCATTAGTGAATAGACATCAATTAATTGGAACTGATTATATAATTGATGTCATTCCTGTCCAGAGTCGATAAGAAGAGGGACAAAATCGAGAGGAAGATTCTGGACAGTCAGGAGAGAGCATTCTGGGACGTGCACAGACCAGTGGTAAGAGAACCTCTCTGTGTACAGTATGTGTACCTGTCTTATCCTGTACGGGAGACTTTGGGCATGAGACAGGGTACACACACACACACACACACACACACACACACTGGAGTACCCAGAGGAAACCCATCAAGCGCAGGGAGAACATGCAAACTCCATGCACACAGACCCGAGGTGGGAATCAAACCCTGACCCTGAAGGTGCAAGGCGATGGTGTTTTTGGTATAAAGTTTTTGTGTGTGTACTAACTTCAGCATAGTTTATTTTGTAATGTAAAATCCATTTAATATTGTACATACTGTACATTACTCCAAGCTATTCTATTGTCAACGTATTCAAAGTCCGGGAATGCAAAGCATAGTTATGGCAGAGGCGATGGTGAGATGGTGAGAGAGCGGTACAGACTAAAGCACTGCTGCTTCGCTAAAGCTACTTTATTTTTAGCAAAGATGTTTAGCTAAAGATAAAGTTAGGGGCCGATATCACTGCACCACTATAAACAAGTATTTGAACAGCATTGCGGGTAATGTAAGTGCATTACCTAAAGTAAGAACAGAAGAATGTTTTTATTTTAAGTACATTTAAAATGGTGCATCAATAATTCATTTGTATACAGAGGAACTTATGAATATTATATAAAAAATTATTTATACAGAAGAACATTCAAGTTGTACAGGATGGATTCGTTTTGGTCGGGGAGTCAGAAGGGCGAGGTGTCGGCCCTGATTTCTCTGCTTTCTCTTCACGCAGGCTGCTGAGGGATGGGATTTGGCATCTAATGATTTTCCCTGCACAACACACAATGAGGTGTAATTTCCCCTGGAAATGTGCTGATCAGAGCAGAACCAGATGGCAGTAGAGGAAAAGCTGCATGTTGAGCTGAAACCGCACATTTGTAGCTGTTTGAAAATCTTCATCTAACACCAAATTAAACCTTTAAAAATAGATGACAGGTCCTATGATGGTCCTCGAAAAGTTCACCTTGAACTTGTCTTTGGTAATTGAATGGAATTTTGAACCCTATGTAGAGATTTAAGCTTCGTCTCTAATTAATGTGACATCTAAACACCTAGACATGCTTATCCACTCTACAGTAGATTATCATATCTGAAATATATGTATTATTATGGAGGATGAGGCCATCGATGGATCAAAATGCAGATTTTATTAGCCGTCTCCCTGGGGAAGGGTCTGTCAGGGGGTTTTAAGTGATGCCATGGACCAACTTTTGCAGCATTCTCCGGAGATCAAGAGTTCAATCTGATTTTAATTCCTAATTTTTTTTATTGATGAGTTGATATTAAATAGTATTTTTTTTAAACATGGTTAATTACAGTTCTATTAAAGTAACCTTTTACACATTATTTTCAGCCAACCTCGTCAGTCGATGTAGAGCGCTTTCTTGCTAATTAGCAAGCAGGCTGTAATCTTGTTAATAAAAAGCTTAGAACAGCCCCTGGTCATGATGTTCTCCTCTCTCACAACTCGTCCTTCTTATCTCTGTGTTTCTACACAGTTTCAGAATTCTAATTCTTCCAACCCAGTTATGAGAAAGCAGCATTTGGAATTCATCTTTAGAAGACACTCGAGTCATGATCATTTGCTTTCACATTTTAGCATTTTAGCATTATTTATTCATCATTACCTGGGATAAATCAACTCAAACACTGCAGTAGATTCCTTTGAAGTCTTTTTTTTTTTTTGTTGTTGTTTTTACACAGTCGTTCAATATAGAGTAGTTTTAAAGCAAAACCACGACTCTTTTTCATTAGCGATTTCAAGCTAACTTAGCTAAACTCGACTAATCGTTTCACCTGGGCTGTGACCGAAGGAGCCATGTTTGCTGTCCACATCTGTCCAGCGTGTATAATGTATAATATCCCAGATCTGACAACAATTTTAATCTTTTTTTTTTTTTAACCTTGTTCATGGGTAATGATTAGCCTGCATAATTTAAATCAATAATTATGTACTATCGTTAATGTTGAATACTGTAATTTTTCCAAATACATACACACACACACACTCTTACAGAGCTTTGAGAAAATAATAAAGGGGTAGGGTTTATTAAAAGGGTAAGTGTTAGATGGATTATTTGCATCTTATAATGTCAATGGATTGACTTAAAATGTGTGTGTGTGTGTGTGTGTGTGTGTGTGTGTGTGTGTGTGTGTGTGTGTGTGTGTGTGTGCACTATTTCAGCCAGGGTGTGTCAACACCACAGAGGTGGACATCAAAAAGTCCTCAAGAATGAAGAATCCTCACAAAACCAGAAAGGTACCAAATCACATCGCGAGTCACTTTAACACCAAGTACAGCCGATATGACTGATTCGCTATTAACTAGCATCCTGATAGCGATACGTCTGATACTGAACAAGGATATAAAAAAGGTTGGTGATCTGTTATCAGTCAGATTTTTTTATTGAAAGATCAGACGTTCCATTCAATAAATGTTCATGGGAACGACTTGGCATGTTGTTGTACCTTTTAATGAAAATCCTTGTATATAATTATAAAATAGAAGCCTTTCCACCCCATGTCTGAACGTGAGCGGGTGAGTCAAATGCAAACCTTTAAACTGCGACATAAATAAGAAAAGCAGAATGTACACAGCTGCAATTTACGTGAGTCATCAGCAGTCGCTCACACCACATCCTGCAGGCGGTCTGGACTTGAGCGTACTGGTGTCATGCTGCAGCAGGAAAGCGGACAACTCCATACTGCGCATCACACTGTTGCATCCATCCTCCTGCCGTTTGTGTGTGTCTGCTACATCCGGCACACTCACCAGTTCTCACTCGGACTCATTCCGATGCTTTTGGTGCAAAGATCTTGTGAGAAATGCAACAGATGGTGCAAAGGTGGCTGCTGCAATCTGGACAACTGCTGAGACTAGTTCATTGAACAAAATGGAGATTATGTAGAAAATGATACAATTTTGCTTTGAGACTTAATAGCAAAAACCAATGCAAACTAAAAAACATTGATGTTTTATCTGATGTGTGTTCTATTCACACTTGAAAATAGAATTAAAATGTAGCACCACAAACTGAATTTATGTGTTCTTTTTCCCGTTCAGTCTGTATACGGCCTTCAGAACGACATCCGCAGTCATAGCCCCACCCACACACCCGCCCCCGAGGCCAAGCAGCCAACCGTGGAGGAGCTTCAGGAACAGGTATAGTCTGATTGGTTCAGGAGTGATTTTTTTTTGTTTAAATCATAAAAAGAACACTAGCATAATATATACTGTATGGTGATGGATAAACTGGAACTGACCCGCAGTTCATCTTCTCTTTAGCCTTAACCTAACTTTTTCCACTTACTGGAATGCCTTTAACTGGAAGGTAGCTTAATGTTTTTAAGACCCTGATCTATTGTATTCTATGAGCATGCAATATACGCTGACAAAAAAAAAAAAAAAAGGAATAAAAATGTATGTATCCTGCATGCTTCCACAACCACTCTACAATTTGAGTGTATTTTGATATGCTCCGGGCCATCAGGGACTTTATTCATCATGGTTCAGCACAATCCTTCCAGGTTTTAAGAATGTGTGTTCTTCATTCATTCATCTTCTATACCGCTTTATCCTGTGATCAGGGTCGTGGGGGGCCTGGAGCCTATCCCAGGAGGCTTTCGGGCACTAGGCGGGGTACACCCTGGACAGTGTGCCAATCCATCGCAGGGCACACACACATACACATTCACCCATCCATTCACACACTACGGGCAATTTGGGAACGCCAATTAGCCTAACCTGCATATCTTTGGACTGTGGGAGGAAACCGGAGAACCCGGAGGAAACCCACCAAGCACGGGGAGAACATGCAAACTCCATGCACACAGAGACGGGAATTAATCCTGGCCGGGGAATCGAACCCAGACCCTGGAGGTGCAAGGCGACAGTGCTAACCACTACACCACCGTGCCGCCATTGAAGGGTTCTTAACTCCAGTAATTTCAAATCTCCTTTGTTGTTGTTTTTTTTTGCTTGATGCAGCCCAATAAGTGGACTCTTGTGAATGTTGTGAATACGCCCAGGTTTCTCACGTCTATGGAGTTTTTCTTCCCTGATGGCACGGCCATATTCCAGAACCCAAATTGTGAAAGAGTGGTTCTGGGAGCATACGATAAGTAATCATTTTAAACTGGATGTAACATCGTGAGCTGTAATCAAAGCTAAAGGTGACTAAATAAGATCTTAGAGTGTGCGACTTTTTTTTTGGCTAGGCAGTGTAGCTACAGTAGGTGAACTTTCAAATTATGGACAAATTATTTATGATTATATCTGCTTTATGCAGAAAAGGCAAGATTTTTGAAGTGTGGCGCAGGAAAAATAAATCGTTTTGTATGAGACATTTTAAAAACTAACAACATACTGTAGGTTACACAGCATTTACAGTGCAGATTACTGTATATCCATTTACTGTATTAGTTTTAAATACTTTAAAATCTGTAAAAATGCAGCTGCTTGAGACAAATCAGACAATAAATCTGAATGAATATTGAATTGAATCGACAGTCTACCTAACATTCACAGCTCTACTGCACAGACAGATCGCCGTGTCCTCTGTTAATACGTCCTTGTTTCTGTTGAACTGAATGATTAGTTTTATTTGTGTTTAACCTCAAGAGACCTGGACTCAACTGTTGTGTACATAGCAGTTTGTCCTCTGTGTTTCTCTATAAGCACCAGACAACTATGAAGGTCTTTGAACAGAAAAAAAAAAAAAAAAGTTCTCATATAAGAATATATGGAGAATGTAGTTGGATCAAAATGCAAGAGATCTGAAGGTCCCCACATCTGGATGAGGGTATTTGCTGAACTTAAATATAAACTCTGCAGTATATTTCAGATATTCCACTGCAGTAATGCAAATTATATGATTTGAAGTCAATAGGTTAAGGTTTCTATTAGGCTTGTTACGTGGAAATGTACACACCCTTTTTCCAAAGCTTTTATGAATGTGATTTTTATGAGTACGATATTTCCTGTCAACGCTCATATGAATGGTTCATGCATAAATCAGTTCATATTCAGTGTGATGTAGGACGTTTAATGGTAGAAAAATTGCCTTCTAAGGACAATTCACGTTCCGCTGATATATTTTTCAAGATTCATACACACACAGTTAGCTAGAACACTAAGTAATTATCATTTTGGCATTTTTTTAATAGTGATAAACTTGCTTGGATGCTAAACATAGCTTGTTGATGTATAAGAGGTTGGAGGGCAAAAGAAGCGACATTTGCGAGGATGAAGGTCTAAATAAAATATTTTTTTTTGCAAGTATTCAATTTCACATTGAACACTCAATAATATTTAGGTTGAGTGACAGAGTAGAGTTTTGTCCACACTGCTAACAATACACAAAGTTCTGCAGGGTGTTATTTCACTGACTCACTCACTCACACACACCGACACACACGCACAATAAACTTCATGATAAACCCTTTCCTGTCTTTTTAGATCAAATTCTGGCAGGCGCAGTTGGACCGGCATCGATTGAAGATGTCCAAAGTTGCAGAGGGGTAAGTGAGCGACTGAGTGTGTGTGTGTGTGTGTGTGTGTGTGTGAGAAAGAGAGAGAGTGCGGGTGTCTCTATTTTGATCGACCCTTTGATCTTCATTGCTGTACAGTACAGTGCTTAAACCTCCTCGTGTTTTTCTTATTGATCTCGTTAATGAGCCGTGTGTTTATGACCGCCGCTGTAAGACAAGCATTATCTCTCTGGATTTATGATGAAGTGCATTAAACGAACCTGCGCTAGATCTTTATACTGACATATCGACCTGTATAGTGCAGACTGCCTAACCTCCAGCATATGGCCAGGGGGGTTATTTCCATCTTTCGTATTACATAATGGATAAATTGCAGGTTTTATAGCGTGCACAGCATCTTCGTAGCGCTCTCTTCCTGTTCCTCGGATGATAAATCGCTTTATTGCAAATCCACTAATGAGGGATTTTCACGATTGATCTCGTTAATGCATTACGTGGCTTATTGGCAAACAGTATTTTTTTTTATGCTTGTACTTTACTTCCTGATCAAAGATTTTAGAGTTGTTTTCTTTTTCCTGAATCGGAGTCATGTTCGTGCAAACTTTATTTAAAATAAAAAACTATATTAGAAAAATATGTGATATGGTTAACAATTAAACAATATTAGTAATATACAATATTCTTCAGTATGATGTATGAAAATACTATATAATAATAATAATAATAATTATTATATATACATACAGTACATGCATACATACATATTTATTTATACATATTATTTATTTATAGTTTCTTATTTTTTACATTATAATTAATAATCATCCTATTGTAGCTTATTAGGCTATACCGAACAGTATGCAGATTACGATCCTTTCCTCACTACCCCTGACCCCTCGAACCCGTGGATATCAGACGACGCGTCCTTCTGGGAGCTGGAGGCAAGGTGGGCATGACACTGTCTCTCTCTCTCTCTCTCTCTCTCTCTCTCTCTCTCACACACGCACTATTTTAAATATTTTTGCATATAAATATGTGCTGCTTGAGATGCAGTGTGTCTCTGTGTACGTGTGTGTATGTGTGTGTGTGTGTGTTGCAGTAAGGAGCCGATACAGAGCAGGGTGAAGCGCTGGGGATTCGGGATGGACGAGATGCTAAAGGATCCTGCAGGCAGAGAGCAGTTCCTCAAATTCCTCGAGTCTGAGTTCAGCTCGGAAAACCTCAGGTAGAGCAACCGCGCCCCCTGCTGGTGTGTATGGGTGTTTGTGTGTATGTAGACAACTTTAAAATGTCAGAATGTTTTAGAAAGTGAAACATTCTTCATCATCATCGGATTGTTTCTTGCCCAGTGCCTGACTATTGTTGCTCTCTCTCTCTCTCTCTCTCTCTCTTTATATTAATTTGTGCTCATGAGGGGGGGAAAAAAGAGTATATCATATTGTAAAAAGGAATTCAGCCATAACAGTACTAAGTGTTTTTAATTTTAATTGCCACCATTATTGTTTAGTATTTGGTATGTGTAGTAAGCATGCAAGGGTTGCCAGATAAGCAAACTATTACCCTATCACTAGAGCTGACAAGAAATATATATATATATATATATATATATATATATATATATATATATATACAGTATATATATATATATATATATATATATATATATATATTTATATATACACTGTATATATATAAAGAAAGAAATCGGTGTAAATAATTATAAGAGAAATTGTTGTATATTATTATTCATGTAAACAAAATCAATAGAATGAATAAAAAAAATCTCTGCTTTCAATTAAAAATTATCCCAATTCTGTGGAAAAACCACACACCTGACCACACTGCTTATCCAGCTTAGAACCAGATGCATCACACAGATTTACACTTTTGTACATAAACAACTTTTCTTTTTAACATCATATTGTTGTAGAAATGTTCTTTACCTCTCCTTCAGGTTCTGGCTGGCTGTGCAGGAGCTGAAGAAGAGGCCCATTAGGGAAGTGCCATCTCGCGTGCAGGAGATTTGGCAAGAGTTTTTGGCTCCTGGAGCTCCCAGCGCCATCAACGTCGATTCCAAGAGCTACGACAAAACCACGCAGAATGTCAAGGACCCTGGGCGCTACGCTTTTGAGGATGCACAGGTGCAGAGATTGTAGTGTCTCTTAGCAGTGGCCCTTAGCAGTCAATTTCATTTCATTGACCCAGTTTCAAGATCATTTAGCTACAAAGATTTATTTAACTCAGCAGGAACACGAGAGTAAAAGTAGTGTTTTAAATGATCAGTTTGGTCCATGCATCGCCACAAGCTACTTTGAAGTGTGTGTGTTTCAGGAACACATCTATAAGCTAATGAAGAGTGACTCATACAGCCGTTTCATCAGATCCAGTGCCTACCAGGAGCTCCTGCAGGCCAAAAAGAAGGTAGGACCACATCTATTCACTCTACCGCAGCAATCTTACACCTCTTTATGCATGATTCTACACCTACAGTAATCCACAACTACTCATTAACCATATGTATCGACCACTCTGAAAAAAAAAATTTTTTTATTACCTACAGCCACAAAAAGTATTGTGTATTACCTATACTACCACTACAAAAAACAGTTTATTATAGTATACTACAGCTACAAAAAACTGCTTATTAAAGTATAGTACAGCTACAAAAAAACTGTTTGTTAATTACACTAAAGCCACAAAAATACTGTTTATTAACTATACTGCAGCTAAAAAATACTGTTTATTAACTATACTACAGCTACAAAAACTGTTTATTAACTATAGTACAGCTACAAAATACTGTTTATTAACTATACTACAGCTACAAAAACTGTTTATTAACTATACTACAGCTACAAAAACTGTTATTACCTATACTATAGCTACAAAATACTGTTTATTAACTATACTACAGTTACAAAATACTGTTTATTATCTATACTACAGTTACAAAATACCAGAGGTGTCAAGTAACGAAGTACAAATACTTCGTTACCTTACTTAAGTAGAAATTTTGGGTATCTATACTTTACTGGAGTAATTATTTTTCAGCCGACTTTTTACTTCTACTCCCTACATTTTTAAGCAATTATCTGTACTTTCTACTCCTTACTTTTTAAAAACAGCCTCGTTACTCAATTTTTATGATCAGAACGCGCAACTCCTCCGGTCGCATGATAAGAACGCGCACAACGCCCCCCCCCCCCCCCCCCCCCGTTGCATGATCAGTAAGCGAGACCTTAATGCTTTTGTCGCCCCTCACGGTACTTTTACTTTTATACTTTAAGTAGTTTTGAAACCAGTACTTTTAAACTTTTACTTAAGTAAAAAGCTTGGGTTGATACTTCAACTTCTAAAGAAGTATTTTTGAACCCTAGTATCTATACTTCTACTCAAGTAATGAATGTGAATACTTTTGACACCACTGCAAAATACTGTTTATTAACTATACTACAGCTACAAAATACTGTTATTACCTATACTATAGCTACAAAATACTGTTTATTAACTATACTACAATTACAAAAACTGTTTATTAACTATACTACAGCTACAAAAACTGTTTATTAACTATACTACAGTTACAGAAACTGTTTAACTGTCACGAACTAACCGGGATGACCAGAAGGATGATCGTGCTATCTGTCACGAACTAACCGGGATGAACAGATAGCCTTAGCAGTTAGCCCTGTAGCGTGAATGGTAAACCCAAACGCGGATAAACACGAGCAGGCAGGATAATCACGCGATTTACTATAAGGACTCTCACACTCAATGAGCACAGGAAAGACACAATCTAACCCTAGTCCTATAAACACACACTCAGTCTGAAAAAATAGCCAAGAAAGTGAGTACTCAGATATACTGGAACGATTCCGAACAGACATGGGCTTAACTCAATGACAGAGCGATGTGCGGCGCCATCTTGTTTCCTTTTATGCTTTCAGCTTCGCGACCGCCTTACTTCCGGGTCCTGGTGCCGGTCACGGCTGAGTGTGCATGACAGTACCCCCCCCATCCAGGACCGACTCCGGACGGTCCAGGGGTGGAGGATACCCGGTGACGGTAGTCCCTAATGAGCCCGGAGTCGAGGATGAAGCGAGCCGGAACCCAGGACCGCTCCTCGGGGCCGTAGCCCTCCCAGTCGACCAGATACTGGGTGCCCCTGCCCCGAGGGCGCGAGTCGAGGATCCGTCGCACGGTGTAGGCGGGACCGCCGTCAATGATTCGGGGAGGAGGAGCAGGGGGGGTGGGTGGAACCATGGGTGAGGTGGTGAATGGTTTCAACTGTGAGGTGTGGAAGACGGGGTGGATCCGGAGCGCCGCAGGCAGCTGGAGCCGGTAGGTGACAGGGTTGATCCTGAGCGTGATGCGGTATGGCCCGATGAATCTTGGTGATAATTTTTTGGACTCGGTGTGCAGGTGGAGATTTCTGGTTGATAGCCACACTTTGTCACCTACGTGGTACAATCGTCCCGGGGGGTGCCGGCGGCGGTGTTGGGCCACATAGTTGGCGTTGGTGCGTCGGATGGCGAGGTTGGCTTGGTGCCATAGCCGCCGGCACCGGCGAACCAATTGTTGGGCCGATGGTACGTCAACCTCCGGTTCCTGGTGGGTGAACATTGGAGGCTGGAAACCATAGCACACCTCAAATGGGCTCAGGTTGGTGGCTGAGGAGACATGGAGGTTATGGGATAACTCGGCCCACTTGAGGTAGCGGGCCCAGGAGCGCTGGCGGTCCGACACAAAACATCTCAGGTAGCGCTCCAGCTATTGGTTGGTTCGCTCCGTCTGACTGTTCGTCTGAGGGTGGTAGCCTGAAGACAAACTGCAGGACGAATCGATCAGACGGCAGAAGGCCTTCCAGAACCGGGCGGTGAACTGGGGACCTCTGTCCGAGACGATGTCCTTTGGGAACCCATGCAATCGGACTACGTGTTCCAAAATCAGCTCGGCTGTCTCCTTCGCTGACGGGAGTCCGGCGAGGGCCACCAGGTGCACTGCCTTGGAGAAGCGATCCACAATGGTCAGGATGACGTCTCTTCCATCTGAATCCGGCAGGCCCGTGATGAAATCCACGGCAATGTGGGACCAGGGTCGACGGGGAACTGGGAGTGGTTGGAGTTCCCCTGGAGTTGGTTGATTAATGTCCTTCGCCCTGGCACACATTGGGCACGCCCGAACGAACTCTGTGATTTCCCTCTTCATGGAGGGCCACCAGAAAGCCCGGCCGATGAAGGTGCTAGTTCTCCGGCTTCCCTGGTGCCCTGCGACGGGTGACGAATGGCCCCACTGGAGGACCTCCGTTCGGAGTCGTTCGGGGATGAAGAGCCGTCCGGGCGGCACACCTGCCGGCGCTGGGTCCCTGGTCAGTGCCTGGCGGACCCTCGTTTCCAGGTTCCACTGCAGGGGTGCAATGATGCGGGTAGGTGGAAGGACAGGCACGGGGTCCGCCCGGGGCGTCTCTCGCTCGTGTTGCCGGGAGAGGGCATCAGCCTTGGTGTTCTTCGACCCCGGGCGGTACGAGAGGTGGAAGTTGAATTGTTCGAAGAACAGTGCCCACCGTGCCTGTCGTGGGTTTAACTGCTTCAAACTACGGATGGTGATCAGGTTTTGGTGGTCCGTCCAGACGATGAATGGCTCACTGGCGCCCTGGAGCCAGTGACGCCACTCCTCCAAGGCCCACTTTATGCCCAGCAGTTCGCGGTCCCCCACACCGTATCGCTGCTGAGTGGGGTTAAATTTTTTGGAGTAGAAGCCACATGGGTGCAGCTTCTGGTCTGGACCTCGTTGGGAGAGAACAGCGCCGGCGCCCACCTCCGACGCGTCCACCTCCACAACGAACGGTTGGCTGGCATCTGGATGAAGCAGGATGGGTGCGGTGGTGAACAGATGACAGAGTTGATGAAAAGCTGAGATGGCGGTAGGGTTGAGTCGAAAAGAACTGTTGGAGAGCCTGGTAAGTGCAGTGAGCGGTGCTGCAACTGTACTGTAGCCCCGGATAAAGCGACGATAAAAGTTCGCAAACCTGAGAAAGCGTTGGAGCTGTTTGAGTGTCCTGGGTAGGGGCCAGTGACGTACAACCTCCAGCTTCTGCGGGTCCATGGCCACACCCTGGGGCGAGATGACAAAACCCAGGAACGTGGTGGAGTGCTCGTGAAAAGCACACTTTTCCAGCTTACAGTACAGCTGGTGGGCGAGCAATCTCTTAAGGACAGCTCGAATGTGTTTGGTGTGTTCAGTGGGGGTGCGTGAATAAATTAAAATGTCATCCAGATAAACAAACACCCATCGGCCTAGCATGTCCCGGAGGACATCGTTGATGAAGGCTTGGAAGGCCGAGGGTGTGTTGCAGAGACCAAATGGGATGACCAGGCTCTCATAGTCTTCCACTCATCACCCTCTCTGATGCGCACCAAGTTGTAGGCGCTCCGGAGGTCCAACTTAGTGAACATGGTGGCACCAGAGAGGGCGTCCAGGGCTGAGTTGGTGAGAGGCAGAGGGTGACGATTCCGAATGGTGATCTTATTTAGCCCCCGATAGTCGACACATGGACGAAGTTCGCCCCCTTTCTTCTTTACGAAGAAGAACCCCGCGGCAGCCGGCGAAGAGGAGGGTCTGATGGTGCCATTTCGCAGGGCGTTGGTGACATACTCCTCCATAGCCTGGGTCTCGTTGGTAGAGAGGGAGTAGAGATGGCCGCGGGGGGGGCTGGAGCCTGGCTGGAGTTCAATGGCTAGGTCGTAGGGTCGGTGAGGTGGAAGGTGGCTGGCCCGGCGTTTACAGAACACTTCAGCCAGGTCTCGATATGGTGGAGGAATGGCGTGGATGTCGACGTCGGGGGCCTCGGACTCCCTGGAACACGTCCCAGCCTGGGCCTGTAGGCATAAGTCGGTACAGGTCGGCCCCCATTGAAGGATCCGGTTCTGAGACCAGGAGATGAGTGGGTCGTGCTGTAAGAGCCAGGGATAGCCGAGGATGATGGGTGGAGATGATATGGGTGTGAGGTGAAATTGTATGGACTCCTGATGTTGGCCGAGGACGAGAGTGATGGGTAGAGTCTGCTGGGTGATGGGGCTGGATGAGAGGGGCCGCCCGTCGACTGAGATGATTCTCATTGGCTGGGATAACGCCTCAATCTTTACCTCCAATCCTTTGGCGTATGTTGAGTCAATGAAGTTACCCGCGGCACCGGAATCGATGAACGCGGCACTTCTGACCCGTTTGTGGCCAAGGTGGAGGGTTACCTGAACCGTGAGTCGAGTGGCGGTGTGATCGGTGGTGGCCGAGAGGTGGATGGTACCCGGGGAGTCTCTCCTATCTCTCACCGGGTCTGGGCGTTTCCCGGACGAGACGGACAGGTGGCTCGGTGGTGCGCTGCTGAGCCGCAATAGGCGCACAGTCCCTCGCGGTAACGTCTCTGGCGTTCCACCACGGTCAGGGAGGCGCGCCCTAGTTGCATGGGTTCCCCTGCTCCGGTGTCAACCACGGCAGGGGGTGGAGATCCGACACGTCCAGGAAGAGCTGTGGTGACGGTGGGTGGTGGTCTTGGTGCAGTGTAGGCATAAATGGATGGTGGCGACAGGGTTCGGGGCGCTGGCTTCGGGCGAGAGAGGAGGCGCTGATCGATCCGGAGGGCTAGCTGGATTATCCCTTCCAGTGTGGCTGGGAGCTCTCGTCCGGCTAGCTCGTCTTTGATACGACTAGCCAGCCCCTCGAAGTAGGACGTCCGGAGAGCTGCGTCTCTCCAGGAGGTTTGGATGGCGAGGGTCCGGAACTCGGCGGTATATTTACTCACGGACAGTCCTCCCTGTCGCAGGTGGTAGAGCTTTGTGTCGGTCTCCACCTCGCCCGCGGGATGTTCAAATGTTAGCTTGAGCTGACGGGTGAACTCATTATAGGAGTGCGCCGTGTCTGTGTCAGCGCGTAAGACTGCTGTGGCCCACTCTGCTGCCTGCCCTGATAGCAACGAGACGAGGAGTGCAATGCGCAGCCGGTCGGTGGAGTACTTGGTGGCATTGAACTCAAACACCAGTTCCAGCGATGTTAAAAACACACTGCATTTCCCATCCGTGCCATCCCATTTATCTGGAAGAGCTAAAAAAACGTCAGAAGGGGGGGGGGGGTGCGGTGCCACGACCGACGCGGCGGGCGGACCGCTAGCCAGCCCACTAACCGCCGCCCGAAGGCCCGCGTTCTCCTGCCTAAGCTCCGCGACCTCGCGGCGCAAGGCCGCAGTGTCTCGGACACTCCGGCGCAGAGAATCGAGCTCCGCGGTTAGCGCATTAATGAGCAAAGCATGCTGGTCAACCACACCGCGAAGGCGGGCGTAATCCGCTGGGTTTACTGCTGGCTCTGTCATTCTGTCACGAACTAACCGGGATGACCAGAATGATGATCGTGCTATCTGTCACGAACTAACCGGGATGAACAGATAGCCTTAGCAGTTAGCCCTGTAGCGTGAATGGTAAACCCAAACGCGGATAAACACGAGCAGGCAGGATAATCACGCGATTTACTATAAGGACTCTCACACTCAATGAGCACAGGAAAGACACAATCTAACCCTAGTCCTATAAACACACACTCAGTCTGAAAAGATAGCCAAGAAAGTGAGTACTCACATATACTGGAACGATTCCGAACAGACATGGGCTTAACTCAATGACAGAGCGATGTCTGGCAGCATCTTGTTTCCTTTTATGCTTTCAGCTTCGCGACCGTCTTACTTCCGGGTCCTGGTGCCGGTCGCGGCTGAGTGTGCATGACAGTAACAGTATTTTAAAACCATTAGTATAGTTAATTACCTACACTATAGCTACAAATTTTGTTTATTAATTAAACTCATGCTGTACAGAAAAGTATTTATTAACTATACTATAGCTACAAAAAAAGTGTTTCTTAACTATACTACAGCTACAAAACTGCTTATTAACTATACTACAGCTACAAAATACTGTTTATTAACTATACTACAGCTACGAAAACTGTTTATTAACTATACTACAGCTACGAAAACTGTTTATTAACTATACTACAGCTACAAAAACTGTTTATTAACTATACTACAGTTACAAAAACTGTTAAACAGTATTTTAAAACCATTAGTATAGTTAATTACCTACACTATAGCTACAAATTTTGTTTATTAATTAAACTTATGCTGTACAGAAAAGTATTTATTAACTATACTATAGCTACAAAAAAGTGTTTCTTAACTATACTGCAGCTGCACAGTATTATTTATTACCTATACTACCGCTACAAAATACTGTTTATTAACTATACAATAGCTACAAAATACTGTTTATTAACTATACTACAGCTACAAAATACTGTTTATTAACTATACTATAGCTACGAAAACTGTTAAACAGTATTTTAAAACCATTAGTATAGTTAATTACCTACACTATAGCTACAAATTTTGTTTATTACTTATACTCATGCTCTACAGAAAAGTATTTATTAACTATACTATAGCTACAAAAAAGTGTTTCTTAACTATGCTGCAGCTGCACAGTACTGTTTATTACCTATACTGCCACTACAGAAAAAATACTGTTTATTGACTATACTACAACGACACAAAATTGTTTATTAACTATACTATAGCTACACAGTAATGTTTATTAACTATACTATTGATCCACAAAAACTGTTTATTAACTATACCAAAAGTATAGAAAATACTCTGTTTATTGACAATACAACCACTATATTTAAACTGTTTATTAACTCTAAACTCTGTTTATATATCCCATAACAGATTTCCAGCTGTTTACACTCAATCCCACAACTAATTTACAACTAATTATTAGAATTAATTCTGAATTGTTTATTCATTATTTTACAACTAATTAACCTCTATTTATTCACTATACAGACACTTAATAGTTTAGGATTTAAATTCCCATGAAGAGTTTTGTACCCGAGTCTCTAACATTAAATTGGACTTTATATTAAGTTAAACACGTTTCCCATTATATTAACTTTCAAACTCAAAGCACAAACATGAGGATGAGTTCCCTGTTGAGTCTGGTTCTCCTCAAGCTTTCTTCCTTTCTTGCTATTTGTCATCTCATGGAGTTTTTCCTCACCACTGTCACCCTCAGCTTGCTCATCAGGAACAAAGAGATTTCTGTACATTTTCTAAATTATTTCCAAATTTTAAAAAGTTGAATTGAATTGATCTGGGCCCGGTTTCTCGATAACGCACACTATTCGCGCGCTAAGAAGACTCTTAAGATATATCTTACGTTAAGTGATAACTTTTCTAAGTGTATTTCTCGAACTGTCTCTTAGGAGTCTTCTTAAGTCACTGCCTCTTACGTCCGACGTTACGCGGCGCTGTCTACAGTGAAGGTCCTGAATTAGCTGACATCGGTGGCTCTGGAATCGATTTTTGACTCCTTTTTCATGACAGCGTTAAGAAAGACGGCACTTTCTATACAAATTAAACATTGCACTAAAATCTTTTAATTCTTTTATTTCGACATGTGCTAACAATAACATGTCATAATAGACAAATATATAAATTTATATTAATTAATATAATAATATAATATATAATATTTTCATGTAACATGTGGCCGTGAAACGAACCGGGTATACAATCATAGTTGATGGACAAACAGCTGATAACACTCTTCATCAGCTTCAGAAACAATGTGAAGTGTCAGTTGTTGGGGTTGTATAGCGCACTTATGGAATGAATACGATGAGATGAGAGAATGGAGGTTTGATACCCCTATCTCACACGCGGGGCCGTAAGTGCGGTTCATTATGATTCAGCGCGAGTTTTGGTGCTGTTATTACGTTTCCATCTTACCACGCAAAAAAAATAAACATGTTTAAGGTGCGGAAGATCTTCGCGGACCGTCGGGCGCCGGTCACTCGAGGCAAATCACGGTGCCTAATACCCCTCTCTCACCTGTGTGGCCTGACTCATCTCCATGAGCTGCCGCGATTGCCCACGACGTTCCTTTAACGTTCCGCGAAGTTCTGCAAGCTTCCGCGAGGACCAGCAAAAAAGTAAACGTTGAATTTTTCATGCGGAAAGATGGCACAAAACTCGGGGTGAATCATGATCAAACCTACGACCACAGCGCGAGCCCGCGCAGGTGAGATAGGGGTATAACACATCGCATCTCACAGCGAGTCAAACCGCATAAGTGAATACTGTAGGGGTATTAAACATTACAATCACCCAGAAACATGAATGGATGCGGGGTTTGAAACTCCCAAGGTTATTTTCTCATTTAACTAAATCAAATTTCATAAAAATAAAACGTGTCAAAAGAAAAACCCATAAAGTCATGGATAATGGCTAATGATCAATGAAACATATTTTAAACAAAAAGCAGCTGGACATCGGGACGGGGAGTGTACAGTACAGTAAGTACGATGCGTTGGTCTGGAACGCGCAGGTCTGAGCAGCTCAAGAAGCTCCATAATCTGTTGCCTTAGGAGTCAAAACTTTTATTAATATTTTTTTTTTAATAACGACCACGGAGAAAATATGAAATGGGCTGAAGTTTTGCCTAAAGGAAAAATGTACATGACCCACACAGCTCCACGGACCGCACCGTCTTCAGTTTAACACAACACCACGCTGTATCGCTGCCTAATTGTTCACCACCTGTTTAATATTAATTGTGATTGGCAATTTTAATGCATTAGTCACATTATGAAATAGGCTAATTAAAAGTCACTCTATTAGTTCTGATATAAAATAAAATTCTTAAACTGGTCTACAGTATATTCCATCATTAATATGACTTTGATAACGTGCCATAATGTGTTTGCATACACCGCTGGTTTATAAAGACCGCTGCTCAGTGGCGGCCACTAGCGTCTTGAGCTGAAACTACGCTAAGTATGAGTTAAGGTTGGTCCAGACCAACCTTACGAACGTGTGACTTAGCTAAGAGATACTTAGCGTAAGAACGTTTCGGGAAATGCGCCATAAAGTTAAGAGAGAGGTTAAGGTACAACTTAAGAACTACTTAGCGATAAGAAGCTTTCGAGAAACCGGGCCCTGGATAGTACTACAACTGAAAAACTCAAATATATTTATTCACTATATTACAACTAATTCAAATCTATTTATTCACTATACTACAGATAACTTTGAACTGTTTGTCCACTACAGAGCAATAGTGGGAAGTATTATTATTATTATTATTATTATTATTATTATTATTATCTCAGTGATGACTTTCTTGCCAGCTGATTTACATACACAGCTACTGGGGCTGCAGGACACCTTTAACGCTGGTCATAAGCATGGATAAAAAATAGAAGGGTTGCATCAGATAGGCAATCTGGCATAAAACCTGTGCTACAATTTAAGGAGGGAAAAAAGAAGAGGAGGAAGAGGGGAAAAAAAGAATAAATTAGATAATCTGCTGTGGCGACCCCTAATGGAAACAACTGAAATGACAAGAACATGATACACAAGCACTTATCAGCAATACAATTCCACAACTGTTTACACACATACCTACTGCACATGTACAAAGACAAACACATGGAGATATACTCATGTAAAATACGTTCATATAGATAAACAAAAACGGCTCAAAGAAAATCCTTATATTCATACATAAACTTAATTTCTAAAGGTACTATACATACAGTACTAACACTAATGAACAACACTTTAATGGCCATACTAAAACTAGTCCACTATCATTTATTCGCATCACTACAATCTATTCACAAGTGATTGTCGAACATGTGTACCATCTATTAATCAGTATATCTTGAAAAATCTGCACTAGACAAATGTCCTTATAAAGACCAAATTGTAATGTTTCTATAATTATAGGTGGATATTTAATTCTTGCAATGACACCCCCCACACACACATATGCAGAGGTGTCAAGTAACGAAGTACAAGTACTTCGTTACCTTACTTAAGTAGAAATTTTGGGTATCTATACTTTACTGGAGTAATTATTTTTCAGCCGACTTTTTACTTCTACTCCTTACATTTTTAAGCAATTATCTGTACTTTCTACTCCTTACATTTTAAAAATAGCCTTAACTATTACTCTATTTTTATGATCAGAACGCGCAACCCCCCCGGTCGCATGATAAGAACGCGCACAACGCACCCCCCGTTGCATGATCAGAAAGCGAGACCTTAATCCTTTTGTCGCCCCTCACGGTACTTTTACTTTTATACTTTAAGTAGTTTTGAAACCAGTACTTTTAAACTTTTACTTAAGTAAAAAGCTTGGGTTGATACTTCAACTTCTAAAGAAGTATTTTTGAACCCTAGTATCTATACTTCTACTCAAGTAATGAATGTGAATACTTTTGACACCACTGCACACATGCACACACACATACGCATATGCCCACACATACACCCGCATGCACGACATGTGGGTATGATTATTCTTGTCAGACTTTTTACCTGATGAAGAAACCACAGTTACTAATGTATAAATTTGCTGCTTTCTCATTCCTTCTCTCGCTCTCTCTCTCTCTCTCTCTGTATGTCTCTTTCTGGGTCTCTGTGTCTGTCTCTCTTCTTGTCCACAGAAAAGTAAGAATTTGTTTTGAAGGTCAGCAGTGCTTCCAGGTAAAGTGAATCATTTCCTATCATCCTCACCACGATGTGTAACTGAATACAGTTGACTAAGTAAGGAATATTATACGTAGAGGTTGTGGTGGCGTAATGCGGCCCAACGTGAAGCAATGGGTTGACCATTTTCCAACAGAGCATTTCCTCCCCCTTACAACTAATGCCAAACTAGCACGCGATCCATTCGTCCAACTCAGCTTTCACTTTCTAGATTACACTCCCTTCTGTTGTCTTTTTTTTTCCCTTCTCACATTTCCCCCTTTCCTACTGTATTCGTCTCCAGGGGAAATCTTCGGCGTCTAAGAGACTGCCTGCCGTCTGAGCCCGGGCGAACCAACCCGGGACGAGGACTCTGCCCCTTCATCCCTGCCGTTTGATTGGTGCGGACGCTGAGTTGTTGGCCAATCACGTGCATGTTCAATGGACTGGGTTTTTAACATCACTCTTGACTCGTTTTGGTTTTAGCCTCGTACCAGGGGTGACCAAAACAGGCTTGGCATTTCAGGCTTCCATAGGACACTTGCGGAAAAGACGGATGCCTTGAATACGAGAAACAATATCCAACTTGTCTTCGTTCCTTTGTCCACTTGTAAACTATGAAAATGATGTCAGATGCAAAAATAAATAAATAGGAATATAAATAAATAAGATGAGAATTTAAAAATGTAAAGCCAAACCTTTAAAGAATAAACAGAGAACACTTTGTACACTTGTTCAGCTGCTTCTAGTCTGAGCGTTTGGAGACGCCGAGTCGATGTCATCGTGATCACCTTCCATCCTATAGGCATTGATTTTATTGCACTATTAAACCAATGTGTAGATCTTTTCGCTTGTCACAATTGTATGGCCATGCAGCAGACATTCGCTGGCCGTGTCTATCGTCTATCTGGTCGCTTCTTTTTGTCCACTTCCCTCTTGCGTTTATTTTTATACCATATTTAATGACACTTTGACTTGAGAAATGTATTAAAGCCAGTTATTTGTCTGAACATAATGTAGTGATTTATTTTATATATGCATACAGTATCCCGTAATGTGCACATGGAGTTGATGAATGAATGTGTGTACAGTTCCAACAGACAAATGCATCTCTTCTGTTATCCATCAATTTTCAAGCATTTTGCTGAATGTTCACAGGAAAGACTGCAGTGAGATCCGAGCCACCTCCTTCTTTTAAAACTTTGCACCTTTTAAATCTTTTACTGCAGCTAAGAGTCTCATCACCATAATGTGCTTAAATCTTTTTTTACCCCTTCATTCACCATAAATTTAATCACAAGTCCAGTTTGACTTGAACGACCCGCATACAGTAAGGAAACGCTAGTAAGAAACTGAAAGTGCACCACTTTACACTGTGGGAGGAAACTCACCAAGCATGAGCATAGTGCAAAAGATATTATTTATATTCAGAACAAATATTTTATGTCATATTTTGTCAGTTATTTAAGGCTAAATGTGTTAACATACCTGGAAAATCATGCACACACAAACTAAAAAAGTTAAGTGTTAGCCTGCATCAAGCAAAGAGGATTGACATCGATATTGCTGAGCCGTCAACCTCATGGAAGAAACGTGGTCGGAACACATCATGAATGAGCAGGACTGGAGATGACTTGGACATTACATTGCAACTTCACCAAATGTTTAAAAGAAATCAGGCCTACTGTATGTTTAATAGAGAAAGTAAGAGCATTTGTATACGCACACAATCTATTGAGAACTCACAGGATTGGGGCTAAACAGCTGTTTGCCCATAAGAAAAACATTTGTTCAGTGAGACACATCTGGAAAATGGCTTCAGTTTGCAAGGGAGCATAAAGATTGGACTTGATGAGTCCAGACTGATCCGATTCCAGATAAATGGGCATGTCAGGGTAAGAAAGGTAAGCGCTTGAAGTGATGCACCCATCATGTGCTGTACAAGCCTTCTGGAGACCGTGTTATGATCTGGGGCCGCTCAGGGTTTAGACTCAGCAATGTTATGTCACAATAAAATGAAGTCAGCTGACGACCTGAATGTACTGAATGACCAGGTTATCACATTTTTCTTCCCTGATGGCACACTGGCATATTCCAGGACTCAGACTGGGAAAGAGTGGTTCTGGGAGCATGAGGAATCATTTTCACACATGAACTGTGATAAATACATACGTACATACTAAATATGCATACATGTCCATGCAAGTTTGTGCAGATTAAAATAGTGGTGCAAAAATGATTATTATTCAGAAATAATTTAATAATAATGAAAAATATTTGGAGAACACATTAGTGTTGGTAGAATCTCTGACTCCTTTGTAATTTTCTATTTTATTAAAAAAATAAGTAGGAAAAAACAATGTACATCTTTTATCACTAGATGGCGACAGTTATGTTTAAATCAGTGGTTCTCAAGCTTGTTCCTAGAGGACCCCTGTCCTGCATATTTTACATTTCATTACAGCATTTGGCAAACACAGGTACACAGAGCAACTTACATTTACATTTCATTAAATAGGGCCCATTCAAGAGCCCATCAGTGGTGGTGGGGTTTGAACCCGTTACCCTCTGATCAGTAGTCTAATACCTGACCTACCTAGTGTTTTCCCTGCTTGATCACACCTACCTTCAATTAAGTAAAGGCAATTAAGTAAATAGGTTGATTAGATAAACCAGCTAGTGCTGATAAAACACTAAAATGTGCAGCACTCTGTTCTTACAGGACCGGAGCTGAGAATCTCTGGTTTAAGTGTTTTTTTATGGTCTTGCAATGAATAATCATTATTTAAGAGCTAAATATTTACCTGAAAACATAAAGCATTGATTATTTTTAGGCAAAGCACCCCAGTGTGCATCGTACAGGGTAAAGCATTACTTTTACCTTATACAAGAAGCTACAGTACAGTACATACTGTATAGACACTGTACTGAGTGTATGCGTGCGTTTTTGTCTGTGTGTATAACTTACTGCAATATCTTCTTTCCTGTTTGTGCAGAATTTACATTTAAAGTGAACGCAGAATGCTAAAAAAAAAAAAAAAAACAGTGTGAAAGAAATACGAGGGAAGCGTGACAGCAAACAATTGAAAAAAAAAAATCATAAAGTATCCGCAATAGATTTCTTAAGTGAATGCAATAACGATTCATGGGAAATTTCCTCTGGACAATCTACCAAGCGAAAAACGGAAAAAAAAATCTTTCATGTTTAAGTTTATTTGTTATTGTCCAGAATATCATTGCTGTGCAGAAAAGTTTAACGTATAATTCATATTTCACAAGAAACAGCTGAATGTTTATCCCAGAGCTGGCACACCACAAGGATTTCATGAAAAAATTAAATATTGGAACAATAAACAGTGTGCGCATGGAAAGAAAGAGACGGGAGACTATGTATACAATTACCATAAACTGAGTGAAAAGACGACAATGGGTAATTTCTTCATTCATTCACTCTGATAAAGCTATTACAACTGTCCATCTTTAACTCCCTGGACTTGCATGAGAGAGACAAAACGGGACACTGAAAGAAAGATCTTAGAGAGGAACACAAAGAAAGAGAAGAGAAGAGTTACACGGTAAAACTGAGAGACAGAGCTTAGAGAGGGACACAGAAAAAAAGAGCTTAGAGAGGGACACAGAGACAGATTAGAGAGGGACACTGAGAGACGGAGCTTAGAGAGGGACACTGAGAGACGGAGCATAGAGAGGGACACTGAGAGACAGAGACTAGAGAGGGATACAGAGAGACAGAGATTAGAGAGGGACACTGAGAGACAGAGATTAGAGAGGGACACTGAGAGACAGAGATTAGAGAGGGACACAGAGACAGAGCTTAGAGAGGGGCACAGAGAGACAGAGCTTAGAGAGGGACACAGAGTGACAGAGCTTAAAGAGGGACACAGAGTGACAGAGCTTAGAGAGGGACACAGAGGCAGAGCTTAGAGAGGGACACAGAGGCAGAGCTTAGAGAGGGACACAGAGAGACAGAGCTTAGAGAGGGACACAGAGGCGAGCTTAGAGAGGGACACTGAAAAAAGAGAATACAGAGACACAGAGAAAGAGAAGAGGAGGACTGATGGGATATATACTGTAAGAGACAGAGACTGACACCTAGTGAAAGAAAAGATCCAGAGAGGGAGACTGAGGAAGAGAGGCGAGATAGAGATGGACATTTAGACAAAGAGACACTGAAAGAAAGATCTTAGAGAGGAACACAAAGAAAGAGAAGAGAAGAGTTACAAGGTAAACTGAGAGAGAATTTAGAGAGGGACACTGAGAGACAGAGATTAGAGAGGGACACTGAGAGACGGAGATTAGAGAGGGACACAGAGACAGAGCTTAGAGAGGGACACAGAGACAGAGCTTAGAGAGGGACACAGAGAGACAGAGCTTAGAGAGGGACACAGAGAGACAGAGCTTAGAGAGGGACACAGAGAGACAGAGCTTAGAGAGGGACACTGAGAGACAGATTAGAGAGGGACACAGAGACAGAGCTTAGAGAGGGACACAGAGAGACAGAGCTTAGAGAGGGACACAGAGAGACAGAGCTTAGAGAGGGACACTGAGAGACAGAGCTTAGAGAGGGACACTGAGAGACAGAGCTTAGAGAGGGACACTGAGAGACAGAGATTAGAGAGGGACACTGAGAGACAGAGATTAGAGAGGGAGATTAGAGAGGGACACTGAGAGACAGAGATTAGAGAGGGACACAGAGACAGAGCTTAGAGAGGGACACAGAGAGACAGAGCTTAGAGAGGGACACTGAGAGACAGAGCTTAGAGAGGGACACAGAGAGACAGAGCTTAGAGAGGGACACTGAGAGACAGAGCTTAGAGAGGGACACAGAGAGACAGAGATTAGAGAGGGACACAGAGAGACAGAGCTTAGAGAGGGACACTGAGAGACAGAGCTTAGAGAGGGACACTGAGAGACAGAGCTTAGAGAGGGACACAGAGAGACAGAGCTTAGAGAGGGACACAGAGACAGAGCTTAGAGAGGGACACTGAGAGACAGAGCTTAGAGAGGGACACTGAGAGACAGAGCTTAGAGAGGGACACTGAGAGACAGAGCTTAGAGAGGGACACTGAGAGACAGAGATTAGAGAGGGACACTGAGAGACAGAGATTAGAGAGGGAGATTAGAGAGGGACACTGAGAGACAGAGATTAGAGAGGGACACAGAGAGACAGAGCTTAGAGAGGGACACTGAGAGGCAGAGCTTAGAGAGGGACACTGAGAGACAGAGCTTAGAGAGGGACACTGAGAGACAGAGATTAGAGAGGGACACAGAGACAGAGATTAGAGAGGGAGATTAGAGAGGGACACTGAGAGACAGAGATTAGAGAGGGACACAGAGAGACAGAGCTTAGAGAGGGACACAGAGACAGAGCTTAGAGAGGGACACAGAGAGACAGAGCTTAGAGAGGGACACAGAGAGACAGAGCTTAGAGAGGGACACAGAGAGACAGAGCTTAGAGAGGGACACTGAGAGACAGAGATTAGAGAGGGACACTGAGAGACAGAGATTAGAGAGGGAGATTAGAGAGGGACACTGAGAGACAGAGATTAGAGAGGGACACAGAGAGACAGAGCTTAGAGAGGGACACTGAGAGACAGAGCTTAGAGAGGGACACAGAGAGACGGAGATTAGAGAGGGAGATTAGAGAGAGGGACAGAGAGACAGAGCTTAGAGAGGGACACAGAGACAGAGCTTAGAGAGGGACACAGAGACAGAGCTTAGAGAGGGACAGAGAGACAGAGCTTAGAGAGGGACACAGAGAGACAGAGCTTAGAGAGGGACACAGAGAGACAGAGCTTAGAGAGGGACACAGAGAGACAGAGCTTAGAGAGGGACACTGAGAGACAGATTAGAGAGGGACACAGAGACAGAGCTTAGAGAGGGACACAGAGAGACAGAGCTTAGAGAGGGACACTGAGAGACAGAGCTTAGAGAGGGACACAGAGAGATGGAGATTAGAGAGGGACACTGAGAGACAGAGATTAGAGAGGGACACAGAGACAGAGCTTAGAGAGGGACACAGAGAGACAGAGCTTAGAGAGGGACACTGAGAGACAGAGCTTAGAGAGGGACACAGAGAGACAGAGCTTAGAGAGGGACACAGAGACAGAGATTAGAGAGGGACACAGAGAGACAGAGCTTAGAGAGGGACACTGAGAGACAGAGCTTAGAGAGGGACACTGAGAGACAGAGCTTAGAGAGGGACACTGAGAGACAGAGCTTAGAGAGGGACACTGAGAGACAGAGCTTAGAGAGGGACACTGAGAGACAGAGCTTAGAGAGGGCCACAGAGAGACAGAGCTTAGAGAGGGACATTGAGAGACAGAGCTTAGAGAGGGACACTGAGAGACAGAGCTTAGAGAGGGACACTGAGAGACAGAGCTTAGAGAGGGACACTGAGAGACAGAGATTAGAGAGGGACACAGAGAGACAGAGCTTAGAGAGGGACACTGAGAGACAGATATTAGAGAGGGACACAGAGAGACAGAGCTTAGAGAGGGACACAGAGGCCGAGCTTAGAGAGGGACACAGAGAGACAGAGCTTAAAGAGGGACACAGAGAGACAGAGCTTAGAGAGGGACACAGAGAGACAGAGCTTAGAGAGGGACACAGAGACAGATATTAGAGAGGGACACAGAGAGACAGAGCTTAGAGAGGGACACAGAGAGACGGAGCTTAGAGAGGGACACAGAGAAAGAGAAGAGGAGGACTGATGGGATATATACTGTAAGAGACAGAGACTGACACCTAGTGAAAGAAAAGATCCAGAGAGGGAGACTGAGGAAGAGAGGCGTGATAGAGATGGACATTTAGACAGAGAGGGGATTAGATGGACAGTGAGAGAAAGAAAAGAGGTAGAGAGAGAAACAGAAAAGAGACAATGACACCTAGTCAAAGAAAAAAAAAAGAGATAAATAGATTGGGAGAGAGAGAAGAGATAACGAGGAACCAAGATAAGAGAAAAATAAAAAGGGACACTTTAAAACGGAAATTGGGATACAGAAAAGAAAGAATATAAAGGACAACACTGAGGGAAAGGAAAGAAACAGAAAGGGAGACACTATGGGACAGACAAAAGACAAAGAAAGAGAAAATAAGTGCTAAAGTGGGACACAGAGAAACGGAAGACATAAATAATGATACTGAAAGAAATAGAAAGAAATAATGTACAGTGAGAGAATTGATAAAAAGAGAGAATGGGAGGGTTGACAAAAGGGGTCAAATAGAAATATTGATAGAAAGTGGAAAAGCTTCAGTGGAAAATACTGAGAAAAAAGTGAGAGTGATGATGGAGTGAAGGCAGGGTGGGACAATATAGATATATTATGGTATATAGAAAATATAGAATAGGACAGAATAAAAGAAAATGAGAGGAAATATAGAGAGAAGAGACAAAGTGAGAGAGAGAGAGAGAGAGAGAGAGAGAGAGAGATGATTTGTAGAAACAGGAATAGAATGAAGGGAGGTGGAGATGGACACTTAAACAGATTTGAGTAGAGAGAGGGAGAGAAGGTGGATGCAGAAAAATAGGGACAAGAGAAAGAGACAAAAGAAAGATACAGAGGGACCAGATAGTGATATATTAGACACACTCCAGAACTGGGTGTGGGGTTTTGGGGTGGGCGGGAAGGGCTGGTGGGGTGGAGTTGGGGGGTGTAGGGAGGAGCAGCAGGAGAAAAAGAGGAGAGAAAAAGAAAGAGAGGAAGAAGCAAATCAACAGAAAGGAACAACTGAGACACTTCTGCTCAGTGTCTGATGCCCATCAGATAGTGTGTTTTTAAAAAGGATTTGATTCGTTACAGCGGGTTTGAGAGGAGCTTCATCCAGGGCGATGGGGGACAGATGGAGTCAGATGGAAGAACATCATCTGATCAGCAGGAGAGAAGAAGGAACTGTTTAGTATGAAGCATGAACAATTTAGGAGCGAAGAGGAAACCGATCAACAGAAGGCAACAGGAACCAGGACAAGTCTGGGGCATTTAGAGGAAAAGGTCTGTCTCTGCAGTGTCTAAGTGCACTGGGATTGTCTCTGTTGGGATACATAGAGAAAGATGTCTGTCCCTGGATGGCATCTAGAAGAAGGGCTTAGTCACCAGCTACTTAAAAAGATAATGTTCTCTGTGTCGTTGATGTCTTTCTCAGAGGGTATTTCAGAAATTATGTCATGGGGAATTGGATAAACAGGTCTAACCCATGGGGTTATTTGGATAAGGATGTCTTTTTAAGTGGGGGATGAGGAGGAAGGGATCTGTTGGTCTGGGGTATTTTAATGAAGAGATCTTTCTCAGAAGGGGTATTAGATGAAGTCATTTTTATGTACCTGGGTGTAGAGTTTTCTTCTCAGGTGGGTTACTTACTGTACAGTAAAGTAGATGAAGATGTCTTTCTGCGGGAGTGGGTACAGTATATTGAGAAAAGTTTGTTCTCATGGTGCATTTACAGTATAAGAAGTGCTCTTTCTTAGGCGTAATTAACGAAAGAGGTCTCTCTCATGGAATGTTTACATGAGAAGGTCTTTGTCAGATTTATTGATAAAATGGAGGAAGTGGGGGTTTTCTGGGGCATGGTGTCCAATTGTAGGGCATTTAAAGAAGGTATTTACTCATGGATGGTGTTTATATGATGGGGCATTAATAGGAAGATGTTTTTCTCTGATGGGTTTTTTGGGAGAAAGCTATCCTTAAGAGGAAGGAATTTAGGTAAAGGGATGTGTTTCATGGTTAGATAGGTGGTTCTTCAGGACATTTTGGACAATAGGGGTGCTAATGTCTTTTGCATTTAGGATGTATACTGTAGATAAAAAGGTAACTCCAAGGTACTGGAAGACGTTGAACTCTACAAGATACTGTATTTAGTGTCAAATGATTGTGCTAATGTGGTATTTAGCTTGGCAGATATGTATCTGGGGTAGGTCAAAATCTAAAGGAACGTACTTTGAATGTCTCTGCGGGCTTGCATTTTAGTTTTGCAATATTAGTTGTCTCTGGTATACACAGAGAAAGAGGGCCACCAGTGGTGCTCCAGTGGGGTATATTTGTCTGTAGGGTACTGTAAGTCTGTCAGTAGGGTATTTCTGGGAGATTATTTGAGCCTTGGGTTTTTAAAGGCAGAGATCAATGTCTCAGAGGGTAGTTTGAGGAAAGGCTGTATTTCGGAAAAGACAGGAGGGATTTCTCATGATATTTCTGATGGGGTATTTAGATGGACAAATCTGCAGTTGGAGGTATTTTATGGAAAGAGATGTCACAGGGACGAATCAAACTTGTTTGAGTGTTTAAATGATACAGGTTGTTTTTTTTTGTGATAAGCTTCAAGGATGATGTCTGTGCCTTTGATAGTATTTTGAAGAAAAGTTTGCATTTGTATTTTTTTTAAAGAGGAAGTGTTTTTTCTCTCTGGGAAAAGGGGTGCTGTGGGGTATTTTGCAATATTTTTGCAAAATTTTTGCAATGTCGAAAAAGTTTAAAATATTAGGACAAAGGCCAGTTTTCGGGCAAAGGCCTCTTAAATTTGTGAAAATATTTCCATTACTATATCACTTGGCTGTATTTTGAGGATGAAGTTTATCTCTAGGAAGATAATCTTGTCTCTCAGGGCTATTTACAAGATGTTTCTGGGGTGTTTGTCTCAAAACGTATTCAGAGAAAGATATCTGTCATTCAGGGAAATTTGAGAGTCGTTGAGAGGAACGTCATGTGGGGTAATACTTTTTTTTAGGTATTTAGTAAAACAAGACTTTACTCTAAGGGGTATTTAGAAGAATCACTGTCTCTCTGTGGGCTAATTATTGTCTCCTCATTTCTCGAGCAGATCTACAGTGGTGTGAAAAACTATTTGCCCCCTTCCTGATTTCTTATTCTTTTGCATGTTTGTCACACTTACATGTTTCTGCTCATCACAAACTGTTAACTATTAGTCAAAGATAACATAATTGAACACAAAATGCAGTTTTTAAATGAAGGTTTACGTTATTAAGGGAGAAAAAAAACTCCAAATCTACATGGCCCTGTGTGAAAAAGTGATTGCCCCCCTTGTTAAAAAATAACTTAACTGTGGTTTATCACACCTGAGTTCAATTTCTGTAGTCACCCCCAGGCCTGATTACTGCCACACCTGTTTCAATCAAGAAATCACTTAAATAGGAACTACCTGACACAGAGAAGTAGACCAAAAGCACCTCAAAAGCTAGACATCATGCCAAGATCCAAAGAAATTCAGGAACAAATGAGAACAAAAGTAATTGAGATCTATCAGTCTGGTAAAGGTTATAAAGCCATTTCTAAAGCTTTGGGACTCCAGCGAACCACAGTGAGAGCCATTATCCACAAATGACAAAAACATGGAACAGTGGTGAACCTTCCCAGGAGTGGCCGGCCGACCAAAATTACCCCAAGAGCGCAGACACAACTCATCCGAGAGGCCACAAAAGACCCCAGGACAACATCTAAAGAACTGCAGGCCTCACTTGCCTCAATTAAGGTCAGTGTTCACGACTCCACCATAAGAAAGAGACTGGGCAAAAACGGCCTGCATGGCAGATTTCCAAGGCGCAAACCACTTTTAAGCAAAAAGAACATTAAGGCTCGTCTCAATTTTGCTAAAAAACATCTCAATGATTGCCAAGACTTTTGGGAAAATACCTTGTGGACCGACGAGACAAAAGTTGAACTTTTTTGAAGGTGCGTGTCCCGTTACATCTGGCGTAAAAGTAACACAGCATTTCAGAAAAAGAACATCATACCAACAGTAAAATATGGTGGTGGTAGTGTGATGGTCTGGGGTTGTTTTGCTGCTTCAGGACCTGGAAGGCTTGCTGTGATAGATGGAACCATAAATTCTACTGTCTACCAAAAAATCCTGAAGGAGAATGTCTGGCCATCTGTTCGTCAACTCAAGCTGAAGCGATCTTGGGTGCTGCAGCAGGACAATGACCCAAAACACACCAGCAAATCCACCTCTGAATGGCTGAAGAAAAACAAAATGAAGACTTTGGAGTGGCCTAGTCAAAGTCCTGACCTGAATCCTATTGAGATGTTGCGGCATGACCTTAAAAAGGTGGTTCATGCTAGAAAACCCTCAAATAAAGCTGAATTACAACAATTCTGCAAAGATGAGTGGGCCAAAATTCCTCCAGAGCGCTGCAAAAGACTCGTTGCAAGTTATCGCAAACGCTTGATTGCAGTTATTGCTGCTAAAGGTGGCCCAACCAGTTATTAGGTTCAGGGGGCAATTACTTTTTCACACAGGGCCATGTACAGTAGGTTTGGATTTTTTTTCTCCCTAAATAATAAAACCCCTCATTTAAAAATTGCATTTTGTGTTTACTTGTGTTATCTTTGACTAATAGTTAAATGTGTTTGATGATCAGAAACATTTTGTGTGACAAACATGCAAAAGAATAAGAAATCAGGAGGGGGCAAATAGTTTTTCACACCACTGTATTTTGCAAGGAGACGATTCTAAATTTATGTGGCATCTGTCTCTGGTAGCATTTCTAGTTGTTGTTCAGCGTTGTTTCTTCTACTGTATGTAGTGCAAGAAGTCCGAATCATAAGGATAGTGTAGAAAAACTTGTCCCTCTTTCTGGGGGGATTTTTATCTCCTCATCTCTGAACCTGATCTGTATTTCCTGCCTAGACAGGTTCATCTTCCTATATGATCCAAATGTGTACTGTATTTAGGAGCCAAGCTGTCTCTGGTAGAATTTTAAAGTTCTGGGAGGTATTTAGTGCAGCGCGCCTTACGCTTACTAAGGGATATTCAGGGGATGTTGTGTCTCTCTGTAGGGTAAAATCCTTATCTTCTCATCTCTCTAGCAGATCTGCTTCTCTGCTGGTTCGACCGGCTCCTATTGCTGAATGGATCATCCTCGACCTGACCACTGACCTTTGACCTCCAAGTGACTTTTTGGGGGAACTGACTCAACCGAAACCTTGCCACTTGTTAAGCAAAGAGCATCTCTCCTAACAGGTACGATGCAAGAAAATTGTCAAGAAATTTTAAGAAACATTTTTTTTGTATGAATGATAGACAATATTACCACCGAACACCTTGTATTTTTGTCTTTCTACAAATTATTTACATCTGAGGTTAGAATATAACTTAATATGGGGGCATTTGGGAGTGGGGTGTGCATTTCGTTGCATGTTTTTTTGGTAACAGCCAGGATGAAACCGGTCCCCACCCTGTTCCTTGGAGTCATCATACCCCATGACAATTGTTTGGAATTAGACCACTGAAGAGTGTGTTTGGATAAAAGAGGAAGAACAGGAGAGATTCTGAAAATCAGTTTTCTTCTGAAAATCTGTTTTGTGTCCCCGATCTGGTTCGGGTAACAGATTAAAACCACTTTCAGATTTTCCCTCTTTAGTAAATGATGCAATTTTGTTATTAACGATAATTGATATCAGTAAGTAACAAATATACATCAATGTACCTCAATTTGAGAATGTGTGTCTCAGTGTGTGTAAAATCGAAGCGCAGCTTGACTGGTTATCTGTGTACAGTATGACTGAACTAATGGATATTAGGTTTATTCAGTGCTGGATATGGCAGCCCCGTCTGCCCACAGTCTCAGCCGCAGCTATGCGGCGTAACCCTACACACTCCATCAAACTAAGACCATCTGAAAGACTTACACACTCTTTCTTTATTCACATACACACTGAATCAGACTGAGGAAGAAGATTTGACACGGAGAACATACCCCGGGCATGAGCCTCATCTCGGTCACACTATAGGACTGAGCTGAGTGTTTGTTGCAGAATATTATTAGTGGATGCTTTTCATTTCCAACATAGACTTTTCACTGGATTCGATTAGAAGAAGCATCGACATCCTGTATAAAAGCATCAAAAATACATTTATTCAGTTTTGAGTACTGTGTGATGGTCAAACATGACAGGTCAACTTAAGTAACAGTCTGGAAAAGTTCTTAAAGCAATACTGACTTTACATTTATTTATTTGTGACGTTTTAAAATATTGTGATGGAAATCTCTGAATAATACACTGTTTTAGGGAGGTGTTTAATGTAGAAAAAGATCTTTCTTTGTCTTTGCCCATGTGATCCAGTACTGTGCAAAAATCTTGACCCCCCCCCCCATTTCCTTATATTAAATGAAATTAAATAAAGTCGATTAAATAAAAGAAATAGGAAGAAATGTTTTAATGTGACAAGCCAAAAGATACAGTTTAAAAATTGGTTGTTTACTTTACAACCTAATCAGCAACCTCGTTTCTCCTCTCGTCTGTTCCAACCACTCAGCATTCAGCATCACCAGTATTCAAATCAACAGCCTGATCATTTGTCTTCATCTGTTTCTCACTTGTTCATGCTACTGTAGTTTTTTTTTTATGCTTGAATGATTCACAGGTCACCATGTGGCATAACAAACAAAAAAACATTCCTCTGAAACTGCTCAGGTGCAGGGACTGGTCTGAAAATGAAAGACAAAAAGTTCTGCAGGAAGCCTGGAGAACTATTCCTCAAACTACAATAATGCACAAGAACATCTATTTTTTTTGGAAGCAAAATATTAATAAATGAGGGGGCTCAATACTTTTGCAAAGTACCGTACAGTATGGTCATAAGACATGGTACGACACCAAGGTTAACAGCGGGAACAGGATGTGAACGGAAAACATTAGTGTTTCTCGTCATCAATTTCTGGTATCAGTAGGCCAGGAAATTAAAAAAAAAATTAAAAGGCTACTGTTGTCATGGCAACGTTGATTTAATAGTTGATGTACTGTCTGCTTTGGCGTCTCTGATACTGCTTCTAGAATTTTTCTCAAGATAAACATTATTATTACTCTTTACTTTGTCGTGATGTGTGAATTACAACCTCATTCTTACAGTAGGTGGAAGCCAACACTAACGTCATGGTACTGTAGTGTGGTTTTTATCAGGTTCCGTCTCACTTTAACTACTAACAATTGTGTGGCCAAATTGTGGTGCCAAAATAGATCATCTGTGGAAAACAACAATTATTTACTTGTTTTTTTCTGGCAAAGGTATGCGATACAGAAAAAAGACTTTACTAGAAATAAAATTTTAATTACTATAAAATATAATATAAATATATCTCTTTGCCAGATGTAATGGGAATTAGGGCTACTAATGGGAAACAGGGCTGAATAGGAGTGAGTGCTGTAGTTTTTGTATGAGAGTGTTTGTCTCAATAAGACAGATAAAACAGATCTTTATCAATCATACGGGAACTTGCAGTTCTGAAGCAGGATTAAACAACACAATAACCAGCAGGCATTTGACAGTAAGCATTATAACAGAAGGACAATCTCCTATAACGCTTCTTAGAGCAGCGGAACATTTGTGCCTTTCTAAAATCACTGCTTATTTACACGATAGAAGGTGTAAGAATAAGCTTCAATATGTCTGAACATCATGGGTGAAGCCACGGCGTCAAAATTGGGGCTACTAAATAAAGCACAAACGTCCCCCAGACACCTCCACCACCAGCAATTTCTACAATAATATCCAACAGTAGCTGTAATACATTGCTCTTTTTTTTTTTTTTTTTAACCCTGTCATTTTTTAAATATTTCTCAGGAAGTGACCAGGAAACAAAAACGACTACCGTCTACATACAGTAGATTTACCTTTACCGCATTTGCCACATGCTCTTATCCAGAGTGACTTTCATTTATCTCATTACACATCTGAGCAGTTAAGTGTTAAGGCCTTAATTAAGAGCCTAACAGTGGTATCTTGGTGGTGCTTGAACCTACAGTAGGACTTTCTGATCAGGATCCCAACACTACAGCCATTGAGCCACCACTGCTCCTGAATCTGAGATGATTAATATTCAGACTTCATATAGACTTTCTAACAAATACCACATCATTAAGACTTTAATGTTAATTGTGCCAATGTGCATCTTTAACTTGCCAGGTCTCTAGATATCATATTTAAGATAGGTTATAATAATAATAATAATGGTTATAATAATAATAATAATAATAATTATTATTATTATTATTATTATTATTATTATGAGCTATTTGTAAGGTTTAGTTATGATTATTATTTAATTTGCTAATGATTTACTCAGATGGTTTTGCATGACTGCCTGTTAAAGCAGAGCAAATTTGGTTTTACGTTAATATATTGTAATTTTAAGCACATTTCAATATTGGGGTGTCCCCCAGTATATATTAGAATTCCCCAGTCACTGGATGCAGTGCCGGTCCCAAGCCCGGATAAAATGGGAGGGTTGCGTCAGGAAGGACATCCGGCGTAAAACCTGTGCTAAGTTGTAGTGTGGACTGGATATTCCGCTGTGGCGACCCCTTGTCGGGAGCAGCCGAAAGACCAACAACAACCCCAGTATATATTATAATTCCAGCCTTACTGCATATTACACAATACATTCAAAAGGCTGATTAATGAAGAAAGCTACTCAGTATGTACAGTAATACTCGCGATACTAAAGCACTTTTTCTTTCTTAGCTTATAATCAAGTGTACTAGCATGTTCAAGGGAAACAGCAATAGCTTGGGTGTGTACTGTAGGTGGGTTACTGATCAGAAGGTCATAAGTTCAAGCCCCAGCACCGCCAAGCTGCTCCAGTGGCGCTGTATCCTGTCTGAGCCCAGATTCCTACAGTAACTGGGATATGTGGAGGAAAAAATTATTTCAATGTGCTGTAAGGTACATCATTACATCAATACTAAACATTTGTTAATTATTAAAACACAAAAACATTCACATTTCAAGACACTTTGCCTTCATATCTTCTTTTGCATTTTTTCAATGCACGCTACAGTACATGTTTTGTCATAAGCCTGAGATTAAGGCAGCTGCACTGGCATCAGCGCTAGTCTGAGTAGCTCTAAGCTCTAAGAGGAGATAATTACATAGTGGAAGGATTAAGTCTAACTCTTGTTGATGCTTTTTTCTTTTTCCCATTACTTGCTAATTCAGTTTGTTATTTGCCTGCATGTGTGTACTGTATGCGTAGTTGTTGAAAAGCACTCAAGTGCTCATACCACTTATTTGCGGTTTTGCTTCAAAGTGTTTTTATGTTCGCCCTGCATGTGTTATGCCAGTATGCCAGTAATAGGAGCTCGGAAGTGCTAACTCGCATGCTGGTATCAGCTATTGGAGATGTGGGTTGTGTGCACGTGTGTAGGACATGCTGGTATTTGCGGCTTGTGGTTTCCGAGCTGTAAAAAGTCAAATGGTTCCTGGTAATGAATTTCCGTTGGGTTTGTGCTTAGCGTCGTATGTGTTTATTATCATGTGCGATTTGAATAGAAGAGATCTTTTAGTTCATTTTGTTTTATACTCAGTTATATTGAAGTTTCTGACAATCCTGCCAGCAACACTGCCAGCATATAAAGGTGAAGCTCACATCATGGAAAAAAACCTTTCAATTTCGTACCCTAACTGTAGATCTAAAAGCTTTGCTGTAGAGCTTTTAAAAGCTTGTAAAGTTAAATGGAAGTTCGATGGAGCAGGTATTAGGACACTTGAAGAAGGATGCTAAGTGCATGGCTAAAGGAAATGAACCTGACCTGTTAGTCTGTTCTTAAGTGGAAAGTGGTCTTAAAATTAGCTTCCTTGTCACTATCCACTTTTATATTATTATTAGCCAAAAGTGTTCTCATTAAACTCAACACAGACTGGATCAAGCAGAACACATACAGATGTAGCATTTGGCAGACACCCTTTTTATTATGGAAGAGTCGCATCTGTCTGGGGTGCAAAACATTTCCACATGTTTCGGGCCACTACAGGTGTTCCTGGGAGGCCGGATATTAAGCAGGCAGTCCAATCATGGTATACAAGCACTAGTGAAACACTGGGATAAGAACATTAGTGTAGCAGAGGATTATATAGAGAAATAAAGGGAGGTTTTACTCTCATAACAGTGTTCTGTTACTCTGCAAAAGTTCCGGTTTGCCTAAAAAAACATAAATAATTAGTTAACGTTAATAAGGGGACATTATATTTTTGTATATTGACGTATTAGATGAGACCCAAGCTGAACATAAACAAAAACAAGAGGCATGCTGTCTAAACCTAAGCCAGACGTGTGTGTGTGTGTGTGTGTGTGTGTGTGTGAGAGGGAGTAGATAATGTCTTCGATCAGTTCCAATCCTCAATCTAAACCTCTGTGCTTGACCTGAATGACTTTCTCTGAAGGAGAACCTTGATGACCTGGATGACTTGATAAACCATGCACAAGAGCTAATTAACTCATAAAAAGTCTATAAAAGACCCCCAGTGTCTCGCTGTGGTTTGTGTGTGTGAGGAATCACTGCTAAACTTCCCACGTCTGGCTGTAATACCCTTCATATGGTGCTCTCTCTCTTTCTCTCTCTCTCAGACTGTTTATGTGTCCGTGGCGTATCTCGGCGCTGGTGTAAGCAAAGCTCTAATTATTTTCCCCTTTCACGCCACAGACAGAAAAGACCACTTCCTGCTGATCTCACGGTTCCAAGGCTGCCTGGCTTTGATGGGTGCTCGTGTTTATTGGCACTGGGAACGCTAGGGCTTCTGAGGGAGTAAACAGCATTAATGCTGACTGAGGCATGGAATGAAGACACAGCTGATTAATTGGATGCTGCTGTGGTTCGGGACTGGAATATTTCACCCAAAAACCTTTTGACTGATCAAAGCACACTCAAGATTTCCGTACGGGGTTTATTAATGGGACCGTGATGTTATTTCTTTTTTTCTTCAAACACTGCTGGTATTTAAATGAAGTTCAGAGAATCTAATGGTAATAACCTCACTTTATGTGCCTGTGGCTGATAACATTACAATGCAAGGTCAAGGTTTAATAACGCTACACATTTAAAGGTAAAATGTATACTTTATACTGTATTACATAAATCTTAATGATAACTTGCCTGTAGGGAATGATTTGTCCGTTCACAGTTATTCTTTTAAAAAATGCCCTTTTATTTAGTCTTCATCATTATTTTCCTTGATGAAAGTACCACTGACATCATCCTTCAGAAAATTGAAAACAATCTCAAATCTTTAAAGACAATAACAGAGCAGGATAAAAAACAAAAGGTAGTGGTAGAAAAACTGACAGACACCACTTGCACGTTACGGGAACTCAGCTGGGAGTTAATAATAAAATGTTTATTATTATAATTGTTTTTTTTATGACATCACAATTTCCATTCATAATTAACCATTTATAGTTATACTGTATGTTGTAGAGCATTGACAAACCAAATACTACAACTAAAGTCTTTTCCCTTCAGGAAACTTCATCAAATTCATTTTTGTCAAATATTTCTTTTTACAAAAAAAGAAAAAAATTTATTCATGTGCAGCATATGTTGTAAGAATCTGTGATTTTCCTTGCAGTTGAAATGACTGTCGAAGTTTCTCTTCGATAAATAAAGAAATAAATGAATAAATACAACCATCTGACCAAACAGAAACGAGAACGAAATTGTGAAGCTGGTATTAAAGTAAAAAAAAAAAAAAAAAAAAGTTTTGTGAAAAGGCAACTTTTTTTCTTTTTTACTTCTTGATTGAGTAGATAAAGACGGACGAATTCGCCACTAATTAGCAATGTGTTCCAGATGTTCAGTTCATAAAAGCAAAATTCTGCTTCCCTACACTTTTAAGGCTTATATGCGGTATATAGAGAAGGTTAGCACTGAATAGTATACAATTTCAAACTTGTTTTAAAATGATGTATTTACCACCTTATCCTAATAGGAAATCTATCTCCTTTGGCTGAAATGATGATACAGACCCAGTGAACCCTAAAACAGGTGTTTTTAAAAAATTAACCCTTTCCTACTACATGTAATGACATGTTCATATATGACCCCTTGGGATATCCAGTATGTTTTACCAACTGGTAACTTTCACTCAAGACATAAAGGCAGGAGTTCTTTCTTAGTAAGGAAAGACCAGATTCTCATTTCAAAATATATTTATTGATTTTAACTTTTCATCAATGACTATGCACATAAAATTTTGTTCTAAGGCAGGAACTAAAAACACTGGCATCAGCTTTTATATCACCAAATAAAAAGCACAGTAGTAGCCATGTTTGATGTGAAAAAAATCAGGTTAGTTCAGTCAGTTACCACTAAATGTCAGTGTTATGGGTTCACATAGGGCACACTGGGTTGTAATGCAAAAAGAAATCTTTACTTTGGTGTGTGGGTTGAATATGACGATGAAATAAAATTCTGGGTCAAATATGACCCCATGAGTTCTCCAGGGTTAACTCTAAGAAAATGAATCCGATGCCTAGTTCATGAGCTTTAACTTTAAATCCTAGGGGGTTCTAATCACTTCTTTCTTTGTTTCTCAGTAGAATGTTCTGGAAACTGGCCTTACCTGCCATTCTGGCCTGCACCCTCTGTGCATCCATGGAACACAAGAGGCAGCGTCCAAGAGGCTCCATCCCGTCCCCTTACAAGCTCAAAGGCAACGAGCTGTTGTCTTCGTCTTCCATCACACTTTCATCCCTGTCTCAGCAACCTCCATCAAAGCGGCACAAAGGCAAACAGGAAGTCCTCCTGTCGAGTCGCGAGGCGCTGGTAGTGACTGAGCGGAAGTACCTGAAGAGTGACTGGTGTAAAACTCAGCCCCTGAGGCAGACTGTTAGCCAGGAGGGATGTGTGAGCCAAACCATCATCAACCACTTCTGCTACGGCCAGTGCAATTCGTTTTACATCCCGCGGCATCTGGCCCCCGAGAAAGGACGCCATGGTCGGAAACGGGCTCCGAAGCCCAACTACAGTGCTTCCTTCCAGTCCTGCGCTTTCTGCAAACCTCACCGGATCTCTACATTCACTGTACGGCTTCACTGTCCCAGGTTGCAGCCACCATACCGGCATCTAAAGGTCCAGCGAATTAAGGAATGCAGGTGCATGTCGGTTAGCGTGACTGACTCTCACTGACCCAGAAGGATAGTCGGAAAAACGGTTCTCGATACAACAAACTGAGCCTGTTCTTATTGATATCTAGATGGATATAATTAAGACAATTAAATTTTCTTTTTTAATTCCTCATAGACATGCTCTATCTTGGAAACCAATTTTTTTATTTTTTATAACACATCCTGGTCATGGGAACACTTCTTCTCTAAGGGAACATGGTATAAAGCCTACGGACTCATGAACTGTGGAGTATGAAAGTCACAAGAGATGACAGTTTGAAATTAACGATATAATTACGTATTTTACAATAAATACTGGAAATATTGTGCTGCCAAACCTCCATCTTGGATCCCTTTATTCCAACAGAAGACTGGTCAAGGCTCAAACCAAATGCATGTCATGGCAAAGTCTGTACTTTGGTGACATAAAACAAAAGAACATTGTAATAAACATGCAGATTTCAGGATACAGGATTCGTCCTGATGGACACGCTAGCTGTGAAACCAAAAATAGTGGGATGAGATTCTGTTTATTATTCCACTACCTGGCACCTTGGACTGATTTGGGGGCCAACGTGAATATTGTACACCGATATGATTGATCAGACAGTTTAAAAATAAAAAAATAAAAAAATGACAATTGCTGGAAAACAGCAGTATTTGTACACATATACATATATTGGAATTTATTACAGTTCTTTTTTATTTACAAAAATACAGATATATACATAAAACTTTATATAAACACATCTGTCATTGTATATTGTACAGAAAACTGTATGTTTCAGTAAAACTAACCTGAATTTATTTACATGGACTTCTGGTTTGGTTTCTTGTTATAGCAGAAATTATTAGCAATTATTCCATGAAACACTTTTCCAGTATTATGTTCTTTTAACTATACTGTAAGTACTTTACAGAAAGATTCTTAATGTTCTTTGTTGATAACAGTGTCGTCTCTTGACTATTAACTCAGTCTTAAAAACTGTTTTAACAGGGAGTTAATTAAGGCTTAAAATAAAAATAATCTGCAATAGAGCTGCAGAAATAAACACTGTTACTGTTGCTTTAACACATTGAGTTCGTGGTTTGTTCAATACATAATTGATATCTTTCCAGAACATGTATTCTATTTGGAAATTGTTTTGTTTAAAAAAAAAAAAGAACAAAGCTAAGATTACTATAATAATTACAATAGTATACTGTAGTTAAGCGTAGTTTTTACTTAAGCTTTTAACTATTGTTTTTACTAACATAAAATATACCATAATAAATGGAGGAAACAAACACAAAGAATATTTTGGCAATGCTTTAGCATTTTATTTCATGGGTCTTCCACATCTATTGATTACCAAGATGTGAACAGTTTGAAAAAACAGTACATGTTAAAAACTTTTTTTTTTTTTTTTAATCTTTTTTTGGGGGGAGCAGATTATTATTCTCTGACACACAAGGAATGTTTAGTTTGGGAACCTTACTTACAAACTTATTTTAGATGCTTTAAATTTCCACATTTTGAGCAACAAATGATCTGTAGCTTCCTGGTTTTAAGGAAAAAGTCAATGTGTCATGACAAGTATCATCTTGTCTCATTCTGTCAGTTGGTCAGTGAAGCGAAGATATTTTCTGTGCCACACAGCAGTTGCCCCAAGTGGTTTAAATGTGTTCAAAAGGTTGTTGAATGGCTGTTTAAACTCTTTCACTTTCACTCTAGCAGTAATAAATGGCAGGTAGGTTAGATTAGATTCAACTTTACTGTAATTGTGCAGAATACATTCACAAAACCAATGAAATGCAGTTAGCATCTAACCAGAAGTGCATAATTATAATGTATTATATAAACAGAAGTTGCACTTGCTAATGGATTTATGATGTGTGTGTGTATATATATATATATATATATATATATATATATATATATATATATATATATATATATATATATATATATATATTCTCAGCATAAAAAGAAACGCCCCTTTTTCAGGACTGTGTATTTCAACAATAATGTTGTAAAAACCCAAATAACTTTACAGATCTTCATTGTAAAGGATTTAAACAATGTATTGCTTGTAATGTTTCTCATAGGAAATTATTTTTGTTCTAGTACTACTGTTTTTTATCCTTATTATAATAAACTTACTGTAAAGTTATTCTACACTATATTATAGCAATTTTACTAAAGTATGGATAAAAACAATTTTTCCAATAGATCCTTATATTATCAGGTGCATAGGAAATACTTATTATTAAAATAAAAAGCATGTAATGTTAACATGATGGCCTTCATAACGGCTCTAATCTGAGGTGTTGTTTGTTAATTGGTGATTTCTGAGGCTCTAAATGAACTTTTCCTCTGCAGGAGGTAAGTTTTGGTCTTGCTTTCCTGAGATGGTCATCATGAGAGACAGTTTCATCATCATGGTGCTTGATGGGTTTTCAAATGCACTTGACACAATACTGTTCTTGCAAGAATTATTTCAGGACAGCCGACCTTCATGTCTTAAAATAACAATTGTTGTTGTTGTTGTTGTTGCATCCTGTAATTACCTAATTCCATGCGTGTTATTTCATAGTATTGAAATCCCCAGTGTTGTTATAGAATGTAGAAAATAAATCACTAAACAAAAGATAAAGGAAAAAAATCTATCTGAATTTGAAAGCATTTCTTTAATTGAATCTACTTAATTTAATTTGCTTTAATAAGAAAAAAATAAGCGTGGTTCACGATTAAGACGAGATTTCTTCTTATTAAATTCAATTAAAATTATGTAGATTCATATAAAGAAATTAGAACAAATCATCTGTCATCATCTGCACTAGTTTCTCACTGGTTCATACTTTAGATGTTAAATGTTTTTTTTTATGCTTGAATGATTCATTTGTCACCCTGTGGCTTAACAAACAAAAAACATTCCTCTGAAATTGTTCAGGTAACTGAAAATGAGGGACAAAAAAGTCGCCCAGAAAGTTTGGAAAACTATTCCTCAAGACTAAAATACAACAAAGTCTGGCTCTTTGGAAGCCAAATCTAAAAATATGAGAGGGTCTCAAAACTTTTGCACAGTGCAAAACTTTTGCTCATCCACATTTAGGATTAGTGACTAGGATTGTACTCCATCAGTAAAGTTTTATTAATGTTAACAAAGTGAACTTTATATTAAATAAAATATTTTTCCAGGCAAACAGGTGAACTTTTGGCCTCACACCAAGTTATTGAGGGGATTTATTTATTGGTTTCCCTTTCTGATGACATCTCAGGGAGCTTTTTCTTTCCACCCTTGCATTTTTCTAATTAGCAAGAATGTTTTAAATAATAATAATAATAATAATAATAATATTATTATTATTATTTAAAGTGATTTTTTGTGACAGAAATTAACTGAAGTACAGTTTCCAATGATTTAAAATGAAAGTAACAATTTTTGTGGATATTTTGTTTGATTAAATACACTTTGAACCCATACGAATTAATATAATATAATAAATATTTCTAACTGTCCTGACTGAAACTAGACAAAGGGCTTCCTTTTCAAATGATCAGCCAAACCAGATGAGATCAGCAAGATGAGAAAGAATTGTAGCAAAACAATTGGACACTGTTGGACAGTATTTTATTGCCACATTAGAAATAACAAAGTTCCAGTTTACAGTTTCAGCAAAAAACTATATCCAAGTAATATATAAGAAAAAGAACTACAATAATGCCTTTTGCAGGTTTTGCAGAATAATATAAACTAAATATAGTTCCAAGACAAGGTTTATTAAACATACAGGGTGGCCCAGAAATCTAGAATAATATGCATATTTCTTATATAAACTTCATAAACTTATTTCTATTTCTGCCCAATGTAGCAGATGGAGTACAACCAGATCCAACTATTAGAACAATCGCTGCACTAAACAAGGAAAAACATCTCCGCATGCAACAACATGAATTCCGATACATTCATTAACATTTAATGTTCTTTTATACCTACAGTACAGTACATGCTCTGAAGTCAGTCACGTCAATGTGATGAATTTGCTGTAAATCATGCTGAGGATCTATGGATTCAACCCTTTGGGCCGCCCTATAGTTCATTACTTTTTCAGTTCATTAAAAGGACACACACTCTGATTGTCGTTCGCTTCATAGGTCAGTGTTTCTCATTTCAGTTTGGTTCGAGTTCTGATTCAAATCAACGGTTAATGATCTCGCTCAGCATGCATTTAATCGCTAGTGTTAGAGAACAGAAAATGTTAAACAGCACCGCAAAGCTTCAGATCTTCTGCCCCAGTTTGGCTTTCTGTCAAACAAAGAAACGACTGTGATGTGTTATTTGTATTTAGTACCAGAAGGAAAGATGACCATCTGTGATTAATGATCATTAAATCCTATTTGGCTAATTCGTGCAAGACTCGAAGAGAATTCTCATACTCGGGTGCTTTTTTTTTTTACTGCAATGGTTTGCATACCCCTACTCTTCAGTGATGACAAGAAAACATTTTATGTAAATAGGGCTTCATATTTTTGTAGTTGTTTAGTTTTATAAATGTTCAAAACAATCAACAATCAGCATTATTGGTTGTAGGCCGGTTCAGAGATTCAACACAGAACAACACATGATGTCGGCCAATTGGTAGGCCAATCTTTTTAATCTGGCATTCACGTAACTCATCTCATAACCTCATAATCTGGCATACACATAACTCATCCCATAACCTCATACTCCAGTACACCTATCCCGAATGGCAACTACGCTAATTCTCCCCATCTGTTCTGTATTTCTCTACCCATCCCGAGGCATCTGGAGATTTTGCCAGCTTCAGTAGACAAAGGCCAACCCTGCGAGGTTTCTGAGGCGTCCAGAAAAGGACCAGCTCCAGCTGCATTCAGTTTTATGATGGTTGGAGCTACACATGCTGCTCCTGTGCTTCCAGTGATCCAGACCTCATCTGCCCTCTGCACCTACTGACTCGTCCCTATGCTGAACTGGTCTTCATGTCAATTTAAATAAATTCTGTCATATTGAACTTTCACCTGCACAACACACACAATGTTATATAATTTCTATCTGTTATCACCCAAATGAGGATGGGTTCCCTGTTGAGTCTGGTTCCTCTCAAGGTTTCTTCCTAATGCCATCTCAGGGAGTTTTTCCTTGCCACCATCGCCGTCCCCCTTGGCTTGCTCATCAGAGACATTTCATTCATCATTCATTCATCTCGTTATTATCTAGACACATTTTTCTCACATATACACACTTCCAATTATTTTCTTTTCTAACATTTTTTTTTCATTTTTTGTAAATTTTCTTTCATTTTTGTGAAGCTGCTTTGAGACAATGACCATTGTTAAACGCGCTATTTAAATAAAAATGAATTGAATTGAATTGACAGTTTTCAGGGTTCTAGAAGAAAAACCTTTCAGCATTTCCACTACATTTGCATTGCTTACATCATGTTTCCATTTACAGAGTGAACCCATTATTGCACGTGTCACCGCGTCTACATGGATATCATCAGCTGTTTGCCTTTAATCTGTCTGTCTGTGGTGACTATGCACAGTTAAAACTTGCTATGAAAATTTGCTATGAATTGCTGTGGCTCTAAAAATCACAGCCCTGCCAAGACTCTGACAGCGACAGTGTAGCTAGTAAAGTGCAGAGCTAAGGTACAATACAGTGGAATTACATAAAAGCACAAAAAGAAAGGAAATAATTGATTGCGGATAGCACCGATTACTTTGAAACAGGTCCATGATGTGCTGCAAAGGTCAAATCTTACCAGGACTAATGCAACATCTTTTTATTATAACCCTGGCACTTATTAATCCCTTGCTGTCACATGTAATGGATTTGTAGAAAAAAAAAACAATAAAAAAAAAACAATAAAAATGACAGTTCAAGTGGAAAATAAAGCGTAATTAGATCTGTAAAGTATGAAAAAAATATGATATTACTATTATAATAAACCCTAGGCACGAGACAGCCATCAAGACCATTAATACTTCTTCTATAATGTTTATTTTGTAACATATTTATTTTTCAGGGGTTTGTCATGAATATGCAAATAAATATTTATATATGATAAAAATAAATATTTTTATAATGAAAAATTGGACGAAATTATTTTTATTATAAAATAACCAATATAAAAGTATACATTTATTTGAAAAAAAAATTATATATATATATATATATATATATATATATATATATATATATATATATATATATATATATTTAAAAAACTTGCTATGAAATATATTATATATATAAAAAATTAAAAATTTATATTTATCAATTTTTCATATACAACATTTATTTTCATATTCAATATTTTATTGTATTGTCTCAAGTAATTTGGAAATATAATTGTTATAAAAAATAACAGCAGGAACATAATATATGATATATTTATTTAGCAAAATCTAGTGCATTTTAAAGAAAAGGCCACTAACCATTCCAGAGGCGTGTTTGGGTTTGACGCTGTAGGTTTCTTTCTCTCGCGTCTGCCTGATCGTCTCTTCGGCTGATTTCAACCTAAAAATGCAGCAAATTCAATGTTTTATACCTGAAGCTTTCTTCATGACAAAAACTCAACCACTGGAAGATTTTTTTATTGGCTATTAATTAGGACCGTCAATATTAACAAATCGGATCAAGTTGGACATTTTAACGTGCTAATATTTTTTTTAAAGCAAAGTAATCAAGTTTGACCCTAATGGCTTCCCATAATTGCAGCACAGTTTGAGATATTATAAAACTGCATAATTTGTTTCCTCTAACCAGTTGGTCGAATGAATTTTTTAAATTCTAGCATAGCATGGTTATACTGTAATACAAGTAAATCTGAGATTTAAAAATTGTGATTAATCATGATTAATTACAGTCTATAACTGTGATTGATTAGATTTAAAATGTTTTTTTTTTATATATTGAGATATATTTATTTTTATTCATGTGAGACCCACCGTTCCTTCAGCAGAAGTTTGTTCTCTCTTTTCCACAGGTCTTTAAAGTCAGAGGAGAACTCGTACCACACAGAGAAGCACGTGTTCGGGGACACCTCTTTTTCCTCTCCTTTAGGTTTAACTGAGAAAAATACACAGAGCTCCAAAAAGCTGAAAAAAAAATGTAAATTAAAAAAATCACCAGTAAAACCTGAACACTGTAAAAAATTTAAATAAATTAAAAGAAAGGCAACAGATAAGATAATAAATGCAGAATAAAGAATAAAGATGCAGTAAATAAAAAGTGTGCATTAAAATTCACTTTTAAATCCGTCAAATGGGTCTCCAGTGTGCATCTACTGTATAAACAAAGACAACATGCTTTTTGTGATTTACTGAGTCAGTTAGATTCCCCCTAAAGTGACCTCATATAAAAAGGACCCCACTACTACTTATTTTGCTTAAGTTTGCTTATTTATTTATTTATTTATTTATTCATTCATTCACATACAGTATTTATGAGTGATCTGGAAATGATCATGTCTTAAAAATGTTGTAAGCTAACAAACTTTTTTTGTCATTTTGCCAAGTCTATTATCTGAACATATTGTAGTAGTATAGAGAGTGGACTTTAGTTATGTTTTAAATAATTTTTAAATATTAAAAATTATGTATTTATATAATCATTGAAGTTCACACAATGTATTTGTTTGGTATGATTTGATGCACACAAACCTGTTTATTTTTTTTCGTTTTACGTATGCGCAAGTCATAATGTGTAAATCCAACGGTAAATAATATGAACAAAGCATTACTTAATTGATACAACTGTAGATTATTTGATTTGGCCTCAAAATGCAAAAATGCAAGTCGTCTTGAAATTTTGAGTTTTCTTAACTTTTTTTTTACCCAGCGCTACATTCCTCACATTATGAGTTCATGAAACTGACCAGAAAGCTTTCATCATGTGAACTGATTTCAAGAATTTATGGGGGAAAAAAGAGATTTGTATGAGCTATAACAGACAGAGCTGTGGTTATGTGTGAGGTATGCATACAAAACCAATACAGTATATGCACAAATAAGCACACTGTGTTCAAATTCAAGTTCAATCAAGTTCAAGTAGCACTTTATTGGGACACTGGAGGTAATAAACACGTAACACACCAGCACAGAGGCTGAGTCTGAAATCAAAATGTAGTTCAACAAATTAATACCTTTTCTGGGTTTCAGTGAGCTGTTTTTCCTGAGCCTCCAAATCTGTCCTGGCTGAGAGAGAGAGAGAGAGAGAGAGAGAGAGAGAGAGAGAGAAAGAGAGGATAGATAGAAAGAGAAAAAGAGAGAGCAGCAGACAGAAAAAAGAGAGGAAAGTGAGACAGACAGACAAATAGAGCGGGAGAGATAGAAAGAGGGGACACGGACAAAACAGAGAAAGATAAAATGAGGAGAAGAAAAGAGGAGAAAGGGTCAGAGAAAAGGGGAGAAAAGACAGAAAAAAGAAAGAGATGTGGGTAAAGAAAGAGAAAAAAGATGAAGGAGAAAGAGGCAGAAAAACAGAAAAAGGGAGATCGAAAGAACAAAAAAAAAAGAGAAAACGAGAGAGACAGAGAGAAAGAAAACTTTTTTAATGATGAATTTGGCCTCTTTTCAGGAAGGGTGCCAATAATTCCTGATTTTACAATATATTAAGGAGCAACATTTAGTTTGGCATTATCCTTTTTTTTTTTTTAAATCTTAATTTTATTTTCATTTCATGCCATGCTGTTTGAGATTTTTTTAAATACTAGCATGTGTAATGCTTACCATTTTATGTTACTTGTTTGTTTTTATTTTATTTTTAGGATCTTGGTCCTTCATGTAACGTTTCTGTGTTGTTCAAAAGAATTCCGTTAGTGAGGAATTGTGGGATATTGTTTGAGAAATATAATTGGGCGAAACTGTGTATAAATGATGGAATCGAAACTTTGGCGTCTCCGCTAGGATCATGGCTGCGGTTGTGCGAAACCCCTTCAAAGCGCTTGCACACAGGAGAATTAGCAACAAAAGAGTTGAATGAGCACAGACAAAACAATACAGCACCGCCGAGTCTCTCGCTCGCTCTTTAGTTCCCTCCATGTCTTTCTCTCTGTGGTTAGTTTCAAGCCAGCGGGACTCTCGGACTGCTCCTCCGCCTGGAATCTCACAGTCACACATGTAAGGAACTTTTCTTTCTCCTCTTCATGTGCTCTGTCCATGGGTTGTAAGTAGTGGCAGGATAGTGGGTAAAGAGAATCGGGATGAAAGGGAGACAATGATGAGAGACGACGCCTTGGCCAGCTAGCAGGACACGCAGAGAACATGTGGCTATGGTTATGGACAGATGGACAGAGATAAAGAGAGGAAAATGTGAGAAGGGAAAGAGAAGTGTAATTGTGTGTAATGACCGGGACAAACAAATTAAACACCACACACATTCAGATCTTACAGATTTTCACTTCCGAGAAAAAGACACATTGGACGAGGGTTTGACCCGGATGTCGAGAGACCCGTTAACCGTTTTTACACCACTCAGGGCAGACAGCTGTTGTATTGGGTCGAAGGTTCTGCCCAGTCACGTTCTTCCACACCAAACTCGATCATCCATGTCTTTATGGACCTTGCTTTGTGCACTGCTGTGCAGTCATGTTGGAACACGAAAGGTCCAGCCCCAAACTGTTCCCAAAAAAGTTGGGAGCATGAAATTGGCCAAAATGTCTTGGTTCCTTGGTTTCCTTAAGAGTTCCTTTTACTGGAATAAGGGGACGAGCCCAATGACTGAAAAACAACCCCACACCAGTACCAACATGACTCCGCACCAGTGCACGAAGCAAGGTCCATAAAGACATGGATGAGCAAGTTTGGAAGAATTGACTGGCCTGCACAGAATCCTGACTTCAACCTGATAGAACACCTTTGGAATTAATTAGAGTGGAGACAGACCAAAATCAGTGTCTGACCTCACAAATACCCTTCTGGAAGAATGTTCCAAAATTTCCATAAACACACTCCTCAACCTTGTGGAAAGCCTTAGAAGAGTTGAAGCTGTTATAGCTGCAAAGGGTGGACATCACACAGTATTAAACCCTATGGATTAATAATTGGATGTCACTCAAGTTCATTTCCATGCATGCAAAGGCAGGTGAACAAATACTCTTGGCAATATAGAGCGTCGCATGCACCTCTATCGTGGATGCACCACAAAACCCAAGATTAATAATAAAAAGATTAATGAAAGATTCTATGATTGCTGATTCATTCGTGAAAAGTATTGCTCATGCTCCTAGAGCAACTCTTACACCGTTTCATCATCTGCCAGAAGTACAGTATAACAGAAAAAGAAGATTTTTTTCCAGCGTTGAGAAAAATGAAATCATTCAGTAAAAGAAGATGACCAAGATGGGCACATGGGAACAATATTCTGGGGCTAATATTTGCAATATTTTAATTTATACTGTTCCTTTTACCTCATCACTTTACCTCCATGTGGGGAAAACGTGCTCAGAAAAATAATAGTTATTCCAAAAGGACAGAAGTGATCAAAGCATGTGTTAACATGTGAAATATTTACCTATTGAACAGATTATCAAAAGTTTACACCACACCTCTCATTCCGATTGAAAATTCCTTCCGATCGGGCTGGATCGGGTCAGACTGTTCTGATTGAGGTGTTTAGATGATGCATTTTTATTCTGATTAGGCTAATTTTCCAATTATTAGTGGAATAAACACCACCATTGATATATTGACAGATTGATTGTTGTAGAACGAGAAGAATGAAACAACAGGATGTGTGGTTATAAGAGGATAATTTCAAATTCCAAATCTCCATATTAGGTGGTCCTGCATGTACAGTACATTAGGGCAAGTGCAGCACGTCATATACAGACCTTATGGATTGCATTAAATTGAGTGATGATGCTGTGTATTTTCAGATTCTGAATAAAAAGACTGATCCTAAGCTGGAGTGCAAACAGTACCCGTGAGCCTGTGATTTATTAGATTGGCATGAGACATGAGGGAAAACAACCAGACAAGTGGGCCAATCTTTCAGGACAGGAAATGAAAAAGAGAAAATAAAGGATAAAACACGCGCAGACTGGTCTTCCTCTCAACACGGTGAAAGAGGAGATGACAAGAGATCAAAGAAACAGCAGGATAGCAGGAGTGCTGAAAATGGAGATGAAGAAGAGAGAGCAGAAGAGGACAGGCCTACAGACAGGGCTGTCTTGGGAGAGCTGAGAGATGACAGATAAATAACTCAGGAAGAATCATAAACAAAAAAATTTATTAGTAAAGTTGGACGCAGACATTTTAATGGCGCTGGGGAATTTTAGCAGAGCCGATTGTATTTGCCCCCTTTTCATGGGTATGTATATGGGATATGACAGCTGATGCGTTAGCTAATGACTGAAATTAACAATTTACTGCATTTACTGTTTAGGAGTCCTTTTGTCATTTTGTTTTGTCTGTTAGCGTGATTTTCTTTTTTGTAGAATCACTGCTATGCTGATATACTGATGACACTCAACATATTCTCTCCTTTGCTTCATCAGACACTGGAAGGTTAATAACCAGAAGCTAAGTCCCAGTAAGACTGATCTCCCAGGACTTCCACATGAGCATAAGATCATGTGACAAATCTCAAATCACATGACGGTACCAAACATTGGTGCACCTCAGCACAGGCATCTAGCATTCTCAGCTGATGCTCCTACACAGCCTTGATCATGCAGGTTTCCGCTTTGTAATGTCAGAAGAATTTGCCCATATCCTCCACTCGAGCCACTCAGGAACTTGTTCAGTCACTTGCCATCTTGAACGTCACCACGTTTTCCCACAGCACCCTGATGCAACCCTATCTCCATCTTCCTAATACCTGATTGCCTATACATCCAGAACCAGACCATCAACCACTTACATACTTGGGGAAAATAAAAATCAGGAAGAGAACAGAATATTGCAAGTTGTCAAAAGGAAAAGTGATCTGGGATGAGTGAGCTTTCATTAGGGATTATCTCTTAAAAATGATAAGATGCAATCCCCCTTGTGTGTGTGTGTGTGTGTGTGTGTGTGTTTCCTGGATGTTGCCTACCCTGAGAAAGAAACTCCTCCATTTTGTCCTTAAAGGGCTGTAGATGTTTGTCTGTAGACATACCACACACTTTCTCCGTCTCAGATGAGCAAGCTGCAGGAACAAAGACAAAATAGCACAAATGTCATGTGTTCTTGGACCTGTTTTGCTAGATGGCCATTATGCTAGCAGCGTCTAAGAAATCTTTTGTTCCGCTTGACTGTGGCTGCTTGCTGAGTGATGCGTAGGGAAGGAGCTTAGATATGAGCCACGAGTCACTTCCATCACTGTTCATGGAAAATCCGGATGTGGCATGTCACATGCTAATCTCTTTAGCAGCTATCTATTACAGTATAATCCAATTTATTGGTTTCTAAGAAAAGTAAACCAGTGCTTAAAAAACATAGTTCTCCAACGAATATAAAAGAATAAGTAGTTGTTACTTATTTGTTGTTACTGTTGTTACTTATGTTTATACACTGCCTTGCCAAAAAAAAAAAAAAAAAAAAAAAAAAACAGTCACATTTAGCTTCGATTACAGCACACAATGTGCTGGCCAGTTATTTCTTGTGCTCCCACAAGCACTCTTTCACAATCTGAGTTCTGGAATATGCCTGTACCATCAGGAAAGAAAAACTCCATAGATGTGATACCTTTGTCATTCAGTACATTCAGGTCGTCAGCTGACTTCATTTTATTGCCACATATTTTTGCTGAGTCTAGACCTGAGCAACTAAAGCAACCCCAGATCATAACACTGCATCCAAATGCTTGTACAGTGGACACTATGCATGATGGGTGCATTGCTTCATGCGCTTCCCTTCATTACCCTGACCAATATTTCCCTTAGAAGATCATTTTAAAACAAACATGAGGTCATTTAAACTACTTCTCTGTGTTCTCTTTCTGTTTATAAAAATTCCCCTCTTAATAATAGTCCAAGGTTAGTTTTTGAAGGGTTTATGTTGTAGTGTACACGTTTATATATTCTCTGTGCTTTGTATAATAATTAATCAATTCCAGCTTAAAATTGTCTTATCATGTTGGCAGATTGTTTCTTCCTCATTTCAAATGTTTAATTTGAAAAACATGCAAAAATGTCTGCTAAAAAAAAAAAAAAAAGACAATAAAAAAAAAAGTAAAAGTAGAATAGCTGTGTATTTGTTTAAATATTAGAAGAATGTACAGTACTGTACTTGCACCTTTAATGTTCCTAAAATATCACTGGGTTAAATAAACCACTTAGTGACTGTCAAAGCTGACAACATCTGCTTTAACGTTTTAGTCTTGGATACTCTGCTAACCCCCCCAAGGCGATAATTCACTCGCTGTATGGACCGCAATATGAGCAAAGCCCAAAAGTCTCACGAGGAATCCAGCAGCTTTCAGCAGCATGAATTGTGGATAGATTGAGAAATAAAGCGCATAGCTGCTGAAGCTACAGTAAGGGTCTCTTACGCAAAGCGACCCGCGACTTGATTGGTTTAGCAGGAAGATACAAAAGAGTTTTGAAGGGTTGAAAGTTTAGTCATTTTGCCAGCTGGGCTCGCTTGACAGGATGTGTGATTCATTTGAGATCATGAAGACTAGTGATTCGTAACTCATTGGAACATGGGTCTTCCCAGCTCCTACAGTTGAAAGGTACCCCTAGATCTGATAACATAAATCGCCTGCCTCAGGAGTTCTTACTCGGACCCTTTGCTTGTAAATAAAATAAACAATTCTCATGTGAAATAGATTTACCTCAAAATCCCATTCTAGAATGTTAACACTAAGCCTTGCTCTAACTCAATATGTCGTTGATCAAGTGTCCAAGGGTGTGCATATGGTTAAAGGTACTGTATACATTTCTCTGAAGTGCTATTGATTACAGTTAGGAGTCACTACAGGGTATAGCATATACAGTAAAAGGAATTTTAAACATTTGTCTGTTCCCTAGTTAAGTTGCCTTCTCTCTCTCATCCATTCTCTCTATCGCTCATCCAGTATTGGGTCACAGTAGACCTGGAGCCTACCCCAGGGGACTTGAGGTACAAGGTGGGGTGCACTATGGACAGGATCGTAATTCTTTGGAGTGCACGAGCCCACTAACACACCATTATGGGCAATTTGGAAACCCAGATAACCTGCATGCCTTTGGACTGTGAGAAACCAGAGCACCAACTCAAAGTCTTGACCCCAGAGGTAGTGCTAACTACTACACAACCGTTCTGCCATTCATTCTCTATCTATGATTTAGGGTTAAAAAGCCAGTATGTGGTTCTAAATCCAGATTAAGACATGCTTGTTTATCTTGACCTATTCTCAAGCCCAGTTAGGCATTCATGAATGGTCTTAAGCATTACAGTAGGATCATGGTTTAACTGATGATAATGGTGATCTGCAACTTACAGGCACAGGCCAAGAGACTTTTTAATATGCTCAAAAAACTCACAGTGGATCTATGGGTTTTTATGACCCATAAATCCACCATAGTTTTCATAGTTAACCGTTCCATATTCAGTGCTAGGCAGTGTAGAGGAGGCATGTCAGGTGAAGACCAGGAGTTTAAATTGATAGGAAGGTATTACTGGAATGTCAGAGAATTTTAACATTATATACAGTATTTAATTCTTTCATCTTATACAGATGTCGCCATTAAAAACGCCAGTTTCGAGAAAAGGGATCCCGTGACTTGCCGCGGCTTTGCGCGGCTGCGTGCGGGAAGCTGTGAACATGCCCTTCATTACCTGTAGGGGGCAGTCGTGTTTCAGTCTGAAGTATTGTGTGTCTACTGAAGCCGAAAATGTGTGCAAATTAAACTGCGCATGCGTGTTTGGAGACGCTGTGCCCGCGCTGTGGATCAGTCGGTTGGGAATCATCACAGAGGTACAACACGGCGTGGCTGCAGCTGGAGTTTGTCGTGTTCGAGGTAAGTTTAGCTTTCTTTTTTGGATGTGATTCTCGCTTTCATGACTCCCAATTAATGTTCATCTTAATCTCAGGACGTACAATTAGCAATATTTCAGTTTTTAATGGTGTGGAGATTCACAAAACACCGTTTTCGTGTAAAAACCTGAACCTACGGAGCCCCCCAGGGGTCCTGTGGTAAATAAATAAATAAATAAATAACGAACCGAGCGCACGGATTAATACACCGAGATGTGTGTTTCTTACCCCCACACCTCGTGAAAACGGCGTGTTCAGACAAAGGCTCGCCAGTTAGATGCCATTTCTGAACAAACTGAGTCGTGTGTGTTAAAGCAGTAAATGGTAAAAGAGCACTAGCAATAAACGTTTTTTTCTGAAGCCGAACTTTATTAATGAGTTACAAGTAAAGAACCTGTACATATGTTCATACAGTATTGACAGCAGCTCTAATTTGTCTAAATCGCATTGCAGACAATAAAAAATACTAAAGTTTTTATTTTCAGTATTATTAAGCAGAGCAGTGTCTGGAGCCTGATTATATCAAATTGTTGGGTTGGGTTTTGACTGGGACGGTTCCATGAAGACGGTCCTGGCCTTGGCTGATGCTGACCTGTGACTGCTGTCGCTCGATAGTTCAGGATTGGAATACTGCGGTCAACGTGAGCTTCCAATAATAAACTGGACTCCATATTAACTTAAAGAAAAGACGCAACTGTTATACTGAACTTTCAGCTGCCTAACACACAGTATGACTGCAGATCAATCTCTGCTATGTTCCTTCAATTCCCTGTTGAACCTGGTTCCTCTCAAGGTTTCTTTCTATTGCATTCTGAGGGAGTTTTTCCTTGCCACCGTCAACCTCGGCTTGCTTTTGATTCATTCAGATTCATTCTTCATACAAACTTCCATAAATTCTTCTGCTTGTGTAAAGCTTCTTGGCGACAAGCACTATACAATAAAATTGCATTGAATTGAAATACATTTCTAGTTATTTTATTACTGATTGTACATTGCATTTTATATGTAAAACATTTTAAGAGTTTAAATCCCACCACCTCCAAGCTATCACTGGTGAGTTCTCTAGCAATGTCCTTAACAAGTCTCTCTATGATTTATTATATTTTATAGTTGGTAAGAGCTTCAGCAAACCACATGTTAAGTAATCTATAGCAACAAGCTGCGTCTTTGCCGGAAACATGGCTGAGTATCATGCATTTGAGAGTCACTGGCTGTCAAAGATTTCATTCTGATTACAAATTTTCAATCAGTTGTTCACACGAGCTTCAGTTTCATGTACAGGGTGGGCCATTTATATGGATACACCTTAATAAAATGGGAACGGTTGGTGATATTAACTTCCTGTTTGTGGCACATTAGTATATGTGAGGGGGAAAACTTTTCAAGATGGGTGGTGACCATGGTGGCCATTTTGAAGTCGGCCATTTTGGATCCAACTTTTGGTTTTTTTCAATAGGAAGACGGTCATGTGACACATCAAACTTATTGGGAATTTCACAAGAAAAACAATGATGTGCTTGGTTTTAACGTAACTTTATTCTTTCATGAGTTATTGTAACTTATTATTAATTATTATTAACTTATTATTAGTAGTAGTTATTGTTAGTTAACTGTAGCATGGGAGATCTCGTAGGGTGTCTTGCATTGAAATCTGCTGCAATGACGCGGTTACTGCGTTCACCAGACATCAACACAATTTCTATCCGCTCGTCACGTGTTAACCTCTGCGACATGTCGCTGTAAACAAAGAGAAACTTGTAAATAACTCATAAAGTTACATTAAAACCATTGTTTTTCTTATGAAATTCCCAATAAGTTTGATGTGTCAAATGACCCTCTTCCTATTGAAAAAACAAAAGTTGGATCAAAAATGGCCGACTTCAAAATGGCCACCATGGTCGCCACACATCTTGAAAAGTTTTCCCCCTCACATATACTAATGGGCCACAAACGGGAAGTTAATATCACCAACCATTCCCGTTTTATTAAGGTGTATCCATATAAATGGCCCACCCTGTACATTACGTGTACAGTAATACAAATGAAAATCTATTTTGCCTTGCCTTTCCCAATTCAAACCTTTTTATTTAGCGATTGTTAAGAATCCAGTGCTAGAGGATGGGAGGGACCGTAGTGCAGTGCGTGCTGGTCATTCTCCTTTGATCTTTCTCATCAACAAAGTTTTGCAACCTCCAGATCCTAAGCACACAGGATGGTCTATGTTTTGTGATTGGCCTCACAATTTGCTGATTGGGTAACTACTGAATAAATGAGCAGGTGTACAGGTATTCATACTAAAGTAGACAGCGAGTGTATTCAAGAAGAAAGGAAAGAAAGAAAATTTTATAGATGATTCAGGATTAGAAAAGATTTCATGCTGAATCACCCAACACTTCTTGTAAAATAACCAAATGAACAAAGCAGCAGTGATGCATCTGTGTGTAAAGAAAAAAGAATAAAAATAAAAAAAAAAATCCATGTTACGCAACACTGGTTGCATGCTGCTTCACTTCTTACTTGTTTACAACTTTTTATTCATTGCTAAATGAAATATTCATGTACTCACATGCTAGACCACAGAGTGTATTGTTTTAATGTTCTGTCTTTTTGTATTTTGATATATATTTTTTTCATAATTAATTTATCCTCTCTTTTTATTTAGAATTTCAGGCAAACTAAATAATACAATTTCAGACATGGCACGTATTTTAGGGAAAGCCAGCATAAATGTTATTTTCAACTGAATTAATTCTTCAAAGGGAAAATGTCCATGCGAATGGGATTATAAACTAATCCTGTGTGTTACGAAACTGTTGCTGTGGTATGTTATTGATTCACTGAATGAGGCCTGGAAATACCATAGAGCTTTATTATTGCAGTCGAGTTTATCGTGTTTATTTTGCTGTAGTTCGTTGCATTGACTTATTGATGTAGTCCTCTGTATTGACAAGAAAATGTTTGTTCATTAATATGGACTTAACCAGTGCTTTTCTCCCCCCTAGTTGCTATAATGAAAATGATAACAGGAACGAACTTGTTTTGCAGATGTTCCACCACAACATCTGTATCAAATGCACTGATCAACCATAACAATTAAATCACCTGCCTAATACTGTGTAGGACCCTTTGGCGTCATTTAAACAACTGTGAACCATCACAACATAGACTCCGCAAGTGGGTGTCTGAAGGTGTACAGTACTGTGGTCTCTGGTACCAAGGTGTTAGCAGCAGATCCTATAAGATGCAAAGGAGAGCACTCATGGATCAGATTTGTTAGTCCAGCACATCCCACATACGCTTGGAGGAAATTTGTAGCCTAATTCAACAACTTGAACTCTTTATCCTGCTCCTCAAACCATTCCTAAATGGTTTTGCAGTGTGGCAATGGCGCATTATCCTACTGAAAGAGGCCAGTGAAATCACAGAATACTTGATCTGCGATATTTTTGGTAGATGTTACATGTCAAAGGACAATTCACAGGAACGCCAGGACTCTGGGTTCTTGAGCCTAACACTGCCCAGAGCATCAGTCTTTGTTGGCATGCTTTCTTCTCATAATGCACCATGGAGCTAACTAGCTAGCTTTCAGCAGTGGACAGGGGTCAGTATGGGCCCTCTGACCAGTCTGTGGTTAGCCATAGAGAAGCTGTGATCCAGTGTACAGTATGTCCTGATATGTTACTATCATAAACAGAAAAAAAAAAACTTTTTCAACAAATAGTGCTGCAGTAGCTCTTCTGTGGGATTTACACAAACATTCTAGTTTTTGCTTCCTAAGTGAATTAATAAGCCTTGGACGCCCATGACTCTGTCATCAGTTCACCGGTTCTCCTTCCTTGGACTGCTTTTGGTATGTACTAACCACTGCATACCAGGAACACCCTAGAAGGCCTACTGTTCTGGAGACACTCTAACTCTCTAGCTTTTTGTCAATCACAATGTGGTCCTTGGTAAAGTCTCTCAGATCCTTTTCCTGTGTCTAGCACAGTGTTGACTTGCTGCATAATATATCCCACTTCAATATAAAGAGATAATCAGTGTTATTCGCCCCAACTGTCAGTGTTTTTAATGTTTTGGCCGATCAGTGTACAGTATACTGTAACTATGGGAAAGATACCCTATTAAAACTACAACATACTATTGTTGCTTATCCTGTGGGTGCTGATCCATCTCAGGGCACACACACACACACACACACACACACACTGCTACAGGCAATTTTTGGGAATGCCAAATAATCTGTATATCTTTGGACTGTGGGAGGAAACCGGAGTACCCAGAGGAGACCTGTCGAGCATGGGGAAAACATGCAGACTCCACACACACAGATCCAAGGCGTGAATCGAACCTGAACCCCAGAGGTGCAAGGCCACAGTGCTAACCACTACACCACCATACTGCCCCAATATTATATATCAAGCTTTAATACTACAAAAAAAATCAAATATTAATCAGCTGTGGTAAATGATAAATAAAATATGCTGGAAAAGACTCAAAATCGAGGTAGTTACAGTACAGTAAGTCTGCAGTGTGACAGATCAGATCATCTGCCATTACTGATTAAATATTAAAATAATACATATTCAAATAATTGAAAATTTGTAATAGTTTATAAAATATTGTATTTAAATTACAATTTATTTAAATAATTTAAGTAAAATTAATAGATATAACTGGACATCCCACCCGTTCATAGAATCATTTATTAAGAGGTGTTCAAGTTACAGTATAGCAGGACTTTTTATTGTGCAGGATAATACTGTAGATGACAGTTATGAGAGTAAAAACTACCTTTATTTCTCTATATAATCCCCTGCTACACTAATGCACTTATCCCAATGTTTCACTAGTGCTTGGACACCATCGAGGTACAATAGAAAGTTTCCCCAGTACGCCAAAGCTGTGATTGTCTAAAACGCTGGCCTCCCAGGAACTCCTTTAATGGCCCAAACATGTGAAAATAACTTGGAGAGAGGTCAGGGCTGTACGGGGGAATGTGGCAATAACTCTCACAGACAGATGCATCTCTTCCGTAAGCTGATGGCAAGTTATCCGTTGCACCACCTCGGCCGAGATCATCTTTAAAACGTTTGCACCATTTACATTTTTTCCTGCGGCTAAGACTCTCATCAACGTACTGTGCTTTGAAGTCTTCTGCAAACGTCAATCACTTTCACGCCTTCATTCACTTGGATTATTACATATCAAAAAACAAAACAAAAAGACAGCTCATTTGTAATCATATACAGTATGTGATGTATAACAATACCAGCCAAGTGACTGTATATGTGGCTGAGTGTGTGCCAGTTTGGGTCTATGTGAGGTGTGTGTGTGTGTGTGCTGTGTGTCTGACTTTCTCACCATTTACATCTTTGCGTAGTTTGCACAGGTCACGCTGGAAATCGTCAAACTTCAACTGTGATGCTTGGAAAAGGTCCTGTGTTTCAGGCAAAGGGTACACGCACGTGTCTTGGTCTGCGTCCTGACACACATACACATACATACAGTATGAGCTAAACAAGGCAATTACACTGAGACAGGGTGTTTAGAAACACACGCCAGATCAGAACATTATCCTACAAATCTCATTTCCTCTCGTGCTGTTTGAGTCAAACAGTCAGGTAGTGTTATAATTAAATCTTCTGGATAGGGGAAAAAGGAGAACTGAACTCGGATCAGTGAACATCGTTCAGTGTGATGTTTAACCCACATTTCTGTTAACAGCAGTTTAATTTCATACAGTATGCCAAGTGTTGTAGAGTTTAATTTAGTGTTGTAGAGAGGCTTAATAGCCTCTGATCATCTGATCAGCAACCCAGAACCTTATCCAATCAACCTGTAATATTTTTAGATCTACTGGTTTGACACGACGATCATGACATGACATGACGCTGCAGGCTAAATACTTCCAATGCTTACGTCACACATCTACACGTCTCTGTTAATGGACTATATTTAAAATAAGGCAGAAAAGTGTATATGTTTTCTCTTATTTTATTGTTTTAATCCTCACAACCCCAGGAGTGTGTGGTGAAGCACAGAAACACACCATCTTTTCTCAATTAAACACATGACGTCACAGAGCCCACATCTGTCACAGCTGCTTATTTAGACTCTCGGCTCCTCAAAGTCGGCTGATGGTCAGTCGGAGGGGAAAAATACATAAGGGTGAAATGAAGAAAAAGAAAGAAAAAAAAAGAACAAAGAGGGAAATAAAGCGAGATGGAAAGCATACCTCAAAGTGTCGTAGATAGTAAGCGACGATGAAGGAGAGGAGACTCCGGGAGTTATCCTGATAAACGGAAAGAAGAGCGAGAGAGAGAAACATGCTGTCATTCATCGTATTGTAATTGTGAGGATGGTTTAGCTACAGTACAAGAAGCTCTGAGGATGAAAGACAATCCACACACACACACACACACACACACACACACACACACACACACACACACACACACACACAATACTGTCTTACTCTCCCAGTCACGACCTTTCATTGAGATCGACTGAACTGAAGGTATAATCCTGCCCTAAATCTAAGCCCTAACTACAGGGGAAAAAAAAGGGAAACATTAAAATTTAAATAAAAGATTTAATATTATTGATTAAGACTGGGAACTCCAGTTTCCTCCCACAGTCCAAAGACATGCAGATTTGGCTAAATGGCACTCGCAAACTGCCTGTGGTGTGTGAATGAGCATGTGAGTGTGTGTACAGTACTGTATGTGTGTGTGTGTGTGTGTGTGTGTGTGCCCTATGATGGATCCCCCCGCCTCGTGCGTGAAGTCTCCTGGGAAAGGCCTCAAGCCCACCGTGACCCTGTATAGAGGATAAAGTGGTATAGACGGTCAGGAAGTGAGAGAGATTTTTATCAAAAGTCCAAATTAACAAATTCACGTGACATTTTGCTCCACCAAATTATACATATATTTTTTAAAAAGTCATGCATTTTACTATTGCGTGGTTTTATCCCTACTTATCCTAATTCTTAAATCTGATTGGTCAGAATGTGATGCCAGGAAAACCACTCATTAATATTAATGCCCTCATTCTAATACATTTCTATAACAGATTACCCAACGACACGTATAATAGATGCTCCATATACAACCATTGAAACCATGAGGTTTCCTACGTGGACATTTTCACATAGTGTTTATGGAAGGAGTCTCCAGTGTCTTCTTAGTTTATCTTCGTATTAATAACAAGCACTGATGAAGAAACCGCTTTTATACTGTATAATGGAGGTGAGAGTACAAACTCTCCTGGGTCACGAATGTTCAACAACATTCAATGGATTAAAATCATGATTGGTCATTCTCTAATAAAGAAACAATGCATTATTTGAGGAATGTCATAATAAGGAGTAAAACACTTTGGGATGTTTGCTTTTAGCGTTTTATTTTAGCTACTGTTTTATTGTTTGGCTAGCCTTCATCATCATCGTCCTCATCAGGCCCCGTCCACTCACGTTGCTCTTAACGTCTTTGAGCTTGGGCAGGACGTCGAGGGTGAAGCCATCCGCTTGTCCTCGACTCCTGTTCCCTCCGTTCATGAAGTTCCCGAATGTGAGAACCAGAGCGAGAACCTGCTGCACACTTTTACTCTGTCTCAGAGCCTGAAGAGAGAAAATAAAAAATTCATGGTTTAGTCTGTCTCTCACCTATTCATGGTTTTATTCTACTGAGGTATTTATATTATTCTCCATATGCCTCTTCCTATTTCTCTACCTTTCCATCTCTCTCTCTCTCTCTTTAACTCTGTGCCTGTCACACTCTGTTTGTGTCTCTTTACCTCAAGTTTAGGCACAAAGGTCACTCTACTGGCCTGGCAAATATTATTATTTGTATTGCCAAAGTGTGGATACAGAGCTCTCTGCTGTGGATGACCTGTGACCCCTCTCTCGCTCTCACCGTGCACACACTCTGCAGAAGACTGATCTTCCTCTGTACACAACTGATGCTCTCGGTGAACGTGGACTGAACCAGGATGCAGAAAACTCGCTCTGAGAACTGAGGAACCTCCGACAGCTGCAGCAGGAACCTGTGTGTGTGTGTGTGTGTGTGTGTGTGTGTGTATGTGAGAGAGAGAGAGAGAGAGAGAGAGAGTAAGCAGGATTAGGTTGAAAGATTAAATAACATTAAAAAAATTACCACCATTTAAAATGAATCATGGAAAATAATAAACCAGACAAAATCTATTTAATACTACTCCATAATAATAATAATAATAATAATAATAATAATAATGGTTTATTTTTCATTATTAAAGAATAATGGTGTGTTTATTGCAATTAAAAAGAATACTTAAGCTTGAGATTTTATATAAAAATTATTATTGCAAATAACTATCATCAATTATAAATCAAATGTAAAATAATATTTAAAACAATTTTAAAGGCAAGAAATAAAGACATACAGTAATTCATAATATTTCATAGGTGATTTTTCCCCCCCACTTTTTTTCAAACCAAATCACTGAATGAAAAACACAAAATAATTTTTTAATAAAACAAACACTCCTCCTTGAACCACCACCTTATCGTGGTGGAGGGGTTTGCGTGTCCCAATGATCCTGGGAGCTATGTTGTCGGGGACTTCATGCCCCTGGTAGGGTCACCCATGGCAATATGGTCCTACTGTAGGCGAGGGAACAGACAAAGAGTGGTTCAGAAGACCTCTTATGATGAGCAAAATCTGTGGAAAACGTTTTCCCTCGCCCGGACATGGGTCACCGGGCTCTCCCTCTGGAGCCAGGCCTGGAGGTGGGGCATGTTGGCGAGCGACTGGTGGTCGGGCCTGCACCCATTGGGCTCGGCCGGGCACAGCCCGAAGAGGCAACGTGGGTCCCCCTTCCCATGGGCTCACCACCTGTAGGAAGGGCCAAAGAGGTCGGGCGCAGTGTGAGCTGGGCGGTGGCCGAAGACAGGGGCCTTGGCGGTCTGACCCTCGGCTGGCTCTAGGGACGTGGAATGTCACCTCTCTGTTGGGGAAGGAGCCTGAGCTAGTGCATGAGGTTGAGAAGTTCCGGCTAGATATAGTGGCACTCACCTCGACGCACAGCTTGGACTCTGGAACCAGTCTCCTTGAGAGGGGCATGGACTCTCTTCTACTCTGGAGTTGCCACCGGTGAGAGGCACCGAGCAGGTGTGGGCATACTTATTGCCCCCCGGCTCGGGCCCTGTACATTGGGGTTCACCGCAGTGGATGAGAGGGTGGCCTCCCTCCACCTTCGGGTGGGGGGACGGATCCTTACTGTTATTTGCGCTTATGCGCCGAACAGTAGTTTGGAGTATCTGCCCTTTTTGGGGTCTCTGGAGGGGGCGCTAGAGAACGTCCCTCCTGGGGACTCCATCGTTCTGTTGGGGGACTTCAATGCTCACGTGGGCAATGACAGTGAGACCTGGTAAGGCGTGATTGGGATGAACGCCCCCTCCCCCCCGATCTGAACCAGAGTGGTGTTTTGTTATTGGACTTCTGTGCTCGTCACGGATTGTCCATAACAAACACCATGTTCAGGCATAAGGGTGTCCATATGTGCACCTGGCACCAGGACACCCTAAGCCGCAGTTCGATGATTGACTTTGTGGTCGTGTCGTCGGACTTGCGGCCACATGTCTTGGACACTCGGGTGAAGAGAGGGGCGGAGCTGTCAACTTATCACCACCCGATGGTGAGTTGGCTTCATTGGCAGGGTAGGATGCCGGTCAGGCCTGGTAGACCCAAACGTATTGTGAGGGTCTGCTGGGAACATCTGGCAGAGTCCCCTGTCATGACGAGCTTCAACTCCCACCTCCGGCAAAGTTTCAACCACGTCCTGGGGGTGGTGGGGGACATTGCGTCCGAAAGGACTATATTCCGTGCCTCCATTGTCGAGGTGGCCGACCGGAGCTGTGGCCGTATGGTGGTCGGGTGCCTGTCGCGGTGGCAACCCAAGAACCCGTTGGTGGACACCGGGCCAAGGTCGCCGAGGTGGTAAAAAAGCTCCGTGGTGGCGGGGCCCCGGGGGTGGATGAGATCCGCCCGGAGTTCCTCAAGGCTCTGGATGTTGTAGGGCTGTCATGGTTGACACGTCTCTGCAACATTGCATGGACATCGGGGACAGTGCCTCTGGACTGGCAAACCGGGGTGGTGGTCCCCCTCTTCAAGAAGCGGGACCAGAAAGTGTGTTCCAATTACAGAGGTAATTCCAATTCCAATTCAGGGGTCCTGGAAAGGAGGGTTCATCGAATAGTCGAACCTCGGATTCAGGAGGAACAGTGTGGTTTTCGTCCGAGTCGCGGAACAGTGGACCAGCTCTATACCCTTAGCAGGGTCCTGGAGGGGGCATGGGAATTTGCCCAACCAGTCTACATGTGCTTTGTGGACTTGGAGAAGGCATTCGACCGTGTCCCTTGGGTCCTGTGGGGGATACTCCGGGAGTATGGGATATCGGATTCCCTGTTAAGGGCTGTCCGGTTCCTGTACAACCGGTGTCGGAGGTGGGTCCGCATTGCCGGAAATAAGTCGGATCTGTTTCCGGTGAGAGTAGGACTCAGACAGGGCTGCCCTTTGTCACCGATCCTGTTCATAATTTTTATGGACAGGATTTCTAGGCGCAGCCAGGGCGTTGAGGGGGTACAGTTTGGTGGGCTCGGGATTGGGTCACTGCTTTTTGCAGATGATGTTGTTCTGTTGGCCTCATCATCCTGTGACCTACAGCTCTCACTAGATCGGTTCGCAGCCGAGTGTGAAGCGGCTGGGATGAGAATCAGCACCTCCAAATCTGAGGCCATGGTCCTCAGCCGGAAAAGGGTGGAGTGCCCTCTCAGGGTTGGGAGTGAGATCCTGCCCCAAGTGGAGGAGTTTAAGTATCTCGGGGTCTTGTTCACGAGTGAGGGTAAAATGGAACAGGAGATCGACAGGCGGATCGCGGCAGTGTCTGCAGTGATGCGGGCTCTGTATTGATCCGTCATGGTGAAGAAGGAGCTGAGCCAAAGCTCTCAATTTACTGGTCGATCTATGTTCCTACCCTCACCTATGGTCATGAGCTGTAGGTAGTGACCAAAAGAACAAGATCGTGAATACAAGCGGCCGAAATGAGTTTCCTCCGCAGGGTGTCTGGGCTCTCCCTTAGAGATAAGGTGAGAAGCTCAGTCATCCGGGACAGGCTCAGAGTAGAGCTTCTGCTCCTCCGCATGGAGAGGAGTCAGATGAGGTGGCTTGGACATCTATTTAGGATACCCCCTGGACGCCTCCCTTGTGAGGTGTTCCGGACAAGCCCCACCGGAAAGAGACCCCGGGGAAGACCCAGGACACGCTGGAGAGACTATGTCTCTCGGCTGGCCTGGGAACGCCTTGGGATCCCCCCGGAAGAGCTAGAAGAAGTGGCCAGGGAGAGGGAAGTCTGGGTATCCCTGCTGAAGCTGCTGCCCCCGCGACCCGACTTCGGATAAGAGGAAGAAAATGGATGGATGGATAAAACAACAACATTCATTCATTCATTCTCTATACCGCTTAATCCTGTGTTCAGGGTCGCGGGGGACCTGGAGCCTATCCCAGGAGACTTCGGGCACTAGGCGGGGTACACCCTGGACAGGGTGCCAATCCATCGCAGGGCACACACACATACACACACTCACACACCCAATCACACACTACGGGCAAATTTAGGAACGCCAATTAGCCTAACCTGCATATCTTTGGACTGTGGGAGGAAACCGGAGTACCCGGAGGAAACCCACCAAGCACGGGGAGAACATGCAAACTCCATGCACACAGAGATGGGAATCGATAAACAACAACAATAAAATTATTTTTTAAAATCATTTCATCATGATTAATCTAGCGTTTATGTGTGTGTGTGTGTGTGTGTGTGTGTGTGTGTGTGTGTGTGTGTGTGTGTGTGTGTGTGTGTGTGTCTCAGGTCCTCACTCTTCAGGCTTGTCTAGTGGTTTGGTGTTCTCCTTTTCAGTGCTGGGTTTGATGTGTAACTCGATCTGTTCCATTTCCTCTCTCTGCGCTCTCTTCACCAGGAAAAGAGAAATAAACTGTGATTTATAGGAAACCAGGCACATGAGCAAAGAGCTGAAAAGTGTCAGCAGTAATTACTGCGAGTATGAGATTAATGTGGAGACAGTTAGGGAGTAAATTTTGTGTGTGTGTGTGTGTGTGTGTGTGTGTGTAAGAGAGAGAGTGGTTTTGTGTGCAGGAGTCAGAGACAGTGTGGAGTCTCACACTACAGAGAAACAACCTCAACACTGCAATAACAGAGAGGGGGGGGGGTGGCAAAGGGAAATACAGATATTTCTTTTTCTGGATAGAGAAGAATAGGGGGGCAGACAGAGAGACAAACAGGTAGACATACACACAGAGGTAGACAGAGAGACAGACAGGTAGACACACACACAGAGTTAGACAGAGAGACAGACAGGTAGACACACACACAGAGGTAGACAGAGAGACAGACAGGTAGACACACACACAGAGGTAGACAGAGAGACAGACAGGTAGATATATGCAATCAGAGAGATAGACAGGTAGGCATACACCAAGAGGCAAATAGGCAGTTACATATACACAACTGAAGTGGTGGACAGACAGACAGACAGTATGTCTGAGAGGCACACAGAAAGAAAGACAGGTAGGACACAGTCAGAGAGCCAGATGATGAGAAAGACAAAGTGACAGACAGAGACAGAAACAGAGATACTAAAACAAGCTGATGAACAGATTTAAAGATAGGCAGAAGGATATTCTGTATAGAATTAGACAGAGACAGGAAGGCAGACAGACAGACAGAGATAAAGACTTACTGTAAATAATGTATAGAGAGGGATAAAGGGAGATGAAAGAGAGGCAGATAGACAGATATATAAGCAGGAAGATAGCCAGAGACAGACAAACAGAAAGATATAGACTACACAGACAAACGGACAGAGAGACATTGACACTGAAAATGAGAAAAAGTGAGAAAATAAAATAGTATTATGAATAAAATATCATTATACATAAAAATACTATTCAAATATTTAACATAAAGCTTATATGCATAAACTATAAAAACAAATGACCAAAGATATCTAATATATAATAATAAATATCATTATATTTAAATCAATCAATCGATGAAAAACTTTAAATATAAAAATATATAAATACCAAATAATTAAATAAAACCGCTATGATGACATAAAATGGTTAAATACAGGACATTACTAATAGAACATTTCACTTCTTTTTGTAGCTGTCTTGTGACATAAATGTCTTATTGTCTTATTCTGTAATTCTGTCCACTCTCTCCCCCTCCTGTCTCCCTCTGGCTCCATGGTAAATAGCTACATTCACATGGTCTTCGTGGCCCGTGTGTTTATTTTGCTCTGTAACACACTCATTTCCTCAGCGCTGTATCCATGCAAACCCAGCAGCGAAATAAAGCAATAATGCTAAATGATGGGCGACGCTACCGAGACCGTCAAAACGCATTTACTCCAAAAGAGAAACTGCTTACGTTTTCATAGAGCGCCTGAAGGGTCTCCAGGTCCACTACGGTATTGTCCATGTTCAAGATAGCTGCCGGGAGAAAGAATGGGGAAAAAAGACTAAGTATTGTATTAAAAGTTACACAAATTCCACTGTGAATTCCAAACTGGAAAAATATTTGTCTGTAAATGCTCATCGGCATCGGCACATCTTATTCATTAATACCATCATTGGTGTTATGAAGACAGAAATAAGGAATATCTTTGGATCGCTTATTCTTTAGATGTTTTGTTAGTACTGTTGGTGGGTTTACTCCGACACATGTTCAATTGTCTGGAACCAACTATTCACTGCTGGCAAGGCCGTATGACTTGCATTCCCAAAACGTACTCTGCCTTTGAAAGATCCAGGTCCAGACCTCGTAACGTTCAGGGCAGTATGTGCTTAGGAATTACCACACCTCATGATTAGCTCTCAGAACTGTTATCCTGGACCCTCACAATGTCATATGGAAAATTTAAATACCTGAACTCATGTTACAAATGAGCAATATGCTTTGAAAGGCAGTTAGAAAGCTTGGCAGATGTTTTTTGAGAAACAATCGAGTGTGGCCATATTATTCTGCTATGATGGAAGACCTGTGATAAAATCAAAATCTAGATAACACCATGGTTTCTGGGGTGTGGGTAGGGGCATGCGTTTCCCAGCAAGTATGATTCTGGATATCTTGGCTTTGGTGCAAAATATTAAGGAAGAGATAAATGGGTGAATGTTTGGAAGCATGCATGGCCACCGATACTTGGTCTGGAAAATATAGTTGTCAGTGGTGGAGCGTCAAGTGACTAGAGATGATTGGGCCCAGATTAGTCTCTCAGATGAAGTGGAAGGTAGAAGAAATAATTTCTTTACATCACCCTTTCATTCATTCATTCATTTTCTATACCGCTTAATCCTGTGTTCAGGGTCGCGGGGGACCTGGAGCCTATCCCAGGAGACTTCGGGCAATAGGCGGGGTACACCCTGGACAGGGTGCTAATCCATCGCAGGGCACACACACATACACACACTCACACCCCCAATCACACACTACAGGCAATTTTAGGAACGCCAATTAGCCTAACCTGCATATCTTTTGGACTGTGGGAGGAAACCGGAGTAACCGGAGGAAACCCACCAAGCACGGGGAGAACATGCAAACTCCATGCACACAGAGACGGGAATCGAGCCTGGCCGGGGAATCGAACCCTGGACCCTGGAGGTGCAAGGCGACAGTGCTATCCACTACACCACCGTGCCGCCCTTACATCACCTTAATTTGGTATTTTGATATATATATTATAACATATCTGTGTATCATTTTCAAACTGGGGCATCAGAATAGCGTAAAAGTTTAATCTGGCGGATAGCAACGAACAGCGAGCTTGAAGTGAATACAAATGCTTTGCAGTCTTTCCATATTCCAAGTTTTTGTGGTCAGTATACTATATATCACAAAGGGATGAAGACCTCCATCCAACCAGTGTCATCACTCTTCCATCACTAGCTTAACTGCCAAAAGTTCCATGTTGCTTGCATCATAATTTCTCCCCACAGGGGTCATCTTCTTGGAAAAGACTTCCACTAGATGCTGTTTAGCTTTATCCCCAAGCCTTCTGTAGAGTACTGTTCCCACTCCAGTGTCTGATGCATCAATCTCCCTAGCAAAGGATTTAGAGAGGTCTAGATATTTCAAAATGTGTGCTATTGAGAAAACTCCTTTTAGTTTCTCAAAGCATTGGTTAGCAGATTTATTCCACCGGATGTGCTGGGCTTTATTTCCATGAGGGAGGTGAAGGAAGCTGTGATCGTACAAAAAGGCATTTATGGAGCACTGGTAATAATTTGTGAATCTCATCTCAGACAGCATTGTGGTTGTTGGGAGAGGCCAGTCTATGACTACCAACACCTTATTTCTGTTCCCCAATGATTTATCCTAAGAAGGTTATATAATTCACATTCTTCTCCTTTTACATGTAACCCTACTAAACGAGACAGGACTCTTTTTCGTGTGACGCACAAGACAGGAGAGATTTGTATCAAAATGTCATCAATGTGCGCAAACCTTCCGAGCATGTCCCTCAATACATTATTAATCAAGCAATGAAATACCGCTGGTGCTGACAAAAGCCCAAACAGCATTACACAGTATTTGTAGTTGGTGTTAAAGAATTTTTTTCCACCCATCCCTGAATCCGCTCTAGATTACACATGCTGTACAGATCCAGGTTTTCTGCTAAAATCTTGGCTTTGCTAAGTTGCTTCAGGTCAGACAGGCCCAGTGGTATAGAATATCTGTACATCACCATAACCTGGAAATCAGTCCAAGACCCCTTTATGCACAAAAAAAAAGACTCCAACTGAAGCAGGGGATGTGAATGGGTGGATATATCACGTAATGCCTTAGCTATGTATTCTTTGTTAGCTTGCATTTCTTTTTGGGAGATGGATTAACCCAGTTGAACAAATGCACTTTATTTGATTTTAATGAATACTTATTTGAATTCCTGTTCTCTTATTTGAGATATTCACCTGGGTTTGATTGTCACAAAGGTAATTGACAGATTGTTAATATGATCGCCAGCATGTGATTTCCCTTTCTTTCCAGGAGATAAGCAGAGTGATGGGAAATCCAAGTTTGAGGGGAGTTCGTCTGGTTCCTCTCAAGGTTTCTTCCTATTGCTATCTCAGGGAGTTTTTCCTTGCCACTGTCGCCGTCGCCCTTGGCGTGCTCATCAGGGACAATCTGATCATTTTGATTCATACACATTCACATTTCATACAAGCTTCCATAATTCTTATGATTGTGTAAAGCTGCTTTGTGACAATGACAATTGTTTATTGAATGGGATGTGTGGAAGATACAGTATGGCGATGAGAATAGAGGTTTTTAGGGAGCTCACGCCATGAGACAACTGAGTTTTCTACAGTATGTGTTGGTTTCTCTGTGCAAATAGCCACATGGCACTGATCACTGGGGCAGTAAAAAGATCATCATTCGTGCTCCTTTATCTTTGGTCAGTCCCAATTGTAGAGGCTCTGATAGCATGTGAAAGATGGCTGGTTGTCAAGCATGGAGTACTGATTCCTTTTAGTGTCAAGGCAGATGGAAATGTCAGAGTATCATCTAAAACCTGGTCAATTTGTCATGCCATTTCTGTTAGTAGATTCCTTCAAAATCCTTGCATTTTTATGGCTCTTCATCATCTTTCTATGGATATGTAATGAGTCTGCTTGGCAAGATAGCGGCTGCATCAATATGTTGGTTTGCAGTGAGCTGTTTAATGTGTCGGGGCACGTCTCCGATCACCCAACCCTTGTTTGTTAGGGCTACTGGAGTACCCAGGGGAAACCCATAAAGCACGGAGAGAATATGCAACCTCCATGCACACCGAGTCAGGAATCGAACCCAGCCCTTGACCACTACGCCACCGTGCCATCCAGTGCTGTGATTTAAATTTGAATGTAAAGTCTACAGTATGTTTGCATTTACATTTTATAAATGAATAGATGTTTTATATTGTAGGGGGACAATGGAAAAATATTTCACTTGTGCATTATTTTAATAAACTGTGAGATTTACGTGAATTGTTGGTTATTTGCTCTTACATAACATAAGGTATTAAATTATTCAGTTTAGAAACCAAAATTGCTCGACTATTTTTAAAACAGACTTGTTGAGACGATAAATCATAACCTTCAGATGGAAACCGCAGTTAGGAATAACAGTAACATTATAACTGCTTCAGATTCATGGAACACACCATCATACCTTAATTAGCGTTCATTTCCGAACCAGCTCAGAGCAACCAAACCCATGAAAAACATGCAGAAAAGAAATGAAATGTCACGATTATCAAGCAAAACAGTGATAAGTTCCAGAAAATATCATTCACGGCTGGTTTGATCCAACATCACCACAGGCCAAGATTACAGCAAAACATGTTGAAGGGAGCCAAAGCCACTCTTCAGCCCTGATGGTGGCGAGTTGAGCAATTTCACTTCCATTATGTTTGTTCAGGCTGAGCACTTAGATTCCTGACTGGCCTGAACTCTATGAAGACATCTGAAGCGTTTAGAAACTCTGCCCTGGCTCCGGAGACATGGAGTAATTGACGTCTGGAATGGCAAAAAAAAAAAAAAAAAAAAACTGGAATGCGATTTACTCTGACACACACACAGAGCAGCAAAAAACATGTACGCACATGTAGATTTTAGCTAGTGACCTCGGGTTAACGTATGAATTTCTTTCGTAGCATAGGCTGGTTTGCAGAATTAGCGGCAAAATGTAGAGTATACTGTAAACTCCCTTAGGAAGCAATTATTACCAGTAATCACAGGTAGTAGAAGTAAAAGGGTTCAAGTAAATGTTGAAGTACTGTAAATGTTCACACTTTTCTATTCTTACAGAAATCTAATGAAAGCAAAGGTAGCAGCATGGATAAGGAGTCTCCAGTGTCAGTGCCTTGTAAATGTGGGACGTGAAACTCTTTTTTTATTTATTTATTTGTTTTTCTTTAGATCTTCAGAACAAATTTAACTTCAAAAGAGAGAGAAAAAAATCCTAGTAAGGAGGGGGAAGTGTGCACAGATTAGCTTCTAATGTACACCAATCAGCCATAACATTAAGACCACTTAGGATTTAGGTTCCCCTTGTGCCACGGTACCGCTGAACCCTGGGGGCGTGACTCCGCTGGACCTCCAGGGGTATGCCTTGGTGTCTGGGGCCAAGATGTTGGCAGTGGATTCTTTGGGTAATGTGAATTGAATAGGAAATGCTGGTCTGGCGCTTCCGAAAGGTGCTCAATTAGATTGGGATTCGGGGAATTTGGAGGTCGGGTGAGTAGCCTTGGACTCTTTGTCTGCTGGTTCCAGTGCATGGTGGGCTGTGGTGCACTGGGTGTTCTGGTTACTTTCTATCGTGGTTAGCAAAATGGCTTCAAAACTATATTATTATATGTATCAGTCTAATTTCATTCCAGTACAACAATAGATGATGATCTGCACCGAATGCTGGAAATTGGAACACCTTTCTTAAGGACAGATTTTTTTTGCTGTTGCTGCATGTGAGCAAACAATAATGATAAAGCAGTAATGTGCAGACATAAACTAAATAAGTGCTGGAAACTAAAAGGTATGCCATGTGTTTGTGGACTGAGCAGGCAAACGTGTTTTTTTTCTTCTGGTAGGGGAAAAACAGGAGAGCTTATAAAAGCCACGTGATAGCGCAAATAGCCATTAGTGATTGGAACAGAAAAGGAAAAATAGATTATTAGTGGTGTGGAAACACTAATAAAAACATTCAGTCTGTTCAAACAATCAGTTCATCAGAATTCTTATTCCACTGTAACACCAACACCACACCACAGTGATGCTATTAATATCTGGGTAATGAATTATTTAGCAAATCTTGTGCAATAGAGTAAATTCTGAAAGCTTGTTTAAGGTCTCAGGTCTTTTACGAATATCTTTAACGATAACCCCGCCCCCTCAACCTGAACTTTCTGTACAAGCTGGAATTTCAAATCGTGAGAGCATGTTGTTAAGACAGTGCATAACAGGATATGGGTCTTCACTTGCTGCTATTTGTAGCAGTGAAAAGGCTCATAAAGTGTTCGTTAAACACTCTGCGGCTTGGCATTTTTAATAACAGATCACACTTTATGTGGCAATGGCACATGAACCCACAAAACCACAGGTCTTTGTACTCTGGAAGAGCGCCTCGCTTTAGTTCAATCATAACAAAAAATCCATGTGATTTAATTGCACGGAGCGGCTTTTATTGACGACGCTCAGAATGATTATGGATAATTACAGTTAGATGTATGTGTGGAATAACGAGCATGCTGGTTCGCTCATGCATAATTCTTCATCCTGTTTGGGTTTTCTCAAACAATAACGCGTGGTCTTGCTGATGAACAAAAGGACTACTGTACACAAACATAGGATGAGGAGAAGGGATGATGACGGAGTCATGGGCATCCAAAGCTCATTAATCCACATGGGAAGCAAAGGCTAGCCTGTTTGGACTGCGGAACCACAGACTGGTCAGAGTGCCCATGCAGACCGCTGTCCACTGCTGAAAGCTCCTACAATGGGCATGTGAACGTCAAACCAAGAAGGTGGCCTGGTTTGATGGATCACATTTTCTTGTGCCTCATTTATCTGAGCAATAGATGACTCTGGGACGCACTATGGGAAGAAAGCATGCCAGCAAAGACAGTGTGATGCTCTGGACAATGTTCTGCTGAGAAGTCCTCATAAAAGAGTGCCGGCATTCATGAGGATGTACTGTGGCATGTACTACTGTACACCACCTACCGCAAAATTGTTGCAGTCCAAGTATTCCCTGATTTACTGCACCCTGCCACACTGTAGGACCATTTAGGAACGGTTTAAGGAACATGACAAAGAGTTCAAGGTGTTCCCCAGATCGAAAACCAGTCACACACACACACACACACACACACCGGTACAGTATGTATGAATGTATATATGCCTGTGTATGTATACTTCCAGTCAAATGTTTGGACACACCTTCTAATTCCATGGTCTTTCCCGATTTTTATTTCTTCCGACATTGTAAAGCAATACTGTAAAACCATATTGTCCATCATTAATACAGGGGAAAACTGGTAAATCTGGTAAAATCAGTTTAAAATTGTGTCGTTAAAATGACATTCTGCTTAAAGGATGCCAGAAGCACTCTCAATGCATCCAACTTTAAAATTGTCATCATTCAGCAGCCCTGATTTCCCCCAGTGATTCCCAAAAATATAAACAAACTACAGTATTACCATAATCTAAACCAGCATTACCCTGATTAATATTAAACTATGTGTAGTGTTCAAGATCAAGGATGGTAAATACTTATACATTGCATTATATCAACTGCATAAAATCTTTCTAACACACAGGTCCTTCTCAAAAAATTAGCATATTGTGATGAAGTTCATTATTTTCTGTAATGTACTGATAAACATTAGACTTTCATATATTTTAGATTCATTACACACAACTGAAGTAGTTCAAGCCTTTTATTGTTTTAATATTGATGATTGTGGCATACAGCTCATGAAAACCCAAAATCCCTATCTCAAAAAATTAGCATATCATGAAAAGGTTCTCTAAACGAGCTATTAACCTAATCATCTGAATCAACTAATTAACTCTAAACACCTGCAAAAGATTCCTGAGGCTTTTAAAAACTCCCAGCCTGGTTCATTACTCAAAACCGCAATCATGGGTAAGACTGCCGACCTGACTGCTGTCCAGAAGGCCATCACTGACAACCTCCCGACCAAGTATTGAGTGCATAACTGAACATAATTATTTGAAGGTTGACTTTTTTTGTATTCAAAACACTTTTGTTGGTCGGATGAAATATGCTAATTTTTTGAGATAGGGATTTTGGGTTTTCATGAGCTGTATGCCACAATCATCAATATTAAAACAATAAAAGGCTTGAACTACTTCAGTTGTGTGTAATGAATCTAAAATATATGAAAGTCTAATGTTTATCAGTACATTACAGAAAATAATGAACTTCATCACAATATGCTAATTTTTTGAGAAGGACCCGTACATGCATTGGAAAGGGCAACGGCATCTACACACAACCACACACACACATACACACACAAACCTAAACCTTACCATGTTGTATGTCCCTCATGTCCAAATGCAGACTGGACATCAGGATTCCTACAGCCTGGGAACGTTTATTACTCAAAATCTTTACCACCTGAGAGAGAGAGAGAGGGGGGGGGGGGGGTCAAAGGTCAGCTAAAGCAGAGAGACTTTTCTATTCATCTATCTATGATGATATTTTGGCCCAAGCAGTAAAGTATATTATTGCCAGATATATCAGCGGCTCCATAAACAGATTTGTTTAATAATACAATATTTAAAAACTCTGTGATCTTGCGTCAGGCTATTGTGCTGAGCTGTGCAGTGTTTAATTCGCAGTTTTTTTGTCCCTCATATGAATGTAGAAATATAAAAGTCCATAAAGTTCAGCCAAATGTAATTATATGAGTGACAAAGCTGTTCAGAACATGATCCTAGTTTGGGATCTGCAATGTGCTGACATGCCCCATAATGCACCACAGGGGTGCGGAAGAGTTTGGAAAGCTGATTAATTCCGTTGTAAACACGTAACTATTAAAAGAAGTTCATATGACAAGGTCATAAGGCATTGTCTAAAATTTCTTAGTGGACGAGAACATAATTTTTTTATTACTTCTATATGAGATTTTTGTTGTTGTTGTTGTTGTTACTTGTTTCATTTTCAAAAATGCTAAATCTGGTGTGTACAGAATTGAAAATGGATATGGAAACCATTTTCTTGGGCAAGAATCACCACATCACACACATCAGGTCTAAACACGACAACATTAAAAGCAATAACGGAAAGCCTCTAATCAGATATTATTCTCAGCTGTCTGTACATGAACTCATGGCACAGGCCTGGAGGGGTAGCGGTAATAATATGAGAAACAGTTGGCCTGATCTTTCTGTGTGTGTGTGTGTGCGGTGTGATGTGGTTGGGAAAAGCCAGGACTGTGTGGGTTCTGAGTACAAGAGGCCACAAAGGATAGAATCAGAATCTATTTCTTTCTCCACTGCTTAAAGACATCTTTTGGCAAGCACAGAAGGCCCAGAGTTATTTTAGTGCATAATGAAGATATAAAGTACTGTAATTGTACAAGCGCATAGGCATTCTTTATAAAACATACAGAACTATAAGATGTAACACATACCATAAGAGCTAGACAGATAAAGTGTGATACTTTTGAGGTTCTACACATATTAGAGAACCTTCCCCACCTTGAAATAACTTAACATAAACTAAAAAAGTCTAATAAATTAGTTAAGTTTAAGTTTTTATCTGTCCTCACATATCCTAGTGTAACTGAAGTCAGAGTTCAGGGCTTGCAATGATACAGCATCCCTGGAGCAGATATGGTTAAGGGCTCAACAATGGCAACCTGGTGGAGCTGAGACTCGAAGTGTCAAACTTCCAAATCAGTAACTTACTGCCTTAGCCCTCTGAGCTACAGAACCACTGCCGTTCAACCAAAAACTACAAACAACTGGGGAAAAAATGTCTTTAAATTAAACAACCTTCATTCCATAATTATGTTCTTCATGAAGTTCCATGAAGTTCCTAAGTCACGAAAAAAAGGAATAATAAATAAGTGCCTGGTAATGTTATGAAGTTTCTGATAAAGGTCCCTGGTTTATGGTTTATGAAAATTCATCCATGGAATCATGAATGAAAAATTGGATTTCAAAATCAAGACAGCATTTCTCAATTAATGGAAAAAAGTGAGTTCCTTAAAAGGGGATTTGGTGGCCAGATAAATGGATAAAAAGGTTCGGGAGAGAAAGGGTATGTGGTCTGAGTGGATGAATGGGTGAATGTACGGGTGACCGAGTGGTTGTATGGATGTGTGGCTGACCAAATGGATGGATATATGGTTGGGTGGTAGATGAATGAATGTGTGGGTAGTTAATGAGTAGATGCATGAATGTGTGGATGGACGGATGGTTGGATAGGTGGGTGGGTGGATTACTCACTCACTCACTCAGTCATCATCTACAGTATACTGCTTTGTCCTGTATACAGAATCACGGGTGGACTCCAGCCGATCCAAGGAGAATTAGGGCACGAGGCGGGATATACCCTGGATGGAGTGCCAATCCATTGCAGGGCACATACACACTCACACATGCACTCATTCACATACTGCTGGAAATTTAAGAACACCAATTCATCTGTTCTGCATGTCTTCATCCAGGACCCTGGAGGTGCAAGGCGACAGTGATAATCACTACTCCACTTTGCCGCGCAGTGGGTGGATAAATGGATATACAGTGCATTCGGAAAGTATTCACAGCGCATCACTTTTTCCACATTTTGTTATGTCACAGCCTTATTCTAAAATGGATTAAATTCATTTTTTCCCTCAGAATTCTACACACAACATCCCATAATCACATTATGAAAAAAGTTTACTTGAGATTTTTGCAAATTTATTAAAAAGAAAAAAAATTTTTAAGCACATGTACATAAGTATTCATAGCCTTTGCCATGAAGCTCAAAATTGAGCTCAGGCGCATCCTGTTTCTCCTGATCATCCTTGAAATGTTTCTGCAGCTTAATTGGATTCAGTTGATTGGACATGATTTGGGAAGAGACACACCTGTCTATATAAGGTCCCACCAGTTGACAGTTCATGTCAGAGCACAAACCAAGCATGAAGTCAAAGGAATTGTCTGTAGACCTCCAAGATAGGATTGTCTCGAGGCACAAATCTGGGGAAGGTTACAGAAAAATTTCTGCTGCTTTAAAGGTCCCAATGCGCACAGTGGCACATCCATCATCTGTAAGTGGAAGAAGTTCGAAATCATCAGGACTCTTCCTCGAGCTGGCCAACCATCTAAACCGAGCGATCGGGGAAGAAGAACCTTAGTCAGGAAGGTGACCAAGAACCCAATGGTCACTCTGTCAGAGCTCCAAAAGTTCTATGTGGAGAGAGGAGAGCCTTCCAGAAGGTCAATCTCTTCAGCAATCCACCAATCAGGCCTATAGAGTGGCCAGAAAGCCTCATCAGACCTGACAATTTTGTTTCTCATGGTCTGAAAGTATTTCAGGTGCCTTTTCAATATCCATGCTTTCATGTTGTTTATGCCAAATTATGACCCTACTATCCAAATGTCACAGTAAATTAAGACTCATCCAACCAGGCAATGTTTTTACAGTACCAATTTTCTTTTGCTTAAATATGGTGGACGCATGCAACATGTAGTCTCCGTTTCCTGTTCTTTATTGACAAGGGCGGCACCCAGTGTGGTGTTCTTTCTGCGGTAGCCGATCTGTTTCAAGGTTTGATATGCATCAGAGATGCTTTTCAGCTTGTTTTTTAGTCACCGTTGCCTTTTTATCAGCTTGAGCCAGTCTGGTCATTCTTCTCTTGACCTCTGGCATCAACAAGGCATTTTCCCCCAGAGAATTACCAATCACTAGATCTTTTTCTCTTTTTCAGACCATTTTCTGTAAACCCTTGAGACGTTTGTGCGTTGACCACATGGTCTCATTGGGCTGGCACCAACAACCATGCCATGTTCAAAGTCAACTAACTGAGCTTTCTTCTCCATCACCCTGGCAATCTTTGATTATTTTTGACCAAGAACCCAATGGTCACTCTGTCAGAGCTCCAAAGGTTCTATGTGGAGAGAGGAGAGGCTTCCAGAAGGACAACCATCTCTTCAGCAATCCACCAATCAGGCCTATATGGTAGAGTGGCCAGAAAGCCTCATCAGACCTGAGAATTTTGTTTCTCATGGTCTGAAAGTATTTCAGGTGCCTTTTGGCAAACTCCAGGCGGGCTGCCATGAGCCTTTTACTAAGCAGTGGCTTCCGTCTGGCCACTCTACCACTGTACTCATTGGGACCTTCAAAGCAGCAGAAACTTTCTGTAACCTTGGAATTTGATGAATTTAATCCATTTTAGAATAAGGCTGTGATATTGAGTGGCATTGTCAGGTGAATACGTTCCGGATGCACTGTATATTTTCCAAAACTAAGAAAATGTTGCAAAGTTTCTGAAAAGACCTTTAGACATCATGAAAATATGTCTGAACACATTCCTGAGTTTCTGATAAAGTTTTTTTGGCTTCCAGGAACATACCTAATAATGGATGAGTGGAGGGATTGATAGTGGAAATATATTTATCTTGAACTGAGATAAAGTTCTTGACAAACGTCCAGAGGTTTAGATATATTCTCCGAAACATAATTTCCAGAGGTTTTGCAAACACACCTATGGACGGATGGCTGGATGGATTGATGGCTCTGTGCTGACTATATATTTATCCCAAACCATGATAGCTTTTTAATATTCGTCTATAGCAGCAGAACAGTAAACATTGCTTATCATGTCTCATTTCATTTTAAATATAAGTTTGCATATTTCACACACCCCAACCAACAGCCCCTGTAGTGCTTTGGCAGTTAGAATCCTAATGACACTGGGGCAGTAACATCAGCTGGGATCTAACCCATGACTTCTTACGCCACATCCAAGTTCTCCAACCACACAGAGTGAATGTGATTCCAGGGTTCAAAAAACTAACAGAGAATAGATGCATTTCAACAGTAGGCTGCTTCAATACACACTCGCAGACATACGGCCGCAGTGCGGCGTAACCACAAAACCACACCAGGCTGGCTGGAGTCTCTGGGTAAGCCTGTGGTTTGGGCTCTGTGGATCTTTAACTTAGCCCAGACCCACACAGCGAGAGAGGGGAAGAGAGAGGGGGGAAGAGAGAGACACAGAGAAAGAGAGAGAGAATGAGGAGAAATAAAATACTGTAGAGTCAAAACACCCACAAAGTGCTCAGAACCGCTAGTCCTTACCAATAATCTATGTACGTTCCCAATAACAGACATTCCTTTGACCCAAGTTCCCATTTTCTTATTCATACCCCGGTCACGCCCTAATATCATTATCATTCTTTTCCAGTTCATTTAGAACATTTTCCACCACATAATGTGTTAAGTCTCCTGTCAAAACACATCAGCAAAAACAACTATTCTTTTTTTTTTTTTTGCCCTCAGTCTGTATGCATGGACATGAAGGAACACACCCATGCATGCTGAGTCATCAAGCGTCCTTCTTTTCCCCCTAACGAAGGAACAACCGCATCGTTAATCACCGAGCAGCAGGGGTTCGGAAGTTAGCGTTCTGCGTATCGTGCTGCTGACTTGCGCTATTTCTTCCTATTTGTGGCGAATGAATGGATGCTTTCCGAATGCTAAATAAAAGACATATCCCCTCTGGAAAACACTGCGGTGAAGATCATTTCAATGAGAAGCTGCTGAAGGATTTACTACACTTACATAACTCCAGCGTAACTGTTGTTGTAAACTACCTCTAATTACAACATGCATAGATCATAGATAATGCTTGCTTTCCATTGGCTGCTAGGGGTGCATTATTTTTACTGGGATGCCTTTTTTCATACCATGGAACCACGCAGGAATGTAACTGTGACAGCAAGCAAAAATAATGGTTTAGGCTAGGCCTCACTCACCAGCCACTTCATTAGGTACACCTTCCAAGTACTTAGTTGGACCAATTTGTGCCTTGAGAACTGCCTTAATTCGTCATGGCACAGACTCAAAGATGATGAAAACATACAGTATCTTAGAGAATATGGTCTGTATTGACATGATCACATCTGTGATGCGAATCTCCCATTCCACCACATCCCAAAGATGCTCTATTGGATTGAGACCTGGTGACAGTGGAGCCCATTTGAATACAGTGAACTCATTGTCACTGGTAAGAAACCAGTTTGAGATAATTTTGTGACACAGAGCTACAGTATATCATATGGAAGTTAGTTGGTGTGAGAGAAGAGGATGCAGAGGATAGTGTTAGATGGAGGCAGATGATTCGCTGTGGTGACCCCTGAAAGGGAACAGCTGAAAGCCAAAGAACAAGGAGAAGCAGAGCGATATCATATGGTCATAAAGAGACAGACACAATCAAGAACTAAATATCCAGGTAGGCTGTGGCATTTTAACCATGCTTAATTTGGACTAAAGGGCGCAATGTGTTAAAAAAAAAAAAATCTACCCCAGACCATTATTACACCACCATTATACAGTACTACCACCACCACCACCAGCCTGAATTGTTGATAGAAGGTAGCAATATCCATGCTCTCATGTTGTTTATGCCAAAATATGACCCTACTATCCAAATTTCACAGTAAATTAAGACTCATCCAACCAGGCAATGTTTTTACAGTACCAATTTTCTTTTGCTTAAATATGGTGAACGCATGCAACATGTAGTCTCCGTTTCCTGTTCTTTATTGACAAGGGCGGCACCCAGTGTGGTGTTCTTTCTGCGGTAGCCGATCTGTTTCAAGGTTTGATAAGCATCAGAGATGCTTTTCAGCTTGTTTTTTAGTCACCGTTGCCTTTTTATCAGCTTGAGCCAGTCTGGTCATTCTTCTCTTGACGTCTGGCATCAACAAGGCATTTTCCCCCAGAGAATTACCAATCACTAGATCTTTTTCTCTTTTTCAGACCATTTTCTGTAAACCCTTGAGACATTTGTGCGTTGACCACATGGTCTCATTGGGCTGGCACCAACAACCATGCCATGTTCAAAGTCAACTAACTGAGCTTTCTTCTCCATCACACTGGCAATCTTTGATTATTTTTCTCATAACATATTCTTAATATAATAATTTTACAAAACTCGCAATTTGCATCGCATCCCGGTTTTTGGTCATGAATCGGATCTTTTTTCAGATCAGCAAAATAGGGAGACAAATGTTATTTTACAGTTCTTCTAAAATTAAAATAACATTTAAAGCAAGGAACTTTTGCCTGTGGACTTAAACGAAAACAGCATCCAAGATGACCAATGTTTAATTAACCTCATGGATTTCTCAAATGAAGAAGGCACTGATCCTACTTTAAACAATAATAAAAAAATAATAATGATAATTTGACAGCTTTGTCATCTTGGTAATAAAAGTATGTGCCTAAATAATTGGGCTGCATATGTTATTTGAACATTGTTTTATCCAAAAAACATTTTTTTTTAATCTGCACCACCTAGAAGTGATCTTTCAACTACTACACTTGTGAGTGAGAGTTTGAGTGCGTGGAAACAGATTTTTTAGCTCAGGAATGGATCCAAATATAATGTCAAAGAGTAGGAAGAGTAATTTTGCAATTAATCCATAATTCACATGCATGCAAAACCATTGGGAGAGATTACATTATATTTTGGAATTTGTTTTCAAGATAGTTGTGTAGATATAAATATAAAGGTATTTCTCACTGTGAAATTAACTGAACGAGTCCTAATCAGTACAAGAGAAACAAACCTCCAGACTAAATGCAAAACTAATTTAATTTCAGAGGTTCTTTCTCTCATTTTAACCTTTCATTCTCTGCTAATTCTTTTTGTCTGTCTGCATGTACAGTAGGTAGACAGATTTATTCACCTAAGGAAATGTTTACATACGAGTAGTATTCCCCAATGTACTAATCAAGGACAATTGCAACAACATGTACTTAACACTGAGTCCTTAATTAAAGCAGGTGAGATGAACTGCAGGTGTGTGTGTGTGTGTGTGTGTGTGTGTGTGTGTGTATGTGTGTATGTGTGTGTGTGTGTGTGTGTGCACAGTAAAATCCCCAGTGTTTAACACTTTCAGAGTTTGTCTGAAGTCAATTGAACAAATATATCCACTGCTAGGTGTTAAACAAACACTGGGATGTTTGCTGTGTGAATGTGAACATCAAAGTTTGCTATTTTATTGATATCACTTACTATAAGCAATACTCTTATTGTCATATGGTTATAGAGTATTTGATTCACCAGAGCCAATATTTTTAAGGCATAAGTATATTAAGTAGCCTAAACAAATGTTTTTAGAATAGATACTGATATTTTTCTGTGGAAAAAGTCTGTCAGGTGCTGAGAGACTATAACTTTATACAACCAACCAGAAAGTGTTTCTCTTGTCAGAAACCATTTCATGTCACTAGGTTCTTTTGACCAGAACTGATCAAAAACAGCTGTGGGTTTCACACTTCTAAAATAAGACCCTCTAGTTGGCTGTAGTACAACCTTCCAAAACATATGGCACAAAAATGTATTTAAATTGTCATTCTGTATTATATTAAAATAATGTATGTACAGTATACTAACATGCAACCTAATACACTTAAAGAGTAGAGACAAAGAGTTGATTGAATGCAGCAGTGAGCTCAGCTTATTAACAGAATGACTGCAGAAAGACATTAAGGTGTACCTCAGGGTGCAATACTAGGCCCAGTTCATCACTGGGCAAAGGGCCCAGGCCATCGAACCGGCCTCCAAACTCCCCAGATCCTAATCCGAATGAGCACTCATATGATGCACCAGACGAACAAGTTAGAGCCACAGAGGCCCACCCCGCAACCCACAGCATACAAAAAATCTGCTGCAACTCTCCTGGGACCAGGCACCACAGCATACCCACAGAGATCTTGTGGTATTATCATTATCCTTAACCTTTTAACTTAAAATTATTACATTTTCAGACTTGCTCCAATTCACCATCTTCGTTTATTACAAATCACAATTTTTTAAACTAACTTTTAAACTAAAGAAGAAAAAAATAGAAACAACTAAAACAATGAAGAATTATCACTGTACCTGTTTAGTCTTGGATTTGGAAATAGTATCAGAAATTGGCTTTTTCTTTTCCTTCACTGCACTTTTAGCGAAAAGCTCAACAAACTCTTCAAAGTCAACATGTGGCTCCTCAATTTGTTCCCACACCAGGTGGATGTTTGGTTCTCTGTGGTCAAAGATAATGAGATAATGATAATGAAACACTTAAAACCAACATTGTAACATTATACTTTGGATGCAGTGATAATACTACTACAAAGTTCTAAAAAGATTTTTTTACTTTAATATAATTACATTTTAAGATGTAGGCAGGATTTTTAACTTAGAACAATTAGTCCCAAGTTTATCATGATAATACAGTAATACTCCAGAGCTCTACATGCACATACTACCCATATACTAGTACATATGTTAAAGCAGAATACACACACCATATACAGTCAATGAGGCAAATGATTACTTTTTGGCATGCAGCTGTATTCTGGTCCAGTATAAAGGCTTCATGGGTCGTGGAGGCTCTATGATTGCCCTTAAGGGAACAGATTCCTGAGAGGAACCCATTGACATCAACCAGGGAAAGGATGGGGGAACAGGTCCAAAACCAGGAGGATGTGGTGAAGGTGGAGGCGCAACCCCAGGAAGAGGCGGTGGAGGTGGCAGCACAACCCCAGGAAGAGGCGGTGGAGGTGGCGGTACAACCCCAGGAAGAGGCGGTGGAGGTGGCGGCACAACCCCAGGAAGAGGCGGTGGAGGTGGAGGCGCAACCCCAGGAAGAGGCGGTAGAGGTGGAGGCGCAACCCCAGGAAGAGGCGGTGGAGGTGGAGGCGCAACCCAAGGAAGAGGCGGTGGAGGTGGAGGCGCAACCCCAGGAAGAAGCGGTGGAGGTGGAGGCGCAACCCCAGGAAGAGGCGGTGGAGGTACAACCCCAGGAAGAGGCGGTGGAGGCGCAACCCCAGGAAGAGGCGGTGGAGGCGCAACCCCAGGAGGAGGCGGTGGAGGTGGAGGCGCAACCCCAGGAGGAGGCGCAACCCCAGGAGGAGGCGCAACCCCAGGAGGAGGCGGTGGAGGTGCAACCCCAGGAGGAGGCGGTGGAGGTGGATGCGCAACCCCAGGAGGAGGCGGTGGAGGTGGAGGCACAACCCCAGGAGGAGGCGGTGGAGGTGGAGGCACAACCCCAGGAGGAGGCGGTGGAGGTGGAGGCACAACCCCAGGAGGAGGCGGTGGAGGTGGAGGCACAACCCCAGGAGGAGGCAGTGGAGGTGTCCGTCCAATCGCAGGAAAACGTGGTGGAGGTCCAATATCTGGAAGAGGTGGTGGAGGTGGACATCCAAAATGTGGAAGAGGTGGCGGAGGTGGAGGTCCAACACCTGGAGGATCAGCAGGTGGTGGCGGTGGAGGTGGTGGTGTAGGTCCAAAATGTGGAAGAGGAGGTGGTGGTAGTCCAAAGCTTGAAGAAACATGTGGTAGTATGGATCCAATGCTTGAAGTAGATATTGGAAGTCTAGGAGGTGGTGGGGTCTTCACCAGAACTTGAACCGTAGTTGTCAGGGGGCAAAAAGATTGTGGATGTAGAGAAGGTTGTACAACTGACTCAGTTGGTTCCAAAGTTGTGGGCGGCAGAGAAGAAGAAGGTAGAAAGGTTTGTGTTATAACCTTTGGGTGCAGTCTTTGACATGTATGTAGCTGTACTGCTAATGAGGTGGTGCTATCATT